>OY979698.1:59321166-59921166 GCA_963855945.1 Thereva nobilitata | reverse complement strand
ACAACCAAATCCTCACGCCGCAACAATTGTATGAGTGGGCAAGCGACAACTTTGATAACATCTATTTCAGTTTTGCGTCCAAAGAAGAGGTTGCTGTTCACACATAAAAGATGAAGAGAAGATTCAAGAATGCACCATCGGTTACAGGCATCCGCAGTTTCCACGCTTGTATTCCACATGAAAGTGGACATGCTACGTTCAAGACGCACTCCTTCTCCGAAAATCAAACTCAGTTTGATATACTGAGAAATTATGATGAAAGTTCAACGGACGAAACACAACCTGAATCTCCAATATTAACAAGGTAAAGTTATCGTAATTCTATATTTTGAAATTAATCATTAAAGTTGATCTGCATTCTCAAAAATATTTCATTTTTCAGGGCAAGCAAAAGAAGAAGGACTCTTCACTAATGTCCACAGGCTATCAAACCATGATATTTTGTATAAAAATGCATACAGTCGATTAGATGATATTATAATAAATTTTTAAGCTATGTTTTAAAATATCTTAATTTTATGATCTATTGTAGTGAAATAGAAATGCCTTGAAAATTGTAATAATAATTGTAATCTTCAATTGTGGGTAACATTTAATAAAATAAAGTGCCGATATTCAAGGTGCACAAATATGAACATGAAACAGAAACCCACAAAGTATTATAAGTTTTTCATTAAATAACTATGAAAACAAGACATATTTCAAATTGCGCTATTTTCAAATAATCGAAAAACAATACCGTGAATTTTTTTTATGTTAAAATATAAACATTCCCCTTTAATTTGACGCTAATAACGTCAAAATCGGTGAGGGTGTTTTTGAGAAATTGATTTTTGAAGTTTTTGACTACATTGTGACTAAATTGTGACTCAATAGCTGATAAAAACAAATAGTTTTGTAATTAAACTTTATAAACGTATCAGTCTATTAAAACACATCCCCTAGAAGTAGAAAATATTTTTTTCCTAATGATTCTGGATGTAAAACATTAAATTTAAGCTATTTTTTAAATTTAGTTTAAAAAAAACCGTGATTTTTGATATAATTTGTTATTAATTAATTTTCAGCGTTAATACAACAATTTCGTTAAAACAACGTCATTTCTGGTAGATTTAGGATGTGAACTAACGAAAAAAAATACTTTTACCGATATAAAAAATAGTCGTCATTTTTTTGTCCGATTTGACGTGGAATTACCCGTCTGCGAAGGGCCAATGTAATTTACCCCAATGATGAAACCGCGTGTTTCCAAAGTTGAAGTTAATGTTATTGACTGACCCGGGGTCTGACTAATGACTATGGTAAATGGTAATATTGCCTTGCCGAATGAAATTTTTCAGTGTAGTGTTAAAAAATATTAGATAGTCTGATTATCTTATATATTAATAGGCAAACAAAAAGTTTGTGCACGCTAACGCTTTTTTGTTCGTGAACCGATTTCTTTTAAATTTTCAGAAAATGTTCTTTTTATGGAATAGTTTTGTAATAAGGAATTTGAACGAAATTGATTCACGAATAAAAAAGTTATAGCGATTTTAATTTTTCGAATTTGAAAAAGCCGTTGGAAAATTTGAATTTTTTTGTGAGCATCAACGTAGAGCTGAGTAGCCTACGATTGACACAAACGCCGTTTCAGTGAAGCGAATGAGAAACAGAGAAAACAATAGTTTGTGTAGATTTTTGGCGGCATAACTGACATAAAAAACTCGGTCACTTTGTGCGTGCATTTTTTTTATACTCTTTTGTGTATAGTATTATTGTGTAACGGGCTGCCGTTCGTTTTTGGCGAGTGAAATCAAGTGCAAAGTGATAGAATGCATTTATTATTTGAATTGAATTTAAAGAGGCAAGTTGCGACGTTATTTTTTTCAATATTTTAATTTTGATGCTTTTGTGATGTGATTTTCTTTTAATTTTATTTTGTAGTTTTTTTGTTTTTATTGCTTAATAATTTGTTTGTATTTTTTTTCGCGTTTTATTTTCGAAATGCCAAGTCAACGGCGTGGACATAGCCGAATTTAAATTCGAAAAAGGGTGAATTTTATTTAGTAATATTTGGTGACCGAATTTCGGTAACGGGCGTCCTTACTAGTTGTTATTATTTATTTATTGGTTGGTAAAAGATGTACAAAGTTTGAGTAGTATGTTAATTGAATAATTGGAAAATAATTTAAGTTAAAATTAATAAAAAAAAAACTAACTACATAAATAGGAAGAAAGAAAAAAAAAGAAAAGAGTAAAAATTGAACAAAGTTGTGTCATGCTCTAAACAGCCCTATTAGATATAAATTAGAAAATACGCTTTTTAAAAATGCGCATTATTTTTGTCTTACTGCACAATTTGTCACGATAAGTGACAACCAGAATAAGGGCCAATGGGCGCGTTTAGGCCCGAGTTATTTTAACTCTGGTAAATTAGCGCTGTTAAGTTAGCACCGTTTCTAGCATGCCATTTGACAATTCTCATTTTACAGCTAATAAAAGGCAAAATTAATAACATTTCCCATTTTACAAATAATAAAAAGCTAAAAAATGAATAATAATAATAAAATCTTCATTCTGTATTGAAATATTTCTAAATTATTGCTTACAACAAAAAATTACAAGCAAACGTCAATTCATTTTGACTGTGCTAAATTTTAGCTAAGCCAAAAAGCAGAAATAAGTTAGCTAACAGCGCTAAAAAAAATTGTTGTTTATGCCGTTGTTAACTTGCCTAGCTCAGTTAAATTAACTTCGGCCTAAACGAGCCCAATGTCGTTTTAGTTTTAAGAAGGGTTCCTACCTTTGAAAAGGAACCAACAATTTCGCGTACACGAGGTGAGTGGCCCTGGTAAACGGAGAAGTAGTAACTATGAATAAAAATGCTATCAGAAACAAAAAGGTATGCTTTTGCTTCATTCAATTTATTTTTTACACCAATTTATCAGAATTAAGTTTGACCTAAATCATCTTTTACAGATTTGTTATCAACATCTTGCAACATCATTAATTTAAATAACAGAATCGATTCGATGTGTCGGAAGCCCAACATGACTCTTCGGTCGACAAAAATTATGACTCCTGCCTATCTGTTGGGAAAATCCACCCGACCGACGACGGTCTGCTTTTATTATTTTCTGATCATACTTTCACCCAAAAAAAATTAAAACAAGAAAGAAATGTTCAGTACATACGGCAAGCAGGTCGGAGTCATAAATGGATGTTGCATTGCATAGCATGGAGTCAACTCCGACGTTTCTGGACGACGGTAATTGCTCAGCTTTACGCTGAGCTTGAGCTTTGTAATGAATGAGAAGTAGGAGTGAGATATCCATATGCGAAAAAGAGTGTGAAAGTCCCGATAAAAAATTCCGTGACACTGCTTTACTGAGAAAATCAATTTAATTTGCAACCAGTTGAGCTTAATTCAAGATGTCTTCGAGTTTACGTACATGTGCTTAGACGGAATATTTACTTTGATTTAAACCGGTTCACTAGCAAAAATGCCAAAGAAAAATGAATCACTGTTGGAATTTTGATTTCTTGTTAACATGGGTTTTCTCTGCAGTAGGAATTGCGATTACGTGCGGGGAACCCCCGTCGAAAAAGGGAGCCATAGAGGTGTGCGAAATTTGAAAGCAGCGATAAGTAAAACATTCGATTTATATTATTTTTATCAAGGGCTTTTTAAAAGGACAGGTATTGAATTGCTAGGATACTTCAAGAGCTCTTTAATACAAATCGCTGAAAGCTTTTAGTACTTGCTACAAGAAGATACAATTTTGGATATAAGAAAAGAGAGTCGCGAATAATTTAATAACAGCTCCCCGATTTCCGAACAAAAGCTTCGATAAACTGTTGCCTCTTGAGATTGTTTAACTGCGATAGTCCTTAATGGTGAGTCTCGCCATCTCCACTTCTCCTCTCCTTCATCTTCATTCGCTTAATTTAACCACTTGTACTTCTATAGGGCCTTTTTACACGAATCAGATAAAAGTTTGATAAGAACTTAGTTTATGTAGAGGAGATAACCTCAAACTACTTTTTCTAGGAAATTTCAAACCAAATTATTGACGTCAGCGTTATTTTGTTCTGAAATTTGTTTTTGTTTGAGGAAGTAAGAGTATCCAAAAACAAAATACCAATAATTTTTGACCTGTAGTTCGACGGAAAAGTTTGTTCGTGTAAAAACCTATGTGACTTTCCATCCAATTTCGAAAGAGGAATAATCAACGTTTGTCTGTTGGCACATGTAAAAATGCCCATAGCTCAAAGTAGGGGATTCGGAGAAATCAAATCATTTTTCTCTACAAGAAATCTGTGAAAGAAAGGAATGGACCCTTAGAAAGAATGAGTGAGCTTAATGTATATATTAGGTTTGTTCCCGTACTTTCTGCATTCTGCCACTTACTGCAAGTTGCTTATTGAAAGGTGGGGATGAAGTACAGAAAGTACAGGAACATGTTTCTGCAGGTTTCTGCAGTTTTAACACGGGAATGACAGTTCTGACATTGCCATATTTCAAATATCTAAGCTGCAGCAGGTTACAGCAGCTCGTAGCTACTGCAGGTGTCTGCTTCTTACTGCAGGGTGGGGAAATGAGTATGGCGGCTGCAGTAAAAGTACGGGAACAGAATTCTGTTAAGTAATTCGAAGCAACTGACAGATTCTGTACTTTCTGCAGGTACGGGAACAGACCTATGTACTTACATAATGTACCTAGTTGCGAATCGAGTTTAAGGAGCCCATACATGGGTATAAGGTTGACAGGCCGAATATGTAAATGGAAAAAATAAAATGTTTAAAAAACTAAAAAAAAGCTTTGATTTTAAAATGAACCAAAAAGTAAAAATTGTTTTGTTATTGCTGCAGCCACTTAGGGGCCATCCATAAATTACGTCACACGTTAAGGGGGAGGGAGGGGGTCGACGAAGTGTGACATTGTGTGACAAGGGGTGGGAGGGGTCCTAAATTTTGTGACATCACATTTCAAAATCTAATACATATATCTAAGTACTGTAATACCCTGCTTTACGCAAGGGATAAGTACCGCAAAAACTCGCGTTAAGTAAAATTCTCGTATAGGGAGTTGCGTTTAAGCATAGCCAAAAGTCAGTATAAAATGCAAATCAATTTGATTCGTCCTCAAAAAATTGCTGCTAGGCGTGCCAGAGAAATTCTTTGTTTGGATGATGACGATTATGTTATATGGTTGGATGAAGAAGATGTTGACACAACGAATGTTCCTGACATTAACAACCCGAACGAGAACGACTGCTATGCCAGTTATATACCGGTTCTACACGTTCAACCCTTTTCCTACAATTTTTCGATATTCGAACTGTCAGATTTGTTGACTTGAACGAAACCGATGTCTACATACGCGTTCAACTTTTTCTTTCAACTTTTAAGTACAGTTTAAAAAATTAGTTCATCCGAGTCGGAAGAAGAACTCCGTGAGTTGTGGTGTTATTCTCCAAAATTCTGAAACTGATGAAAGTGCAAAAACAAAACGAAAATGGATCGAGGAATGGAGGAAAAATAAAAAAAAAGAAATTCTTACTATATGACTTAAGGTTAACCGATAAGAAATCGTATAAAAACCCACACTTTTAAATAAAGTTGAAAGAAAAACCAGGACTGGAACGAAAATGTTTGGCCAACTTTTAGTTGCCTTCAATTTTCGAATGACGACGAGTCTCTTTCTAACTCTACATGCGAGCGAAAGAGAAAGAACTTCCTAATTTCGAATAGTTGAATGAAAAGTTGAACATGTAGACATGCTCATAAATAGGCCTGTTCCAATAGAAAACCTGTCCTGTCGTAGCCTGCAAAAAGTTACTTGATTGGTGGGGGAAAATTTAGTCAAAATCCCGAAAAGTGAAGGAACGCTTTCTGGGATGTTTCGTGCAAATCAAGAAGACCATAACCTAAAAATCAC
The DNA here is from genome assembly GCA_963855945.1 of Thereva nobilitata. Lineage (NCBI taxonomy): Eukaryota > Metazoa > Arthropoda > Insecta > Diptera > Therevidae > Thereva > Thereva nobilitata. The sequence goes on along the minus strand of OY979698.1, from coordinate 59,915,243 downwards.
TTGTGTCTTCAAAATAATGACATAAAACTATTGAAATTAATAAATTATTTATGAAATCATTCAAAATATTGTAGTAAGGCACCAAATGAAGAAATTATTTTCAGCACATCGTAATCATTTTGGTTTAACATGACAAGTAACAGCTGCTTTGACATGTTGAACACGTCGTAAGATTTCACTCCACCTTAAAAATCTCCTGCGGTTTCTTGGTCGAGGGGAAGTAAAAATTTCCCCGCTTTTCCGAGCATGAGATTCTATTGGAACAGAAATTGGGTGATTTCTTGGTCCCGCGGGATCCCTCATTCTCTATTGGAACAGACCTTCTATTGGAACAGAAATTGGGCGATTTCTTGGTCCCGCGGGATCCCGCATTCTCTATTGGAACAGACCTAATAACTTAAAGGAGTGGGTTCAAAGTCCACGGACTTTTAAGTTTGTATCTTTCATTAATATAATTATTCGTATTTTGTTTTGTTAATTTTTTTAAAATGTTTGATTTGCTGTTGATTTTATTTAAAAATAATTTAAATGGAAATAAAACTAATTTCGGAACTACTGTTTAATTTCTAGATGTAAAATTTTAAAATAAGTGACGTCACACTAGGGAGGGGGGAGTCTCACAAATGTGACACGGCGTGACAAGGACGGGGGAGGGGTCAAAAAATCATGAAATTCGTGTGACGTAATTTATGGATGGCCCCTTACTTAAATGTAAAAAAGCGTGGGGCGCTCTTTGCTCAGTTGTCTGTCAAAAGTGAAGTTGTGCTGCTTGTTGTGTTGTGGTTTTGAGTAGTTTCCTAAAGTTTTAAGTGTTTCTTTTTTATTACATAGTTAATAAAATTAATGCCATTTTAATAAATAAATAATTTAATTATTTCATCACTAATCGGTAGTGGTTTACTTTCAGTGATACAGTGATCTGGTGTATTGCGTGTGTCAGTTCATGTATTTGCAAGCAGTGACAAAGGGTGTTTTATGTTGAAGGAATATTTCTCTTAAATGCTTTTTCTTTTCTTATTGAATTAATCAGTTTTTGACCAATTTATTGATTACTTCGTAATTTTTTAAAATTGTGTTGATTTCTGACATAACCTCTATTTGTCTATTCTCTCTTCTACTTCTATTTTTCTTTTCTTGTTTACCTAAAGGTATGCAAGGATTTTAATCTTCGGTGGTTCTCAAACTCAAACTTAGAAAACTGCAAATAAGTCTTAATTTTCAATCTTATTTGCTTTAGTGGTTCTATTTGTCAAGATTCAGTCTAATTAAGAGAGTTCCATTCCGTCGCAAATTCTACCCCCCTCTCATAAAGTTTTTACATAAAACTTTATCAGCGCAAAAGTAAACGAACAAAGCTATATTCGTTTTTTCACTTTTTCTAAATAATTTTTGACAACTGTCTTTCTCTCATGGCGAGTCACCAGGCCTGCAGGTTGTGCTCTTTGGAGATCGTTCGGGATGGGGTTCCCTGCGATGGTGTATGTGGAGGCGTTTTTCACCTTACATGCCTCAACGCTGGAACTAGTGCCAACTCTTCGGCCCCTAGAGGATTAACTTGTAGTGAGTGCTCTGATATTAAGCCCTGTCATGTCCTGAGACTGATGAAGGACATTTCTCACGCTTTTCTTGACGGCTTAGTACTGGGCCGTCTCAGCTCCTTTTCCGGCAATATCTCCAATTTTCAAATGTTAGCCGATGACGTCCAATCCATCAACGTCCGGCTCGATTCGTTATCTGACACCCTTGCTCTTGTTGCGACCAACTCGGGTGCCTTGATGGTTAAATTCAAGGAAGTTTCTTCCCGGGTTGCAACGGCTTTAGATTCGATGGACGACATACATTCGTCAATCTTAAACTCTATCGGCACTTCCTCCTGCACCTCCAGCTCCTCGGCTTCTCTTCATCCTATATTGGATGACATCAAAAGGAGCACGAGGCGTGTTAGGGCTGATATTGAGTCGCTGTCAACAGCAGTGATTGAAAATCATAATGCCCTAAGCGCTCTATCATCAAAATTCGAAAGCGTCTTCAACAGTAAAAACTCCCCCTCAGTGGAGGTAGTATCTGATGGCGCCCTGCAGGTAGGAGAGCAACCTGTTTCTTCACCCCGCCCCGCGGCTGCTTCTCCTTCGGAGAATGTCATCCCCCAACAGGTTGCCAACAACCCAGTCGTGCCAGGCCGTAAGGCGCGTTGCAAAACTCGTAAGAATGGTCGAAATCGCCGCCCACCAGTGGCAATGGTGTCACCATGAGTTCCTCGGTCACGGAAGTTCCAGTCACTGAATCGTCCTCTTTACCGGTCTTGGAAGCAACCTCTCTGCCATTAATAGTTGATGGTCCACCGGCCAGCGATGGTGCAGATCTTCTTGAGTCTTGCACCCCTCTGGTTACGGCAACAAGACCTTTAAACATCTTCATCTCGAAATTCTCTCCCGAAACTAAGACGGAGACTATCTGTGATTGTCTAAGGAATAAATCTATAGACCCCGGAACTGTTCATTGCAGATGCATCAGCAAGGCTTCCAAACCTGTTGCTTCTTTTGTTTTGTCTGCGTCACCTGATATTGCCGAGACTCTCTTAGACCCTGGTTTCTGGCTCGCTGGTGCCCTTACCAAGCTTTTTGTCCCGCGTACCCGTACTCGAGCCCATCATGGAAACGCTTCAACTCCGAGCGCTCCACAGATGCCAAAAAACTCGAGACTCTTTCCCTCTACTACCAGAACGTAAGGGGGACACGGTCTAAAACTAACGAAATCCTTCAGGCATCGACGGCTAGCGGGTTTTATGTCATAGCATTCACTGAAACCTTAGCTGTATGAGCGATAAAGTGTTTACCGATCCGAAAAATTTCTTTAAATTCGTCAACTCTAAGAAAAAGGTTGATAACTACCCTAATACCATGCAGCACAAGAACTCGTCTAGTAGTGAGTCGCCTGCGATTTGCAACATGTTTGCGTCATTCTTTCGTCAATCTTTCTCACCTGACTTTCAGCCTAATGACAATAATTTCCGTCACATATTTACTAACCGTGAGGCTAATATTTTACCTCTCTCAATTAGCAGTGCTGATATCGCCAAACATATAAACGAACTCCCATTTGACTTCACCTCTGGCCCCGATGGTATTCCTCCTGCTGTCCTTAAGTCCTGTGCAGAGGTTCTCCAGTCTCCTCTGAAAATCCTATTTCAAAAATCCCTTGACAAAGGGCACTTCCCTACTCTTTGGAAGAATTCGTTCATAATCCCTATTAACAAGAGTGGTAGCAAGAACGAAATATCGAATTATAGACCAGTTGCAAAGTTGTCTGTCATTCCGAAACTCTTTGAATCGATTATCTATTCTGCAATCGCGCCTATCTGCAAGAGGTTGGTATCAACAAACCAACACGGCTTTCTTGCGGCTCGTTCCACTACCACCAATCTTCTTGAGTTCACTTCTCATGCTGTCGAGGGCTTCGTTTCCGGTTGCCAGAGTGATTGTGTTTACACTGATTTTAGTAAGGCATTTGACAAGCTCTCCCACTCCATTATACTTCTTAAATTAAGGATGTTAGGCTTTCCACAAGCCCTTCTAGCATGGTTCCAGTCTTACTTAGCTGACAGGACCTACCAAGTTCTTTTTCGTGGATCCAAATCGGTAACCATTGAAGCGTCATCCGGTGTTCCTCAAGGAAGTCATCTTGGTCCCTTGCTCTTTATCCTATCAATTGATGACATTGTTCCCTTGCTAAGACACTGTAGAATCTTGATTTACGCTGATGACATCAAATTGTATCGTCACATAAAGAGTATCGAGGATTGCAAACTTTTGCAAGCTGACTTTGACACCTTTTACTCTTGGTGTGTGAACAACAACCTGGTTCTCAATATTAGTAAATGTGAAACCATGACTTTTGGGAGAGGTCGTAGTCCTATAATTTTTAACTACACCTTTTCTAACGAGAGTGTCCGTCGTGTTAATTTTGTAAAAGATCTCGGGATTAGATTTGATAGTAAACTCGATTTTGCTGCCCACATTAACTATATTGCTTCCAAAGGTAGTTTAGTCCTGGGTTTTATAAAAAGGTGGTCTAAACAGTTCAATAACCCCTTGATTACTAAACACTTTTATATCTCTCTTGTCAGACCATCACTCGAGTATGGGTCCAGGTTTGGTCTCCTTACTACTCTTCGCACGTTGGAAGAATTGAGTCAGTTCAAAGGAGGTTCGTTCGATTCGCACTGAATCATCTTCCTTGGGATAACCCAATAGTTCTTCCACCATATGAATCTCGGCTTAAGTTACTCAACTTTAGCTCTCTTTGCAGGCGTCGTGAGGTAGCCGATGTTGTATTTGTTCATCAGCTCCTTAATGGAAAGGTCGACTCAGGTTTTCTGAGTCGCCGTACATCGTTTAGAGAGAGTGGATACAATTTGAGAGGGCCACCTCTCTTACACACCAACTCCTCTAACGCGAATTACGGCAGAGTCGAGCCTGTTAATCGCATGTTCATTAATGTGAATAAAAATATTGATGTTTTTAGCGTGAGCATTAGTAAGGACGTCCTTAAAAGGAGCCTTTTCAATCTAACTTGACTGACTTTTCTTGCACGCTTCTTTGTGTATTGCATTTCTTTCTGTTTTAATTGAGTGTGCAATCTCGGGCGGTCACATCTCGCATATAAAAATGTGCGAGGTGTGACCTTTTCGGGATTGTATATTCAATTTATATGTTGCATGCTTTAGTTGAGCCTATCTCAGTGCTAATTGTGCTGAGCTGGTAAATTTTTCTTGGCCCAGCTAAGAAGTGTACCTTCTGAATTAGAAGGGTAACTCTATATGCATGATTGTGATGTTGCATGTATAATTTGATATTATTCTTATTTTATTAATACTGGAACTTTTCGTTAGCGCCGCACGCTTTTTTACATTTAAGTAAGTGGCTGCAGCAATAACAAAACAACTTTTACTTTTTGGTTCATTTTAAAATCAAAGCTTTTTTTAGTTTTTTTAAACTATTTATTTTTATTTTCTACTTTTTAGTCTATAATAAGTCGTCCGCCATTTTGTTGTGGCCGCCATATTATATTTGGTAATTGTAGAGTTTAATAACCGCCCCCCCACCCGATTTTCTTGAAATTTTAGCATGTGCCAATATTTTTATTAAAGAAGTATGCGCAAAGGTACTACTGTTATACAGCAGGCAAAGTATATAGTCCAATCAATCTACACAAATCCATCTAAAAATTACCAACAGGAAACAACAAATATGGAGATTTAGGGAAAAAAATCTAGCAAAGATAGGGTTTTTATTTTTTGAATTTGGAATGGCGAACTTATCCTAAAAAATTCTGGCAAGTGTAAAAACGCTTTTCAGTGAATAAAAACAACTGGAGTTCGGATAGAAAAAAAATGTAATTATAAAGTTGTGGGTATTTACATTATCTTTCGATTGATGTTTGACTTAGAGCACAAAACATGGAGGAAAATAATAACACAACTTAGATATTTGTTATTTGGTGAAAATATTGCTTTTTTCTGGCTGAAACCCCCTTTTTTGTTGTGAAAAATTGAACATTTTCCTTGAAATTCCCCTTTTTGCAAAAAAAGAGGAGTTCTTCTATCAAGCACCAGCAAAAAAAGTCTCATTCCAAATTCAAAAAATAAAAACCCTATCTTTGCTAGATTTTTCTCCCTAAACCACCATATTTTGTTCTTTCCTGTTGGCAATTATTACAAAAATAACATTTAGTGGAGTCAGACAAGCATCAAATTTTAGTAAAAAAGGAATTGTTTTCTGTTTAAAAAATTTTTTTAACATTTTAGTTACATATACTACATGAAAGGATATTTTCTATCTGTAGCAACCGCCGCTACGCAAGTTATCGGGCATTTCGTGAAAATCGACCATTTGGATGAGTATATTTCGATATTTCTAGGTCCAAAAAATTGAAAAAAAATTGAGACTGTTCGTTATAATATTGGCTATCAGCGGTTTTAATATGAAAATTTTATATGCACACATAACCTCAAAAACAAAAGAAAAATTAAAAAACTGATAAATATTGATTTTTTGGTTATAACTTAGGATGTTTTAAGTAAAATTTAATGAAATTTTCAGGAATAATTATACTATATAATAATAATGTGAACAACAGGTGGTTAAAATTTCACGTCAAAATTGTATCTAATACAAGTCTCACAAATTGACTTCAAATTTGAAAATTAATTAGCCAGTAACTTTTGTGCATCGCATCGCATTTTTAAATGTACTTTTTATGATGGTGAAAAAGAAAACATTTTTAAACTTGAAAGACGTGAAAAAAATCGAATCGGACATCGTGAATTTTTTGTATTTTTTCGTCAATTTTTCGAAGAAATTCACTTTTTTTAATAAAACTCCTTTTTGGTATTAATAATTCATTTTCGACATAATGACAAAAACAATTTTCATTTATAAAAAAACTGGAGTTTTTCGATATTATAACGAACAGTCAATTTTTTTCAATTTTTTGGACCTAGAAATATCGAAATATACTCATCCAAATGGTCGATTTTTCACAAAATGCCCGATAACTTGCGTAGCGGCGGTTGCTACAGGTAGAAAATATCCTTTCATGTAGTATACATATGTAACTAACATGGTAAAATAAATTTTTTAAACTGGAAACCACCTTTTACTAAAATTTGATGGTGGTCTGACTCCACTAATTGGGTTATTGTAGATTGATTGCACTAATAATACTTATATTAGTACAATAAACAGATAAAACGTATTCGCACTATTCGCAGCATTACAGAAAAGTGAAATATAAAAATGATACGAATTTAAAAAAAATGCATTTCATTTTCTAAGCTAATATATGAAATATAAATAAATATAAAGGTTTTTTTTCAAGTCTAATTTAAAATTGTAAAGTTCATAATAAAAAATCTCAAGTTTAAAATCAATTTTGTAAAGTTAAAATTTAATTTTTTAAAGTTAATCTTCTTTTAAACTTAACTGGCAAACAAAAAAAACGTTTGCTTTGTTTTGCAATGAAAAAAAAGGAAGATAAAACAATGAAACAACTGCAATATAATATCTATTTAATTTCAATTGGAGTTAAACAAATAAAGATTTAAAGGAAAGCTGCTCTATTTTTTAATTGCGGTTTGGTTTAAAAGTTTAGATTAATTTTTAAAAATTTAAATGACATGACGGTTGAAATATTTTAATGTTAAAAAAAATTTAATTAGAAGTTGAAATGAAACCTTTAAATGAAAAACAAAAGGCATGTCGAAATACAATAAACTTGATTTCAATAAAATCAATGAAAAATTCAATTAGATTTCAAACGAAATTGACATTTCAAAATAACAAATATTCAGTAAATAAAACACTTGGTACTTACATTTAGCGGTTTTTGCATCATTTCAAATTCGGCTTTATATGATTGTTTTAAAACCATGAATTTTCGGTAGCAATGCATATGATAACGCAGTTCTTCGCGATCATTTTGGGAAAAATTTAACTCGAGTACGCATGCAACAAAGTAAGAAAATGTTTTAAGGAAATATCCTGGCGCACGGGTTTTATGATGTTTTGAAAGAACTTGCTTGTATTTCAAGATCCCGAAACAACGGTTCTTTTTGCACTCATGATCACCTACAGCTACAACCACGGGCGAAAAAGGAGTACGCATGCAATAAAGTAACAAAATGTTTTAAGGAAATATCCTGGCGCACGGGTTTTATGATGTTTTGAAAGAACTTGCTTGTGTTTCAAGATCCCGAAACAACGGTTCTTTTTGCACTCATGATCACCTAGAACCACGGGCGAAAAGGAGTACGCATGCAATAAAGTAAAAAAATGTTTTAAGGAAATATCCTGGCGCACGGGTTTTATGATGTTTTGAAAGAACTTGCTTGTATTTCAAGATCCCGAAACAACGGTTCTTTTTGCACTCATGATCACCTACAACCACGGGCGAAAAAGAAGTACGCATGCAATAAAGTAAGAAAATATTTTAAGGAAATATCCTGGCGCACGGGTTTTATGATGTTTTGAAAGAACTTGCTTGTATTTCAAGATCCCGAAACAACGGTTCTTTTTGCACTCATGATCACCTAGAACCACGGGCGAAAAGGAGTACGCCTGCTAATAAAGTAATTATGTTTGTAAGGAAATGTCTCGGCACCGAGGTTTTATGATGTTTGAAAGAAATTGTTTATGTTTTGAGGATCGCGGTGAGCCGCCACACGTCCGAAAAATCCTTACCTGGTTTTCACTTACCCTTTCTGGAATAAGAATTTAAAAATAAAACTTCGTATGCAAGCCTTCAATTGTTTGTTTTTTAAGGAACAACACACACACATACGAACTTATTATCTAAAATTTTATGATGCTTTGAAAGAAGGTGTTTATGATACAGGATGCTAAAACAATTATTCCATTTGTTAACCTTATTACCAAAACCATATATCTTGTACATCAATAATTGTGGTTGGGTCTTACTGGTTTGAGGGAGAAACAACTCCATCGTTAATAGAAAATAAAAATGATGATGTAAATGATGATTGTGATGAAAAAGATGATGATGTGAAATGCGATAGAAACTGTTTAGATGATGATGATGATGATTAAAAAATATAGATGTAGTAATAATGTAATTTTAAATTTCAAAATAGTTATATACATATCTATACACATTTTTTTCTTTGAATAAAATAAATAAAAATATTTTTGTTTTCTTATTTTTTTGAGAAATCCGTTCCTCACACTATCTATTTGTAATATAAATTGGTGGCCCTTTTTAGCCTTTTAAAGAAAAAAAGTCGTACAAAGGTTCTGTCCGTCCGGGCCGAATTTCATCTTCGAAACTACTATAGCTATATCTCAAATTGTATCTGTGGGTGAGGAGACCTGGAACTGAGAAAACGCCTCTTGGATTGGAAATGAAAGTACTTCAAATTATTAACGATCAGTCGAATTGGTGGCGAGTCCCTCGAAACAAACATGCCCTTATTTCAATAAATAAAATATACTATGTATTTTTAATACAATATTACTCTCGACATTATGTACCGAAAAAGCCAATCTGCGAAAATAATCCAAGTGAAGGTTTCTTAACGAATCTTTATATTGGTTTCAGAAACACTTTGTCAAACGCCCATTGCGAAATCGTGTGCGCAAACAAAAGTTTTCAATGTCAAAGGTCGCGAAAATCGTTTTTTACAAATACCTCGTAAATGGTAAGTGTGATCACAAAACAGTTAATGCGAGGATTATTGATTCTCTACAAAAAAGGTCTTAACACTTTTTTCCCTACGAGTGACCGTTTGGGAGATATCGCGATTTAAAAAAATTTTCATACAAAAATCGTATACAAAGGGTGGTCTGCCAGGGGTTCCGCCACAGACAGAGTGCGGCACACCATGAGTTTTAGTTAGTATAACGTCTAATCTTCAATTTAAAAAAAAATTATCCTTCTTGTCGATAACATAGGGATCGACCCCAAAAACGTTATACAAATACTGGTCTGCCAAAGGTCACAAAGGCCACAGACAGGGCGCGGCACACCATGACTTTTAGTTAGTATAACGTTTAATCTTCACTTTAAAAAAAAAATTATCCTTCTTTTCGATAACATAGGGATCGACCCCAAAAACGTTATACAAATACTGGTCTGCCAAAGGCCCGGCCACAGACAGGGTGCGGCACACCATGAATTTTAGTTAGTATAACGTTTAATCTTCACTTTAAAAAAAATTATCCTTCTTGTCGATAACATAGGGATCGACCCCAAAAACGTTATACAAATACTGGTCTGCCAAAGGTCCGGCCACAGACAGGGCGCGGCACACCATGACTTTTAGTTAGTATAACGTTTAATCTTCACTTTAAAAAAAAATTATCCATCTTTTCGATAACATAGGGATCGACCCCAAAAATGTTATACAAATACTGGTCTGCCAAAGGCCCGGCCACAGACAGGGTGCGGCACAACATGAGTTTTAGTTAGTATAACGTTTAATCTTCACTTTAAAAAAAATTATCCTCATTTTCGATAACATAGGGATCGACCCCAAAAACATTATACAAATACTGGTCTGCCAAAGGTCCGGCCACAGGCAGGGCGCGGCACACCATGACTTTTAGTTAGTATAACGTCTAAGCTTCACTTTAAAAATAAATTGTCCTTCTTGTCGATAAAATAGAGTTTGACTAAAAAATCACCACTAATATTTGCTAATTTCTCACCTTAGGCCACACTTTAGTTCAGGCACACCACGCATGAAGTAATCTCCTATCTCTAATGTTACTTACAATAGGTTCTGTTTTCTTCTTGCCGATAACATAGGGTTTTCAGCGGTCGGCTCTCGGTCTATAATAAACATCAAAGAAAGGTGTACTTCAGAAGTCATCAGTTATGGAGAAAAATTTCGAACGCTAACTTTGTTACCAAAGGATTGGAGCATTAGAAAAATCTGTGCGGAAATTGAAGTTTCATATTATATGGCTAGACTTGCAAAAAAAGTTGTGAATGGAACAAGAGAACTAATCTCACCTAAAAAAACCTTGGTCCCACCTAAAAAAACCAAATTTAAAAGAAAATCAAGAAAAACATATTGTTTTTACTGTTCATTTTTTCATGTTTCTGTTACTTATTTGAATTGTAACTGTTTTTTAGTTCTCGTGGACAGGCAGATGAAGTAAAGCATTTAGTTAAAAAGTTCTACGAAGATGATGAGATAACTTATCTCATGCCTGAAAAAAACGATTGTGTATCTGTTCGTGGTAAATATATAGCAAAGTGTTACCCACCTCCGATTTTTTTGAAATTTTTTTTTTATATGTATTTTGGCCTGTAGAATCCATTTTTCGAAAAATAAATTGGCGCTCATTTACCGTTTTCAAGTTATTAATTTTTAAAGTTGGGAAAATTCGGTTAGCAGAAAAGTGATAACCGCCATATTGAAAACACTTATTTAACTGGCGGAGGGGGTATGGGTAGTAAAACCCTCCAAAATTATAATGGGTACTTGTAAGAGGAGGGGGTATGGGGGGCGGTAGCCCCCCAAAATCCAAAAATTTAACCTTAAAACGGGGGGTATGGGGGGCGGTAGCCCCCCAAAATCGAAAACTTATACCCTAAAACGGGGGGTATGGGGGGCGGTAGCCCCCCAAAAACGGGGGGATGGGGGGCAGAGCCCCCATTCCATAAAAAGAGTACTTAATTTTTCTATTGCACCTTTTCTTTTAGCAGAACATACAATATGATTTGCAGTTTTACTTGCAACATTAGTGTTACTTTCACGATTTTGTTGGATCCTTGCGCAGGTAGACCAATGCTAAGATTCAACTGAGGAGCTCCTAATTTTAGAAGAGCCAAAAGGAGGTTTAGTTGTTTTACTTCCAACATTACATGCGCAAGGATCCACCAAAATCGTGAAATGAACACTAATGTTGGAAGTAAAACAACTAAACCTCCTTTTGGCTCTTCTAAAATTAGGAGCTCCTCAGGCGAATCTTAGCATTGGTCTACCTGCGCAAGGATCCAGCAAAATCGTGAAATTAGCACTGGTGTCGAACGTTCAACAAATCATCCTATATGTTCTTCTAAAACAAAAGGTGCAATTGGAAAATTAAGTACACTTTTTATGGAATGGGGGCTCTGCCCCCCATCCCCCCGTTTGGGGGGCTCCGCCCCCCATACCCCCCTTTTAAGATTTCCTCTTTCGATTTTGGGGGGCTCCGCCCCCCATACCCCCCTTTTTGAATTTAGCTTTTCGATTTTGGGGGGCTCCGCCCCCCATACCCCCCTTTTTGAATTTAGCTTTTCGATTTTGGGGGGCTCCGCCCCCCATACCCCCCGTTCTAAGGTTAACGTATCAATAATCACCCGATGAACCCCCTTCGGGTTCTAAATAAGTGTTTTCAATATGGCGGTTATCACTTTTCTGCAAACCGATTTTACACAACTATAAAAATTTATTACTCGAAAACGGTAAATGAGCGCCAATTTATTTTTCGAAAAATGGATTCTACAGGCCAAAATACATATAAAAAAAAAATTTCAAAAAAATCGGAGGTGGGTAACACTTTGCTATATATTTACCCTGTTCGTAATTCAGAAGGCAAAAAAGAGCGTCTCCAAAAGCGACTCGTTCTGGGAAATTTGCGAGACATTTATGCCGAATTCAAAATTCGACACGAGAAGGTTAAGCTACTGACAGAATCAGGCGCAAACGCCGTGCGGACATTGGCTTCGCGGTATGTGGCGACTTTTCACTGACATGGTGTTGCGGTCTCGGCGGCGCGCTCCGACTTTGAACACAACAACGAAATCAAAGTGACAAGTGGACGTGATTGGAAAAAAAAATTGAAAAACCTGAATGATTTACATATAATTTTTCTATCCTACAGGGTTTGTCTTTTTTTAGGTGCTAATTTAATTACCCCAATTTGGAAAAATAAAGATTTTCATTAAAAAATATAAAAATCAACAAATTTGCTATCACAGCCAACACCAACACACGACTCCAAACATATGCCCACCACCACCAAAACACGACTCAAAACACAAACATCTCTTGACACACGCGGCGGCAACGCGCAGAAAGTAGAAAGTAAAGCGACTTGCGCGGTGTGTGCGTAGCGTAAAACAGCATTTCGTTAGTGCGCATTTGAATACACTACTTCTATTCTCTCTGTCATTGCCCGCACGGCGTTTGCGCCTGTTTCTGTCAGCAGCTTTAAAGTTGGGATTTCATCATTGGCAGCATTAAGACCTGCGCACTGTGTCTTAGCAGATGCAAAAGGAACTCACACGACTTGCGTTTGTTTGTCACATGAAAACTTGAAATTTAGGGTGCGAGGTAAAAGTTTTGACTGTTAACTATTTCATTTCTGTAGACCTATCAATCCAACTTTGATGATAATAAAAAATTTATTTTACTGGTTATGGTTTAATCAATCTAATGAAGCAAACTCCTTTTACCGTTAAGAGTTATGTTGCTTTGTGACGAACCATCATATGAATGTTACTTCCAAGAATGTCAACATTGTCCGGACGTGAAAATTCTTCATGATTTGTTGTGGAATTTGATGAAGGAACAAGAAACTGAAATCAAACAAATCAAACAATGGGGTGGAAAACCTGTAACATTGCAAAGTTTAAACTGACACCTGAAAAGTTCTGCCAAGAATTTGCTGACAGCGCATCCGAGTTATTGAAGCATCATTTCTTGGTTAAAAAACAAAAGCAGTGTTTTAAATCACTAAAAGCGACAATTGGTGAGGGCGAATTTATAGTTCAGCGTGATTTTTCGCAAAATTGCGCTTTTGTAGTACAGAATGCCGTTTCGGGATTTCACTGGAACAATTCTCAAGCTACAGTGTACACAGTCGCCATCTGGTATCGATAAAATAACAGTTCCGAACCCGAATGTCAGTCTAGCTGTAATTAGTTGTTAGCTGTTTGTCACACGATGCTGTCGCCGCACAGTGGGACAGAATCCCAAAAAGCTGGCCAAAACCCCTAAAATGAAGATTCTATTTCGGGACTTTCTCTTTGCGGAATTTTAAGTAGGGGCCCCGAGGGTCACAGAACATCTGTCCTCGGGGTACAGGTACGTTTTCTCCCTTTGTAGGATCAGTTCGAAAGTGGCCGTTACACGAGACGCAGCTATCGAAGTTTCTAACACATATTGTGCATTGAAAATAACTATTTGTTAAATAGTGCCAATTAGTGCTTGTTTAAGGAGGAATTATTTTATTCCTACTGTAATGGTCAGAGTGAAACACCGTGACCTGAGTTATGTTTGATACGATATCAAACGGCACTTGAACCGAGATATCTTGACGTGTTGAAGGAGTTGCGATATCAAACGGCACTTGAACCGAGATATCTTCGTTGATAGTAATAAAACGCACTGCTTGGTGGTTACAATTCAACTCCGATTTATTGATTGATGATTAACGATTTTTATACAAAATTGATTTCAACAAAAAAGTAATAATAAAAACAAAACAAACTTAAGAACACGGGTAAAAAGCCCACTCAACAAATCCGGCCATTGGCATTAGCCGGTGAATGAATTGCTGAAGGTGCAAGCTATGCATTGCGGATAAACACAAATAATAAATATTGGCTAGAATTGCAATCAAAACAATAATGCAATGACCTTAGATTTGCAGAGTGGAATTTTTACCTTTTCATTAACCTAATTAACAAATGCAAAATGTACAAATTCTACGGCGGGCGTTAACAGTGCTTTTGAAAAGTTTAAAAATGGATTCTGTTCATGAAGGTGAGTGGAATTAAATCGAATATGTATAATCGTAAAATATTCATTGCAGAATTATTGATATGAATTTAAATAAATCAAATTTTTTGCAAAACGCAGAGAAAAACTAATTTTTCAAATAACTTAAAGTTTATTAGTCGTCCTCGCTCGTTTTCTAAAATTTTTTTTTCACTTGTCATAGTCTAAAGAAAAAAACAAGAAGTAAATTAAAGCGCGAATTTGTGCGAATTTGGACATAAATTTTTTTTTCTGAAATCGCTCAAAAATCGTTGCACAGCAGGGGGTAATGAAACCGACAAAAAGTTCCGAAACGGCAAGGAATCTCTTGAAAACTATATAACAGGGGGTTTTCGAGGTCGCTGATTACGAATTTGACATTATTCTTTCAAAAAACAAAATGGCGGATCCAATATGACGGACGGTCACATGAAAAAATGCATATTCGCGGATGAAATTCGATACCCCGGGGGTTTTCGAGGCTACTGATTACGAATTAAATATTATTTTTAAATTTTTTTTTGTATTTCCCGGGGCATATCGATTATCGGTTTTTCCCTGCGTTTTAATGCTTTTCTTTGTTGTTAAATTGTAGTCGAAGCAACTAAATTTAACGTTTTTTTAAGTTTTCAGGAACCCAAAGAGTACTTCAATTAACACGAAAAGAGATCTTCTGCCTAATTAAAGATGCTGTTCGTAAGAAAAAATAAATGTTCAAATTAACTTCAAAATGTTCAAACAACGCCGAACCGAAATACTCGCTGTAATCAAAATGTTTTTCCACAAAAACGCACCATGAAATAAAAAACTCCGTTAAAACACTAAATGCTAATTTTATTCAATATAATATTTAAACTTAGTTTCTAACTTTAATTACACCTTTCAAATTTAAAACACTTCAGAAAAACCTTCTAACGATTGCAAGGAATTCGCCACAATTATTTTGCCGTGATCAAAATTCAAAAACAATTCAAATTTCAAAAACTCAAGACTAAAAGTGAAAAAAAAAGTATAACAGCTGTTGTTTCTTCTTATATATAAAATGCCTACGTGACCTCAGCACTCTGACCGTAATTTTCACGATCGGCTATTACCGCTGTATCGGTTCCTTGCTTACTCCACCCACCTCTTTCCCCTTTCAATATTAATTTCGAATTTTCGATTTGTTATTGTTTACATTGAAATGTCAAATTGTATTAGGTGGGTGCAGTAAGCAAGTCTTAGTGTTTTATGTTAAATGTTGTTTGTTTAGTGCTTTATTGTGATTGTTTTACAAAGGTGAGTGTTTTTTAATTTCTAATTTGTTTAAATAGTAATTTGTTGTATGTTTAGTGTCTAAGAGTGTGATTTTACTAATTCAAATTATATCTCAACTAACATAAATCTTATATTATGTTACTTAATAACTAAATTGTTTTCCGTTGTTTTAGCTGCGACTGCTGCCCATTATTACCGGGAAAGACTTCTCTTGAGGAAAGATTCGCAGGGAAGTATTTTGCATTTGCAAGTGCACTAATAGCGATTGTGTTTTTTTATGTAACTTTTAGGTGGATGTTCAACATATTCCCGGGCCTTGGGTCCTGTGGATCCAAAATTAAATCTGCAAATAGTCAAGCTTAAAGTTTGCCAGAAAAAACAAAAAATGACATGCAAATTAAGAACCAGTAGGACAGGAATTATGTTAGGAAGGAAAATGACGTATGGTATGTTAGATTCAATTTGTGATGTTTGTGCCGTCCGCTTGTTCAATATGTGTATTGTCTTCGCACGGTAGTAGGCACACCTTGGAAATTGGTCTTTTTAAGATCCTATCTTTGGTTTTCAATGTGACTACTCTAACAAGTTGATCCGTCCCTGGGTGCGTTTCAACTATCCTTCCGAGCATCCACTTCGTAGGAGGTAATCTCTCTTCCTTGATTAGTACCAATTGTCCTACCTCAAGATTTTTCCTTTTTTGTAGCCATTTAGGCCGTTGCTGGAGGCGAGACAGGTATTCCGAATGCCAGCGTTTCCAAAACGATTGGACCAAATGTGTTAAGTGATGTCATCGTGTGAGTGTAGTAGTTTTTTCATCTAGGATTGATGGCTCTGGTAATGCCAACGGTGCTTCACCTATCAGAAAATGTCCTGGTGTAAGTGCGTTCAATTCCTCTGGATCGTCTGTTAAAGGTGTGATTGGTCTAGAATTTAGACACGCCTCTATCTGAGTCGCGACTGTGGCCATTTCCTCATACGTTAGAATTGCGTCGTTTATTACTCGTTTTAGGTGGTATTTAGTAGACTTCACCGCTGCTTCCCACAATCCTCCGAAATTGGGCGCCGATGGTGGGATAAAGTGCCATTCTATTCTTAATGCTGTTGTTTTTTGGGGCATTTCAGCATTCAATTGATTCAGATGTTGTTTGAAATCATGGTTTAATAGTGTGTTTGTCCCGACAAAATTGGTTCCGTTGTCGGAATATATATGCAGGCACAATCCTCTGCGACTAATAAACCTCTTTAAGGCTGCGTAGAAAGCTTCGGACGTCAAATCAGACACCACTTCTATGTGGATTGCTCTAACAGCGAGGCAAACGAATATGGCTAGGTAGCCCTTGTATGTTTTTTGTCCTCTGCCTCTTGACACCTTCAAGTTGAACGGACCACAGAAATCCACGCCAACATGAGTGAAAGGCCGCGACATTCGTGCTCTGGGAGACGGTAAATTTCCCATCAATTGAATTTCAGGTTTCGCCTTTTGTCTGAAACATTTCATGCATCGATGTACCACCCCTTTTATAGAGCTCCTCAACTTGAGAATCCAGAATCGCTTCCTTATCCACGTCATCATTAATTGGGAACCGCCGTGAAGAGTTTGTTCATGCGCGTCCAATATTATGAGTTTAGTTAATGGATGATTGGAACTTAATATGATAGGGTGTTTTTCGAACCATGGTAAGTCCGCGTGATGTAGTCGTCCTCCGATCCGCAAGACTCCTTCATCGTCGAGGAATGGCGTCAAACTGCATAATCTGCCGTTGTTTACTTCTTTTCCTGACCTGCAAGTCGACAATTCATTTGGGAATTCATCCGCTTGTGCATCTTTTATCCAATATGTGAATGCTTGATTCAGTTCTGATGTAGTCAACCAAGTCGATGAACACTTGTGTACTGCCTTGCAGTTGTTAATAAATCTGAAGCAGTAAGCTGACACTCTCAATAATCGTGTTAGGTTCGAATATTTTGTAACTAGTTTGGCCTCTCCTTCATTAAGGGTTACTGCTAAATAGATTTTCACGCTCGCTCTCTGTTCCAAATTAGTTTTATCGACTTGAATCGGAGTCGGCCAATGTTCTTCAGATTTTTCAAGCCAACTTGGACCGCGCCACCACAGCGTATGAGAGATGAGTTCCGTTGGTGCTATGCCACGCGAAGCACAGTCTGCAGGGTTGTCCTTTGACGACACATACTTCCAAGAAGAACAGTCGGTAGTTTCTTGGATTTCGGCAACTCTATTCGCCACAAACGTTTTCCATCGTGAAGGATGTGCCTTTATCCAAGCAAGTGTGATAGTGGAGTCGCACCAAAGTGTTAAACGAATCTGATTGCCTTTTAACGCCTTTTTTATAGCCTTAAATAAACGCCCTAACAAAACAGCTCCACATAACTCTAGACGCGCCAATGTTACCGGTTTGATGGGAGCGACCTTGGTTTTTGACGTTAACAAGTGAGTATGAATGTGTCCAAATTCATCGACCGAACGGACGTAAAACACTGCGGCGTATGCCCGATTTGACGCGTCACAAAATCCGTGCAGTTCAATTTCGTCAGTAAACGTATGCAACCATCTGGGGATTTTGATGTCTTCAATGTGTTTCAGATCCTTCCTAAAGTCGTTCCAAGCTTGGGTAAAATCTTCAGATAATCTGTCATCCCAATCCAATCCGCTTAGCCAAACACTCTGCATTATAATCTTGGCTCGTATCATTATAGGTGAGAGAAGTCCCAGCGGGTCAAATAATTTGGAGATTTGCGATAAAAGATCTCGTTTCGTGCTCAACTCAGAATCAACAAAATAGGTATTCATCTTGTACATGAAAGCATCTGTTTTAGGACACCAAAGGACGCCTAATGTTTTAATCCCATCTTCGAAGTCGAAATTGCGGATCTTGCTGAGTTCTTGGTCCGCCCGAGGAATAGCCTTGAGCAATTCTGGATCGTTGGTGGTCCATTTTCGCAAATTGAATCCGCCTAACTGCATCAAACGTATCAAGTGTTCTTGAAGTTGTGTTGCTTTCTCAACCGTGCTTGCTCCCGTCAAAAGATCGTCGACGTAGAAATCTGACTTAACTATCTCCGCTGCCTTTGGGAAATTTCGAGATTCATCGTCAGCTAACTGGTGCAGCGTTCTTATGGCCAAATAGGGAGCACAAGACGTGCCAAAGGTGACTGTGTGTAAACAAAAATCTTGTATCTTTTCGACTGGCGATGGTCTCCACAACACTCGCTGAAAATCAACATCCTCTTCCGACACCTTGATTTGGCGATACATTTTCTCCAAATCCGCGGTGAATACGATCTTGTGTTTTCGCCACCTTAGAAGTATCTGCAACAAATCATCTTGTAGCTTAGGGTCGACCATCAAGACGTCGTTAAGTGATGGCCCAAGTGTGGATTTTTGCGACGCATCAAAAACAACTCGGAGCTTGGTTGTCGTGCTTTCCTTAAGCACGGCATGATGGGGCAGGTAGTATGTTTCAAACTGTTTTGTCTTATGTAATTCCTCATTAAATTCTCTTGTAGGTACCGATACTGGAAGCATGTGGCTTAGTTGGCAATATTCTTGCATACATGCTGAATACTCATCGCGCAGTTGAGGGGATTTTGCAAATCTGGCTTCAAGGAGATTGAGTCGTCGTAGTGCGGTGTTTCGCGACGCGCCAAAATGTGGACGCTGTCCATTCACGAACGGTAAACGTACTATGTAGCGTCCGTCCGATGATCGTCTCACTGTATCCTTATAAAATTGCTCGCACCTCGTTTCTTCTTCGGTTAGATGTCGTTCTTCTCGAGTTTCTTCCAATTCCCAAAAACGCCGGAGGCTGTGCTCTAACTCAATATGGCTATAGCAGCTTATTAATGTCATTGGTTGAGGTGCTGGTACTTCTCCTGATAGAATCCATCCTAGGGTTGTGTTCTGCGCGGCGAACTTTCCATTATTACTCTTCCTGATACCGTCAAGTATAATTGTGTTATAAACATCCACACCAAGTAAGACTTGTATTTTATTGGGTTCCAAACATTGGGGATCGGCCAAACGTAAATTCTTCAAATTTATCGATTCTTCCGGTAGTTTGATACTTCGAGTTGGTAGCACTTTGGTAATCGATTTTAAAACCATTGCTGATGTCCTCATTATGGTACTGCCATGTCTTGATTTCAGCATGAATTGTACTGATGCCCTTGAAGTGCCGACCTTGCAATCTGTAACACCAAAAATGTTCACTGCAGATGTTGATTTCTTTAGCTTCAGCAGTTGCACAATCTGTTCCGAAATGAAAGATACTTGGGAGCCTTGATCTAATAATGCCCGTACTGTCACTTCTTGCCCTGATGGAGCACAAATGCGAACTAAAGCTGTGGCAAGAAGCGTTTCCTTTTGTATTGCGGAATCTTGGACATAAAAGGAACTAACATCTTCCAAAGCAGATACTATGGTTTCAGGATCCTTAGTACCTTCCGTTGACATGGACGTCCTTCCTTTACTGATGGCAAAATTCGCGATAACTGTGTCGCTATGGAGCAATGTGTGATGTCGGTGGCTACAGCGTAAACAGTTGTGTACGCTAGGGCATGACCTTGCTTTGTGCCCAGGACCTAAGCAATTAGAACACAAACCTCTTTTTTGTACTACGTCCCTTTTGCCTTCAAAATCTAATTTTAAAAATTGTTCGCACGACCTTATGCTGTGATTTCCTGAACAAAGTGCACACTTGATATCAGCCGTAACATGGTAAGTTTGTCTAGAAGTGCTAAATTGCCGCGAGATTCCTGTGGACCTTTTCGCATCACTTCCTAACGCTTCTAGGGCTCTAAAATGACCCTCTAAAAAACTCCGTAAATCCTCATACTTAGGAAATTCCAGTGTGCCACCGATATTCTGTTCCCAAAGACGTTTGGTTTCGTTAGGCAATCGCTCACTCACAAGATACGAAATTACCATGTCCCACTTATCCACTTCAATATTTAAATTTCTTAAAGCTTGTAAGCATTCGTTGGTTGTGTCTAATAGCCTACGGATGCCTGACGCCGAATCATTGCTACACTCAGGTTGTGATAATAGTGTCTTCAACTGAGATTTAATCAAAAGGCGTTTGTTGTTGTACCGATCATTTAATGCCTTCCAAGCAGGGATGTAATTGGCTTCGGTAATATTAAAATGCCTAAGGAGTTGCTCAGCTTCCCCATGCAATGCTGATTTTAGATAATGGAGCTTTTGCACGTTGGAGATCCTATGGTTTTGATGAATTAAGGTGGCGAATAAGTCGCGGAAAGACAGCCATTCACTGTAGCTTCCACTGAATTTAGGCAGATTAACTCTTGGGAGTTTCACTTCTTCGAATCCGTTGTGCCCGATTTTCTCCGCTGGAATCACCTCCGTCTGACTTGGTTCAGGGTGCAGAGTTTCCATTTCTTCCTGTATTTCGGACTTTCCTAGCAAAAAACATTCCTGCACTTCGTCGTATACGTCAGCGTCCAAATATTGCGTGACTTGCTTCGGTAGATCCTTGGTTTTTTCCTTAAGTGCTAAGATTTCACGGTGGGTTCTCCGGAAATCTAGCCAGTGATCGGTAAGCGTCTGTATACGATTATTCAAATTCACCTTGGTTTTCCTGACTTTTGAATCCTTTTTAAAATTCCTAAGTAGATTTTTTATATTGGTGTATGTGAAGTCTTGATCGGCCATTAGCCCTTCTAATGTATTTTCGCTCATGCTGGCGTTGTTTTATATACGTAAATAAAAAATAGTGAAATGGAGTACTCACCGAACTTATGAATAAGTGACTTAAATCCTCTCCGGTTACTCCACGTGGTCGATATGGCTGAGAACTGGGCTTCCAATATCAAAATCCTTTTGCCGCTTCAAAGTCAAGCACTAAATTAAGTTTTTTTTTTTTTCACTGTTTGTCCACTTTCAAATCTAACAATTTAAAACC
Organism: Thereva nobilitata; assembly: GCA_963855945.1. Lineage (NCBI taxonomy): Eukaryota > Metazoa > Arthropoda > Insecta > Diptera > Therevidae > Thereva > Thereva nobilitata. The sequence continues at coordinate 59,893,778 of OY979698.1, read as the reverse complement.
GTAACCGTGCTTCGTCACCATGTTGCAAATTAACCGGCACCTCGTGTAAAAAAACTTTCTTTGTTATTCCGGTAGCACGAATATTTCAAAAATCCGGAATCCGGCTCGAAGGACCATAAAAATGTTCGTAAGAAAAAATAAATGTTCAAATTAACTTCAAAATGTTCAAACAACGCCGAACCGAAATACTCGCTGTAATCAAAATGTTTTTCCACAAAAACGCACCATGAAATAAAAAACTCCGTTAAAACACTAAATGCTAATTTTATTCAATATAATATTTAAACTTAGTTTCTAACTTTAATTACACCTTTCAAATTTAAAACACTTCAGAAAAACCTTCTAACGATTGCAAGGAATTCGCCACAATTATTTTGCCGCGATCAAAATTCAAAAACAATTCAAATTTCAAAAACTCAAGACTAAAAGTGAAAAAAAAGTATAACAGCTGTTGTTTCTTTTTATATATAAAATGCCTACGTGACCTCAGCACTCTGACCGTAATTTTCACGATCGGCTATTACCGCTGTATCGGTTCCTTGCTTACTCCACCCACCTCTTTCCCCTTTCAATATTAATTTCGAATTTTCGATTTGTTATTGTTTACATTGAAATGTCAAATTGTATTAGGTGGGTGCAGTAAGCAAGCCTTAGTGTTTTATGTTAAATGTTGTTTGTTTAGTGCTTTATTGTGATTGTTTTACAAAGGTGAGTGTTTTTTAATTTCTAATTTGTTTAAATAGTAATTTGTTGTATGTTTAGTGTCTAAGAGTGTGATTTTACTAATTCAAATTATATCTCAACTAACATAAATCTTATATTATGTTACTTAATAACTAAATTGTTTTCCGTTGTTTTAGCTGCCACTGCTGCCCATTATTACCGGGAAAGACTTCTCTTGAGGAAAGATTCGCAGGGAAGTATTTTGCATTTGCAAGTGCACTAATAGCGATTGTGTTTTTTTATGTAACTTTTAGGTGGATGTTCAACAGATGCTCTTTATACTGAGTCTGCTGACGAATTAGCTCTCATTATTGAGAAGCACATGACGCTCCAATTGGGATTCGCATACTTCATGACTGAAGAAGTGAAGGAAAATTTTAAATACGTCATGTACAAATTGCGAACGAGGTTCGCCGGAAAGAGGAGTGGTTTTTCAACAAAAATGCGGATTGGCTGAGCGGTCAATTGATGCTATCGGAGGACGGATCTTCTCAAAGTACTGCGGAGACAAAGGCAATCGGTGGTCGACCTTCTACAAGTTTTTCGGATAGCAGTGAAAGGTCCAAAAGGCGAAAAACCGAGGAATTGAGAAAAGACCAAAGCCTAGAAGAACTCTGTAATGCTACGCGGATGAGCCTACGTGCAAGTGAAAAGTTGCCGCTGCGCAGGTATTGAAGAGCGGGGAGTCCGTCTAAGGCATCGTCCTACCGGTCGTCTTCTAACACAATTAAAGAAAGAAGGTAGATTTTCCAAAAGTCAGTATTTAGTGGTACGATCAGGCTGTAAATTAGTTCAAAGTAAGGCGTATCCGTCATACAATGTACTACAAAAAGCCGAAATTGGTTATTATCCACCGATGAAAACAATTACATGTACAGAAAGACGCGCAGCTATCGATATTCAAGCATTGTTAGATCTCACGGTGAAACGAATCGTTTTAGCAAAAGAAAATGTTGTACAAAATATGTCACCCGGTGATTTGCTTAACCCTTTGAGTACCGGAGATTTTTTCCATGCATATGCGAAAAATACCGGAGTTTTTTTTTAATGTGAAAGTCAAAGTGGACGGCTGCTGATAGGCTTTGATTAGACGAAGAAAAAATCGTATGGGTGGGTGGGCGGAGTCGCAACTTTTTAGCCGCTAGGTCGTTTTCAATTTTTTTTGTTCGGGTTTTACATATCATATCGCAGTTTTGAAACCGTATAACTTATTTACATGAATATGGTAGCAGTGGAGGCAGAATACTCCCACCTACTTACCATTGTAAAAGGGACGGTTCCACCCTACCAATTTACAGAGTTATGAGTCGTGAAAATCAAAATTTTATTTATTTTAAGCTAAAATTTCACCTTCAACAACCTTTTCACCATACGTAGTTAACTTATAATTTTTATTTCAAAATTAGATAGCTTCGAAAATTGCCTATGAATAATATCCCTATAATTTTTATGCTACGGCCTTTACTTTTGAGGTTATAAGCAATTTTGATGGTAAGATTGGCTTTATTTGGTACTGTTCGACATAAGCTTTGGTGAAAAATACTAAAAGTTGACAACTCATAATTCTGTGAGTAGGTAGGGTGGAAATGTCTCTTTTACAATTTTGGATAGGTAGGAGTATTCTTTGTACACTGCTGCTTTATTCATCGATATAGGTTATAGATAGGGTTACAAAAATACAGGGTGCTATGAAAAACTCTACCAAAAAAATTTAAAATTTTTACGTCCCCCCCACTTACGATTTGTTGTTCGTCTAACCAAAACCTATAAACAGCCGGCCGCTTTGTAAACTTATGCCCCAGTTACACGAATGACAAAAAATGACAATTGTCATAATCTCTGGTCATAATTAATGGCATTGTTGTTGTTTATTTTTTATGACAGAAATAATGACACAAATTATGACCGTGTATGACGATAATGACAAATTATGACAGAAAAAATGGCAAGTGTGTCATTCGTGTAACAGCACCATTAGTGTATACACCCTTTATATAAAGAAGATACTTTTTTGGCTTAAATTTTTTTTAACCCATAATTATTTAAGCACTACAGGCATGACAATCTAAAAATATGCACGGCGCTAAAGGTATGCATGCTCCTGCTACAGGCATGAACATCTATAAATGCACCCACATCGAAATAGACCATTCCAAACGCGAGTGTCTTTTTACCAAGCAGTCCCCAACTAAGTACTACCACGTCCAATGCCGCTTGACCTTCCCAATCGAACGAGAATTGATGTACTGAGCATGCTCATGGCAGCCTTTATGGTAACCAAGTAACCCGTTTTCTTCGTTCTTTCGTTGGTCTAAAATAAGTGTGACCGTTTGGGTGCCACACAGGCGATTTGACGCTTTGCGGGTGTTCTTGTTGCAGGCTAGGAACTCCCAAATGTTGCATATGAGTTCGTGTAAGATTCTTAAGAGTTGCGGTTCTCCTTCGTTTATCAACTCAGCTGCCACTCCATCGACGCCTGGTGATTTGTTGCATTTTTGCATTTTTACAACTTCACGAAGTCAGTGTCGGTGGCTCTATTGAAATATTATCTTGAGGTACAAACACCTCCGTCTGTGTATGCTCTTTTATTATTGGGATTGGATTCAATAACTTTTGAAAATATTCTCTCCACCTTTCTTCTATCCTATAAGGGTCTACTAATAGGGTAAATTCAAAAACCCATCATTGCCACATCACTACAGGATTCAGCTACAAACTTCCAATTACTGAATTTTGCAGTAATACAGAGTTGCGGAGTTTTTGAATTTACCCATAGGTTGGCATTTATGTCTCTGCAGATGTCCGCTATTGGTTGAATTTTATTGCTGATATATGATTCTCTGTTCATTGAAGTCTTCCTACATCTGTAAGATCCTTTGTTTAGATATTCTCTCTTTTTCGTTCTGTACAGCTTGTCTGTGGTTCTTCTTTTTAGCATGAAGACTTCATCCTAGCTCTTGTGGGGAGCTTTGCGGTGGCTCTGGTTTCTTTCTTCAATTTCAGGCCTTCAGTCCTGCTCGAACCAGTCAATAGAGCCTCTTCTGCTGCCCTTATGTTCGCGGACTCCTTCTCGTACTTGAATGTGTTTACCCTCTGTGTCTTTTGGTCGTTACCCGTGTTCTAAATTTCACTTTGACTAGATAGTGGTCCGAGCAACAGCACGCTACCCTCATTTTTCTTACTTCCAATATACCCGTGGTTCCTTTCCTCCCAATTTGGACATGGTCAATTTCATTATTTCTTACCCCGTCTGGTGACTGTCACGTCTTATGAATATTTTTGTGCGAGAACATTGTTGAACTTACTACCATCGAGTTCGAGCTAGCGAGACGCCTCCTCCTTCAGTACCCTCCAGACTCTTATCAACATATCCTCTTCTGTATTGTTTCCTTCTAACCAAGCTTTTTACTAGACATTGCATAATGACGAGTACGACATGATAGACTGGTAGTCCTAAGCTTGGACTTTCGCATAACAAAAAAGAAAAGATGGACAAATCTATAAATTTACAATTATCTGCATATGCAAATAGGTTATAGGGCTACAAAAATGGATGGTGATATGTAAAACTCTACCAAAAAAATTTAAAAAAGCTCTAGCGGCTAAACCGTTACGACCCCCCCCCCCCCCCCCCACCTGCACCCATCACCCCCCACCCATAAGACTTTTCGGTCGCCTATCCATAACCTATCCACAACCGTGGACTTGTAACTTTAGTATAACAGATAATTCTTCATAAGCAAAAATCAAAAATTGAAATCATTTTCAAGTAACTTGAAAAAATACAGAATCGCGTGTGATTTAATACGTCATTAGCACTAGCCAGTATGTAAACTTGGTTCTATTTAATTTAGGAACACAGCCCGAATTATTCTTACTGCGCAAAAATTTTTATTTTCGCAATTTATTGAGAAAAATTTAAGAGGAGCGCGATAGCCCCTCCGGGTTTTTTCGCATATGCATGAAGGAGCGCGATCGCGCTCCCCGGTATTCAAAGGGTTAAAATGAATTCAATTTGCAAATGGGGTTGCGATGGAACTTCAGGTCAGAGTGAATAAAAGCGAGTGGTGATGGCACATTCACAGACGCAAATATTTTTTTTACGTCACTAGTTCCTTTACACCTGTTTTATCTTGATGAGAAAAACGAAAAAATTGTTGTTTGGCAAAATCCTGTGTCTTCTTCTCCGCGATATTGTCGACCAATTAAAATATAATTCCTAAAAGAAACAGCAGATGCAACGAAAGCTGAAGTTAAATATGTGGAAGATCAAATAAAAAATCTAGTTCCATTTTCAGACATGGTTAACGGAAGATTAATAAAAGTAAATTGGAATCTTGCTTTAACCATGATCGACGGAAAAGTGTGCAATGCATTGGCGGACAATCCAGCTACTCAACGCTGCTACCTTTGCAAAGCCACGTCAAAAGATTTTAATAATCTTGACAAAATGTTAACGCTGTCAGTCAATGAAGAACATTTTAACTTTGGTCTCTCTTCGTTGCATTCGTGGATACGCTGCTTCGAGTGCTGTTTGCATTTATCTTATAAATTAGACATTAAAAAATGGCAAGCACGATCAGAGAAAGAAAAACAAAATGTAAAAGAACGAAAAACAGCCACTCAAGAGTCTTTTAGAAAAAACCTTGGTCTAATTGTTGACAAGCCAAAGCCAGGATTCGGGAGCACGAATGGTGGTAACACTGCTCGTCGCTTTTTTGAAAATGCCAAAATTTCATCCGAAATAACTGGAGTAGACCTTCGTTTGATTACCAGATTTCATTCCATTTTACATGTTGTTTCATTAGGACGCGAAATTAATATTCAAAAATTTAGAGATTACGCTTGGGAAACTGCGAAATTATTTGTTGAATTGTACCCAAGGTTCTTCATGCCACCACCAGTTCATAAACTGTTCATTCATGGCCCAGAAATCATTGCTTCGGCATTTGCTTCCAATCGGTCAGATCGGTCTGAAGAAGCCCAGGAAAGTATATATAAATATATTAAAAAATTTCGTCAGGACTTCTCGCGCAAAAGCAGCCGTTCTTTGACAATGAGAGATGTATTTTGCCGCCTTTTAATTAGTTCTGATCCGCAGCGCAAGAAAACTTCCAAAAACTAAAAGAAAACAAATGTCGTCTGATGCTAAAGATTTAGTTGTACTCGATGACAGTGACACTGAAGATGAAACTGATGTGTCTACTATAGATTCCGACATCGATTTATGTGATAGCGATAGCGAATAGATAGAGCCTATGTGTTAAAAATAAAAATGTAAATTATAAACTGAATTATTATTTTGTATTTATTTGTACCTATTCCTTGTGTACGATACTATTTTTATGCTTCTGAAATTTTTTTAATACGATGAAATTGTATTAAAACTAAAAATATCCATTTGTTTTGACTGTCCGCCATATTGGATCCGCCATTTTGTTTTTTGAAAAAATAATGTCAAATTCGTAATCAGCGACCTCGAAAACCCCGGGTACAGAATTTCATCCGCGAATATGCATTTTTTCATGTGGTCGTCCGCCATATTGGATCCGCCGTCTTGTTAATTGGAAAAATAATGTCAAATTCGTAATCAGCGACCTCGAAAACCCGCAAGTAAGAAATTTCAAAGCGATTATTGCACGTTTTGAGGTTTTGGCCAGCTTTTTGGGATTCTGTCCCACTGTGCACCGTCTACGTCTTCACTAAGATTATAATTAAATTTATAAAATCGATGTGTCCAAATCCAAAAAAGATTTACTATCAAAGCCACGGAGCGCCACAACAGTATAAAAATTTGAAAAACTTTGTAAATTTGCATTTTCATGAAAAAGATTTTGGGATTCCAGCTGAATGGCATTCCTCACCTACGGCACACGGAAAAGGGGCACCAGATGGAATAGGTGGTTCTGGCGACACGTTTCCCTCAATTCAAATCGAGTGGAGTAGTACAAGTGATTACAATATTGCTGATAGGTTTTCGAAAATAAGATTCAACAAAGCAACACCGATTAAAAGCACTCAAGCGATTCACTTCTCAAAGCCACTCTCAGACGGACAGATGGAAACTAAACTTTTTTCATTAAGCGAAAAATCATCGATTGATTATATACTAAAGTAGACCGACGTACTGCGTACTGCACAAAATATAAAAAAAATCATTGTATAAAATAAAAGTTTATCTATTGTATCGAAGATATATCCTTTGCATCTATTTATGATAACACTAAAAAATTTTAATTGATTCAAATGGCCTTATTTATAATGTTAAAATTGAAGAAAAAAAATCGTAAAAAATTTCGTGCTCATCGGCCCACTCGACCCCATTTGTACGCTGATTCTCGTATGTATTCCCAACATTTCCTAAAATTTTAGTTAAAAAGAAGGTGGCGTTTGCTGGGAATTGCATTTTTTAGGATGTTTTTTGCAATTAAATGTATTAAAACTAAAAAAAATCAAAATTATATTTTTTTCAAAAAATTCAAATAAAAACAAAAAATTTTCATATCATATGTTTTTCTGGTTAGTTAGTTGGGCTCAATTAGAGATAAAATTTTTGGAAAAAAACCATTTTTCATTTTTTTTTCAAAAAATGAACAAGGTCGTACATGACGTATGACCTTGAAAAAAAATCTGAAAAAATTCAGTTGAACTTGGGACACAAAACGTAATCCGAAAATCATATTTTCATATTTTTTTGGCCCTCATATTTTGAAGTGTGTGTGTCCGTTTTTGCTGCGCCAAGAATTTAAGCTCAACTGACTTAAACATCCCTTACTCCATAAGCAGGGTTCAAGTCAACCTCTCCTATTTCCTAAATAATATTTTCGTTATATTCCTTCCTTCGCATATAAGCGTCTACTCCCATGGATCCTAATTACCCTATCCTAAACAGTCGATACCTTTGAATATTTTACCCTGTCATAAATACGGCTCCTTCCATCCTTAAGGAGTAGCTACCAGCAACAACAATTGTATCGGTCTATTGTCCGTACGGTTAAGAAGGTTATAAACCTTGTCATAAAAGGGAGCTGCGTCTGGGCAGAGTGTCGCCAGATGGGTTTTGTTAGGCGATAATCTTACAGTTCGGCCAACCTGTCCTCAGTGAGCAGCGATACTCGCACAACTCCTACGTTCTCCCAGAGAACCATTTAACAGCCTCAATGGTCCGACCAATTAAGGCCCTCCTACGAGTCACTAACCCAATGGTCTATGATTCACGCCCAATTTATACGTTCTCCCAGAGAACCATTCAATAGCCTCAATGGCCCCGACCACTTAAGGTCCTCCGGCGAGTCACTGACCCAATGGTCTATGATTCACGCCCAATTTATACGTTCTCCCAGAGAACCATTCAATAGCCTCAATGGCCCCGACCAGTTAAGGTCCTTCAGCGAGTCACTGACCCAATGGTCTATGATCCCCGCCCAATTTATAGGTTCTCCCAGAGAACCATTTAATGACTGCCATAGTCACACCTCGAGTATGAAACTTGGTAACTCCAGTTGAAATACCTTTCCATCTTCATAGTTCTTCCTGTCAACATCACCAACACCAACTTCCAACATCTTCAGGGAAAATATCAAGGGTTTTCAAACAATGACGAAATCTAAAAAAATAATTAAGGAACAAAAGGTTTCTGACTAAAAGAATTTTATTTATTATTTTTTTTCTTCATTCTTCTCTCTCATTTCCATTAACGTCTTCTTCATCAGTATCGAAATCAAAATTCTCTATTGACCACCATTTCTTCATATGTTCCGCTGAATGTACGGATTCGTAGGGTTTCTGCGAAATTTGAGTAACTGATGTATCTGCAACTACATATCGGTCGTTGTCCAACACTTTCTTCACTTCATAAGGACCCTTAAATCGCGGTTGTCCCTTCCTTGGTTGTCCGGTTGCAATTGGATCGCATTTTATTAATATTAGATCACCCTTTTCGTATTTTCGAGGCGGTTTTGCGTTGTTATTGTGTTTGTCAGCTTGTTTTGTTTTATTCTCGTCAATTCTCATCTTAACATTTTCCCTCATGTGCAGATCTGGGATGGATCCTTCGTCATCTTCACGTTCTTCGTTTAAAATTTGAGTTATCTTATTGTTAGTACTATTTCGTGGTGTGTAACCCATTAACACCTCTTGAGGAGCCCTTTTTGTGATGGAGTGTTTTGTGCTATTAAAGGCTATTTGTATTTTGTTTACACTTTTATCCCAGTCCTTGCCAGTTGGATCTTGAGCCATTGTTGAAATCGCGGTTTTTAAAGTGCGAAAATATCGTTCCACCTGCCCACTTCCTCGCGATGTTCTGACCGCAATCAGAATATGCTTTTTCTACGCCTCTGTTAGAATACATGCATTCTGATATTACTTTTAGTTACGGAATTAGCAGCATTCCACACCCGTGTGGAATATTCATTCCATCACTTGTTATGGAATGGCTACTAGTGCCCACATCTGTTCCTCGTAATCCAAGAATATGATTTATTAATTAAAGAAAAAAAAAGATTTATTAATTAAAGAAAAGAGGATTGTTTTAATAAATAAACAATCAATGATGTTCTGCTAGAATATTTTTGCTTTAAATAAACTATTCAATTATTAAATTGCAGAAAATAATAGCATTTTTTTATTAAATTTTGCGGCGGCCATCTATTAACAAATTAATTAATTACAAAATTGTTATGAATGAACACTTCCTACTAATATGTTATTTAGCGTTGCTGTGCCTTATTCATTACATTTTTGACAGTAGCTTTACATTAGGTATGTTTTTCTTTACAAAATATTAATAAAAACTAATTAGAGGCGTAGAAAAAGTATAGTCTGCAACACGTTTTGAATCGATCCGATCTCTGAATTGATCCGCACTCGTAGACCGCCACTTGTGCGGAATATGCATCATTCCAAACTTGTTACAGAATATACTATTATGACATTTTCATGGCAGTACTTTTCAAACTCCTTGCACGTAAATGCTGATCCTCTATCCGTTACTATTTGAGTTGGTACTCCAAAATATTGTGTCAATTCATCCAGTACTTTTATAACGCTCCTTGCCGCTGTTGTTCGGGTTGCTTTAAACGTGCAAAATTTTGTAAAGGAATCAACTACACCGATTACGTATTAATTTCCACTTTTACTCTTTGGGGAATGGGCCTAAGTGATCTATATGTATAGTATGAAATGGAACAGGTATCACTTCCTTAACATATCTTGTATATCTGCTTTCATCATTTCCCCTTTGGTTGTATAAGCAATCAATGCACGAGTCTATGTATTTCTTTATAATTTGTTTCATGTGAGGAAATCAAAAATGCTTCCTAACATTTTCCAACGTTCGAGTCATTCCACAATGCCTATGATCATCATGATATGATTTTATCACACGCCATCTTATACCCTAAGGAACTGCAAATTTCTCTCCTTGTTCTGTTTTCTTGTATATTCGACCCTCTTTCATTATAAAATTTCTTAGAATACTCTCCTTATTGCTGTGATTCTCTATTTCTTCAGTCAACACTGACATAATTTCCTTTAAATACGGGTCCTGCATTTGTAATGTTGCCAACCAATCTTCCTGAGACACTCCTACAATCATCACACTGTCTGCGACGGTTTCATTTTCTTTACCATTGTCATGTGGTGCGCGACTTAAAGCATCTGCATGAAGTAGTTGTTTACCTGGTCTAAAAACTAATTCAAAATCATACTCTTGTATTTTCAACCACCAGCGTGCTACTAGTGGTACAAAGTGTCTTTTGATTCGGCATTTGTTGTCGCTCTACTAAAGTATGAAACTGCTCGTAATTTTCCATCTTTAGGGTTTACTTGTATTAATAAGCCTGCCAACCCATGACTACTTGCATCAGTATGCACTTCTTGTTTTGCGTTTATATCATATGGGGTAAGGATTGGGCGTTTAGCCAAGCAAGATTTCAGCTGTTGAAAAGCTCCTTCTTCTTCGTTTTCCCATTGAAATTGTACTCCTTTCTTTAGGAGATTATTTAGTGGGCGTGCAATTTTAGCATAACCATTAACAAAGCGCCTAAAATAACCTGTAAGACCTAAAAATTGCCTGACTTCTGCTACTGTTGTTGGCCTTTGAAACTTTTCCACCGCATCTATCTTCCTTTTTCCTGGTTTTATTCCTCCCTGAGATATCTCGTGTCCGAGGAATTCAAGTTTCTCCTGAAGAAACTGGCACTTCTTTAAATTCAAAGTTAATCCCGCTTTTCTAATTTCAATTAGTAGCCTTCGTAAAACATCCATGTTTTCATCAACAGTCTCAGTCGGTATGAGTATGTCGTCCATATACGCGATAACCGTTCCTGGTTTCATGGATGCTAATAATTTGGCGATGAGCTTCGCAAAAACGGCTGGTGAATTAGTGAGTCCGAAGGGGACGCGATTGAACTCGTAATGGCCGTCAGGTGTTATAAAGGCGGTATAACGACGACAATTTTCATTAATAGGTATTTGGTAATATCCGCTTTGAAAATCCAATGCTATGAATATTATTTTATTTGATAGCGTGCTTAAAATTTCTTCTATATTAGGTATTGGACAAAGCTCTCTTCTCGTAATTGAATTTAATTTTCTATAACACACACATTCTGTACTCACCGCTCTTTTTCGGGACCATTAATACTGGACTCGCATATTCCGAATTCAAAGGCCGTATCAATTCCAACTCCAGTAGTTCCTTCACAATATTCCTGAGAGTTTCCTTAATACCATAAGCTACTTTGTACGGCTTATATTGCACTATTTTATTATTCTCCACTTCAATATTCATGTCAATTAATCCTGTCTTTCCAATGTCTTTCAAGTCTTTTGCAAAACAATCACTAAACTGTTCAACAACTTTTCTTTTTCACGCACACTAATTTGAGTATGTATCATCATCTTCACAAATTATTTTTCTGACCTCCAAACACTTTTCTTCCATTTCTTTTCTTCCCACAGACTTTTCATTCGTTGTCCAGTTTATATATGTAATTCCCAACTTATAATGGGTAATGTGGGAATACAAACGAGTTTAATTTAAAAATGTATTTATTCTGTTATTGTGGGCGGGAAATGGTGCAGAGCGGGCGGTGGGAGTGTCGCGGAGCACGGGCGGAGGAGGGCCACACGCCCGCCGCCCCCTGCCCCATTTCCAGCCCACAATTTATAAACCTACACAAAAGGTAAAAACAGAATAAATAGCTTTTTAACTTAACCGTGTTTTTATTCCCACATTCCCCATTGCAAGTTGGGGATTACAAATGTAAACTCGTGGAAGGAAATGAGGGAGAGGAGTGGGGTGGGGGGAGTGTTGAAAAATGATTTTTAACAGTTTTTCAAATTTAAATAACTTTTTAACAACCCCGTATGTGTCTCCAGTAGGTGCCTCTGAACATGAAACTTCTCGGTGAATTGGAATTTTAACTTTCTCTTTTCGGTTAGCCGTTACACTGCCCCCTTCTTTCTTAATGTTCGTCCCGAACACAGCTTCCTTCAGGTCCCGTTCTTACCTATCGAATCTTTTTGGATGCGATAGATGACATCGTTTAACCTCGTGATGACCGCCTTGAGCAACCTACATACAGCTGACCGGGAAATGACACTTCTTTGGCAAAATTCGTCCCCCAGATTGGCCCCGAAATGTAAAATTTATAAGTTTTGATCATAAATTCTTTATTTGTTACCTTAAAATCCCCCAGATACCGATTTTCATTGAAATCGGAATACAATCGCAAATTCGTCGGTCATATTGGCGCGGCCATTTTGAATTTATAAGTTTTGATCAAACATTCGTTATTTGTTACCTCAAAAACCCCAGATACCGATTTTCATTGGAATCGGAATACGTCAGCCATATTGGCGCGGCCATTATGAATTTATAAGTTTTGACCACAAATTCTATATGTTATTCTATATGTTATTCTGATGTATGAGCTTTATTATTGTAAAGTTTCATTAAAATCCATTCAGTTTTTGCGTGAAGGAGTAACAAACATTCACACATACATCCAAACAAACTTTCGCGTTTATAATATTATTTTAGTTTTAATTTAAGTTTAATATTTAACTACATATTTAATATTTTAAGTAAACTTACTAAGTAAGTTAACTACAAACAAATTTACGGGTTCGCAGTATTATTGTAAGTACATAGTTCTTATTATAAACAAAACAAAAAACCAAACGCCTACCTATGTAATTTAAATAAAAACGAATGGCTCGCAGATGGGAGAATTTTTTCCGACTTACGTGATACTTATTGTTATATTTTGGCCAATTTACACAATAGCTTTATAAATTATATCCCATATGTTATTCTGATGTATGAGCTATATTATTGTAAAGTTTCATTAAAATCCATTCAGTAGTTTTTGCGTGAAAGAGTAACAAGCATCCACACATACATCCATACAAACTTTCGCGTTTATAATATTAGTAAGATATCTTCTGCCATTTTTTATGGCCGCCATTTTGAATTTGTAATATCGCCACACAGCCAATAGTATTCTACCTCTATGGTTGCCTATTTTGGCAAGGGTCATTAAATGAAACTATGACACTTTTATTAAGGATATAATTTTAATTCATTTAATTCTATTAGTTCACGTTGATCACATGTATTGTCACTTAACTTAACATTAGATATATGTATGTTTGAATCGACATATATTCCGATATTTATTCAATGCGGTGAGTTCTCTGACGTAGATGTGTGTAGCAGTACCGAGGAGAAGTAAAAATCGGAGATGCCGGAAAAGGCTAGATCACTGAACTTTGGAGTGTTTGGACCGATCGTTCTGATCGTGCCGGAAGTTGTTGTGTCATACAACAGTGATTAATTTGTACGCGGTCACCACATACTCTTTCATTTGATATCCATGTCGGGGGCGGGGACAACAATTGCAAAAATCGGCTACCATCTTGGGACCGCTGCCTTGATTTTTTTGCAAAATGGATTGAGAATGCTAAGGCTTTTGTAGTATGAAACAGACATTAGAATAGACATTTTCATGCCTGTGCTGTTGATCGTTGAACGAACCCTGAGGGCAGTACCTATGTCATGGTGAATGATATATAGGTCCGCCATATTGAATTTAGAGTGACGTCATTTTATTTTTGTATTTCTTCTCAGCAAACCCTTTCATTTGGTGGTACCCAAATCAGGATGGTAGATAAGAAAATTTTGTCTGCGTCTTGGGGCGTCCGTCAGATTGAATTTGAAATGACGCCAAACAGCTAATTGTATTCTACCTGTCATGCCCTTTCATTTGATATCCATGTTGGGGGGTCGGGGAACACAATTGCAAAAATTGGCCGCCATCATTGAACCGCTATCTTAATTTTCTCTCAAAATGGCCAGATTGCTTGCCACGCGAACTATACATATGTGCAAAATTTGAAGTTCTTCGGTTATATGAAAGTGTGTCAAAATTCAGTTACAATATTTGATCTAAACAAACTAACAAACATTTCAGGTTAATAAAAAGCTTATACATCACAGTTCCTGCAATAACACAGATGATTCAGCCCATTAAATTAGATATAGAAGAAAAAAGCGTAATATGTAACCAAGAAATAGCTGGAGGAGTACTTCTAGCAAATGCGGTAGTACCACCAAAAGAGGTAAAAGAGGTAAAAAATAATAAATGCTAAAGAAGAAGAAATAGAAAATAGAATGACAAAAAGAAAGTCACCTGAAAGCATCGATACGAGAGATAATTTGTCTGAACAACAATCCATCTACACATCTGCGTCGATATCTGAAATCAGGAACACGAAAGTATTAAAATTTATAAATAATGACATTCAAAGAAGAAAATATAATAATAAAAATATATACATATATAGCAAAGAAAGAAGTAAGGATTGAGTATAGTGATCTAGATTTGAATTTAGGATCGATATTGGAGAAGCTATCACTCGTGATGATAGAAAATGGGATAAGGAAGCTAGCCACCAGAAGAGAAATTATTGAAAGAATTGGGAATAGAAAAACTTAAAAAGATATTTAACATGATACAAAGAAGATAGAAAAAGAAAAGAGAACATATATAAAAATAATAATATTTATACATATATAGAAATATATAGAAATAATAATATTTCGAATATCGTAGAAAAATGTGGCGTCACCCAGTGACCTAATGCAGAAAAACAACAACAAAAAAATATGAGTGTGCGTAGGACCACACGGTAGAAGTGAAAACTTCTATGCCCGCCCAGTCTATATTTGCAAATCAATCTTAATATTGCAAGAGGATAAGATCAATAAATTTTGTTTATGAATATTCCATTTAAGTTTATGTTATTGTTGTGATACTACAATAAAATATGAAATTGTTCTAATATACTTATATACATATAATGATATGTTGAATAGTTGGAATCAAAGAGGGAATTGCGTTTTTCTATAACAATAGAATTTTATTTACAAAACGTATTAAATTAAATCTATTACAATAGGTGTATGTTAACTAAAGATTCACTCACCTATAAGAATAGAAAAACAACATTTAAAGCCTTTATTCCAGGTCTTTTATATCTTTAATGCAATTTTTATTGCATAACATAAATCAAGAATTCACACCTGTCAGTGGTGGCATCTAGTAGGCAAACTCAAGAAAAGCACTCGTAAATGCCTCAAGTGGTTTTCTTTACATCTCCCCCCTTCAGAGAGTAACAATTTCATGTGATAATTTATGCAATTGTTCATTCACTAGCAAACACTGGAGATAGTTTTGTAATGTGGTAGAGGTTTGATTCCGCTTTCTTGCGTCCAGTATCAACTTCATAGATTGAATTTGAAATCTTCTTCAGAATTTTGTATGGTCCAATCCTCAATTCATCCATTTTCTTCCTATTTAGTCGATTCCCGTTTTCCACGTAGACTCTGTCTCCCACTTCCAATTTATATTCTTCCCTTTGCAGGTCGAATATTTTTTTATTATAATTGTGAGATTTTATTGTGTTCTCCAGAGCTAGTTTCCTATCTTTTTCCAGATCTTCTTTTGTACATCTTGATTTCAATTCAAGTGGTAGAATATCTACATTTTCGCCTTCCAAGAGGTATTTTGGAGCAAATTTCGTAACTGTGTGTTCCGTTTCGTTATATTTTTCTACACATTTCTGTGCAATAGTAGTCCATGCTATTTTTTTATCACTTTCATTTATTTTACATCTTATCTTATTGATTAAAGTTTGATTTAGCCTTTCATTAAGCCCATTTGAAAATGGTGAGTCTACAGCAGTGAAAACCATTCTTATGTTTTACTTTTTTAGGAATTCTTTAACTTCTTTGGAATTTATACCAGGGTATTGGTCCGTTAATACCATATCAATATTGTAGCTTTGTCTCACATTTTTTATTAGTTTAATAAAATCACTGGAGCTTTGATTTTTTGATGTATAAATATAAGCATACCTTGTGAAATGATCGACCAGAAGGTGTAAGTATTTTTTTGTTGACCGTGATCCTCCAAAGCCTCCAATGGTATCAATAGATATAATTTCAAACGGGCGTGTTGCTGGACCTAAATGTGACATTAAGCCATATTTTGACTTCCTTCTTGCTTTGTTTTTTATACATATTTCACATTCATCACAAATTTGTTTAATGTTTGCGGTGATATTCTTTGCTATGTAGAATGGTGTTATTTTACTTGTCATCTGCGTTCTCCCAATGTGGCAATAATTATCATGGACGTTTTTTATTAGAGTTTTGCTAAGTTCTTCAGATAGTATGATTTTGTTCCTTCTTCTATTCTTTTTGTAGTAAATTTTATTTTCAAATATAAGTTTTTCTTTTTGTAGGTCTAGGTTTGTGTGTTGGTCATTTCTTATATCTTCTAGGGTTATTATATTTACTACTTTTAAAAAATCTTCAGTATTATCATAAGGTTCTAGAACTGGATTTCTGCTTAAACAGTCTGCTTCTTGGTTTGATTTTCCTGGGTTATATTTAATTTTAAAATTATATTGGGATAAATAATACGTCAAATCCCCTAGTTCTTCATCAGTTCTAGCCTTGATGTTCATATTTTCTAATGGTTTATGATCTGAGTATACAATAAATTCCTTTCCCATAAGCAAGTGCTGCCAATATTTCACAGTAAGCAACTGGTTTACTGTCCCCGTTTTTATCTTCTTGTTTTAACACCGCTCCCACTCCTTTGATACTAGCATCCGTGTAAATTTTTATTGTTAGTTCAGGGTCAAAGATATTCAGAATTGGTTCTGAACATAGCAATGCTTTCATTTTATCAAATGATTCCTGACATTCTGCGGACCATATGAATTTCACATCTTTCCGTAATAAATTGTGTAATGGGTCCAGGATAATTGCACTGTGTGATACAAATTTATGATGAAAATTTACTTTTCCTAGGAATTGTCGTATATTTTTTCTTGTTTTTGGAACTGGAAAGTTTTTAACAGCGCTTAAATAATCTTTCAGTGGTCTGATTGAATTGTTTTCTATTATGTGACCTAAATATTTGGCGTAATTATTTGCAAAAGAACATTTCGAAAATTTCAGTCTAAAGCCTTCTGTTTGTATTGCCTCCATTAGTCTTGATAGATGTAACAAATGTATTTTAAAGGTTTTCGAAAAAATTAAGATGTCATCTATAAAATTAACTGCAAAACTAGAGAGTTCATATTTTCTAATGATGTTTCCCAATATTCTTTGGAAGATGGCTGGAGCAGTCTTTAACCCAAATGGGAGACATGTCCATTGAAAATGGCCTTCCTGTGTAACAAATGCAGTCTTGTATCTATCTTGAATTTTCAAAGGAATTGACCAAAATGCTGAGTTTATGTCCAAAGTAGAAAAATATTTACAGTTTACAGTTTTTGTCATTAGATCCTCAATCAACGGGAAAGGTTGTGATTGAGGTACGACAATTTTGTTCAGTTCTCTGAAATCTATACACAATCTTGTTTTTCCTTCATCTTCTTTTTTATATGCCAGAGTTACTGGGGCAGCAAATGGGCTATATGAATCCTCAATCAAATTCTTCTTTAATAGTTTTGAAATTTGATTTTCTATTTCTCTCCTATCTTCGGGTGTGCATCTGTATGGACGTTTGTAACAATATTAATCTACCATCAAATCAATATGAGCTTCATAATCTCGTACAGTACCGATGTCATATTTATCCTTAGCGAAGACTGGTTTGTATTTTTCTATCAATTTATCAATTTCTAATTGTTGGTATAAATCTAGATGGTTTACTAACATTTCAAATCCGTCCGAGTTTATATGTTCATTGAAATTTATTTCATATTTATTCGTGCGTTTAGTTTCTTGTTTCAATACCTCAGAGTGTAAAAAAATTTCGTCTTCATTTTTGTTACCTAGTACATCAGGAATTTTCACATTTGTTATCTTTGAAGTATACTTTTTTGAGTAGTTCTCGTTTTTAATATCCTTTGAGGTTACCTTCTTTTCCTTTGTATTGTTATATTGTGTGATCTCTAATTTTTCATTTTGCATTAATTTGAAATTTTTGATGCAATCCAAACCAATTAGAAAATTATAGTTAAAATTTTCCTTATCTACTACAAAAACATCCATATTTCTTTCAATATTGTATATTTTTATTTTTAGTGTTACCATACCTTTTGTTTTCTTCTCACCGTTAATAGTCTTTAAGTTAACTTTTTGTATATTACTTGTATTTTCGTTTGGCTGTATCTTCAATAATCTTGCATTAATTAATGATACATTTGAACCTGAATCATAAACTCCAGAAACATTTAAAGTATCATTTAATAGTAACTTTATGTTTATTAATGGTGGCACCTCTAGTTTTTTGGATTCTCCTCGTTCAGTTCAATTTCCAGTTCTGAGTTATTTACAGTTTTTACAACCGCTTTTTGATTTTTCACTTTAAACCAGCAATTTTCGTCAGGATGGTAACGTTTCCCTCTTTTCTCCCAGATGCAAATTTGGCATGGTTTTTTTTCTTCAATTTTTTTGGATTTAGTGTCAGAATATATAATACTTTTTTTTCGTATTTATTCTTCCCAACAAGATGTTCCAATCTTCCTAATTCATTATAAAGATCTTCCGTTCCTTGTAAAGTTCCTCTGTCAATTTTATCAGCCACATAATTTGGTAAGCCAAATGCTATAAGATCTATGAGTGTCCCGTTATCAATTGAGTTTGTTACTTCCAGTAACAATTTTTCTTTTTTCAAAGCATACTCAAGTAACGAGCCTGCTTGATATTTAAAAGCTAGAGCATATCTAATGGGTGAATGGGTGATCCCTTGTTTTGAAATGTCTCACAGAAATTTTTCTCCCATTTGTTCCATTCTGATTCCATTGTAAGTTTTATTAGCATGCAGCTGTACCAATCTACACTCGAGTATTCCAAAAAAATTTTCAGGATTTCAATTTCCTTTTTGTCTTCACTGATTTGGAAACGTTCACATTCTTTATTAAACTCCTTAATCCACTGGTAGGCATTTGAGTTCCTGCCAGTGAATTTCTCAATCATAAAATCTTTCGCAATTTTTCCTAAATTTTGAGATTCAGATTTTGTTTGTTTATCTTCAAGTAATTTTTCTACCAGTTTTACTAACGTCTTATGTGAGCCACTAGGTATAGATTCATCATCATTTTTTTTCCAAAATTTCTTCTAGATAAAGATCATTAAACTGTAAGTTTTGTTCTTCATCCAAATATATTTTTGATATATCATCTGTCAAGGTTATCCATATTCTCCTTGTTTGATGTCTTTTAGTTAATGATTTTCTTACTTTGGCATAGTTGGGGGTATTTGTAATTATTTGATGCAGATTTACAGGTTGGAACTCGGCTGGTATTCCGAAAATCTGTCCTTTAAGTGTAGCTATCGAGCTTATGCATATGGTGTTTGATTTTCCATCTGCTGTTGGTTTCACCACAAAATCAAACCTCAACATTTCCATGTTTCGTGAAATATTTGCAGAAAATGTTGTTTTATAATGATATGTTGAATAGTTGGAATCAAAGACGAAATTGCGTTTTTCTATAACAATAGAATTTTATTTACAAAACGTATTAAATTAAATCTATTACAATAGGTGTATGTTAACTAAAGATTCACTCACCTATAAGAATAGAAAAACAACATTTAAAGCCTTTATTCCAGGTCTTTTATATCTTTAATGCAATTTTTATTGCATAACATGAATCAAAAATTCACACCTGTCAGTGGTGGCATCTAGTAGGCAAACTCAAGAAAAGCACTCGTAAATGCCTCAAGTGGTTTTCTTTACATACATACATATATATATGTAGGTATATCTATATCTATGTATATGTATATCTTTATATATAGTATATATCGCCGCCTGATTGTAAGAACTAGGTAACTCCAAATTTTGTGATTTTGAGTTATCTATAGTTTCATGATTCAATATAA
Organism: Thereva nobilitata; assembly: GCA_963855945.1. Classification (NCBI taxonomy): domain Eukaryota; kingdom Metazoa; phylum Arthropoda; class Insecta; order Diptera; family Therevidae; genus Thereva; species Thereva nobilitata. The sequence continues at coordinate 59,873,641 of OY979698.1, read as the reverse complement.
GGCAGTATTTAATGCAAAGATCCGGCAACTTGTTAAATCAAACTAGCAACATCTATTAAACAATGTAAAAACTGGACAAATGAAAATACCGCACTTATTATCATGTTACGGATAGGTAACTAGAGAAATTTATTTTTTACAGAATTCTGAGTTACCTAGTTCTTGCAATCAGGCGGCGATATGTAGTACATAATACATAGTACAAAGTGCACAGTACATAATATCCCAATAGGGAAAGCAAGTAATTACCCATCGATTCCGAAAGTACTTCTAAGAAGTAGCAGCTAGCTCTCGTTCAGATTAAAGCAAGTGGATATAAAGTATTACATTTGCGCGGGCGATGTTATACGCGGTAACCAATCGCCTCCATTCTGCATTACATAGAACTCTCAAACTGCATTACATAGAACGCTCAAATCATTACTCCTTGCATTACTTTTATGTGGAAGTAATGCAGCAAGGAAGTACTTTTCAAGAATAAAACCCTCTTATTTTCTGTAATGAGACCTAAAGAAATATGAAGCAGTTCTAAAATAATTCTGCATGTAATTTATTGCCACCCAGTCGGGAATATTGGAAGCCCTTACTTATGTATTTAATTACTTCAGTCCTGATTTTACTGCAAAAAGGTAATCGGTTGAAATGTAATTAATACAGAATCCAGAACATCAAGAACTATTTACTTTTTGCATTACCTGGTAATGCAGAGGGTAATGCCTTTATTGTAGTAATCTTACCTGGTAATGCAAAAATTAATAGCTCTATTAGATTTCTTTTGATTCTTTCTACCTTTTACCAGTAATGACTTATGAAAGGCCTTCCATGGCTATGACATTTCTATGTTAATTGTAAGTAACAAAATAACCCTTCTGGTAATGTATACCTAGTATTTACAAAATCAGGCATTCAGCTTTAATGAAGATGATCTTCCTTTCCCGCCTGGGCAGTTTGTAGGGTTGCCAACTCGACGGGACGGAATTGCCGGCCTCCCCTCCCCCCGCCACGCCAAAGAAAAGTCACTCGGCGAACTCAAATGACTTGCTTTGTTCTCTTTCAATTGAGGCTATCAGAGCAAAAGTGGTGTAACCCACAATTTAAGCTGGTTGCGGTTTTGGTGCAATATATATTCATTGCATTATGAACTTTCAACACCATAGTGGAGTAAGCTACTTTTGTCTTCCAAAAACATAACTGTACATGACATAACTGTTGGACAGAACAAATATAGAGAAGTAATCGATCAAAAAGGGTGTAAGCTGACTACACTGATGGTTTACATAGTCTGGGGTTACACCACTTTTGCACTGATAGCCTAAATTACAAGCCAACTTGAAAATTTTGGATCAGTTAACCACGATTTATTGAGAACGCAGTTTCTAGATCGTGGTTTTTTCGAAGGCGGTGACTTTTCGTTGCCCGACATAGTTTTTGATCGCACTCTTGACGTATTACTTTCGTACACACTAAAATGCCTGCTTTTAAATATAATTGATTCACCTGCAAAATCGGACACCGTCGAATCAACACAAAGCTGACTGCCGTCTGCTAGTGATGCTTATAGTTAATAGGCCTAATTGTTGAATCCGTCGGATTTGGGACTCCCGCGGCTAAAGAGTTTCACTTTCACTTGTCGCTGCGATTGTTTAATCCGCCGGGCCCTACTGCGTATGAAGTGACATATTTCATTTTCGAAATTCAAATAACAATCGAATCCCAGCAGGCATTCTAGTTCATATTGAGCTAAATATGATCTACTTGCAATTGGCAATTTTTTTGTTTAAAGTCTCAAATAGTAATTTATGAGATACACATGAGGAAGTAGTGAGTTAATTGGCGCAAGTTCCTGAACTAAGTATGAGTTCAATATGAAGTAAACCAAGAGCTAAAAACTTTCTCAAAATTTTCTCATATTGAGCTCACTGAGAGTGACGCAAAAAAGTACTAAGAAATGTTAAAAAACAAAATTATTATTTCCGCATTAGTTTTTTTTTGACACTTTTTGCTTTTATTTATATTCATATTATTTTATTATTACATATTTTCATAATTAGATATATTCATTATTATTCGAGAATATTTTTTTTTCGATTGCCTTATACGAGATTTGAACCTGCGACCACTGGAACATGAAGCCAACACTCTACCAACTGCGCTACTGAAGCTGCTATGCATGTGCCGCAGCAAGAGTGTATATAAATGACAAACCGGCGTAAGCTAAATATGACCTCATTGTTAGATTTTTTGCATGTGCTACTGGGACTGCTGTGTAATATACATATATATTATGTCGAGTGTATATTGAAATATGATGCAGATGCAGTTTGTGTAATGTATTATATTTTATATAGAATGTGATATATAAACGACAGTTTTAGGTTTGTGACGTTTCGTATAATTAAAAAATACATTTGCCTCGACATTTCAAGTTTCAGTTAAACGAAAACCATTAATCATTATTCCATTTTCCATAATTTCTGTCATTTCATTTACAAATTTGTCCAGATAAATACCTAACGATGGAGGTTTTCTATTACCGCTGTATATTCCAATCAAAGGTTCCTTTATAATTCCTTCGACATTCGCAAGTATTGGCCAAAATTGTGCAGTTGTGTTATTAAAAATTGCCAAGCCATCGACATTAATGTTTAAAAAATGCTATTATCTTTTTGTAAATGCCAAAATGCCTTCTTAAGACAAACTGTAAAATCTTGGTTACAGTATTTGGATCCTTCATCGATATTCGTCACTTCTATTGACCATCAGAACAGTTCCTCCATCACATTTTATTTCATTTTCTCTTTAATATTACATTTTAATATTATATTGATTGCAAATATTCAATTCTGACAAATTCCGTCTTTATATTTTCGAAAAATACTATACACAAATGCAAAAGGAGTGAAACAGTTTGTTATTTATAAACACACTTGAAGCGAAATATCCAGCAGTGTCAGAGGTATAGTTGAAAGAGTGTCGGCTTCATGTTCCAGAGAGATAATAGTCTTAAAACTTACAAAAATGTGGCGCCTGTATATATGTTACCAATCGAATTTCTCATAATTAGCTCATAACCACCTTCCAATCAATGAACAATAAGTGGAACATTCAATCTCGGTTTCTTTTTCACTTCCTCTCATTATGATCTCATTATTTTCTCACAAATGATTTAATTTTTTTTTGCATTTTGAGTGTCATATTTTCATCATATTCAGCTCATTGTGAGTTATACGATAAATTTCTGATTTTGTGAGCTCATTTTGCCTGCTGGGTGATAGTTCCGCATTGGGTACACAACTCCAAACCAGTAGTTTTTTAGTTTAACTTCCACTTTCGACTGTCAAATTCTCATTCACTTTCCTGCCGGGGGATTCAACAATCAGAACCTGTAAAATTCGCATTCACTTTCCCGCCGGCGGATTCAACAATAAGGCCCAATATCTATAGATAGTCGGTACAAAAGCTACTAGGTTCGTGCGCATGACAACGCGCTAAATTCAAATTGCGTTTGAGTATAACATGTTAAAAATGTACGAATTTCTTAATAGTTTATAAATAGAACAATTTGGCTGTGGAATAACCTCCCACAATCAGTTTTCCCACACTTGTACAACGACCAAGAGTTCCTGCTCCAACACCACCCAGACCCTCCCTGATCTATCCTATCCTCTTTTATCTTTCAAACCAACCTTGTTACTAGACATTGCACCATGACATGAACGACATGACAGACTGGTAGTACAAAGTGTGATTCCTAAGCTTGGTTTTCCCACATAAAAAAAATAGTTGTAAAGATTTTCTAACTTTACAAGTATTAACAAAAATTATAAATATTAAAACATTTTTGATGCAAGAAATTGAAATTGCCGGCTTTTTTCGAACTTTTCAAATTTCTGGCCGGCCGCCGGCTCGAGAGTGATATTGCCGGCCGAGCCGGCTGAAAACCGGCCACTTGGAAACCCTAGCAGTTTGCCATTTCCCTACTGATAAACTTACTACCGCAGATAAGTAAAACACAGATGCCCAGTCGTGAAACACGTGGTTCTGGTTCCATGTTGCCGAAAGCGATAAATCCAAGCAAAATGTTTAAATTTGTATCCATGTAGCTGGATGGCAACTTTTCGTTGAGCTCAAGACACAGCGAGAAGCGTGACCTTCGAAGCAAAATGAAATGAATGTTGACGCTGCATTGCAACATTGAAACGCATACTCTCACACTCCTCGTAGCTATTGCTTCCCACACCGTAGCCTCTTATGCTGCTGGCTGTTGTTGGTGCTCTAATAAAAGTTGCCACGCTCTAGCCAGCTACATTTAAGACACATGGGTACATTTCTTTGCTACACAAAATTTAGCTGGTTATAGGAGGGAAGGCAAGGAAGCAAATTTTTCCCACAAATGTTGCTCAAAGTGAGTGCGCAACAAAGATGCGCAGAAATGGTACGGTAGCATGATGGTACGGTAGCATGACGCGAGTTTTTAGTTTTTACCCCAGGCCAAAATGTGCCCAACGTGCCTAAAGAAGTTTTCACTTCAACAATTTCGATTTTATATGGGAAGAGGTCACTGAGTGACGCCGCACTAAAACGATATTCAGTCTTTTACATTACCTTGTTTCTGTATACCGTGGTGCTGTGAAATTAGTGCGATGGATAGGTAATTTTTTTTATAATTACGAGTTAGTTATCTTTAAGTAATTTCCTGTTAAGCAGATCATCTTTTTTTTTGGGTCTGATGTTGACATATCTGCTTAGGGATAATAAAGTTACTCTCGGTGAAGGGAATACCCATGTACGCCGAAAGCATCATAAAAAACCAGTTTTTTAGCGTTGATGTTACGATCCGTGTACGCCAGCACCATTTAGTATCATATGGATACGTACAGAAAGGTTATGGATACGATTGGATACTTTTTCTGTGTTGTAATGGATACGACGAAGCGCTCAGAGAGTGGCAACACTGATGGCGAGTTCTCTGCGCCACAAAACAGAGTTCTAAGTCGGTTGGGCTGAGGGTTAGCAACCCGCTCCTATAAAACACATAATTGCTACGAATCGGCAAACAATGCCTCGGGACCGGATGGACAACACGACGACGACCTTTGCTTTTCGAACCAGGACACGAATCGGATCATGGAATGAGAGAACGCTGCTTGCTGATGGACGGCTGGATGAAGTCCTCAACGAGATGAACCGCTATAAAAACAAGGTCATGGGACTCAGCGAGACCAGATAGACCGATGCGGGGGAACATATCTGCTCAAACGGTGAGTCCTTCTTATATTCTGGAAGAAACGAAACTGAAAATCGTAGGAATGGCGTTGGCGTAATACTCACCAAGGAAGCCAGGTCCAGCCTCATTAGCTGGTCACCAGTTTCTGAGAGGATTATTACCGTGCGCCTACGTACCAGGCTAAGAAGTACTACGATAGTCCAATGCTACGCTCCGACTGAAGACGCAGAAGATGACATCAAAGATGAGTTCTACATGCAACTGAATGAGGTTTTTCGCTCTATTCCAAGGGGAGTTTTGATGGGTGACTTAAACGCACAGATCGGCCCCAACAACACCGGCCTTGAACACACTATTGGAAATCAAGGCCTAAGCCAAGTAACCAATAACAATGGTGAGCTTTTCGTTGACTTCTGTAGTTCCTATCAACTCATGGTAGGTGGAACCCAGTAGCGTACCTAGGGTGGGGCAGGTAGGGCACGTGCCCTGGGCGCCAATCAAAGGTGGGCGCAAAATTCTTGTATCACAAACCATGGAAATTCAGTTTATGCGGTTTTTCACAGAATCCGTATGATAAAAGTTTAGACATTTGTTCGTAAGATAAAACTTTAGACATTTGAAATAAATTTGCATGGCGATCTGTGGCGTGGGGCTAACAGGGAGAACACTGGGGAAAAAAATCGTCGATTCAACCGATTTTGCCCGTTGCATCTTCTTTCTTTATTTCTCTCTTAGTGGCTGTGAACTGCTTAGCGCTGCCCGTTGCATCAACTGAATGCAGTTAATTTGATAAGGGAACTGGTAAATCAATTATAGAGGATGATTTAAGGACAGATCTTATTAATCTTGGCTCAAAATATTTCCAAAATACTGAAGGTCCTTTCTTGCCAACAAATAATCGTTGTATGAACAAACATTGGTTCAAGAAAAAAATTGGAGATCGTGGTGAAGAAGTGATTCGCTCATGGTTAGTTTATTCTCCGTCTAAAAAGTCAGCTTTTTGTTTCTGCTGTCTCCTTTTTTCAAAATCGGATTATCATTCTTCATTGGAGCTCGAACATGGATTTACCCACTGGAAAGCACCTGAAAGACTTACAGCACATGAAAATGTGAACAACCACCGTAGATGCTTTACAGAATAGAAAGAGATGGAAAGAAATTTCACAGCAAACAAAGGGATCATTGACGCCGAACTTCAAGCCCAGATCGAGAAAGAAAAACAAAAGTGGCGTGAATTATTAACACGAATCCTTAGTAGATAAGCAATGCCGGTTCGGGGCCAAAATCCCATAAGGTTTAACACAGGGGGTCTAAATTCACATTTTCCGCCATCTTGGATTTTCTTTGCTGTGCCAATTGGTTGTGACGTCACAAACAGTAGTGCAATGATGATGATGACGTCATCATGGTTGTTGTTGTTGTATGGCTGAATGGGAACGGGGTACGGGTATGGGTACTGAGTAGGGTGTGGAGTACGGGTACTGAGTACGGGTGCGGGGTACGGAGTACGGGTGTGGGGCCAGACGCCACATGATAAGACGTCACCTGTCGCGAGAATTTGATAATGCTGCAAGTGTTGCGAATTAAATTATGATGACGTCATCGGTTGTTGTAAGGGTACGGAGTAAATGGGTTTTGTCGGCCGGTTAGCCCGACGCCACGTGATAAGACGTCACCTGCCGCGAGAATTTGTTAATGCTGCAAGTGTTGCGAAATTAAAAAGTCAAAGTTGTGCTGCTTGGGCTTTGCTGGGATTTGAACCTGGGGCATCGGTAGATTAAGAGACCTGTATCGCAGCCTTGAGGCTATCGAGGCTTCTGTGGGTTCTTATTCAATTTGTGTATACAAGCGCTGGGCAATCTAAAAATAGAATTTTTATTTTCCTTCGACCATGCTGCCCGTGGCTCTGATAAAAATTTTACCTAGCCGAATGTCTTAACAGATAAACAACAACAAGACTCGGTCCAGCCTCAACATCTGTTTTCGTTCTTTACAACAACAACAACAGCAAAAGCTTTTTTCATACAAACAACTCAGGCCTTCGCAAATGACTGGTGATTAATTTGGGTCTGCTGATAAGAACAGTGTTTGAAAAATAATACATACCTTGGTGTCGCTGAGGCCTTTTTGTTTTGTTTGTATGATAAATTTATGCACAAGGTTTATGCAGTTGCAGCTTATGCATTATAAATATAGAATTATTAGATTGATAAATTATCAAGTTTCAAATAAATTCCTATTGCATAACAACAACAAGATTCCCAATTTCGTCAGACTTATGACGTAATTATTCTGTGCGGAACGTACTGGATAAATCATATTTTTAAATACGTATTAAAATTGAACACTTTAAACACATATTAGACCCAATGCACGAATTTTAATTGCGGATTATGTTTTTAAAATATCCAAAGACAATTTTGATCTGGCGCAACCTTCAAATGGATTCCTTATCTAATATACATTAGACATATGTATGTAGGTGCAAATTCGAAAGTCTTCCATGCCGCGAAAGTTTATTGAGATAAACAAAGGGAAGTTTGCTCCATATATTGAAATTGATATGCAGCGAATTTAGTGGGCCAGTTTCATAAAAATAAATATAGCCAAATTTTAATCAGGTGCAAGTCTTTGACACCGGCAAGGTCGTTCCTTATCTAATATATTAAACATAGGTGGCGTTATTTCATCATTTGCCGTTATTCTGATTTTTTGTTTAGCTAACTGATATTGCACAACAACGTACGAGGAGTATGAGTGAACTTTTATGATGTTTCTATATTTGTCGGTTTTCCTTAAAATCACGTCTGTGGGCGTATGTCATTTGCAATTGTTTAATAACTGTTTAGGCCTTTAGGATGCACCTGTGTAAACACAGAGATAAAAATTGAAACATGATTGAACTTGTCACGGGGTGGTGGGTTGGCAAAATTTTTGCTGTTACTTTTGAGCTTATTCTCAATTTTTATGTGAGGATCACAAAAACAATTGTAAAGAATATAAAGAGGGTTCAATTAGCGAGTAGGAAGAATATCATAAATAGTATTTTAAGAAAATAAAAGAATATTTGTAATGTTTTAAAAAATCTGTTTTATTTAAAAACCAAATATTATAATAAATCGACTTTTTGGAGTATTATAAGCTAATCCATGTTATTGTTGCTGTTAGATTCAGGCATCCGTCTTCTTCTAGATCTTTATTAATGCTCTTCATCAAGTATGTTCACTGAGCTGTCTGATTTAATACTGGGCTGGTTGATTTTGATTGTTTATTCAATAATCCCATGCTCTCGTAACTCCTCAATAATTGACACTATTTCATTAGTATGACTATCATTTCCGGCTTGTTGTGATCCTACCAATATGCGGAGCCGATCAACTAGTTCATTGGGGTCATCCCAATAGATGTAATCAATATTGTCGTTTAGAATTCGCATTATACCCTTACCGGTATGCGGAGTGCGAATCAAGTTTTTTATTATCTTTTTATATTTATAGCTTTTTGTTCCTTTTACTTGCTGGTTTTCCTTAAAATCACGTTTGTGGGCGCATGTGTCGTTTAGGATTGTTCGATAATTGTCCAAGTCTTGTTTTGAGTAACCCTTGGGACGTTTCATAAAAATTAATGCAGCTAAGCCTTCAGTTATCTTATATTGCTTGCCGTTTATAAGAAAGATTTCTTTATCAACTTTTAATCTCGAATTACCAATATTCCATGCATTGTTATAATAGTACACTCCATAAGTTTTATCAAGTTCTGTACTGTCATTTTCAAGTAGTTCTTTATATTTGCTTAGTATCTGGTCTGGAGACTCTAATATCGGCGAATTATGTTCTCTCAATGTTGATGGATGTATAGGTGTGGCAAATTCATCATCATCAGCTTCTCCATCATCATCATCTCTCAATAGAGAATAATCCCTAAGAGGGGTGCTAGTTGGTTCCAGCTTTAAATATTTACGAGCAGGTGGTGTATATGTTTCATCATTCTGAGGTATTTCATCTTCTATCTCTTCTTCTTTTGGCTCAACTTTGGCTGCATCTTTTGATTCCAATTTTGCATCTGTTACTAATTGTTTAAGAGGTTTTGTGATTGGTTTGAAGGTTTCCTCCAGATATGTTGCTTGTTGAAGTCTTCCAGCTTTTAAAGCTTTATATTTCTTTCTAATTGAATTTTTGATTTTTACAATGTTCTCAAGCAATTGAATATCCTTTTCATAGCCCATTTTAGCCAAAGGTCCCTTTAACTGATTTATTAACGGTCTGTTCACTGAGCTGTTTGATTTGGTACTGAGCTGTTTGATTTCGCTACAAGTTCATTTATTCAATAATCTCATGCTCTCGTAACTGTTTAAGTATCCAAAATATTTCTTTTCCTTCTCTAGTTGGCGTTAAGCATCTCAATCGATCAACTAGCACATTGGGGTCGTATAAGTTTGAATTTTCATCATCATCATCATAATCTTCATCTTCAATGTTTAAAGGGGGGGTGTTGTTGTTATTATATTGTCAGTTGTCAGTATATTTATTTGAATCTTCAACCATCTTGACACGTTTTCCTGTGACTTCGTTAATTGATTCTAAATCCGAACTTTGCAAATTTTCATCATCATTTTCTTCAGAAGTATACGATTGTGACTCATCATCTTGGGTTTTACAAGGGTATTGACAATTTTTACCATAGTTTTCACTATTTTTATTTACATCTTCAACAAACTTTGCTCGTTTTGTAAATGGCTCTAAATCTGAGCTCTGATCTGTTCCAAGAAACGAATTTTTGTTATTATATAGTTCCGCATGATTCTTTTCATATTTATCCATCTGCACCCCCCCTAGAGGAAATATTACTAGAACTGTTCTCGCTGTTACCATGTTCGGAAACTGTTTTTGGTGTTTGAATTTGTAAATATTCCCGACCTTTTCTTATTTTCAACATTTTATTTCTAATGTTTTCTGTGGGACTATGTCTATTATCATCCTCATACTCCATAGCATTATAGATATCTTCATCAGAATGAATTAGTGATCTATCATTATCTTCATATTCTCTGCTTCTGGATGCATGCGTTGATCCTTTTTTATGCCTAGCAAGACTCTCTCGACGAGTGAATGTCTTGTTACATTCCGTGCACTCAAACATAGTTATCACAAGTTACTGCACTATGTCGAGCGAGGTAAGTATTTATATACTGGCGTCGGTGCACCGGTGGGTGTACCGGTGGTGGTGCACCAACATTGGTGCACCGGTGCACCGGTGTTGGTGTTTGGTGCACCGGTGGGTGCACCGTTGGTGGTGCACCGGTGTTGGTGTTTGGTGCACCGGTGGGTGCACCGGTGGTGGTGCACCAACATTGGTGCACCGGTGGGTGCACCAATATTGGCGTCACACCAACACCGGTGCACCGGTGCACCAATGTTGGTGCACCAACACCGGTGCACCGGTGCACCAACACCAACACTGGTGCACCAATATTGGCGTCACACCAACACCGGTGCACCGGTGCACCAATGTTGGTGCACCACCACCGGTGCACCCACCGGTGCACCAAACACCAACACCGGTGCACCGACGCCAGTATATAAATACTTACCTCGCTCGACATAGTGCAGTAACTTGTGATAACTATGTTTGAGTGCACGGAATGTAACAAGACATTCACTCGTCGAGAGAGTCTTGCTAGGCATAAAAAAGGATCAACGCATGCATCCAGAAGCAGAGAATATGAAGATAATGATAGATCACTAATTCATTCTGATGAAGATATCTATAATGCTATGGAGTATGAGGATGATAATAGACATAGTCCCACAGAAAACATTAGAAATAAAATGTTGAAAATAAGAAAAGGTCGGGAATATTTACAAATTCAAACACCAAAAACAGTTTCCGAACATGGTAACAGCGAGAACAGTTCTAGTAATATTTCCTCTAGGGGGGGTGCAGATGGATAAATATGAAAAGAATCATGCGGAACTATATAATAACAAAAATTCGTTTCTTGGAACAGATCAGAGCTCAGATTTAGAGCCATTTACAAAACGAGCAAAGTTTGTTGAAGATGTAAATAAAAATAGTGAAAACTATGGTAAAAATTGTCAATACCCTTGTAAAACCCAAGATGATGAGTCACAATCGTATACTTCTGAAGAAAATGATGATGAAAATTTGCAAAGTTCGGATTTAGAATCAATTAACGAAGTCACAGGAAAACGTGTCAAGATGGTTGAAGATTCAAATAAATATACTGACAACTGACAATATAATAACAACAACACCCCCCCTTTAAACATTGAAGATGAAGATTATGATGATGATGATGAAAATTCAAACTTATACGACCCCAATGTGCTAGTTGATCGATTGAGATGCTTAACGCCAACTAGAGAAGGAAAAGAAATATTTTGGATACTTAAACAGTTACGAGAGCATGAGATTATTGAATAAATGAACTTGTAGCGAAATCAAACAGCTCAGTACCAAATCAAACAGCTCAGTGAACAGACCGTTAATAAATCAGTTAAAGGGACCTTTGGCTAAAATGGGCTATGAAAAGGATATTCAATTGCTTGAGAACATTGTAAAAATCAAAAATTCAATTAGAAAGAAATATAAAGCTTTAAAAGCTGGAAGACTTCAACAAGCAACATATCTGGAGGAAACCTTTAAACCAATCACAAAACCTCTTAAACAATTAGTAACAGATGCAAAATTGGAATCAAAAGATGCAGCCAAAGTTGAGCCAAAAGAAGAAGAGATAGAAGATGAAATACCTCAGAATGATGAAACATATACACCACCTGCTCGTAAATATTTAAAGCTGGAACCAACTAGCACCCCTCTTAGGGATTATTCTCTATTGAGAGATGATGATGATGGAGAAGCTGATGATGATGAATTTGCCACACCTATACATCCATCAACATTGAGAGAACATAATTCGCCGATATTAGAGTCTCCAGACCAGATACTAAGCAAATATAAAGAACTACTTGAAAATGACAGTACAGAACTTGATAAAACTTATGGAGTGTACTATTATAACAATGCATGGAATATTGGTAATTCGAGATTAAAAGTTGATAAAGAAATCTTTCTTATAAACGGCAAGCAATATAAGATAACTGAAGGCTTAGCTGCATTAATTTTTATGAAACGTCCCAAGGGTTACTCAAAACAAGACTTGGACAATTATCGAACAATCCTAAACGACACATGCGCCCACAAACGTGATTTTAAGGAAAACCAGCAAGTAAAAGGAACAAAAAGCTATAAATATAAAAAGATAATAAAAAACTTGATTCGCACTCCGCATACCGGTAAGGGTATAATGCGAATTCTAAACGACAATATTGATTACATCTATTGGGATGACCCCAATGAACTAGTTGATCGGCTCCGCATATTGGTAGGATCACAACAAGCCGGAAATGATAGTCATACTAATGAAATAGTGTCAATTATTGAGGAGTTACGAGAGCATGGGATTATTGAATAAACAATCAAAATCAACCAGCCCAGTATTAAATCAGACAGCTCAGTGAACATACTTGATGAAGAGCATTAATAAAGATCTAGAAGAAGACGGATGCCTGAATCTAACAGCAACAATAACATGGATTAGCTTATAATACTCCAAAAAGTCGATTTATTATAATATTTGGTTTTTAAATAAAACAGATTTTTTAAAACATTACAAATATTCTTTTATTTTCTTAAAATACTATTTATGATATTCTTCCTACTCGCTAATTGAACCCTCTTTATATTCTTTACAATTGTTTTTGTGATCCTCACATAAAAATTGAGAATAAGCTCAAAAGTAACAGCAAAAATTTTGCCAACCCACCACCCCGTGACAAGTTCAATCATGTTTCAATTTTTATCTCTGTGTTTACACAGGTGCATCCTAAAGGCCTAAACAGTTATTAAACAATTGCAAATGACATACGCCCACAGACGTGATTTTAAGGAAAACCGACAAATATAGAAACATCATAAAAGTTCACTCATACTCCTCGTACGTTGTTGTGCAATATCAGTTAGCTAAACAAAAAATCAGAATAACGGCAAATGATGAAATAACGCCACCTATGTTTAATATATTAGATAAGGAACGACCTTGCCGGTGTCAAAGACTTGCACCTGATTAAAATTTGGCTATATTTATTTTTATGAAACTGGCCCACTAAATTCGCTGCATATCAATTTCAATATATGGAGCAAACTTCCCTTTGTTTATCTCAATAAACTTTCGCGGCATGGAAGACTTTCGAATTTGCACCTACATACATATGTCTAATGTATATTAGATAAGGAATCCATTTGAAGGTTGCGCCAGATCAAAATTGTCTTTGGATATTTTAAAAACATAATCCGCAATTAAAATTCGTGCATTGGGTCTAATATGTGTTTAAAGTGTTCAATTTTAATACGTATTTAAAAATATGATTTATCCAGTACGTTCCGCACAGAATAATTACGTCATAAGTCTGACGAAATTGGGAATCTTGTTGTTGTTATGCAATAGGAATTTATTTGAAACTTGATAATTTATCAATCTAATAATTCTATATTTATAATGCATAAGCTGCAACTGCATAAACCTTGTGCATAAATTTATCATACAAACAAAACAAAAAGGCCTCAGCGACACCAAGGTATGTATTATTTTTCAAACACTGTTCTTATCAGCAGACCCAAATTAATCACCAGTCATTTGCGAAGGCCTGAGTTGTTTGTATGAAAAAAGCTTTTGCTGTTGTTGTTGTTGTAAAGAACGAAAACAGATGTTGAGGCTGGACCGAGTCTTGTTGTTGTTTATCTGTTAAGACATTCGGCTAGGTAAAATTTTTATCAGAGCCACGGGCAGCATGGTCGAAGGAAAATAAAAATTCTATTTTTAGATTGCCCAGCGCTTGTATACACAAATTGAATAAGAACCCACAGAAGCCTCGATAGCCTCAAGGCTGCGATACAGGTCTCTTAATCTACCGATGCCCCAGGTTCAAATCCCAGCAAAGCCCAAGCAGCACAACTTTGACTTTTTAATTTCGCAACACTTGCAGCATTAACAAATTCTCGCGGCAGGTGACGTCTTATCACGTGGCGTCGGGCTAACCGGCCGACAAAACCCATTTACTCCGTACCCTTACAACAACCGATGACGTCATCATAATTTAATTCGCAACACTTGCAGCATTATCAAATTCTCGCGACAGGTGACGTCTTATCATGTGGCGTCTGGCCCCACACCCGTACTCCGTACCCCGCACCCGTACTCAGTACCCGTACTCCACACCCTACTCAGTACCCATACCCGTACCCCGTTCCCATTCAGCCATACAACAACAACAACCATGATGACGTCATCATCATCATTGCACTACTGTTTGTGACGTCACAACCAATTGGCACAGCAAAGAAAATCCAAGATGGCGGAAAATGTGAATTTAGACCCCCTGTGTTAAACCTTATGGGATTTTGGCCCCGAACCGGCATTGCTTATCTACTATCCTTCACTGCATCAAATTCCTTGCCACTCAAAATTTAGCATTACGAGGTCATAGAGAGTCACTCAGTAGGTACATGCGATGGATCCGAATCCAATAATGTTGGTAATTTTCTTGAATTAATAAAACTTCTGGCCAAATTCGACCCCGTCATTCGTAAATCAAAATATTATGGTCTTATGTTCGATTCAACTCCTGATCAGGTCCATCGTGAGCAGATGTCAGAAGTAGTGCGATATGTAGAGGTTGATTTTGAGCAAAAATCAGTTCGCATTAGAGAGTCATTTCTAGGCTTTATTCAAATAAGTCAAAAGGACGCTGCAAGTTTAGTTGATGTAATCTTTAAACAGCTAGACAAAGACGATATGGATCTACAGGATTGCCGCTCACAATGTTATGACAACGCTCCTGTGATAGCTGGGAAAATAACTGGAGTTCAACAACGAATCAGCGAGAAAAATAGTCTAGCGATATTTGTAAATTGCGATAACCATTCTCTTAATTGGGTTGGTGTACTTGCAGCTAAGCAGGATACCGTTATGGTCACGTTTTTTGGAACTATCGAAGCTCTTTACGTTTTCTTCTCTCATTCTACTTTGCGCTGGGAAAAATTCAAGGAGTCCGTGCCTGTGGTTGTAAAATCAGAGTCTGAAACAAGATGGAGTGCAAGGGTCGAAGCAGTAAAACCAGTTGAAAAATATCTCGAGCTTATATTGAAACTTCTTGAAGACATGACAGAAGATGACAATCAAACTAGTGAAACCAGAAGTGAAGCAGGTTTCTATATAATCGCATGTTGTCCTACGACTTCCTGACTTTGTTAGGATTTTGGAAAACTGTACTTGCTCCTATTGACCGTGTTCAAAAGCGACTTCAAGATTCTAGTAAGAATTTCCATGATGCGGCCTTAAATGTAAAAGCTCTGAGAGATCATTTTTCTAACGAAAGAGAAAAACTAGTTGATGATGCACTCTAGAAATGTTTCAATCTTTGTCAGGAATGGGATGTATCGATTGAAAAACGTGTCAAAAGAAAGAAACGTATGGCTGGAGAGATTGCATATGATGCCGGATTGACTGCTAAAGAAGAAATGAGTCGAGTAATGAAGGGGTCCCTGGATCGTATTATATGTGAAATGACTGAAAGGTTTACTCGTCTTCATGAAACTGATTCAAGATTTGGATTTCTTCTCGATATTGAAACATTGTGTTACGGTGCCGACGACTGTGATACTTTGAAGAAAACATGTGATGCATTTGGCGATTTCTATGGCTGTGATGTTAACGGAGAACAGTTGTACGAAGAAATATTAGATATTAGAATGTTAATATTCACCAGCAAAAATGTGAACCTAAAAAAACCTGCAGAGCTTTTAGAATTCATTGTTCAATATGGAGATGAAAGCGTGTTTCCTAATTTGCGCATATCCATTCAAATTCTTCTTACAATTGCAATATCTATTGCAAGTTGCGAACGATCTTTTAGTAAACTGAAATTGATCCTTTCATACTTGAGAGCTACCATGGGCCAAGAGAGGTTGTGTGATCTAGCGTTGTTAAGTATAGAGCGAGAAGAAATGAAGAAAACTGATTTTGAAGATATTATAAATTTATTTGCGTCGCAAAAATCGAGAAGAGTGCAATTGTGAGATTAACACTTTAGAGAAATGATTCTAGTTATAATACTAAAAATAAAACTGTTCTGTGAGATTTAAGAATTTTAAGGCGGCGGCACACTATTGAAACGCGATACGATCCGACGTGATGCGACGCGTGTTGAGTCAAATCAAATCGTACATTTTCCATATTATTTGTTGGTATGTGTACGGTCCACGTCGGGTGTTGAGACGTTTCGTTGGGTCGGGTTTTAATAGTGTGTTTCCGCCTTTATTCAGTGTATTTATTATTTGTTTTAAGATTTTACGAAAGGGCGCTTTTTCTATACCTGCCCTGGGCGCCATTTACCCTAGGTACGCCACTGGTGGAACCTACTTTTGTCACAAGAAGATACACAAGGAGACCTGGGTATCGCCCGATGGTAGAACGAAAAATCAGATAGATCACGTGGCCGTCAGCCGCAGATGGAGAACTATTCTGGAGGATGTCAGGAGCTTTAGGGAGCAGACACTGGAAGTGACAGCCATTTGATAGTAGCAACTATCCGCCTAAAAATCGCCGCAATCAGAAACGTCCAACGAGATGCCATTAACCGTCGACGGTTTAACGTAGACCTTCTGCGGGAGAGCACTAAAAGGAGAGAATTTGCTGGAAATCTGCAACAAATCTTAAACCAGCAAACCGTTTCTGACGACACAAATATTGAAGAGCTGTAGAGCACAACAAAGGGCGCTATAATAACAGCAGCGGAAACAAGCATCGGTTATGTCCAAAGAATCCAGCAACACTGGATCTCGGACACAACCTGGCAAAAAATAGAACGCAGAAGGGCCCTCAAAAATAACGTGAACTCTACAAGCGACCCGGAAAAAGGCCAACAACTTGAACGGGGATACTCGCAATTACACCGGGAGGTAAAGAGAAGTGCCCGGCGTGATAAAAGGCGGCAGATAAATGAGCTCGCAGTAAGGTGCTGTACCAAATTACTAAGCAGCTCTCGGGAAAGCACTCTACTAAAAAACATGCCGTAAAGAGTGCGGATGGAAGGCTGCTGTGCAGCGACGAGGAGCAACTCCAAAGATGGAGAGACTACTTTTTCGCCGCCCTGAATGGTTCCTTTTCGCAGGAACCTGAAGAAAATAACAACAATGCACAGCCAATAAGAATCGCCACTCGTGCACCATCCAAGACAGAAATAGTAACCGCAATTCATGCAATGGCCAATGGTAAAGCAGCTGGAAAAGATGGCATCCCGCCAGAATTGTTGAAAGCCGACTCAAGCCTCATAGCAGATGCGCTACAGCCAATCCTGGAAATAGCATGGAACACCTGTACCTTTCCGGAAGATTGGACGGAAGGTATCATAGTAAAAATGCCAAAAAAGAGGGACCTAACAATATGTGACAACTGACAGGCATCTGTCTATTATCTACGGTGGGAAAAATCTTGTCCCATATATTACTATCTAGGATAAGAGAGGCAGTAGATCGAACGCTTAGAAGACAGCAGGCTGGATTCAGAAAGGGCCGCTCCTGCATAGACCATATTAATACCTTAAGAATCATAGTGGAGCAGTCTACTGAATTCCGATCACTCCTTTACCTTGATTTCGTAGACTATGAGAAAGCGTTCGACTCGGTTAATAGAGCTTTATATGGCGAGCTCTACGGAAACGTGGACTGCCGGACAAAATAATAGAATTGATAAAAGCTCTATACAACAATTCCAAATGCAGAGTTCTCCATAATGGAGAATTATCCGACAACTTTGAGGTGAGCTCAGGAGTACGACAAGGATGCCTACTTTCACCATTACTATTTCTTATAGTAATAAACGACATTCTTGTCAGCGCTCTAGATAGAAGAACAGGTGGCATACAATGGGGATTGCTAGACCGCCTTAAGGATCTCGAGTACGCGGATGATATGTTTGCTGGCCCACAGACACCAGGACCTCAAAAACATGTTAAACAATTTGGCAACAGAAAGTAGCTCGGTGGGCTTAAGGTTAAATCCGATTAAAACAAAAGAAATGCGGATAAATGTAAACACCCTTGAACGGACAGCGCTAAATAACCGTGACGTGGAACTGGTAGACAAATTCTGTTACCTCGGTAGTATTATTACCGAAAACGGCTGCACAGAAGAAGACGTCAGTTCCAAAATAAATAAAGCAAGAAGCGCATATGCATGCCTGTTTCACATATGGAGATCAACGGAGATCTCAATTAACACCAAATTGCGGGTGTTCAACTCCAACGTTAAGGCAGTTCTTTTGTACGGTTGCGAAACATGGAAAGTCACCCAATTCATCACAGGGCGCCTACAAGTTTTCATCAACAGATGCCTACGTCGTATCCTATAAATCCGCTGATAGAATTTCAAATGAAGAACTATGGCGCTATGCCGGCCAAGAAAAGATAGACGACCAAATCAGGCGAAGGAAATGGAATTGGATTGGCCACACCTTGGGACGCAAAGACGATAATCTAGCCAAACAGGCCCTTGACTGGAATCCGCAAGGATCCCGTCGAGTCGGAAGACCTAGAACAACGTGGAGGAGAACCCTATTATCAGAGCCCACAACAACCGGGAGATCCTGGTCAGAGCTGAGAGCTGCCGCGCAAAACAGAGTCCGCTGGAGGGCAACTGTTTCCGCCCTATGTCCCATGAGGGATTAAAGGAGCAATTAGTTAGTTAGTTAGTATGGGATGCAGCATGGTCGCCAGCCAACAGGTACACAGGGGGACTAGCACGCCGCTTTGTGCTTCGTGCCGGAACTAGTGATGTGCGATTCTGTATCGATTTTAGAAAAAGTCGATTTTTTTGTCAAAGAGAAACAAGATTTTCCGATTCTTTTCCAGTCGATACGATTTTAGATAAATCTATTCTTTTTTCGAGAATCGTAATCATCAATCGCAGCTTACTTTTCACCACGTAGCCGTCATCCGAATGAACCAACAATGGTATAGTATTACAAACTATATAGTTTATGTGCAGGACCGAACCCGTCCAAACTATCAACAAGTATAAAATAACCGCATAAACGAGGACGTGACCGGTCCATTTTCGTTCGTTTTGGTCTTGACTATACCATTTCGGTACAGACACATAAACTGTTTAGGCCAGTTTCAAAATCTGTCCAACCCATCATCCTTCCTCGCGCTCTTCTCCACAAACGAACGTTCTCAGCAGATTTTTGTTGGTTGGTTGTCGCTCTGGGTGCAACTGACCTTAACAGACTACCGAGAGGGGATTTCGTCACACGGTGACTATGATTTATAGATGCCTTTAGAGCAGTGAAGGGCAAACCTACACAGCTAAAGAAATGCATTTGTGTAAAAGCTATCAAAAGTTTTCTAAAGCTTTACACTGACTAGACAGTGTATTCTTTCATATGAGTAGAAAATCTGATACGTTCCCACTCGCATGAAGTGTTAATTAAGACTGATAAGCTTTTTCTTGGATATTCGGGTCATCTGACTTCGTATACATATTCAAAGCTCATTCAAAGCTCTAAAGCTCATTTGCTCGCGAGCATAGGAATGCCCATCACTGCTTTAGAGAATTGATTTATTATAGAAACATACTTTTCTTTGTTTTGTCATATTTAAAGGGTGTTCTACACCATCAGTTCAGTTGTCCGTTCAGTCTCAGTTTCAGTTTAACTGTCCGTTAAAATGACATGTGGACTGGAAAACCTGAAGAGAATACTGAACTGAGACTCCATTGGAATGACATCGAGCCCAGTTCAGTTAAGAGTTCAAATGAGAAGTAACTGACGTCTAGGCAGGCTTGCTCGTTCACGTTTGAGTTTGAAGTGAGTTTGAGTTGAATTGCCAGTGGCCAAAAATCTTCAAGTTGCACCCAGCTTTTCATGAGGTGATATTGCTTGTCTCATAACACAATTCTTCTTTTGTATTGAGGGTGTTACTAAATCCAGTAGTCAGTCACCAGCGAGCGAGATGGGGGCAAGATGTAGTGTATTTAAATATTTAAATGCGTACGTGCCGTAACTATCTCCACACTCCCTACGCGATCATAACCTACTCGTGGTGGCCACTGGGAGCTGTCTTGAAAGGGATGAGCTAATATGAAGATGTAAAGTTTTCGTGTCGTGTATACAATTTCATCGGAATTCGCACACACTCGTACAAGTTCTGCAGCCTAACCATCTCCTCTGGGCACCGGGTGCACCCAGTTGTATAATGCCTTATTCTGATATGAAGGCTCTGTCAGGATGAACTATAACCTTCCTACCATACTCATGAGACTTCTGTAAACCAATTAAGCTGGAGAGGGCCGGAGTTGGATTGGCGAGCCCCACGGAGCACACCCCAGCTCCGCTTTCGTGAACTCCTTCCTTACAGACCAAATGCTGGACGACAGCATGGAACCCGGGTAGCCAATAAGCAGACCTGGACAGTCACCCAAAGTTTCTGGACTCACCAGAAAATTGGCAGCACCAGCTCCCATATAATCTGGGGGGAACATTCCCATTATCCAGGGGAGCAGGGCCCCATAAGAAAGAAAAGAAAAATAAACAAAGGAAAAGGTTGGAGTCGCAATTTCCCTCCTACTGAGACAACAAGCAACACAATTCCTTTGGCCATTAAATTTCGGAACACGTATATGTCTCTAAAAGCATGCTGAGGCCAAATGGGGCTCTCAAAAACTCATATTGCCCATCAAGCATAATAAAGGAAGTAACTGGGTACTAACGTCTTCAACCGGCACATGGAAAAAGCCATCTTTCAAATCAATGCAACTGAACACTTTCGCGCCTTGCAGGTTGTCTATTTGATCTTCTATCAACGGTAACCGGTCACGGATCTTGCTTCGCCATTCTTTTGTGGTGACCGCGTACAAACTTAATCACTAAGTTTTACGCAAAGTCACACAACATATTCCGAAATGGTAAACACGATCAATAACGATCGTGTCGGAACATTTCATCGATCACCGAACTCAAAGTTCAGTGATCTAGCCGCTTTCCGTTCCCGTCCCTATCGTCCCTATAGAGATAGCCAATTTCCGGCATCTCCGCTAGACATTATTCTTCTCGTGTAACGCTACGGCTCCCTACGTCAAGAAATCACGCGCGCAAGCTAAATTCGTTGCTAATATATATATATACATATTACCATTGGAAAATTAGTAAACTATATTATTGTGATATACAGTGTAATAGCAGTTAATAATATTAATAGAATTATACAAATCATTATAAAACAAAAGTTATTCTTTTATTTAATGGTCTTTGCCGCTAGAGGCATCCATATTGGTGACCCCGACCGCTACACGCGGATATATATTGAAAGTTCTCGGAGTGGTGTCATTAATTTGCCGACAATAAATAAGTTTTAAAAAAAAGTGGCTCATCCGTGGATAATAAACCAGCAGACCCTAAAACAGGAGAGAAATGAATATATTTTTATTTTAATACTGCTAACATTTTCTTTTAAACACGTTTGCATGCAAATGTAGTCTATAACATTATTTTCTTTATGCTAGAATGTGTTCAAGTTTCGTTCTAGGATATTATTAAAAAAAATTAAAAAAAACAAAATAAAAAGTTACTCTCAACCGACATACAGTAAACAAAGTGCGTGCCATTTACGAAATAGCTGGGAAACAACCAGTCAATTATTGAAAAATAAAATTCGATGCGATATAAATTATAAACCAAAAAAACGAGAAACGAAACAAGAAGGCAAACAAATATCATTTTGGTGGACTGAAATGACAAAAGGCTTTGGATAAAGAGTCTATTTAACAAAAAGAAGTCAGGAACTTCGAGGGAACATACACACAAGATAACAATAAAAATATTTTTTTAAAAAAAAATAATAATAAAACTTTACTACTTTTTAATATACATTTAATATTAAGCTAAGTTTAATAACTGGTGTGGGATTAATTTTAGATTTATATTTTTTTATTATATACAATATACATATATAAATATTTTGAACTATATTCTTTCATAACTATATTTCGTTTCTTATTTAATATTTTCATTCTTTGGTTGATTTATATTTTATTATATACAAATATTTTGAACTATATTTTTTTAATAACTATTTTTGGTTCCCTATTTAATAATTTTCATTCTTCAGTGGATTTATATTTTTATATACGGATATTTTGAATTAAATTTTATTTAATAACTGTATTTTCCCCTATTCAACTTTACTTGATTAAGTCATACAAACACAGATTTTAAGTTGCTTTGATTTAAATTTAAGTTATTCCTGCTCGCTTTAAGTCTTAATTTTTTTCGTACATACATATTTCACCTCGTGATATATACATTGTACAGCGACGGTAGTCGCTGAGCACGACCAGAGCTCAGCGACTGCTATACTATACATTGAATTCAAAATTTTCAAATTTCATTTGCATATTATTAATTACTGGGCCAACTAAACGGGATTCCCAGCTAGGACTAAGCTAATTTTGGGTCGCTCTTTCTATTGCGACTAGCAGCGAGTCTAAATTCGTTAAGGTTTTCGAGATCTCACGGTTGGATTTCCAAAATTTCCAAAACGATTATCTCGCTTTCCTATTATACGAAATATTGTATTACGGGAAGACAACATTTTAAAAACCGCGTCCACGCCTACTATAAATTGAGTTGACAATTTTCAAATTTCATTTGCATATTATTAATTACTGGGCCAACTAAACTGGGGTAAATCTACAGTATACTAGTACCCACATCCTTTTTTTGAAATTTTTTTCATTTATATATTTTGGCCGGTGAGTTCATTTTTCGATAAATAAATCGTTGCTCGCTTACCCCTTTTCGAGTAATGATTTTTTAAAGTCGTTTAAATTCGGTTAGAAGAAAAATGATAACCGCCATATTATTTAAAAGGCGGAGGGGGGATGGGGCAGAGCCCTCAAAATTGTAAGGGGTAACCTTAAACGGGGGAAATGTTAAAAGGAGGTTATGTGGGCCGAACTCCCAAAAATCGAAAGGGGAACTCTTAAAAGGGGGGTATGCGTGTTTTTCTATTGCACATTTTGTATTAGAAGAACATACAGGATGATTTGTAGTTTAACGTTCACTGCTAATTTCCCCATTTTCCTGAATCCTTGCGCGTGTATACCAATTATTAGTAGAGAGAAAATGAACAAACAATTTTTATTTTTTCATATTATATCTACATGCAGCTGAGTCAAAAGCCGAAAAGTTTGGAAAAATCAAATGCGAGCATAGGGAGAAAAGTGCATAAAGGTGCATTTTGAGTGCATCGTAACACTAATTTTTCATATTTATACGGCTCTATTGATCGTAGAAAATTACAAAAAAAAGGATAATACTCGTGAGTAAAAGGGCTATCGAGCTGGTGGGGCGAGGTTACGTTAAAAATATTTCCTAACCTCAAAAAGCCAAATTCTCATTTTATTTGCTTTTTTAACTAAAAATGCATTAAATCATGGACGAATCAGTGGATTTTCTTAAAAATTAGAAGAAACATATATTTTAATGTTATAAACATGCTACTAAATTTTCAAAAAAAAATCATTTTTATGTCCAAAATTGGTAATTTTCGAAAAAATATTAAATCATTGTAATTTAATGAGAAATGGTACTAGGGTAAACCTCTTTTTTTTAAATGTAGGGCTTTTATATACTTTCTTGTATATATGCCGGAATCTGTTTATAAAGTTTAAATATTCAGGAAAATCGTGAAATTAGTACTAAAGTCGGAAGTAAAACTGCAAAGCCTCCTATAGGCCCTTCTAAAATTAGGAACTCCCCAGGAGAATAATATTGGTATGGATTCAGGAAAATCGGGAATTTAGCACTGATGTCGAACGTGAAGTTACAAATCATCCTATATGTTCTTCTAATACAAAAGATGCAATAGAAAAATGAAGTACAATTCTTATGGAATGGCAGAGCCCCATACCCCCTTTTGACATTTTCCCCTTTTGATTTTGCGGGCTGCGCCCCCTTCCCCTTTTTAGGGTTTACGCTTTCGATTTTGCCTTTTAAATAAGTGTCAATTTTCTGCTAACCGAATTTACACAACTTTAAAAATTCATTACTCGAAAACGGTAAGGGGTCATCCATAAAATACGTGTGGTGTTTTTGGCGATTTTTGAAGCCCCCTCCCCCTTGGTGAGTTGTCGTGAGATTTGGCTCGACCCCCTCCCTCCGCCTCAATCTCACGTGAGATTTTTTAAATTTTAAAAAAGTCTTCTTTTTACACTATTATGCGTTTTTGTAGTGTAAATACGTTAATCTGTGCTTGATTGCGCTGGATTTATTTAAAAAAACATAATTTGTGTTGAAGAACAGTACCACAAAATCATCACAGTACCAACTCGGCATGCACCGAACATAAGCCTTACTGGGATAATGGTTTCTTAACAAGAGAACAGAAAAATTTCAATTCTAGTTACAGCAAGCATATGGAATTTAAAAAAAATTTTAAATTTTACATTATATTGACATACGAAGGTTGACTTTGGCAAAACATGTAATTATGACATGTATAGTCATTCACAATATTATTGTAAAGATGGAGATAGATGGCACTTTAGGATAAACAACCTGTAACTGAATGACCCAGGCCTTAGAAAGGCGGAATCTGAAGTCACAGCCAGCTTCTCAAATCGGCGTTTGAGCCGCCTGTACACCAGGATATAGATTCAAGAAGTATGGATCTGTTAGACTTCCATTCTTCACAGCTCTTGATATTCATAACAAAAGGTTTTCAAAATCTATCTTGGCCTCTAGTATGTCAGAGCAGATGGTCGTCGATTCAAAATTCGAATCCTGTAAGATGCTGAGATAACTAATTATGTCGCCTGGTGTTAATATCTGCTTTTTGTAGTTTGTTTTGTACCGCAGATAACATGTGTTCTGACTAATGTGAAAAGAGCCGATTCCTAATATAATGTCTATGATCGCAGTAGCATTGGGTACATTATGCACTTAAAATACTTAGGAGGGCATTAGGTTCCAGGTTTTTCAATTGGGCTTCTGCTCCTTTTTGTTTTGTTCCAGCTTAGGCCACAACACTAGTTCAGCGTAGGGTCGCAATCTGTCTAAAAATGGTCGTATAAGTCAAAGAATACGTTACATTTCCAGTTTTTCCCAGGGCATTGTATAAAATGAACAAATACAGTATAAACGGCAATGGCTAAATTTTTACAGCCAATTGCTATTGAATCGAAATATATTAATAGTATCACGTATACTTTTTATGTAATGGATTCAATATTCCTTCCTTCATGTTCATCTGATATAGCACCAAGATTTTCGTGAATGAAATCAAAGTGCAGGTCCAAAAAGAAGATTTTAAACATTTTCTCATTTACAGATATTGTACTTAAAATTGAAGAAAACAAAAAGATATTAAGAAATGCAAAAAAAATTGCAGAAAAATCGAAAAATACCCATTTTGAGGGCTAAAATCCGCTAAAAAGTGAGCTTCCCGGGGTAAAAAATCGGTAGAGTTCATAACCACTTATAATGAACCCTAAAACGAAGCTCTCTGCCAATTTTCAGCCTGTACCTAATACCTAATTATTTCCGCTATATCGCTTTTTTCGGCTTAATTTACCTGTACTATTAATTTAAACCACTTTTCTCGCAATTTGACTCTGTTTCTTGCGGAAAAAAAATTACATGATATTTGCCGAGACCCTCCCCCTCCCCCACGTGAGATTTGGTGAGATTCGGCTCGACGCCCTCCCCCCTAAACGCCTCACGTAATTTATGGATGACCCCTAAGCGAGAGACGATTTTTTTTCGAAAAATGAATTCTACGGACCAAAATACATAAATAAAAAAAATTTCAAAAAAATAGGAGGTGGGTACTAGTATATCTACTAGTAGTAGATTTACCCGCCAACTTGATTGGGTTTCTGAAACACAATAAAACTTTGGCACAATTGACAATGAATACTGGCCCAAAAAACGACGATTGCGAAAAAAAGAAGGAAAGGGTTTTTTTTGTTATTGTGACTTTGCATGTGATAAATTCATATAGAAAGCTACAAAAAATAAACTTGTAATTTAAATAATAAAGAGTGTGTTTATCATAAGTTCTGTTTGAGAATCGGTGTTTTGCTTTTATTTTCTGTTTGTGTACATTTGATCCGATCTTCTAGATTGAATCTGGGTGGTGGTGGTACTGATTGGTGGTATTATTGTTTGAAATCCGTGATCCAGCTTTACAACTTCTAGTTGATATTTGCCGTGAAAACTACTTTCTAATAAAAACAACAAAACTGCAAGAAGTGAGTACGTTCAATAATTCTATCTTTTATTAAATTAAAGAAGATACTTCAGAGCCTCTGGCTTACATTTATAAAGTAGAAAACATTTCTTTTTCGATAGGTCTTTGACAACATCAAATTTGGCAAAAGTTTAAAGTATCCAGTTCGCATTGTGCGCTGCCTAAAACCGCTTTGAACAGTACTAATACCGCTTTGAGCGCTGCGAGCGCCGAGTAAGAGCTCTTAAAGCGTTTATTTAGAGCGCTTTGAGCGCTAACAGAGAGCGCTTCGAGCGCCGAATAATAGCAAATTTGCGACTATTCATTACTTTTTAGAAAATGGATCAGTTTCTGGAAAATATAATACTTCGAGGAGAAACTCTAGCGAATGATCATATTCGGAAATTTGAAACTGTTCTTAAAAACTCTGGCATACATAGTGATATTGAGTACATATATCTTGACGAAATGCAATTACAGTTCCCCACAGCATACTTAGATTATCAGTGTTTACCAACAAAAAAATACATGATAATTCTGTACTCGATGGAAGGCCCGGAAACTTATGATAAAATTCTAAAAAGAAATAACATAGGCCATTTTGTTTGTGTTCTTTTTGACACAAACAATATTTATATCTATGACTCGGCAAGTGTAAAAAATTATTCCAACCAACTCAACCAGATTTTGCAAATTTTATTTCCATTTTGTTATTCTGAGATGGGAAATAAAGTGATTTATTCGCATGTTCAATGTCAGAAAAACGGGGTTGATTGCGGGATTTTCAGTATCGCCTTTTCCATTTCATTATTCTTAAGGTTTCGCCCAGAAATAATTGAATACAATATGGAGGCGATGCGACCACACCTATTGAGTATTTTTAGAGAAAAATCTATCATCCATTTTCCATTCCGTACTCTGACCGAGCATGAATACATTGATCGCCGGACAACTAAATATTTCAATCAACCGGTCGATGATAAAAATACACTTTTAAAAAGTATAAACGCACGCCCAGACCTCGCGAACGAGTACCTTGATGACCAAACTCAGTCACTGACAGAAACCCTGCACACCAAAAAAGATTTTTTTTCAATTCCCAAGGGTATGAAACCAAGGGTATGAAATCAGAGTGTACACGATTCTAATATTCCCACTTTCATTCCCATATTAAAAGCAGACAAGGTGATGAAATCAGAGTGTGCACGACCAACAACATCAGACTCTTAGATTCGTGAATGATTCCGATATTCACAGTTACATTCCCTTATTAAAAGCAGACAAGGTAATGAAATCAAGGAATGCACCCCCGCCACAAAGATTGTTTTTTTTAATAATTAATATAAATATTTTAAATAATATATAAGCAAGTGGAATCCAATCGAATTAGATACGCAAGACCAAGAAGTAGAGGAAAGAGTATGGGTGAATTGGATGATTGGACGCTCACAGAAATTTATATGTATGTGCTAAGCATCAGTATCGCCGGTCAAAGGAGAAAGAGAGAACATGGAACATGTTTGTACGTTGTTCTGGACTCCCTCTAGCAGGCCGTTGTGTATCTAAAACACCTCTCTCTCTTCAGTCCGTTGCCTTTAACGCCAACTTCAAAACTGGATCAATCCTCTGGTCGGCGCGGGAATGTTTATCTTTCCCTCAAATATGCTGATGAAGTGCTTTACAGGTTCGCTGGCACTGTTCTTCATGGGACAATTTTTTCAGATTCCAGTGAATCAAATTCCTCGGGACATATTTCATGGAATCCAATAATAGCTCTTCTGTATTTTCTGCAATAAAGCTCAATGCATCAAGTATTCCAGACCACTCTTTTTCTAAAGCATCCCTGCAAACATTAAGACTCGAGAACGACTCGAAAACGAGTCGCGAAATCTTCGAGAAGACTTCGAGACGAGAGTCGTTATCGAAACGATATCGATTTTTAAAAGACGAAAACGGAATGCTATAGCAAATCGCTTTGACGACTCGATAACGACTCGTAGTAGCGACTTAAAATCGAAGAGCTCCTTATTCATTTTCTTTGATGGGGGCGGGGGGAGAAATTGTACAAAAAATATAAAAAAACAAGGGCTTATAATGGATATTATATATTAATTCTTTTTTATTTTTGTATATTAAGATTTTGGCGAGTGATTCTCGAATCGTAAAGACGACTTTAAAGCGACGAGTCGAGAGCCAAAATTTTGGCGAGTGATTCTCGAATCGTAAACGAATCGTTAAAGCGACGAGTCGAGAAATAAGTTTTTGGCGAGCAATTCTCGACTCGTAAACGAATCGTTTAAACTACGAGTCGAGAAAATGTTTGCAGGGATAACATGCATCATGTCGAGCAGACCAACGAGTTTGAGAAAAGCTTTTGAGCCTTAGATTTGTATGCTGCATTAAAATCTCCCAAAGGGTGATACAAAATTATAAAGTTCTTGCAAAGTAGCAAACGAATCGACAGCTTCAGATTTTAAATACTCTACACAGAAAAACTGAGTTAAAATGATTTTTAAATTTCAATCGTTCTTTAAATTTTGCAGCTTCTAAAATTTTGCCGTCCTAGGCCCGCGCTTCACGGGCCTAAGCGTAAATCCATCATTCGCCGTGTTATAAAAATCCGCTGGCAAGATAGAATTATAAATGAAGAACTATGGCGCCATGGCGGCCAAAAAAGGATAGACGACGAAATCAGGCGTAACTTTTGCACAGCGGAATTGATAATTACAGCAGAATTAGTATCAGCGAGCAATAATAACAAGAGTGATTAGGTGGAGCTCAAGGACAAGTAAAAGAGTTAAAGTATGAAAAGAAGAGATTGGGCCTATTCACACATTGCATATTCATGGCGCCTAAAACCGGTTTTATGGATGAGAGAGGGAAGGGAGCGGAAGAACTTAACGAAACATTTTTCACGCAAAACCAAACGCGTGAAAACTAGCACACATATAAAAAGTTACTTCTATCTCTGGCATTCTTTAGCTCTGTTTTTTTCTAACAAGTAAAATTCATCTGCAATACATTTAAATGTTCCTGTAAACATTCAAATTTACTATCCATAATTTACGCCCCGTGTGAGTTTCTAGGAGCTGAATAAAACCGGTTTTACTCACCAGACTTATGGAAACGTGTGAATATGCCCATTAGCAATAACATTAAGCAAAAAGTCCAAAAAAATATTAACAAACGCGCGATGGATATACAATTTATGCAAAAAACACAAGAGTATGAAAGAAACAGAAGATATTCCTTGTTTCCCCTATTCGAATGTTTCCATTCAAATGGAAGCAACAGTAGAACAGAGCATGTGTAGATTCAAGACCTTCTCAAGTACAGGCCTGGAAGTTGCCTATCTCACTAACACTAACGCAGCTGCTTATTAAAAACATAAGTGCAGAGAAATATGAAGGAAAAGTGAAAAAGTTATTGTTATGCATGTTGTATGGTGGTACTTGCAATTAATGTGTTTAATAACTATTCTATAATAATCTTTAATCATTCAAAAAGCACTTTTTATTATATTACTACACAAATTCAACATTTTTCCGCTAAATAAACAAGAAAAAACCACCGCAAATGTAAACAAAATTGGCCACCTTTACAATTAACACACTTAAAACACACTTAACCACTCGATTTTTTTAACATTTCTTAAATAAATCACTAAAGCACTATTAACTGGTAATACTATTGCAACAAAAACTGGTTAAATATATTATTTTATGACTTTTTACGGCAAAATATCCCGAACTTTTACCTCCTCCATATAATTTCTTCCTATTTGACAGATAATGGGTCTATTACCAACACAAACACAAACTCTGCTTCCAGGCCTGTACTTACGAGGGCTTGGTAGATTGTAAAGAGATTTTAGAATGTATGCGTAAAAAAATGTATGCGTAAAAATATCGGGTTGGTACATAACCTTCTAAATTTACAAGCCATGAACAAGAAAAATATTGAGAGCGAATTTCCGCTCAATCGGACTACAACTCGGTGAAGTCACGTTATGTTGTTAGTGTAATTTGGAGAATTTGGTAGTCCGATTCTCTCAATTGAGATTCTTGTTCATGGCTTGTAAATATAGAAGGTTATGGTTGGTACCAAAGCCTTCTATGTTTACAAGCCATGCACGAGAAAAATATTGAGAGCCAATTGATGGATTTGTCAGATATTGTAGGTGTATTTATAAATCGAATTGTAATAGATAATATTTGATCAAGGCACGGGTGGCTTTGATCTCTCGTGTCGAGAGATCGCAGAAAGATAAAAATTCCCGCGCCGACCAGAGGATTGATCCAGTTTTGAAGTTGGCGTTAAAGGCAACGGACTGAAGAGAGAGAGGTGTTTTAGATACACAACGGCCTGCTAGAGGGAGTCCAGAACAACGTACAAACATGTTCCATGTTCTCTCTTTCTCCTTTGACCGGCGATACTGATGCTTAGCACATACATATAAATTTCTGTGAGCGTCCAATCATCCAATTCACCCATACTCTTTCCTCTACTTCTTGGTCTTGCGTATCTAATTCGATTGGATTCCACTTGCTTATATATTATTTAAAATATTTATATTAATTATTAAAAAAAAACAATCTTTGTGGCGGGGGTGCATTCCTTGATTTCATTACCTTGTCTGCTTTTAATAAGGGAATGTAACTGTGAATATCGGAATCATTCACGAATCTAAGAGTCTGATGTTGTTGGTCGTGCACACTCTGATTTCATCACCTTGTCTGCTTTTAATATGGGAATGAAAGTGGGAATATTAGAATCGTGTACACTCTGATTTCATACCCTTGGTTTCATACCCTTGGGAATTGAAAAAAAATCTTTTTTGGTGTGCAGGGTTTCTGTCAGTGACTGAGTTTGGTCATCAAGGTACTCGTTCGCGAGGTCTGGGCGTGCGTTTATACTTTTTAAAAGTGTATTTTTATCATCGACCGGTTGATTGAAATATTTAGTTGTCCGGCTATATATATATATATATTATAATTTTGGTTTGTGGTATCACTCCTCGTCATTTTTTTATTATTTCTATATTTCTTTTCTTCTCTCTTCCTTTTTTTTTATCCATTCGTTTTTTTTTTACATTAAAAAATTTATAAAATGTCACTACCAGAGGACAATAACATGGACGTAGCGCACACAGAGGAACCAAAGCCGGGAACTTCGGGAGTCGACAGCGTTAAAGTGTCGAAACTCGACATCCCCAAGTTCTGGGCACATCAGCCCGCCTCCTGGTTTTACCAGGCTGAAATAATGATTAGGATGGAGGGCTACAAATCAGATAGTAGCAAGGTCTACAATGTGATGGCCGCATTACCGGAAGAGGCGGTAACAGCGATGCGGCTCAGCACCGTAGACCATGCTACTTCCTCTTACGAGGATTTAAAACAGTATCTGATGGAGAAATACGGCACTTCCGAGAAGCGCCGGCTCGAGCAGCTACTGTCAGTGCAAGAGCCTGGAGACCGAAAACCATCGGAGTTCCTCCAGGCTCTCAAGGCACTAGCCGGCGGATCGTCTGCGGTCAATGATGACCTGATACGGACCCTGTGGGAGAGGAGGCTTCCACAGGCCATCCAAGTCACATTGGCCACAGCTGGCGATCAAACGCTAGCAGCGCTAGCAACAACAGCGGACAAGGTATGGGAGGTGCTTCCACACGGAAGCGCCTCATACGCGTCCGCCGTCCGCGCAACGCCAGCCGGCACAGAGCCCCCGTGGATGTCGCTAGAAAACGCCATAACCAAGCTAACATCCAAGCTGGACACTTTGGTGAAAGGCCAGCAAAGCCCAAGAGGCCGAACACCTGCCAATCGGCAGGGCGGTCCGCGTCAGCCCTCGGCCAATCGGCCACCAGGGGCCAATAAACTGAGGGGTAGCTTGTGCTACTTCCACTACCGTTACGGTAGTGAAGCACGCACCTGCAAAGCCCCCTGCAGTTTCGGTGGTGGTAATGCCAAGTCGGCAAAGAAACCACCAACCACCAAAAAAAACTAAAGGGGCAGGGGGTCGACATTAGCGAGCATATAACTGGCCGCTCATATCGCTTGTTCGTCCGTGACACCAACAATCGGATGGATTTCCTGATTGATTCGGGCTCGGACGTTTCAATTGTTCCCGCCAAGGCGTTCCCGGCCCATAACGGAAGCCCGAACGTCCTTCTGCATGCGGCCAACGGATCACTGATCCGAACTTTCGGCACAAAGTTGCTGGAACTTTGTCTCGGCTTACGCCGACGATATGTCCACAACTTTATCATAGCCGACACCACTAAAGCCATTATCGGGGCGGACTTCTTAACGAAGTTCGAGTTGTGCGTCGATTTCAAGTATCGACATTTAGTAGACCAGCGCACAAATTTTAAAATTAACGTGTGCGCTACGGTCGACTACAACCCCGAATCCCATCCATGCCTACTTACCGGCATTTACAAAGAGCTGTTAACGAAGTACTCTTCGTTAACAAAACCGCCCAATTTTAACCTTCCAGTTAAACACAATGTGCAACACCACATTGTGACTAAAGGGCAATTACCTTTCGTCACCGCTCGGCGACTCCATCCGGAGAAGCTGAAGGTGGCAAAATTAGAGTTTGACCATATGGTCCAATTGGGGATTTGTCGACCTTCGTCGTCCCCCGCAGCATCTCCACTTCATCTGGTCCCTAAACGGGACTCACATGATTGGAGGCCATGCGGCGACTACCGTCGCCTTAATGCTGTCACTGTCCCGGATAGATATCCGATCCCGCATATACAGAATTTTTCCGTGAATCTTCACGGTTGCACAATTTTTTCGAAGGTTGACTTGGTACGTGCATATCATCACATACCAATCGCCCCAGAAGACGTGCATAAGACTGCACTCATTACACCATTCGGCCTATATGAGTTTACCCGTATGCCATTCGGATTACGGAATGCAGCCCAAACCTTTCAAAGGTTTATTAACGAAGTTACGAGAGATCTCGACTTCGTTTATGTATACTTGGACGATATACTTATCGCCAGTAAAACCGAGGATGAGCATATCGTTCACCTCGAAGAGCTCTTTAAAAGCCTCGATAGCTTCGGTTTAACCATTAAGCTAGAGAAATGCGTTTTTGGTGCACAAGAGATCAAGTTTCTAAGCCACAGCATCACAAAGGATGGAATACTTCCATCCTCCGATCGGGTTCAGGCTATCGTTGATCTCGCACCTCCCACTTCTGTCAAATCGATCCAGAAGTTTTTGGGAATGGTGAATTTCTATCACCGATTTATACCAAAATTGGCTGAACAGTTGGTGCCGATAAACGAGCATTTGAGAGACCTTCTCAACCGCTCACGTGCCAATAAAGTATTTACCTGGCCAGCAGAATGTCAGGCGGCATTCCTCAAGGTGAAAACCTCGATGGCTGAAGCAACTCTGCTGAACCATCCAATCGAGGATGCAAAATACAGTCTAACGACTGACGCTTCTGATTATGCAATCGGAGGCGTTCTGGAACAATTCAACGGTCAACGGTGGCAACCTCTAGCTTTTTATTCCAAAAAGCTGTCACCAACAGAACGGAAGTACTCCGCATTCGATCGCGAACTTCTCGCAATCTACGCAGCGATCAAACACTTCCGTTATTTCGTCGAAGGACGCAATTTCGTGGTCTATACTGATCACAAACCACTGGTTCGCGCCCTTCACACAAAGACCGAACGATCCCCTAGACAGACCAGACATTTGGGTCTAATCTCTCAGTTTACCACAGACATCAGACATGTGTCGGGTAAACAAAACGTTGTCGCAGACTACTTGTCGCGCTCACTAGCAACCGATAACGTCGACTCGGCCACCTTCGACCTGCCTACACTAGCTCAGGCTCAACAAGGTGACACAGAGTTGAAGTCTCTACAAGAACACCCCAGCAACGGCTCACGGGTAAAACTAGTTCTCACACCAATACCATTTACCGCCCATCAGGTGTGGTGTGAAACTAGTATAGGCATTCCTAGGCCTTATATACCCACTTCCTTACGTAAACTAGCGTTCAATTCCGAACATAGTCTCTCTCATCCTGATATTCGTGCTACAAGACGAGCCGTTACCAAGAAGTACTTCTGGCCATCGATCAATAAAGACTGCAATGAGTGGTCTCGATCATGCCTAGGTTGCCAAAAGTCCAAAGTTTCAAGACACACCAAATCTCCATTTGAAGCTTTCAAGCTTCCAAATAATAGATTTGACCATATACATATGGATATAGTGGGACCCCTTCCCCCATCTCGTGGATACTCTTATATCTTAACGATAGTCGATAGGTTCACGCGATGGCCTGAAGCATACCCAATTCGGGATATCTCAGCTTCAACAGTGGCAAAAAGATTCGTCACTGAATTTGTCCCACGATTCGGTGTACCACTTGAGATCACAACCGATCAAGGTACGCAGTTCGAATCGAAACTTTTCAATGAAGTTGCCAAATTACTCGGCACTCATCGAATCCGGACAACCGCCTACCATCCGCAAGCAAACGGGATGGTCGAACGGTTACACAGGCAACTAAAAGCAGCCTTAATGGCAAGGGACAACACTACTCATTGGAGTGAAGACTTGCCCTTTGTCATGTTAGGCATACGCACGGCAATCAAGACCGACTTACAATGCTCACCTGGCGAGCTCGTATACGGTCAGAATCTGAGACTTCCCAATTCGATTTCTATCACATCCGATGAAAATCCAATTGAAGAATCAGAATTCCTCTCTCGCCTTCGTTCCCATATGCAGAACATTAAGGCAGTACATCCACGGCAACCCGTCCAAAACGATGCCTACGTGCCAGTATCCCTGGAGGACGCCGACTATGTTTTCATACGAGTCGACAGAGTTCGAAAACCTTTCGAACCTCCATATGAGGGCCCATATGAAGTAATCAAACGATTACGAAAACACTTCGTCGTCAAATTGAACGGCACAACCAAGTCAATATCCATTGACAGGCTAAAGCCAGCCTTCGGCTGTGACCGCGACAACGAAGCTAAGCCATCCAAAGCGGTAACATTCCGTTAACGCTACGCTGGGAGGGGAGTATGTGGTGACCGCGTACAAACTTAATCACTAAGTTTTACGCAAAGTCACACAACATATTCCGAAATGGTAAACACGATCAATAACGATCGTGTCGGAACATTTCATCGATCACCGAACTCAAAGTTCAGTGATCTAGCCGCTTTCCGTTCCTGTCCCTATCGTCCCTATAAAGATAGCCAATTTCCGGCATCTCCGCTAGACATTATTCTTCTCGTGTAACGCTACGGCTCCCTACGTCAAGAAATCACGCGCGCAAGCTAAATTCGTTGCTAATATATATATATACATATTACCATTGGAAAATTAGTAAACTATATTATTGTGATATACAGTGTAATAGCAGTTAATAATATTAATAGAATTATACAAATCATTATAAAACAAAAGTTATTCTTTTATTTAATGGTCTTTGCCGCTAGAGGCATCCATATTTTTTTTTCTACCAGTACAATCGAGCTGGCGTAACTAGACACACTAGGTCTCACGATATCTTCTCTTATCCACCTCTCTATAATTTGGTTGATTATCTTCCGCTGTTCTTTTGAAAGTCTTCTCGGGCTTTGGAGTACGGGAACTTCATCCTGTAAAACGATTTTCAAATTCACTCCGGTATCCGATGTCTTCTTTGGATGATAGTTTTCAATTAGTTCTTTCTCCTCCACTCTTAACTTATTGTCTTCTACATGCTCCAACGGAACAACTGTTCAAATCATCTTCTTCAACATTAATACAGAGTATCTTGCTCCAACCATCTTCTCGGATAGACTCGTTCGAATTTATTTTTTGCAAAGTAGCTTGGCGTTTTTTATATGTAATTTCAGCAAAGTCGGATAACTCATTTCCAATGATCTTGTCATTATCCACAAGGTTGTCAGGTACAACATCAAAACCTAAAATGAATTCCAAATCATCAATAATTACTTTCGTGGTGAATCGACCTAATGTTTTATTTCCAACGGATCCTGCACCATTGAAGGGAATAGTTATTTTATCCAACTTCGAAGCACCTAATTTTACGTACAATGTTGCCTTCAGAAAATGTAAATCGCTGCCAGAATCCAATAACCCTTTGACGCACTTGCCTAATATTTTTACCTTCTTGTAGGCTTTCTTGTCAACGTATTGGAATGCGCCTAGTCTTTGTTCACTCAATAACGTGACAGTTGCAGTTTTTGCTACAATATTACTGGAAAGATGGCCAAATTCGGCCCCTTGTTTTTGTTGGGACATTCACCACTCAGATGACCTCTGTTGTCGCAATTATAGCATCTTCTTAATACACCTCCTTCTACTTCGACCGCCTGCCTATTTTTTTGTGGTACCACTGATACAATCCTTGAAGACTTCGCCGTGTTATTAACATTACTTCTCTGTGTTTCATATAAGGGAAATCTTTTTCTCAGCTCCTTGATGTTATTTGCACCGTATAGAATGGTTTTATTTGTTTCGCTATCCTGTACCCCGTCTATAATGTATTGAATTTGGGCTTCTAATTCAATCTTCGCATGACTTGCAATATTTAACATTTTGTAAATATACGTTTGATAAGATTCCTCTGTTTTTTTGTACGTCCTTAATTGATGGTGTACCTGTTTGCTGTTTACAGTCTTCGCGAACTCCGTGCTTAAAGTTTTTTTCAAACTTTTCCATGCCTTAGTTCTGCATTCAAAGTTAACGAAAAGCTTTTCTGAGCCTCTCAACAGCTTCTTCTTCTTCGATGGCTCTACAGCCCAATTCTAGCCTTGGCCCCCATAAGCTTCTTCCTTCAAACCTCTCTGTTGAGCAGCTTGCCTCCAGTTTCTGATGTTGAGGAGTGTTGCTGCATCAACCATAACACTATATTCTCACCTTGACCGTGGTTTGCCATCTGGTCTTTTGCCATCTGGTAGTAAATACAGGGCTTTCTTTGGTATCCTTGAGTCATCCATTCTTTGGACATAGAAGCCCCAACGTAAGCGCAGTAGCTTGGCGTGTGTTGAAAGTTTACACTCTTTGTATAGATCGTACAATTCGTGATTGCAGCATATCCTCCTTGCGTTATCTTCATTGGTAGGGTCGTATATCCTTCGGAGAACCTTCCTCTCAAATATATCCATGTATGATCGTTTTGTAGATTCTTATTTTAGTTTTTCTGTGGATGTCTCTGGATTTCATTACTGGCAGTAGTGAGAAGTATGTTCTATTTGCGGCGTTTATTCTTCTTTGCACGTCTATCGTCTCATCGTTGTCTTCGCTGACTGTGGACCCTATGTAGTTAAATTGGTTTACCCGTTCAAAGTTATATTCTCCCCAGGTGGTGTTGTGGTTTCTTCTTCTTCTTTCCACCCTCGACTGAATTAGAATCTTGCTCTTGTCTGCATTTATTTCCAGCCTTGTATGTTTAGTTTCATCTTCTAATTCTGTAAAGATTTCTCTAAGGTTTGACAGTGATCTGGCAAGGCAGTTTATGTCATCGGCATATCCTGCCAACTGTTTTGATTTGTTAAACAGGGTTGCGTTCGCATCAATGTTTACTTTGTGAATTACTCCTTCTAGGCAGAGATTAAATAGCATGGGTGCCAACCCATTGCCCTGCTTTAAGCCTTGCTTGACTGGGAAGGATTCCGTCAATTCTCCTTGTATTCTCCATTGTGTTCTCCATTGTCATTTTTGTTAACTTTACTATTTTTAAGGGATGTTTAGGTCCAACATCGTCGCATACATTTTTTCCCTGTCGATGCTGTGGTATGCTTGTTTGAAATCGATGAAAAGTTGATACACGTCAATATTGCATTCCCAGCATTTTCGGA
Organism: Thereva nobilitata; assembly: GCA_963855945.1. Taxonomy (NCBI): domain Eukaryota; kingdom Metazoa; phylum Arthropoda; class Insecta; order Diptera; family Therevidae; genus Thereva; species Thereva nobilitata. The sequence continues at coordinate 59,835,189 of OY979698.1, read as the reverse complement.
GGACCTGAAAAGAGTTGGTCCATTGTTGACCTATTTCTTCTGAATCCAGCTTGGTATTCACTTATTGCGGCTTCTGCATAAGGTTCCAGTCTGGCTTTGATAATGTTTGTCATTAGTTTGTATACCGTGCTTAGAAGATGCCTCTATAGTTGGCACAGTTGAATTTGTCCCCTTTCTTGTGTATTGGGCAGATAATGCTTTGGTCCCATTCTGTAGGCATTTGTTGTTTTTTAAGCCTCTTATGGCACTCTGTACTTCTTCCATCCAGCTTTAACTAGGAAGTGGTCCGATTCACAATTAGCACCTCTACAGCTTTCGTGCATAAATTACTCGCTGTGCATCCGTCCAATCGCACATCTCTGCAATTTCCTCAAAATTTTCTAACCATCGTGTTACATTTTCGCCACCGTTGCCTGAAAAAGTTTCAACCGCGTCTTGCCCGTCTTTAAAGGTTAGAGTAGGTTGCCTCATTCGCCTTTTCCCCTCGTCCTTTTTACACTCGTCGTCTTTTTTGTGTTCGTCGTCGACTGTACACACATATTCTGCATCTTCGTCTTCTTTGCCGTCGCTCTCACCGTCGTTGTCATTCGTTTCCGGCTGCACGTCTTCCTCGCCATTCTAACCACTCTCATGTGCATTTTCAGCTAGGAGCCCGTCGCGCAGTCTTTCCACCAATGCAGGCTTATTCCCCAACTCGTTTCAGGAGTTTCCTTAGCCTCCGCCATTTTTCTTTCCCATTTTTTTTTAATTTTTTTTCCATGACTGCCTCTCTATTCGTCTCGCTCTTCCTAACGGCGAACGCTTTGCCCCAAAAATCCCGTTATGGCAAATTCCGAAATCCGAAACCGAAATCGCATTACCGGGCGAGCCCCCACTTTATAGGGATTTATTTTTTAAATAAGCAAAACACCGGCAATTAAAGTAATTGACAATTCAGACTTTACTTATCTATATATATAAAAATGAATGTGTGTATGTATGTATGTTCGCTATAGGCTCCTACACCGTGCAACCGATCTTAATGAAATTTTAACCATGTGCTATTTACAATCAAACTTAGAAAATAGGCTATTTTATTACTTTCTAAAGTCACTCCTAGATGGCGCTGTCGTGGAGAGCTTCGTTGAAAATCATCGCAGAGATTTGAATTTTTGCATGAAGGTCCGTGGAGGTCTCCTATCATGCACCTCGACGCCCGATTTTCGAAATTCAAAATGGCCGCCGAAATATGACCAAAATTCAAAATTGCCGCAGAAATATGGTTGAATTTGCCAATTTTATTCCGATTCCAATGAAAGTGTGTATCTAGGGGTTTTTAAGGTCGCAAATAACGTATATTTGGTCAAAACTTATAAATTCAAAATGGCCGCGACAATATGGCCGACGAATTTGCAAATTGCGTTCCGATTCCCATGAAAATCGGTATCTGAGGTTTTTTAAGGTAGCAAATAAGGAATTTATGATCAGAACTTATAAATTCAAAATGGCCGCGTCAATATGGCGGACGAGTTTTGTTACTTTTGTACCGATTCCAATGAAAGTGGGTATCTATGAGTTTTTAAGGTCGCAAATAACGAATTTCTGGTCAAAACTTATAAATTCAAAATGGCTGACGAATTTGCAAATTGTGTTCCGATTCCAATTAAAATCGGTATCTGGGGTTTTTTAAGATAGCAAATAACGACTTTATGATCAAAATTTAAATTTAAAATGGCCGCACCAATATGGCCGACGAGTTTGCGAATTGTATTCCGATTCCAATTAAAATCGGTATATGGGAGTTTTTAAGGTAGTAAATAACGAATTTATGATCAAAACTTATAAATTCAAAATTGTGGGGCCTATATGGCGGAAGAATTTTGCCAAATAAGTGTCACATTTCCCGGTTAGCTGTATGTAGGTTGTTCAAGAGTTGGAAAATCGGAAAATCTTGACATTTTAGCTACAAATGGAAAACCATTGAATATAGTGCGTCCTGAAGCTCTCTAAGCAATCGGTTCAGAATTGATCAACAAAGTTTTTTTTGGAAAGATGGTAAGGAGAAACGGAAATGTGGGATGATTTATGTATAACGAATAAGAAGGAAAGAAACCCATCACCTCTGAATTTTTAGGTATAAGTTTAGGATTCTGCAATACGGGAAAACAAATAAAACCTGAGTCAGTGACATTGCAGATGAGAACCCAGGGGCCAAGCAATTGCAAGACATGTAATTTTTCTGCATTTTATTACATGTCTGGTAATGGACAATATTCGTCTGAAGTCACACCCCTTAATACGTGACTGCAAGCATATAATGTCCATCACCGTCAAAAGTCCATTTCTAAATCTGAAATTAGTAGATATAATCCTTTTATTTTTTTTTTCTTTCAGGATGTAATAATATTTTCCAACTATAAAAAATTTGTTTCATATGTCAATTTCAATTGAATCATATCACCTGATTACTACTATTGGCTTATGGGAGCAGCATAAGCTCGCCAGGTCCCAACTAGTTTTAAAATAAAAATGAAAAGATTAATTCTACAAAAAGAATTCCTGTACGCGCACGTCCTCTGTCTTTAAGCATTAGGCGTAAACTGCCCTGAATTGCAGCTCTCTTGGTTTTTCCTCTTCTTCGTTCTCTTCGCTCGACTTTAAACTGCTCTTGATCCCACATTACTTTCGGGATATGGCCCTGGAAAAAGCTTTGATAAAGCCCTCCAAAAAAACTGAGCTGAAGAGTTCGCTCAGAGGGGGAAACTTCGGAACGTCCGGAATAGAAGAGGGCCAAGCCAGCCAAGTACCCACTCGTCCCACCTTTAGCCAGATGGTAAGCAGTATTAAGCTTGGCCTCATCTCCACTGACATGGTCAACCGCCCCCTGGCACCTGAGCCAATGGCTGTTAGGAGCAACGTAGAGCTTAAGGTCTATAAGATAGACACGGAAGCCCTAGTAAACCAGGCGGCTTGCACCAACGCCTCAGGTGAAGAGGATGTAAATATGGAAACCGATGGTGAAAGTGTAGTTCGGAGCGAAGTTGACGCATCGACAGACTCCGAGGTGGCCAGAGCCATCGGCAGTATGTACACGGAGGACCAGCTCCTTAGCTCGGACATCGACGCAGACATCTCCAGCGACGAAGAGGCGGAGGTGACTGTCGTCGAAGTACACCACCCAGAAAATGGTGCGGGTAATACAGATAAACCTGCACCATTGTAAAGCAGCTTCGGTGTATCTTACATATATTCTACACGGAGTCACTCAAATTTTTGATCTTTATATCAAATAAAAGAATGCACATTTACCTAAAAGATGAGCCTAATTTTGTTGCTTTACGATAATTAGTCTAGGCGTAATTGACCCCGCGAGTCTAGTTGTTAGATTGTTGTCAGATCTAACAACTCGACCCCAGGTATCGAAAAGAGCTTTGGCGTAAAGCTTTCCCCTCGATTTTGGAGACTTTGAATTGTCAGACTTCCCCTTCAGCAGTTCGCTCAATCATGTTAGCCGGTGTTTGTTCACGGTATACAGAAACAAGGTAATTTAAAAGACAGAAGTCAACTGTCGAATAATTTAAGTCTACTCGCCAAAAGACCACTCAGCTCAGCTGTTCTTTGGACTCTTTCCAGTATCTTCCGATACGTAATTTTCTGTAATGCAGTCCACCATACCGATATGCCATGCATAAGTATAGGTCTGATTACGGCTGTATACAACCAGTGGACGATGCGGGGTTTAAGGCCCCAATTACCTCCGATCGTTCTTTGGCATAAGAAGAGAACTGTTTTGGCCTTATTGGCTCTCTCTAAAAGATTCGGCTCCACGTTAGTTTCCTATCCAGTATGAGACCCAGAAATTTCGCATCCCTAAGACGCCTTTTGTAGTTGTCCCAGTCTGAATCCAAGTTAGACCGTTTGGCTTTGTTGAAGGCCTGTCTACTTTCAGACCTTAGTTTGAGAAGCTTACTGTTCCACCAAGGAGGTTTGGTTTTACCCCTGTATTTCTTAATGGGACAGGCTGCTTCCAATGCATTATTTAAAAGGTTGCTGAGATTCTTCACCTGATCTTCGAGATCTTCAGCGGTCCAAAAATGGGTGGGAACATCCTCGGGAAGTGATCTTTCCACCAATTGTCTATATACGGCCCAATCTGTGCTTCGGACATTCCTGTAACCAGGGGCCTTCTTCACACTTGAGCACGTATTGACATTAAAAAGAATGACTCTATGGTCAGAAAAGAAGTGTTCACTGGATATTCTCCAGTTTTGTACACAATTGAGCAGGTCTGAGGAAACAAGAGTGATGTACGTGATTCCAAAAATCTGGTGTTCGGTTTTTCTTAATTTTAAGCGGTTTAATGAAAATAAAGTATCAAAATTTATAGACCATTAAGTTGTCCATGCAAGATTAGGGTATTTTTTTCGAAAAATGTTAATTTCTAGGAAACTATCCGTTATCCAAACAAAAAAAAATCATGCTTATTTAACGCAACACAAGGTATACTCTTACAAATTTTTATGTAATTTGAATTATTTTTACGGAAGAAAAAAATTAAAAACTGATAAATCGTTTTTCCGCCATTTTCTTGGAAAATTTGAGGTTATGTCAAAATATGTTATATACAAAAGTTTTAATCTTTTTATTATCTACAACTTTTGTATGAAACATTTTCCTCTAGGAGGTCATGTTTCACCGCAAATCGCAAAAAATCCGCTTTGCACTAGCCTAATTAAAATTTTAGTCATAGAATTTAATACCTAAATCATCAATACGACCATAACAGCCAGCTCGCGAGTCGCTGGCTATAGTTAGATTTTCAAAGCTTACAATTCCCCTCCATTTGTTAGATCTAACATCCAGAATACCAAATCCTCTCTTTTTCTGACAAAAGCACATAGTCTCCACCGAAGGGGCAAGAGCTTTGAGCTTTTTACTCATTTTCTGACTATTGTTAGATTTCTATGATCTAGAATGGCGGGGTGAGGCTTAAGTAAATTTTAAAAGCATTACATTTTTTTTCTCGTAAACACCCTGTGTTTTAGTGGATAGTGGGAATTTTTATCTCCAAATACATCCAGGAATCACCCCTGAAAATAATAGCCACGTACTTAGTGTTGAGCCGGACTTACACGAGGCAGTACATTTTTCCCTTACACGATGTAAATTGTACTGAGGCCTCAATTATTTTAAATGTCCCGGTTCAAAAATAATGTCCTACAGGTATATGAGCCGAGCGTGTATCGAGAAAAATGAATCGAGGTGGGATTGTAAATTTCTTCCTTCCTTTGCGGCAGTAAAATATCCAACTTGAACTGTGGCGAGGTGAGCTTGTAAACATGAACGGGAGAGACATTTTCTTATTTCTTTTGCGACAGTAAAATATCCAATTTGAACTGCGGCGAGGTGAGATTGTAAACACGAACGGGAGAAACATTTATCACTTCTTTTGCGGCAGAAAAAAATATCCTATTCAAACTGAGTCGTGGTGAGATTGTAAATACGAACTGGATGGAGAGACATTTCTTACATTTTTCGAGGGAGTGAAGTTTTGTACTTGAGAACAATTCTTACATTTTTCGAGGGAGTGAAATTTTGTACTTGAGAGACAATTCTTACATTTTTCGAGGGAGGGAAGTTTTGTAGTGAAGAAACAATTCTTACATTTTTCGAGGGAGTGAAGTTTTGTACTTGAGAGACAATTCTTACATTTTTCGAGGGAGGGAAGTTTTGTCCTGGAGAGACAATTCTTACATTTTTCGAGGGAGGGAAGTTTTGTCCTGGAGAGACAATTTTTACATTTTTCGAGGTAGTGAAATTTTATAGTGGAGATACATTTCTTATTTCTTTTCATCATCAGGAGCTCCACAGCCTATTGTTGGCCTTGGCTTCCTCCAGCATTCGCCTCCATGATTCTCGATCTCTGGCTCGACTTTTCCAGTTTCTTATTCCCAACTGCCTCAAGTCTTCTTCGACGTCATCTATATATCTTTTCTTAGGCCGGCCGGGTCTGCGTTTTCCTGACGGTACTTTCCCCAGCACTATCTTTGTCGGGTTCCGTTCCGCACCTCGTTGGACGTGACCAATCCATCGCAGTCTGTTTATTTTGATCACTTTGACAATGTTTGGAATCTTGCTGATTTCATACAACTCTGAGTTGTATCTTCTTCTCCAAATGCCATCAACCTGTATTCCTTTGTAGATCGAACGAAGAATTCTCCTTTCAAATCTTCCTACCAATGCTTCGTCTGCGTTTTTCAATGTCCACACTTCCGAACCATATAGTAGGACAGGCCTTATTAGTGTCGTGTAAAGTGCCAGTTTCGTCTTCCTTGATATATTTCTAGACGTCAGGTGCCTGCGTAGACCAAAGTAGCATTTATTAGCCAGTGCTATTCGTCTTCTGATTTCGGCCGATGTATCATTACCTTTTGTTATAATCAAGGGCGGATCCACCGTTGTGGGCACGATGGGCATGCCCACAACTCTAATAGACTTGTGACGTCACTCTTTCACGGTGTATTGAGATTGATAGGCCGATGATATTATATCCTAGGCATTAATAAAATTAAAAAAAATATGACTGTGCTTGACCACACTTTAGAAGTAAAACTTTCTTAGCCAACAACTGCCACAAGTATTAAAATATTAACCAAACCAGCTAACAATATGCTTGATATAGTGGAGGTCCGTCGGATATACCTAGAGTACGCTTTCAGAAAAGTAAGGCCAACGACAGATGCAGGAAGTATAGTGATGAGCCTACCGAGGGACTTGATACAAGTACAATTTGAAAATATCAATATTTATGAATTCCTATTTACATTAAAACCTATAAAACGAACAAAGGTTTTATGATAACTGAAATATTTTCGATTGAAACTGGTCTAAAATTTGCGTAAAAACTGCATCAAGTGAGGTTGTCGTGGTACTTTTGTCAATATTAGGTCTGTTTAGACGCTTCGCTTCCAAGAACTTTCCTCACCAACTTTGTGAATGAAGGGGAAGTGGGGTGGTACCTCTCATCATCCCCACTTTCCCCTTCATCCACAAAGTTCGGACCTAGTATCTAATGAAAAAATAATATTGAAATCGCAACTCAAAATCATGAGGATATCGTTGAAGTTTTGACCTAGTAAAATTTAACCTTCAGAAGTGGAGATTGTCATGAATGAATTGGATTATATCGCGACATAAATAACTACCATCAAGCGATGGCGTTTCTGTATATCTGTATGAGGTGGTAAAACATTAGCGGAGTCCTCATCATATACTTCATTTTTCATCCAAGTTTCTCATAAAAGTAATACATTCATTTATTTTTACAACTTCGTCATCTAAATCTCATACGTTCGCACTAGTAGAGGGAAATTAAACAAAAAAAAAGCGAAGTTATGATGTAGTTGGGAAGTTGGATTTTTTGTTTTTTTTTCTTTACATATGTTAAGATAAAGCGAAAAAAAATTTCTGCAAAATCGGTCCTGTGCTGCACGAGAAAATTGCATAAATGTCCAATTTTGATGCATTTTGAGTGCAATGCTACACTATTTTTTTAATTTCTCCAGTTATGTTTGTCGTAGAACAATAAAAAAAATTGGAAAATACTCGTAAATGAATAGACTATCGAACTGATTCGGTATAAATACTTTAAAAATGAATCCTAACCTCAAAAAACCAAAATGTATGAAATTTTGTTTTATTTTACTAAAAATGCAATAAATAACAGGAAAAGGTCGGATTTTGATAATAATTGGATAAAATATGTACTTTGATGCTATAAATACGTGCTTAAAATTTAAAAAAATCTCTTTTTACGGCAAAAAAGGGGAGTTTTCGAAAAAAAATTAAAATTGCCGCCATTTTATGCCAAATCATCGTACGGTAAAATATTTTTTTTAAATTGTAGGTTTTTTATGTACTTTCTTGTGAGCATACGCAATACTTCGTTACTTTATTTGAAATGCCCATTTTAGGCCTTTGAAAACACTAAAAAATTTCAATTTTTCAATTTTTTGCCTTTTGCTTACCTACTATGAAAAGCTACATGCCAACTATGAAAAAAAGGCAAAAAAATTGAAAAATTGAAATATTTTAGTGTTTTCAAAGGCCTAAAATGGGCATTTCAAATAAATTAACGAAGTATTGCGTATGCTCACAAGAAAGTACATAAAAAACCTACAATTTAAAAAAAAATATTTTGCCGTACGATGATTTGGCATAAAATGACGGCAATTTTAATTTTTTTTCGAAAACTGCCAATTTTTGCCGTAAAAGGCGAAATTTTTTTTTAAATTTCAAGCACGTATTTACAGCATTAAAAGTACATCTTTTCTCCAATTTGTATCAATATCCGACCTTTGTCCCGTTATTTGTTTCATTTTTAATAAAATAAAACAAAATTTCATACAATTTGGTTTTTTGAGGTTAGGATTCATTTTTAAAGTATTTATACCGAATCAGTTCGATAGTCTATTCATTCACGAGTATTTTCACTTTTTTTATTTTTCTACGACCAACAGAACTGGAGAAATTAAAAAAATAGTGTAGCATTGCACTCAAAATGCATCAAAAATGGACATTTATGCAATTTTCTCGTGCAGCACAGGACCGATTTTGCAGAAATTTTTTTTTCGCTTTATCTTAACATATGTAAAGAAAAAAACAAAAAAATCCAACTTCCCAACTACATCACTATCATATGACAATTTCCCTCTACTACACCTATACTTTGCCAATTTAGCGAAAATGTTGATAAACTAGGATTATCCAGGATCAAACCTGAGAAAAATAATTCAGTTGGTTAATTTTCTTAAAATCATGCCCGCGCCGCACCTAGGACGCATAACGAACAAATGCGAATGCCGCACGGGTATGCACGCTCCCGCTAAAGGCATGGCATGCACGCTCCCGCTACATGCATGAACATTTATAAATGCATCCGCATCGGCATAGACGATTGCAAACGCGGGTGTTGTTTTACCAAGCAGTCCCCCAACTAAGCACTAACGACATCCAATGCTGCTTGACCTACGCAATCGATTTACCTACTAGTGTTTGCCCCACGGCTTTGCCCACGTGGAACTACACTGTACAAAATCTGGGTCAGGACGCCATATATTTTGTAAACATCTCCTTTGTAGGATTGCACTATATCGATCATGAGCGAGTTCATGCTCCGACTCGCACTTGGCCAGTTTCGGGTGGCTGTGCCCACAACCTTTTTTGACGGCTGGATCCGCCCCTGGTTATAATCGTGCCGAGGTACACAAACTCATCTACTGCTTCTATATTGTAGGTGTCTATCGTTATGTTCTGTCTGCTACTTCTGGCGTTTTTTGTGTACATATACTTTGTTTTGTGCTCGTTTATTTCCAACCCGATTTTTTTTGCGGCTTGCTCAAGTGCTACAAAGGTCTCCTTCATGCTCTCAAATGATCTTCCAAGGATAGCTATATCGTCGGCAAAGGCTAATATTTGCACTGACCTATCGAAGGTGCACCCTGATGTGTTAATCGATGCATCTCTTACTGCTTTTTCTAGGGCCACGTTGAATAACAAGCAGGATAGTGCGTCGCCTTGCCTTAATCCTCTATTTGTTCTGAGGGGTGGGGATAGTTCACCATCTATTCTGACTCTACACCTTGCATCTTTCATCGAAATTTTCGTCAGTTCCACTAGGTGATTAGGTATTCCGAGCTGCTCCATAGCATCAAATAACTCATTACGGTTCACACTATCGTAAGCATATTTGTAGTCGATGAATAACATGTGGATGTTTATGTTAAATTCAACAGCTTTTTCTAGGGTTTCTCTGAGTACAAATAGCTGGTCGGTTGTGGATCTTCCAGGACGAAAACCGCATTGATACTCTCCTAATATTCTTTCCACGTATGGTCGTAGTCTAATATAGAGTACACGTGAAAATACTTTGTACGTTGTGTTCAATAGCGTTATTCCTCTATAGTTGTTGCAAGATAGAGGGTCTCCTTTTTTGTGTAAGGGACACACTATGCCCTCGTTCCACTCATCAGGCATTTCTTTCCGTCTCCAGATTTCCACTATTACTTCATGTAGTTTTTGGATAGTTTCCTCTCCGCCTTGCTTAATGAGTTCTGCAGGTATGCTGTCAGACCCTGATGCCTTATTATTTTTTAGTGCTCGCAATGCCAGGCGTACTTCCTCTATGGTGGGGGCTGCTGTGCTGTCACTCTCATCGTCCGCGTTCATGTTCTGCACATTTCGGGTACCAATGTGCTCCTGCTCTGGGTTCATTAGTAGTAGTTCCTCGAAATGCTCTGCCCATCTAGCCAATACTTCGTCCTTATTACTTAATATCTCCCCACTTTTATCCTTGCACATTGTCACTCTAGGCTTAAATTCTTTCCGCTGTTGGTTTACCTTTTTGTAGAAGTTTCTTGCATCATTTAAGCTTGCTGATTCTTCTATTTTTTCCATTTGTTCTTCCCAATACTGCCTTTTTTTCGCTTTGTGCATTCTCTTCTCAGCTCGCCTCTTTTCTTTATACTCCTCTTCAGAGTTTCTTGTTCTGTGCCTACTTAGCATGACTTGGTAAGCTCGGTTTTTCTCCATTGTCACCTGGGCGCATTCTTCGTCAAACCATTCTACTCTTCGTTCTTGTTGAACGAAACCTAGAATATCTTCTGCTGATCCTTTCACTGCTCTTTTTATGTCATTCCATTGGTCGTTCAAGTTTTCATGTGCGTTTTGACCAATTTCATTTATTCTTACGTTGAGCAGGTTCTCATAATCAGCCCTAGTTTGCTCTTCCTGCAATCCTGCCACGTTGTATTTTCTGTATCTGTTTCCTCTTCTTGTTTTTATTGTCGATATCCTGGCCCTAATTTTCGTTCCCATTAAGAAGTGGTCAGAGTCTACATTTGCGCCGCGGTATACTCTCACATCAAGCACATTGGACTGATGGCGCGCGTCTATAAGGACATGATCGATTGCGTTGTTGGTTACTCCATCTGGCGACTTCCAGGTTGCTTTTTGAATATCCTTATGCTGGAATTTGGTGCTGGATATAACCATATTTTGCGCCATGGCGAAGTTTATAAGTCTTAATCCATTATCATTGTGGTGTTCGTGCAAACTAAACTTTCCAATTGTAGGCTGAAACGCTGCTTCCCGTCCTATTTTAGCATTGGCATCTCCAATGACTATCTTTATGTCATGACGGGGACAGTTTCTGTATACTCTCTCTAAAGAGTCGTAGAACATCTCCTTTTCTTCTTCCGGGCTCTCTTCTGTTGGAGCGTGTACATTTATAACTGAATAATTGAAGAATTTGCCCCTTAAACGAATCTTGCACATTCTTTCATTTATGGCTTCAAATCCTATGACAAGGTGCTTTATTTCCTTCCGAACAATGAATGCTGTACCTAGTATGTGGTCTCTTTCTTTGCAGCTATAAAATATGTTATGTGTTCTTTTTTCGAATATTCCCTGTCCAGTTCATCTCATCTCCTGAATGGCCGCTACGTCCACTCTGTATTTCATCAATTCGTCTAGGAGAATTTTTAACTTACCGGGTTGGTATAGTGTTCTTACATTCCATGAAAATAAGTTCAAATCGTTGGCCTTTGTACGTTTGCCGGGTCGTCTCCGTGAAATCTGTCCATTCCGAGGCTCTGCCGTAGGTTCCATAGCAAAAGGTTAATGCCAGGAAGAGTTGCTAGCCCTTCGCTGGTAGGCGAGAATATAGCGTCTCACACTCGCTACTACCGTCGTTAGTTGGTTATCCAGGGGGCACCACGTGGAGGTGACGGTTCGATTTTGCCCCCCTCTTATTTCTTTTGCGGCATCAAAATTCCCAACTTTAAATTAGGCGAGGTGAGATTGTAAAATATAAATATACTTTTTGGAGGCATAGTTTTCGTACCTACTCTGAGACAGTTTCATGCATAAGAGAATCAAACCCATAATAAAAGCTTTACATTGGTATGTATTTATTTTCTTTGTTTCTTTAATTTGATTGTTTTTGTCATTTTGGGGAGGGACTTAAATTAAGCTAGCACCTTTTGTAATTTAGTTTGCGAATTAAGATTTCAGTGATTTTTTTATAGACAAAAACGTAAGTAAACAAAATTGTTTTTATTTAAATTTTTTCGTAAGGCAGTTTAAAAAAAAATTAACTACTTACACGAAAAAAATGTAAAAAAGCATTATACTATTTTTTTTCTCCTACATACGTATGACACGTCTGCATATGTATTTATTTTTTGACCAACATTTATGATATTCATTTCTTTTTTTCTGTGATTTGTTCCTTAATTTAATATATTAAGAATGGCTGAGGAGAAAAAGACATCGAGGGCATGGGAATATTTTGTGGACTTAAAAAATGATAAAGCTAAATTCAATTTCTGTGCTAAAGTTTTGTCTTACAAAGTTGGCGGTGCTTACAATCTAATTCGGCACACAAAGAGCAAGCAACCTCATGTTTTCTCTGCAATTTGTGAATCTCAGGTTGTAAACACCGATAGCATCAGAAATGCTTCGCTTACTTCCACTTCAACATCAAATGCACCGGAACCCGAAACACCTGAATTTTGCACGCCCTCCACCTCATGTACTAATAGATATTTATCCTCCGTGCACCTCGCCTCATTTCAACTTGAGAATTTTACTGCCTTAAAAAAAGTAAGAGAGCATAAACCCACCAATGCGACAATCACACCTCGCCTCATTTGAAGTGAGACATTGTACTGGTTCAAAAGGAAAAAGAGGCTTCTCTTACAAACTCATTTTATAATCGTGTCCTACCCAACACTACACGTACTCCAACAAAAGATTTAGTGACCGTCTGATGACCTTATACAAGTCGCAAATGAGTGCATATGAGTTTTTTAAATCTTTAAAGCGGCGATATCTCATGAATGGCAATTCGTACGGGAAAAATTATGAGATCTTTTTTGTAGATAATCGCATAATCTACAAACTTTGTAAACACTATTTTATGATAAGACTTACCGTTTAAGAGATATTTGCAAAAAACTGATGTTTTGACCCTTTGACCTTGAGTAAAAGACTTCCCGGCGGCCGATGACGTGTTAGTCTTGACATTTTATTTATAATGATGTTTTTAAGATGTGCACCAATTTTTAGCAACTTCGAACTTATCTTCAGTCTTAAGCTTTTTTTCGTCTATTTTGACTGGACTATAAGTCGAAGCTGAATACATACAAAGCGGCAATAAGGAAAGCCAAATGTACCTCCTGGGCTAAATTTTGCAGCAATATAGAGTCCACGTCGGAAGCCTCAAGGCTACGTAAAATATTAACTAAAGCGCCAACCATGCTTAGTTATTTACGCAACGTAGTCGGCGATTGGACTGTCTCAAGCAGGAAATCCCAGACATTACTTATAGACATCCACTTCCGGAGTAGTACCACCGCTGAGACAGCTTTTACATTAAACCCGCAGCCTCACTACAGCTGGTCAAATCTACCATAAGTAGAGCAAGAATCAAATGGGCTGTTTGAGCGGTCAGTTTTGTGTAGCGGTGTAACTTACGGCAATTTGTATCGTGTTGCTTAAATAATTGCAAATTCCAAATTACGCTAAAAAATCCACTATTAATTGAAAAAAAAGACTATTGTCGAAAAACTATTTATTCATTAATTCGACTTTCCTGATTCATTTACAATTTTTAATCTTGAGCCCCCCAAAATCGAAAGAGGAAATCTTAAAAGTTAAGTTTAATTTTCATTTTTAATCGGACTAATTTGTGCATCATTGATCGTAATTTAATTATTTGATGTACCCGTGTAAACTCGGTCAATGATGAACAAATTAATCCGATTAAAAATGAAAATTAAACTTAAATTGCTTACCTTTAAAAATTGTTTACAAATTTCTTCCTCCCTCTTGTTGATAAAACCAAAGACAAAGTAATAAAGAGGGCTCAAGGAAGAAATGCTGTTGTTTTCTTGCAACCGCCACGAAATAAGTAATTGTTATTAACAATTAAAACAATAAAAGAAATATTTATACCTATTCGTAAACATTGCAATAAGACAAAAATATTTCTTTTATTGTAAACAGGTACATTTATTTTTATTTGAATGGGCGAATGCAGCATTTTTTACAGGCATGCAAAAACTATAATAAAATTACTTACAGGCAATTAGTTAATCCTTTTCCAACGATGATCATTATCCTGGGCACTTTCTATGCACTTTAATGTTCACAAAAACACTTTTAAACTTTTAAAAACTCACTTTAAACTAATAATAAATGCAGCTATAACCTGCAAAACACTTGTTTAGCGCGGATTTTGAAGTCTCTTTGGCACTTCATACACATACATGCACACACCTGGGGCATGGCTTGTAAATATAGAAGGCTTTGGCCAAAGCATAACCTTCTACATTACAAGCCATGAACAACAGTTGAGTATGTGTTAGTGCGTAGACCTGTTAGGCGATGGTTTAGCTGAAACGTCAAAATGTACTACGCAAATATTAAAATCGAAGGCGGCAAAATTATTTCGGCGCGAATAATTTTATAAAAAAACTTAAATATATTAACCGGTTGTTATTTAAAAGTAGTGAAAAAATATAAAAGTGAGTATCAGTGAAGTGAAAAATAAATTAAAGAAACAAAAATGAAATAAATCGAATGATGAAAATTTTTGTGTTTTTATAGGTTAAGTGTGCTTATATTTCGAAAGGAAAACAAATTGAAAAGAAAAAGAAAATTGTGAGTGATAATTATTAATTTTAGTGAAATTCTAATTAGAATAAATATTTTTAATTAATTTCAGTGAATGTGTGTCTAAACTGGAAAGGAAAATCTTCAGCAAAGAACGCAAGTTACGTTAATTTTTTATTTTCATTTTAGTTGTTTATTTGTAGTTAGTTATTTTACTATTTATTTGTTGAATATTTTTATTATTTTAGTAGTTTAGTATCTTTGAAAATTTAGAAGCTTTCCTCGCGAAATTTCGTAACAAAAAAATCGGAATGGCTCGTCGTTGTTGTGTTGTTGGCTGCACCGCGAATTACGACAGTTATTTAAAAACTGCTCCCCCGTTTCAACATTTTCATTCCCTAAAGATGAAAATTTTAAAGTTTTATGGGTGAAAGCTCTCCATAGGAAAGACTGGGCACCGACGAAATATTCTGTGGTATGTGCTTTACATTTTCACGCGAACGATTTTGTCCAACCGATTGATGGTCTCCTAACACCTAACCAAACGTTTAATTAAAACCGCGATTCCGTCTATTTTCCCGAATCAGCCATCATACCACATTGTGCCTAAACCTACAACTCGCAAAGATCCTTCTTTACGAAGAGAAGAAATTATTTCACGAGTTGACGATATGTCTAATAAAGTTTTAATAGCCGACTGCATCAAATCCTTTGAGGATTTCAAAGAAAAATTTACTCGGGAACTAAATTTAGAGAAATGGTACATATTTGAAGAGGAGACACAGATTACTTTTTTCTTACTCGAATCAAATGCGGCAAGCGTTTGTCAATTTTCGGTCTAAATCAGTATTAATCAATTTTTAATAGTTAAAGTAATTGCGAAAAATTTAGAAATTCCCGCGAAAGACTTAAGTTGGATTTGCCCCTTAATTTAAAGCTGGTGCTTTGGTCACAAATCGTTAATTTGTTATCGCGTTACCTCCATAGCACCAGTCCTTTTACTCCTAATCGGGAATATTATCTTCAGAAAGCTTGTCACTTTTTAAGAAAAGCTAACGAGTGTGAAGATGATTTTCAACATCAAGGGAAAGTAGATATATTATGTAACCAAATAGAATTACTTTTAAGAAAACACCCAAAATATGCTCCATCTTCGGTTATTGTGGCATTCGTCATATATAGCCACTCTGCTTCCGCGTACGAACTTTTAAGGAAATTCCTAATTTTACCCTGTAGGAGATATTTGCAGTCTATTTCCTCCAAGATGCATTTGTCTTCAGATTATAAAAACACCAGCAATGACAAGGGGTATTTCGAACATATCTCAGAAAATTTAAATGATCGGGAGAAATACGTCGCGCTTTTACTAGATGAAATTTATTTGGGTAAACGAGGTATAGAATACAAGGCCAATAACTTATTAAGAATGGCACACAATAATCCGAGTTCAGCAGCTAAGACTGTACTAGCATTCATGATCAAATCGATTTACGGTTCTTTCAAAGAAATTATTCGTCTTGTTCCAGTTGTCGGTCTGACTGGAGTCGAAACGTGTTTATTAACCATCGACATTATTAAATTCGTACAGCAGTTAGGATTCCGCGTCTTGGTAATTATATCAGACAATAATCGAGTGAATCAAGTTATGTTCAATAAGTTACGCGAACATCGTGTAAACTTTTTCCCGAATCCTAATTTCCCCGGTGAAAATATATTTCTGCAATATGACACGGTACATTTATTTAAAAATTTTCGCAACAATTGGATTAACTTGCAGAGTTACGGTAAAACATTTTTCTATCCCGATTTCGATACCGGTGAAGTCAAAAGCGCTTCTTTTGACCATATCGCGCAAATATATAATGAAGAACATAACTTTTTAGTTAAAAAAGCATGCAAATTGAATTTTAAAACCATCCATCCGAATAGCTTAGAACGGCAAAATGTTCAATTAGTTGATAATATCTTCCACCAGACCACTATCGCCGCGTTAAAATCAAATGAAGATATGATCCAAACCGCGTAATTTTGTGAAATTGTTAGAAATTGGTGGGGCGCAGTCAATGTTAAAAGCTCTACCGTTGGTATAATTAAACGAAATGACTGGTCCAAACCTTTTGATAATATTTCAGATTATAGGCTCGAATTTTTTACTAAATTTATATGTTGGTTAGGAAACTGGAAGAGCTCGGCAGATAATAGCAATCACGGTATTTTAAGCAGAGACACATTTGAAGCTGCCATCACAACCACCCAAACTATTTTGCACTTAATTAAATATTCCCTCGCGACCTTAAATATTAAATATGTTTTATCCGGTAAATTACAAACCGATGATTTAGAACGTCGGTTCGGCTTATATCGCTCTTTGTCGGGTTGCACTTAAAGAGTTTCATACGCGGAAATTGTAGAATCAGAAAAGAAAATTCATATTCACAACGTTTTTGCGCATAATAAAAAAAATTTAATAATCTTTCTCAAACCACGGGAGAGAAATCACTAAGTGAACCGGTCAATATCGCGACATTCGACTCAATATTTGATTCAGATGACCTGGGAGAGCCAGTTAATGATGAATCTTCCCATTTATATGCAGCAGGCTATGCGTTTCATGCAATTGCCAAAAGATTGACATGTGCCATTTGTAAATCTTTGCTCATTAAGGAGAAGGGATCTTCTTCGGACGATGAATACTTCAACTCGTTGCAACGATTAGGTTTGTCAGTCCCAACGCCAGAAATAAAATTTTTACTTTTACACATGAGCAGTATTCTTCAGTAATATCCTAAAAATCGATAATTTAAAACGGGTTTTTTATGACGCAAGCAATCATAAAAATATATTATGTTGCCTTACACTGCACAGTATCTCTGGTGGAAATTTTGATGTAGATTTAGATATTGAATGCCAATGCGGTCTTAGATCGAAAGATTTGTATATTGAAGTTTGTTTCCGTTTAGCTAATATCCTGCTGCACAATTTAACAAAAAATTTACGGGACGTTAAAACTTGCGATAATTCTAATGTAGCTTATAATAAAGAAAACAATAGAAAGCTTCTGAATTTTCAGCACTAAATGCAATTATGCTCAAAGGCTGTGAATAAGTCATTTTTTTATTTAATTTATTATTTATTGACCTTAAATATTTATTTATACGATATAGTGCATGTTTATTTATATATTTTTAGTAATTTATATATTTTAATTTCTCAACGGCTGTGAAAAAATGCCATTTTGTTTTGCTTTTAAAATTGAAAATGTTTAATTATTTGTTATATATTTCACACTGCGATATTTTATGTTAATGTAAATAAGATGTTTTAATACGAATGCACTATCGAAAATTTACTAGTCGTATAGTTTCTTAATTATTTTTAGTTCGTGATATTTAACTAGTGAGTTTCGATAGTTGCTTTTTTTCGTCCTACAGTGTTGAAAGTGGAAAAGCGGAGCAAGTTCTTGATCCCCAAAAACGGAAAATTTACTTTAAGATATGCAATACGAAGTAAGTCGAAAAAATAAAAGCAAAAATCAAATCAGTTATAATTAGTGTTAATTTACAACAGAGTCCGGATGGGAAGTATATAGCCAGTGGAACAATCGATGGGATTATTAACATTTTTGATGTAGCCGCTGATAAAGTTTCCCAGACCTTGGAAGGTCATGCAATGTCGGTAAGAAGCCATTGTTTCTCACCTGAATCACAAATCGCTTCCGATGATGGCCACATGAAGGTATATGATGTGTAATATTCAATTTTCTCCTCACAAATCTTCTATAATTTCCCCCTAACTAGAGCTCATTCTGATGTCGCTGGAACTTTAAATATCATATCAGAGGATAAATGTTTAAATCTGTATAATTTCCCGCCAAATATTGTAGTTATAAGACAATCGAAATAAAACTTAAAGTGTTATTGTTGCCTTTTATTCAGTACTTAAGCAGCCATAATAAAAATCTTTGGTCTGTGAAATTACCATAAAAGATTTTATTTGAAATGTTCGCTAAAACTTGAATAGCCTTTTAACATTAGACTAAAGTAGTATTCAAATATAAGTTCTATTTTTTTTAGCATATTTATGGTTCCAATTGGTCCTTTAAGAATATATTATTTAAAACCTATTAGAACAATTTAAACAGGGCTAAAAAAATTGTACAAACTGTAAAAAGTTACTATATATGTGATCACGCACCTACGACCACTAGAAATCCTGAAGTACATAAAATATACTTATAAGGGCTATTGTGCAGAAAAACTACGGTACCTTAAATAAGTACTGGTCGACTGCTGATAAGCATGTCATAAAATTCTAAATTCTATGTATTTTTTTATTTATAATCTTAGTTTAAGAAAAAAAACAAGATCGCACATCGAATCTTATTTAAATTGTAAAGAAAACTCTTTAACATGGCAACAAGGTCTAGGAAGTTTAAACTATTAAAGTAAGATTTTAAATGGAAAAATAAATGAATTGAAAAATAAGCGACGAACCAATACTTGAATTCTTCTGTACAATAGTCTTCATAAAACCTCTAAAAAAGAGAATATTCTAGTATTACGAAAAATGAAACAGCTCCAATCCAATCAACCGAGATGTATTTTCTTTTATCTCAGAAAAGATAAAAGTCACCATTTCTTTGCTACGCTACTTATTCCTTATAATTGCATCATACAGCAGAAGAATTTATAGGATTAAGGGGCACCACAAGTGTGACCGCCTAAAAAAAAGGTGATTTTTGGAAATGTTTTAAAAAAAAACTAATGCACGGAATGTTTTAACGTTTTAAGGATATATTTGTGGATATATAATAACTACATAATAAAATTTTTAGATCAAAAAATTTAAAATTCAGCGAGTCATTCGTAATTTCCTAAGGCTCCAAGAAAAAAAATCCCCCCACTGCTGCAGTGATATCGACCTTCACAGTGCCGGAAATCAAAAAAACCAAAAATTTTGTGAATCTAGAAGGTATTGCCCGTACCATGACCCTCGATCAAGAGAAAAAATTTAAATTTAACAAAATGGAGGAGTCTTTAAAAAAAATTTCAATTTTCGTGCAAAAATTGGATGATTTTTGTCCTGCCAAAATTACATTTTTTATGCAATCGGAAAACTGGAGGTTGATGGTACGGAGAAACTTATATGAAAGAAGCTGGAAAAAGAATTAAACCGATCGGATGATTTGCTCTCGAGTTATAACTGCAGCAAATTTGAAAAATATAGTTACGAGAAAAACGCGTAGTTTAAGTTACATGGTTATAAATCAAGAAATATCGTACTTTCGGCTAATCTGCTATTCCAGCCCCATAAAATGTACCTTATTCTTCTTCGAAAGACACTTGTAGGGCTGCTAAAACCTTTCTTTCTTCGAGATGAGTCGTTTAAATGTGCCAGGGTCTAGCAACTCCAAAACATGACTACTCGAAATTTTCTTTTCCTAAACTAACGCAACTTTCGAACCGATGAGCAACTGCTCTTCAGATGGCTGTAACTCAAAAACGATTGGAGATATGCACTTGAAATTTTATTATGTTATTTTTAAAAGTATAGGCTATCGAAAAATGAAAAAAAAAATTTTTCAATTTTTTCAAAATTTCACACTAGTGGTGCCCCTTAATACACTCAATCGTGCATAATGTAACTGGTTCATGCCAGCTCTATCTTGGGATAATACATATTGCCAGAGGGTGTCAAAAACTAGTAACTATATGAATAGCGAGATGTCGTCAGCCAGACAATAAGCATGGCTAGAATCAATAAAATTTATACAAAGGCAATTACATTTACTCCAATAGAACTACAAGAAAAGAAGTTATATATATAGTTATATTTTGAAAAATATATTATAATAAACTAGATTATTAACTTAACTTACAATTACACAAATAACAAGCTATAAGTACAATGTCATTATAAATGGCCATAATTTCTGGTAATATTGCTGTTTGAGATGAAATAATTTTACACAAGCAAAACTTTTTCTTTCGGCATTTCGCTATGTGTTGATATCAATTTTAGTAAAACCAGTTCTTTTCTACTTAAACCCAAGTAAAGTGAGCAGTTTGTTTCGGTTATTTCACACGTAAAAGAACTGATGTCTAGCTGGAAGTGGATAACTTACAGATGCTGAAGCTAAAATCAAGGAATGTATTACATGGTCAAATCAAATTTAATCAAGAATTCTTACCATTTGTGCCTAAATTCCCAATGCAATGTTTTGCACAATCCGATTTTGGTTATTTGGAATTTGAATATTATAGATTTTATTCATTTGTGAAACATTGTTCCCTTGTATTACAGTGGTCGGCTGGGATACTAGCCGATTCGTTGTTGGAGCGATTGCTCTTATTATAATATTCCGCATGCCTCCTTTCTCTGAGAAAATACAATCAGTAAGTCAAATTTTAACAACTTTGTATGCTTTTTACCTGTTAATAACTGATTTATATTTGGAGCTTGCTGCACGTACTGTTGTGGGCCTATTGATCTAAAGATTATGTTTGGTGTTACGTTTCTTGGTACTAAAAATAGTCTCCATCCCAGTATCATGTTGTACGCAAGAATAGCATTGTTCGTGGAGCTGGATATTCTCCACCATAGTTTATTTGTCTGGGATCTGGCTTAGTTTTAACTATTAACTTTAACTATTAATTTTATACCTCAAAAGCGAGTAAAGTTTCAAAATCAAGTTCAAGATCAAATTCATTTTCAGCTGTACCGCCACCTAGAACATATATTAAATCTCCTGCCTGGTAAACTCAAGTAGAATAAGTATTTTTAATTAAAAGTTTTACTTTTCATAGCCCTTGCTAAATCCTTGAGGTTAGATTCGTACTTTGGTGCCGGTATAGGTTTATGTCGATCCAATAATTTATGGTCCACATTAAATCTGTTTACCTTTCTAGATACCTCAGACAAGACCTTTCGCAAAAACAAATTCACTTTTTTTCACTTTTCATTACCAAAAAAAACTTTATAATATTAAACCTCATTATTATAAAGTTTTTTTTTGTTCTAAGCCATTGGCCCACTTTAAGACACTAAAATCACAAAAAAAACAAAAAACAATTTATTCCAACAGCGACTTTTCCATTCAATTTGACAGCTACCGTGCAAAAACTTAATATGGCACCAGATCTACGAATTGCTTACATGTATGTGTGAGCAATGCTTGAGCATCCCAGCAAACCAAACTTTCCGAATTCATAAGGCCCCCATCCACGGTCAAACAAACCATCAAATTTGTGGCCAGCATCGAAAAAATTCTAAGTGTACGTGTGTAAAATACAAGTTTTCGAAGTTGGCCGCTGTTTGAAGAAAATATTCGTCTGGTTTAATATTTCCTTCAAACAGCTTAAATGTGTGTGTGGATTTTTTATGTGTGCCATGTAAAGCATATGAAAGTTCGTTTTGTTTACAGGAATTGTCGCTCGGGATGTTTGAAGAAAGTTTCCCTCGTTGATGGCCAACAAAAGTCAAAGCATAAATGTGTGCGTTGTTTGTCGAAAATTGGTTTGATGATTTGTTTGACCGTGGATGGGGGCCTATACAAGTCGGAGGATTTTCGGAAGAAATACAACAACCAAAACTAAAGCTTTGTATGTGGCGATTAGTCGAAACTAATTCGAAAAGAATTCGGAAAAAAACTTCCATGTGAAATCGTGTGTCTTTTAAGTGAAGTGCGCAAGTACATTTGTGAATTTATTATTTATTCAATTATATATTTACAATAATTTATAATAATTAATAATAATTTATAATAAAATAAATATATTAAAATATTATAATGGAGTTATATGAATTTCACTAGCCATGTTCTTTGTTATTTTATTTTAAAGCAAAAAACCTATAAATCTGAAGCTTTTATTAGGGGTAAAAAGCTTTGCTAAATCTTTACTAAATTTCGTAACGAATTCGAAAAGAATTTTTGTAACGATGTCGTGTCAACCCCTTCATATATTTTTCGTTCCGAATTTGTTCAGAAATCGATTGCGAGAGGTAAGATATCTTAAAATTTGGTTTGCTGGGTGGCTTGTAATATAGAAAGCTATGGTTGGGGCCCAACTTGTACTGCCTTGGGCATTGATACTTTGTGTGTGTTGAAGCCCGGGAGGCGAAACGTTGGTTCCGGGTTGACTTAGCGTAAGCCGTGGGAGCTGTGTTGGGTTGCAGGTGTAAGACTGTTAGTTGTAGACGTTCCATATCTAGCGTCTTCTGAATTAATGTATCTAGTGACGGTTCGTCAACGGTGAGAAGGTACTGACACAGGTAGGGGTTATTGACCCCGCTTTTTAGAGCGTCTTTTGCGAAATCATTTAGTTGCGTTTGGACAGTTTGGGCACTTGCGGCACCGTACTTGGTGGTGGCCGCTTCTTTGCAGGACTGTAACATCTGCTTGATTCGAGCCGTGAAGGCTATTAGGTATTGTCGCAGAGTTATTAATTTGTTTACCAGTTCCTGGTAGGTTTCTCGGGGCAAATATGTTTGGTTAAGTAATTTTTCAGCCTTTTCGAAGGTGTCTGGCTGGGTGGAGGCTATTAATTGGTAGAGGTTTGCCGGGCGACTTTTGTGTAGTCCGCCATCCTGAAGGGCTTTATGGGTTTGGAGTCAGATTCGTCGAGTTTAAGCTCCTTTTCGGTCTGGAAATGATACGCTGATCCAATTAAGTAGGAGTTCGCCCTTACTCCGGTCCTCGACGCTACCTGTAGAATTATCTAAGCCCTGCCTACTTGGCCCTTGTGGACTTTCTACTGCCCTATCCTCTAAAGGTGGCAGGCCCGGGAAGTTTTTAAAATCCTGGATCGCCTGCTCGAACTTCCTTGTAGCTTCGTCAAATTAACTTATATGGGCAGTTCGTTGCCTGCCGCTTTTGACTATTTCTGAGTTAAGGAAGTCGTATTGAGGGATCAAGGATTTCTCGTCTTCCCTAGCCTGTTTTAACAAATCTTTTAAATAGGTTTGTAGACTTACTTGACTAGTTCCTGGTCTCATTCGCCCGCTACGTAGCCTGCTGGGCGATGGAGGCCTTAAATTTTAGGTGGTCGGTGTTGACTGGGTACCTTCGGGTACCTGAGGAGCTGATGATGTTGATTGATGAGCTGGAACCGTTGATTGTAGTGCTGGGGTGGATGTAGCTGTGATTCCGCCTGTGGTAAGCGTTGGCGTGTAGGGACATCGTCTTACTACTTCCGGTCTTACTTATGGTATCATGACACTGGCTTGTTTTCATACTAGTTTTGCAGCTAGCTAGCTACTTAGAAAGAAACAAATAGTATTACATACAGAAATTCTGTGTACAAGAAGAGCTCCGCACTAATGTCAACAAGTGGCCGAAAGCATAAATTTTCGGACAGTTAAGTGGAACTTGGAATTGGAACAGTGGAAAAGCTCACGAAAAGCTAGAAAAATTGACCAATTTTTTGACAGTTTTGGATTTTACGGGGTATTTTGACATTTATTTGGTTTGGTTTGAAATGTTCGTGCCTGTGAATTTGTATCAAAGGATATCTTTTTTTTAAATTAAATATGATGGTGAATGAAAAATTAAAATTATTATGTGAATGAAAAATTAAAATTATTAGTTCTTGCTAATGACAATCTGATGATGACATCAATTGCATTAATTTTGCATTGTCAGAAAAGCAGTAATAAAAAAAAGTATTTTTGAATGTAAATTAGGTGCGTCCCAACCAAATTAATTTTTTTTAACTTCATTTATAAGAAAATGAATCCTTTCGTCACTCCACATAATTTGTGCCATTAAAAGAAATTCAAAATATTGTATTTTAAACTGTCAAACTGACCGAAATTTCCAACAGCTACTATAGCTTACTTTCTCTCCCTATTTGCTGTCTATTTCACACATGCTTGACAATTCGGGCACTTGTACTAGCTTGAAAACTAGCCAGTATCATAATACCATTAGTCAAGGAGACTGGGGATAAAACCCCAGTCGGCCGCAGCTAAGTAAGTTTCAAGATTATTATATATTTTTCCAATTTGACAGCTTTGGCTAAAAAATAATAAAATAATAGCTGAAAAAAGATTGTCGAGTTTAAAAAAATAGAAAACGTACAAAAGGAGGACATAGAAAATCATTATAACAAGTTTTAAAAGTTATCAATCGAGTTAATTGAGTAATTTGTGATTATTGTAAGACTTTAATTTAAAGAACTAAAAAAGTGTAAAAGACAGTTCCGGTAGCCTTGAAAAGACAAAATACGAGCAGAAGATCCAGACGAAACCTGACACCCGAGTTTGATAAGATTCGAGTGCGGATCGTTGGTTGTTTTGCTCGTTAATTGTATTTTGATCCACGGTGTTTATCACCGTGGATTTCCAAGAAAATATTGCAACGGCCAATTCGTCGTTCCCGTGTAGGGAAAAATGTGCCAAGATGCAATTTTAATTTCGTGTGAGATAAATTATTAAAACTTTTAGAAATGGGAGACTTTTTTAATTTTTGAAATCTTGGCATATTCCGAAAATAGTTTTAAATTTTGAAGATTATAAGGAATTATCCCGTGGGATAATGTATTAAAATTTTTAGAAATGGGAGACTTTTTTAATTTTTGAAATCTAAGCATATTCCGAAAATATATTTAGATTTTGAAGATTATAAGGGAATTTAGATTTTGGAAATTTGGGGAGTTTTTATATATGTTATGGCTATTGGCCATATTGGGGTTCGTAACAGTGGGTCCAATCATAAGTTTGTCGTTGAGTGACTGGCTCGCACCCGTCCGACAGGAGGCATCAAAAACAACCCGAAGTTTTGTGGTCGAACTATCCGGCCGAAATGCACAGTGGTGCGGCATGAAGTAATGTCCCTTCGGCAGATCATCCATACTAATCTCCTCCATGTGTCCAGCGGAAAGATAATCTTCAAAGAATTGCGAGTATTTTAACTTCCGCTTAGGGTCCTTTCCAATTTTCTAACTAAGTAGTGCAAACGCCGGCGAGCGATGTCTAAAGAATTCGGGAACTCAACTGCAGACTCCTTAAAGGGCAGCTTAACCATGAACCTGCCGTCCGGTAAACGGCGTACTGTTTCACAAAACCTTGCCTCACATTCTGCATGCTCAGCGCTCAAAGAAGGTGTTTCTCTGTCCAAATCCTCTTCCTTCCAAAACCTTTCAACTAACTCGTGTAAAGACGCATCGCCCCACCAGCTATCCCTTCGAAGTTTGCCTATGCACTAATAACATCCGTCGCGATCGCAGCCAAAGAGGTTTGTGGAGTTATTGAATGAGTATATCGCCCCGAGACTACCCAGCCGAAGACTGTTTTCTGTAAGGTGGGCAGATTGTCAATCAGTTTTATTTGTCCAACACAAAGAAGCTCCAAGAAAAACTCTGCTTCAATGAGAAGGTCTACTTTATGCTGCTTGAAGAACAATGAGTCAGCTAATTTGATATTGGCTGGAATGTTCCAACTATCTACAGCAACTGCACTTTCAGGTTTCAGACCGGTTATATGTGGAAGGATGTAACACACTAAATTGATTGCGAAGTCACAAGTTCGAGAGCTAATGGTAACTTGGGTACGCCAACGAATTTCTGTGGGAATATCGCATATTCCAAAGAGGGTTAAATCCGCCCTGGTCCGCTTGAGGTTTAAAGTGTGTAGTAGATAAATATCAAAATTTCGATGAAACTTAAAAGAATTAAAGTTATCGGCAACAATACCTAAAAAAAATCTTATCTGAAACATTAGAATTCCAAGGCCATAAAATGAAAAAAAAGAACTCACAAATATTCAAAAGTTAGCATGCACAGACACAGCCCATAATTGTATCGATCCCTTCAAGGCTACAAAAACGAATTTCTGTAAAGAGCAGTGTTATGTTGTTGAATAATAGAAGAAAGGAAACTCGGCAACAACGTAACAATGTTCTTGAAATCGAATGTTTTGAGTGACCAATGGGAGAATTGTCCCGAGGTCACTTATGTACCAAATATTTAGGTTTTGTAAGAAAGAAGGAAAACATATATTTGAAAATTGTCGGTTGTTATTAGAGTAAATGGGATGACGAGATAAAACTTAAAATTTAACGAAAAGATGATGAAATAGTTTTGGCGGTTTTGGAAGGATTGGAAAAAGGAGTCGAGTCGACAATTTGAATGGCGTTGGTCGTGGACTAATAGTTCTGAACAGTTCAATTTGAGTATTTAAGCATTAAAAATAGTATTATTGTGGAGTTTGATTAGATTTTTATTATTATTTGATTGAAGCTTTTTTGGCCTCGAGTTTTGAGAAAATTTGGACGATTAATCCTTTTTAAATATTTGAAAATATTAGTGTGTAAAATTATTGGACCTGAATGAAGAATTAAGGCTTAATAAAAAAAACTATTGTGGTGGTTATTTTTGTTTGTTTTTTATACTGGGACCCCTACAAGTGTTGACTAGACTTTCCGAGATAAGATTTAGTTAGGAGCCTGAATCCAGCAGTGTCTTGGTTGGGTGGAAATGACCAGCATTAGACTTTACTTTGACGACCGCGGACGCAAGGAAAACTTGTTTTCGGACCTTATCCAGAGATAATAGCGACGAGCTTACATTAAAGTCTGATGGCTTAGGATCTTGCGATTGGGTGGGCGATGCAATATTATTTGGTAGTCCTGAGTTCGCTGAATACCTATGTAAATGTATATGATGACGCATAGAGCAGACGCCACATTTCTTCGAAGTGCATTTCTTATTTCTTATGCCCCTTGGCTAAACAATTGATGCACAGTCCTTTCCTTTTTGCAAATTGAAATCTACTTATAACAGAGAGCTCCAGAAATTTTAGGCAATCTTCTATAGTATGGTCAGGCTGTTGCACAAAGGACAAATAGATTTGGACACCGTCAACGAAGTAGAATTCGAGTTCACCCTTGGCTTCCCTTGGGTCCAGGTCGTAAGTTTTGATGACGAGGACGATGAAGAAGGACCACCCTTGCACTCCGATTTGCTTTCCTTAGCTTCTAGGAATTGACACCGTCTATTCAGAACACTACAACAATTATCCCACGTTGGCAGACTAGCATGTTCCACCTACTCTGTGATTCGGGATCCAACTTTGCATTCCCCAGATGAATAATCAATGCGTTAGTGATATCCGCTTCAGAACCTAGACTTCTCAATGCACTTAGACAACCCCATGATATGCTCTTGGAACGCTAAGTACTTATTGTCGTACCTCTCCTTAAGTTGAGCCAAGGCTTTCAAATAATTAGCATCAGTAACTTCAAACGCTTTGATTGTGCGTAATGCGGCACCGCTTAAACATGAGAACAAGTGATTGAATTTCTCGACGGCTGCCAATGATTCATGGTGAACGATCCGATGAAATTTGGGAACTCGGTATATTTACCCGAAAATTGCGGCAACTTCAACTTGAGTAAATTATTTTTGCTTAGGGAAGGTACCAATAACGACTGGTCGTGAAAGAAACTAGAATTGCGATGACCAGCTAACAGTAACAATAATTTCTACTTTGTTGCGCAGTAGAAATCTTCAAGCTCACCCCTAACCCTAATTTCGCCCTCATCGTCTGGTGATAGTTTTTCAATCGCAGTTTGAAACGACAGGATTTGTTTAAAAAACGACTCGAATATTCCTAGACGACATTCAAGCTCTCCACCCGATAGCGACTTCCTTTTGTGTCGACAATTGTCTTTAGCCTCGTAAGACACTCTTTCGTAGTTGCACTAATCGAGATTTCTACTCTGCCCCGTTTAATTATTATCAAAATTCTTTTTATGAACTCAATTTAAGTAAATAAAAATATTAAATTGTCTAGTATAGCAGTGTAAGGCACACTGTCCACGGCGGCGTCATTTGACGAATGCATGCAAGCTACAAATGACGTAAGGCATTTTTTGCATGTTAGTTATGTCCACGTATCGTCATACAATCGACATTCAAGCTACAAAACGTTTAAGTTTTCTTTCAAGTAGCATCATTGGGAAAATGTCAAGTGATGATGAAGATGTGATTATAGCATACAACTTTATTAGAAGGTGACGAACCAGACGTAGATTGTATTGGCTTCATCCATACATCGAAAGAAATATGAATTGTAGATTGGTTGTTGCTGCCAGAGAGTTATCAGAAGATGGTGCTGTATTCCAATCATTTTATCGAATGACAAAAAATACTAATCAAATTTAGTCCCTATTGTTGGACCATTAATTTAAAACATAATTCCACCTACTTACTATAACCAGGACATTCTCTAGTATAAAATAAGAAGAAATTATTATAGTAGGAAATGTATTATCTATCTATATATATAAAAGTGAAAGCATGTCTGTCTGTAAATGTTCAATAGACTCCGAAACCGCTCATCCGATTGGCCTGAATTTTTGTATATAGGGGTTTTCGGGTACGGCGGTTGTTCCTACGCGGTCTATTTTGCTCTATCTCGAACACTTCGGGTGGCTGTAGTGTACCGATATCCGTAAAATTCGAACTTTTGTATGGGAGGTACTCTTCGAATTACTGCTAAAGAGCTCAGATCTATATTATTTTGGTTTTTTCCGAAAAAAATGCGATTCCCAAAGTTTCAGATCGATCGGTCCAAATTTAAAATGGCGGTCAACACAAAATGGCGGATTACCTTTTTCTTTGCAAGCCATTCGGTATGGGTATCAAATGAAAGGGTATGACAAGTACAATATTATTAGCTCTGTGGCGTCATTCCAAATTCAAAATGGCGGCCAACGAAAAATGGTGGATTACCTTCTTCTTTGCAAGCCATTCGGTATGGGTACCTATTAAATGAAAGGGTATGACAAGTACAATATTATTAGCTCTGTGTGGAGTCATTCCAAATTCAAAATGCATATCACCTGATTACTACTATTGGTTTATGAGTGCAGCATAGGCGCACCGGCTCCCAGCTAGTATTTAATATTAGAAAACAAATAGTACATACAAAAGACAAAATAAACACGTTTTTGCGTCTTGCAATAAGCTTGAGTAGTGATATGCTGCAACACGAGCTTCATGACGAACGCATGACGATACGTAAACGCGACGTTGTGGCTCCGTGGACACAGTTTCGTTGGTTTCTACCCAAAATGCAAGCAGGCGTCAAATTACGATAGCGTGCGTATGACGAGCCTAAAGGTGAAACCCCAATGTAGGCTTGGCTTGCTTGAACTTGGTGAGCTTTTCAGGTACTACGTGCCGAAGCAAAACAAGCCCAACAAGCCGAAGCAAAACAAACCCAAATACACGCTTTGCTTTAGTTACTTTAGAGTTTGCTTTTCATGAGCACAGGAAATAGAAATAGTATACGAAAGAGGTAAGAGGTATGCATTTTGCGGAGTTTTTCCTTTGGAATGAACATTATTGTTTCATAAAAAGAACAAAGGATCGAATGTAAATATCTATTGTTGTGTAGAGTGATAAAGAAGCACAAATGGTTTATGGCATTAACTGTTCAAACATTTACGAGAAATTTGTTAAAATGGCATATAGAAATAGTTGATTAATTTTGAACTCTTAAATATTTATAGATAATGTTATTCCCAAAAAAATAATTTCTTTATGAAATAAATTTTCTCAAACCTCTACATACATTTATTTCTCTAAGCAAAATAAATATTAAACGAACGCGAAAGCATACAAAGCATCGAAAAATTGAACATTGGTTATTTCGAGCTTTGCTTTGCTTTGCTAGGGCTTTGCTTTGTCTTTGCCGCTTTGTCATTTGGTTTTTTCCCATAACAAAGCACTGGTTTATTTGATATGTCAAAGCAAAGCAAAGCACTAAAGCAAACCAAGCCTACATTGGGGTTTCACCTTAAGGCTTTTTCCTTTGCCCACGTTCGAAACAAGTCTGCAAACTTCACCTTAAAACAGCAAAAATTCCAAAAAATATATCTATGAACATGTAATTAAAAAAGCATACCGATCCCCAACAAACTTTTATATTTTCGAAATTTCTCCTGTTGCCTATATGATTTGAAAGCTTTGGCGATCTGTAAGCTTTGATCTTGGTTAAAGTTATTTTGCATAAAGCTCTTAAAGTGAAACAATAGCAATTCTAAGCCTGCTAATTATGCAACAGATTTATCCCAAGTACAGAATTATGGATATTACGTACATATGAGTTCCCACCCGTTTCTAATAAATGACGTTCCGTTCACTCAACCCAGTCTCGAATTTATCCAACAAAAATTTTATTCGACACAAATGAAATTTTCAAGGGCAATGGTATTCACTTTTTAATTTCGGTTTAAAACGGATTTTAATAAGAACAATGTGCGAAGCAATGAATAGGAATGGGTTTAATCACTATCAGGCACAGAAAAATTTTACTTGCGGCGATATAACTTTAATAATTATTATTTTTTATTATACTTTCTTTTTTTTATTGTTGAATATGAAGTTCATGCGTGGCTCCAAAATGATATAAATGTAAGCAAGATTTCACGTACCTGATAAATTCCTATTTTGCGATACCACCTAGTGGTGCTTCTTACTTGGAATAATTGGGCAGGCAGGGCGACGACTCCCACGGCGATCTGCACTAATATATATTTGAAACCTTCAATTTTTCCGATGGTGCTTATGCTTAATTGATCCCACGATGGGCTGTTAATGACAAATTTGCAGGGGAATCCTAGGGCGAAAATTGATAAATCCACCGAAAATGTGGAATTTACTATAGTAATGTTAATGGAGTCCAACGATGAAAAAATGAGGAATCCCACGACGAAAATGTAATGGAGTCCAACGATGAAAAAATGAGGAATCCCACGACGAAAATGAGGAATCCCACGACGAAAAATGATAATTCCAACGAAATTATGGAATTTTGAGGACTCCAACGACGAAACTTTGGACCAAATGTCCCTGCTCGGGCGCCAATGTTTAAGATGTGGGCTTTTCCACACTCTTTTGGTGATCGACGATTAACTAAAACTCGTGCGGCCACGTTACAATTCAATTTATTGATTTATACTATGGTTGTTACACCTTCTAAGATCCAAGAGCCACTGCCCTTGAAAGTTGTTCGACTCATTGAACTCTGTACCAGGAAGTGATCTTGTACTAAAGAAGAATGTTTCCCAGTTCGTGAACCAGAGTTCAATGGGTTTTACATTTGAATACACAATAATTCAATAATTTTAGATTAATAATTTAATTTTCATTAATTCAATAATTTTAGTTTACTAATTTAATTTGTCGTATCGCAGTGGACGGAACAATATATATCTACAATATTTTCATTCATTTTTAATATTTTTTTGTGGTTCAAAGGTAAATTTTTTTTCAAATGGTTGACTTTTTCTCAAAAGTTGTTACTTTGCGAATTATTGAGTTTATTGAGTAGATAGAAATGCCGGTCCTCTTCTAAATTATATACTTTTTTGTTCTTTGCAGAAACTTAAAAGTAGAGCTATGCGTGCCACGGAAAAGCGGAAAATTGTTGCAGACTCTAATTCGAAGCCTTCTGTAAAACTGTAAAATTAACTTACATCTCAGCTCTAAGGAGCTGGTATGAGAGCTTTATTTCTGGTCGTTCGTTCAATGAAGGTGGTATTGGGTGGCTTTGAATCAAACAATCATTCCATCTCGGCTGGCGTTCCCAAAGGGTTGATTCCCTCACCTGCTTTCTATCTAATATTCATTAATGATCTGGTCTCAATCCCCTCCAACCCACTTCATAGTTTTGTCTATGTCGGTACTCTGTGTTAATCCTACGCCTTCGACAATATAAGACTTGCCAGACCTTATCTCCTATACCGTGATCATGTCCAACTTTATTAACGGGTCGTTGAACGCATTTTTTTTAATTTGGAAGACTAGATCTCAGGGAAAGCCCTTTGTACTGTCGACAATCTATTTTCTTCGTATAGAGTGCAATGTCA
Organism: Thereva nobilitata; assembly: GCA_963855945.1. Classification (NCBI taxonomy): domain Eukaryota; kingdom Metazoa; phylum Arthropoda; class Insecta; order Diptera; family Therevidae; genus Thereva; species Thereva nobilitata. The sequence goes on along the minus strand of OY979698.1, from coordinate 59,802,659 downwards.
AACAGCAAGCTCTAGTCGATAGATAGTGAAGGGGAAGAGAGAAGTAGGTAGGAACTGCCACAACCACCTAACCCCAAACATTTCTATCGCGACTCTGGCATCGGGGCAATGAGAGACAACTCGCTGGAGTGTTATGCCTCCTGAAACGAGTTGAATCCTATCAACCAACCGATGACATGTGGAGCGGGGCAATGCTAGCGGAAGGCTATGACGGGGGGAATGAAGAATGTAAGGAGGGAAGAAGAAAGAAGGTGGGAAAGGCGAAGGACCGTGGGATTCTGCCGGGATTCGAACCCGGTACCTCTGGGATAGTAGCCAGGCGCCTTACTCCCTAGATTACCGAGGCCCCCCGGATTCGTTTCGAGTTCAACGCTACCAAAATAAAGTACTGTCTTATCTCTACAAAAACCTGCACCGTTCTTCCCTTTATCTCAGCGGGGAAAAAGAATCTAATGGCTGACTCATCTCTAAACATCTTAGCCGTAATTTTACCTTCAGATCTACCAAGCAATAATCACATATTCCAAATCGCCAAACAAGCTTATCAATGCCTAGGATTCCTCCAGAGATGCAAGTTCCTCCTTCAGCCAGCTGCCCTGGCTACAATTTACAAGTCCTACATTCCACCCCGCTTTGAATATAACTCGTTCCAAAAACTACTTTGGCTGGAGAAGGTGCAAGACCGCACCTTTCTCCTCCATAGACCCTTTAAGCCACCGTAGGAATGTAGCACGCCACCGTAGGAATGTAGCACGCCTCATTAAGTAACCTCCTGCCTACACGGCCATTTTTTCCCACAAAACAATACTAGCCAACTCGTCTCACCCAGGCTCACTGCATACCTCCTCTTCGCGCCATTACGGCTTAGAAGTTCGTTTATAAATAGAACAACTCGATTGTGGAACTGTCTTCCACAGTCTGTGTTGCTGAACCCAGCAGAGTTAAAACGCAAGGTTCATCGACATCTACTCACACACCCCTCCAGACCTCTAACCTATCCCTTTTGCTCTATTCTTCAGATCAAGCTTACTACTAGACATTACACCATGACTTGAACGACATGACGGACTAGTGTTACAAAGGGAGATTCCTTAGCTTGACCATGCCAAATATTTAAAAATAAAAATCATTTTATATATCTCAATACTAGTACAATTATCCATAAAAATTTCAAGTTTCTAAGAATTAAAATACCTGAGAAAAAAATCGAAAGATTTGTCACATTTTTCGCTAAAAAAAGTTAAATAATCCCTTAAAAGCCATTTCATTTTCCTCAACATAATAAAAAACGCTTGATGCCAAATTTCCCATTAAAGTTGTCTCACCCATTCATTTCTTTCCCTCATTGTCAAATTTCACCCATCAGCCACGAAATCATCTTCATTTTTTCATCCATCCATGTGTTCAAAACTAACAATTTAAGTTCTGACTCTAAGAGAGAGGTGCCGGAAGGGTGTGATCCAAATAAAGATAAACCTTTCCACGAATCAATTTCTTCCTTATATTTATTAAAACTTCAGATTTTTTACAATTCTACCTCTAATATTCAATATAATTCGCTGAGTTTAATTTATTTATTTTATATTAATTTTATGTCCTTTAAACTTCCTTCAAGGTATTAAGTTATTTGAGTTATTTGATTTATGTTGTAGTCGTTACACACATATATGGCAGCTCAGGTTCAACCTGCCAACTATCAAGAAAACGATCCTGCTGGCAGTGAGCTGTAGACGCGTGCACACCAAGTCTCGGTTTAGCCGCCCGTACTAGTAATCTACGTTATTATTGAATTCTATTTATATGTGAATAATTAAGATTAATAAAGTGTACTGATACAACATAATTGGCGACGAGGTAAAAAAAAAAAAAGGTAAATTTGATTTGTTTAAGAAAATCAAATCAAAATGGAGGTCGCACTACAAAAGCTTCTCGAGCAACAGCAAAGATTTATGGTTGATTTATTGGGAAACCAAAGGAGTTGGATGCAATTACAGTTAGAGCATCAAAAATCAACAAAAACGGAGCCCAGCACAAGTGTCCAAGATCCAGCGCCTCAGTCCCCAGTCCCACCATTTCCAGCCTTTGACAAAAGTAAGAGCACATGGGAATCATTTTTAGCGCAACTGAATCAGCATTTTTCTGCATACAAAGTAAGCGATCAGGAACAGAAGCGCGCATTTATGTTATCATGGATAGGAATTGAAACTTTCGAGTTACTCACAAAGCTTTTCGGCAGCGAAAACATTCAAGAAAAAACTTATAAGGAGCTCACAGACAAACTAACGGAACACTTCAAACCGAACGTGCATGTTCTCGCATCCAGATACAAGTTTTTTAAAACACAAATACAACCTAATCAAACTTATGCTGATTGGATTGCTGAATTACGAGGATTAGCCCGTAACTGTAATTACGTATGTGCCAATGAAAAGTGCAAAAAAGAATTTGTTGACGAATTAATAAGAGACATAATTGTTCTAAACACGCCACATGAATCGGTACGGAATAAAGCACTGCAGAAAGCCAATCCAACCCTCGCAGATGTCATAACTATAGCTGAAGCATACGAAGCAATAAATACGGTACAGGCCATCACTAGCATCAACAAAAGCAACAGTGAAGTGCTCCAGATTAAGGCAAACAAAACCGTTGAAGTTTATGCCGCAAAAAATTTTCAAGGAAATATGAATCAATCGTGCTCAGGGTGTGGAACGCATCATCATCGACAACAATGTAAATTTCGCAACGCACTGTGCCGGAAATGCAATCGTGTCGGTCACATCGCTCCAGTGTGCATGTCAGGAGGAGTGAAACAAAAACAAAAACCCGGTAAGCAAATGGCGCTGAAAAAAATGCAACGAAATGTCAATCGCAAAGAAATAATAGCATCTTTAAATTTTCTGGATGCCTCCGACGAAGCTTTGCCTTTTAAACGCGGAAAAAAATACATTTTAAAAGTTAGTGTCAATGGTGTGCCGACTAATTTTCAAATCGACTCAGGTGCAACTTGTTCAGTTATTGGTGTGAATACATATAAACAAATCTTTAGGCCCGCATTACGTCCGTGTAGTGCAAACAAATTAACCACATTTGGTGGAAACATAATTCCAACATTAGGAACGCTGCGTGTCGACGTGAAATGTGATAGATTTCAAAAGCAGTTGCCATTAATAGTTGCAAATGTCAAAGCAGATGAGGGTCTTCTAGGCGTAGACTGGATGGAAGCCCTTGGTTTAGGCATAACACAGGTAAACAATGCAGTCAATGACAATGTAGTCAATGCATTAGCACCACCTGACACATTCGTGACAGATGACTTACTTGCGAAATTTGAAGACTTGTTTGCTAGTAAGCTCGGACATTGCAAAACATTTCGGGCACAGTTACATCTTAAGGAAAATGCAACTCCTAAGTACTGCAAAGCGCGACCATTGCCTTTTGCTCAAATGAATCAGTTCAAAAAAGAAGCAGAACGTCTTATACAAGCTGACATATGGAGACCAATAAATTTTAGCAAATGGGCAGCACCCATAGTAGTAATCCCAAAAAAAGATGGAAGTCTGAGAATCTGCGGCGACTTCAAAGCAGTTAACGCACAGCTGAAGGTTGAGCAGCACCCGATTCCGCGCATCGAGGAATTATTGCATAAGTTGCGTGGCGGTTGTCTATTCTCTAAAGTAGATCTTTCAGATGCCTACTTTCAAGTCGAGTTGGATGAGGATTCAAAAGCCATCATGGTTGTTAACACTCCACTAGGCTTATTTGCATATCAACGACTGCCCTTCGGAGTAGCCAGCGCTCCTGCAATTTTCCAAAGGCTTCTGGAGCAAGTGATTGGGGATATTCCGCAATGCGTCAATTATTTAGACGATATAATTGTGGCTGGGACAACAAAGGAAGAACATATCGCAAATCTCCACAAAGTTTTCAGCCGATTGCTGGAATATGGTTTCACCTGCAAAACAAGTAAGTGCACCTTCATGCAATCTGAAGTAGAATACTTGGGATATGTCATCAGCGCTAATGGCATCAGTCCTGCACCGTCCAAGGTCAGAGCTATAAAGGAGCTACCACGCCCAACTAACCTCAAGGAACTGCAAGCACTACTGGGTAAAATTAATTATTACAATAAATTTATTAATAATTTCTCCCAGACAGCCGCCCCATTAAACAAACTACGCCAGCTAAACGAAAAATTTATGTGGGGGAAGGAACAAGAGGAAGCCTTCAACAGCCTTAAGCAACAAATATCAAGCGCGCCCGTGCTACTGCACTTCGACGAAACGCTCCCCATCATCCTAGCGACAGATGCCTCATCGCATGGCATAGGAGTCGTCATTTCGCACAAAATGCCAGACGGTACCGAAAAGCCCATAGCCTTCGCTTCCAAAACACTCGATGTCCATCAGAAGCGATATAGCCAGATAGAGAAAGAAGCCCTATCGATTATCTACGGAGTCCGCAAGTTTCACCAGTATTTATATGGTCGTTGCTTTATTCTTTTGACGGATCATCAGCCATTGGTATCAATTTTTAGCCCAGACAAGCAACTTCCGACAGTTACTCTACAGCGCCTACAGCGTTGGGCCCTTATCCTTATGGCATACCGCTATAAAATTCAATACCGCCCTACAAACAAGCACGCCAACGCAGATGCCCTCTCGCGTTTGCCAAGTGGACCTGATCCTGAATTCGATGCTGACGACGAATGCTGTTTTCAATTAAATGTACAACAGCAATTGCAGGACTTTCCTCTAAATACAGCACGCCTTCGAGAAATGACCAAAGGGGACAACACACTGCAGAGAGTCCGCCATTTCATCAAAGTCGGTTGGCCCGCAAAGCTAACTAATCCTGACGAGAAGTTGAAACCATATTTTATACGGCGATTTGCATTAAGTTGTGAAGATGGTATAATCCTGCTGCAGACTGACCACACTCGTGTTATAGTTCCGGAAGCTGCACAGCGGAAGGTTCTAGCCTTGCTTCACGAGGGACACTGGGGTATGACGCGCATGAAGCAGCTAGCACGCAGATACTGTTGGTGGCCCAACATTGATGCTAACATCGAGAAGCAAGTAGCAAATTGCGAATGTTGCCAGCAACACAGTAACTATAACCCAGCACGCATATTTAGTAATTGGCCAGTTGCCGAGCGCCCGTGGCAACGCATTCACCTGGACTTTGCAGGTCCCTTTTTGAATTCAACATGGCTTTTATGTGTCGATGCTTTTTCAAAGTATCCCTTTGTCGTCAAGCTGCAACCCATCCATCCAATGGCGCTACAGCCCAAATCGAGCCTTGGCCTCCTCTAGGGCATTTCTCCATGTTTGACGGTCCCTTGCAGCATGTCTCCAGTTCCGGATGTTCAGCATTGTCTCTGCGTCAGCCGTCACAGAGTCTATCCATCTCCTCCTGGGTCTACCTACTGGCCTATTTCCCGAAATTTCTGATATCATAAGCCGTTTTGGGATGCGATTGTCTTCCATCCTGACTACGTGACCGGCTAGTCTTAATCTGTTAATTTTTATTAAAATTGAGAGTTCTGGGTCGTCAAAAATTTCGTACAACTCGCTGTTGTATCTCCTTCTCCATATTCCATCCTCTCTGGTTGGGCCTATTATGCACCTGAGGACTTTTCTCTCAAACCTGTTGACTCGTTCCTCTATGTCCTGGGTCATAGTCCAAGTCTCGCTGCCATAGCAAAGTACTGGTCGTATTACTGTTTTGTAGAGTGAGAGTTTGGTTTTTCTGTGCACAAATCTGGAGTGCAGTATTTTTTTTTGGGCATAAAAGGCTCTATTAGCCAGTAGTATTCGTCTAGTTATTTCTTCTTTTTCTTCGTTTCTTTTTGTGATTGTAGACCCAAGGTAGACTGTTTTATCGACTACTTCTAGGTTATGTTCGTCGATAGTTATATTTCTCCCAATTCTAAATCTTCCAGCTCTGGATTGTTGCATCACCTTAGTTTTTTCTTCATTGATCTTCAGGCCTATGTCCTTTGCCGCCTCTTTTAATTCGACATAAGCTTCCTTTGCTGCCAAAAAGGACCTTCCCACGATGTTAACGTCATCCGCATAACCAAGTAATTGTACCGACTGTGTTGCTATTGATGCTCTTCTCTGGACTGACGTTTGCCTTATCACCCATTCTAGGGCGAGGTTGAAGAGCATTGGGGCCAGCCCATCCCCTTGTCTAAGTCCTTGTCGAACTTCGAACTCTTCTGTTATAACATTTTGGATCCTTACCTTCGCCAATGAGCTATTTGTTGCGCATTTGATCAGTTGTACCAGCTTTGAGGGGACTCCTAATTCCGATAGGATCTCGTACAGCCTCTGTCTGTTTATTGAGTCATATGCCTGTTGAAAATCGACAAATATCTGGTATATATCTACATTCCTTTCCCAGGTTTTCTCCAGAATTTGCTTTAAGGTCAGCAGCTGGTCCGATGTTGACCTGTTTGCCCTGAAACCAGCTTGATATTCTCCTATAAGGCTTTCCGCTATAGGTTCTAGTTTTTGTTTCACAAGGATTGTGAAGGTTTTGTAGCTGGTGCTGAGGAGTGAGATGCCTCTGTAATTTTTGCAGGTTAATTTATCTCCTTTCTTATATATTGGGCATATAATCGCTTTCTTCCAATCATCTGGTATGACTTCCTCCTCCCAGACGCTGCATATGAGTTGGTGTAAGGTACGCAAGAGTTGCGGCCCTCCTTCCTTTAGCAACTCAGCTGTTATTCCGTCGACGCCCGGCGACTTGTTGCCTTTTTGCCTTTTTACAGCTTCACGTATCTCATCGAGTGTTGGTGGTTCTATTGAGATGTTATCTTGAGGAATCACAAATGCCTCTGTCTGTGGATCCTCGTTTAGTGTGGGAGTAGGATTCAATAGGTTTTGAAAATATTCTTTCCACCTTTCTTTTATCTTATCAGGGTCTGCTAATAGGTTCCCATCTATGTCTTTGCAGATGTCCGTCCTTGGCTGAAATTTATTGGTGATCTGGCGAGTTCCTTTGTACGCTTGTCTAATTCTCCCCTCATCGAAGTCTTCCTGTATTTGTAAGATCCTCCTGTTTAGATACTCTCTCTTCTTCTTTCTGCAGAGCTTGTCTGCGATTCTTCTTTTTTGCTTGAAAACTTCCATCCTTGCTCTTGTTGTCCTTGCGATGTACTCCCGGTGGCTCTGGTTTCTCTCTTCAATTGCGGCTCTACACTCCTGGTCAAACCAGTCAACTCTAGTCTGTCTGGGGGCCCAGCCTAGTGCCTCTTCTGCCGCCCCCTTTATGCTGCTTTTAATTTGCTCCCATTTGTCGTTGATGTTGGGCGGTTCTTCTGCCTCTCTCAGATTTTGTTCGACAGCTTGCTGGTAAGCATCTCTTCTTTCTTCCAGTTTTAGTTTATCTATATCGTATTTTGGATGATTTTGCCCCCTATGCGTTTTGATTGTTATCCGGGTTCTCAATTTCACCTTGACTAGATAGTGGTCTGAGCCGCAGCACGCTGCTCTCATTGTTCTAACGTCCAATATACTCGTGGCCCCTCTTCTCTCAATTAGGACATGGTCAATTTGATTATTTGTTACCCCGTCTGGTGACTGCCATGTCATCTTATGAATATTTTTGTGCGGGAACATTGTTGAACTGACTACCATTGAGTTTGAGCTTGCGAGATCGATCAATCTACTACCATTGTCATTGGTAGCGTTGTGTAGACTATGCCTTCCTATGACTCCTAGGAACTCCTCTTCTTTTCCTACTTTGGCATTCATATCTCCAAGCACGATTTTAATATCATTTGAAGGTATTAACCTGATGGCGTTTGTTAGCTCTTGGTAGAATTCCTCTTTTTCTTCATCTGACTTCTCTTCTGTGGGAGCATGGGCGTTTATCAGACTAATGTTATGTAGCCTTGTTTTGATGCGAAGCGTGCATATTCTATTGCTTACTGGCTTGAAGTCCAGAATCAGTGATTTCAATTCCTTCTCTACGATAAATGCCACTCCAAACTCTCTTCCTCCATTCGGTGATCCACTGGAGAGTACCGTGTGGGTTTTAAGATCCATTATATCACTATGGGTCCATTTGGTTTCTTGAAGAGCTGTGATCTTTATGTCATATTTTTTTAGTACTAATAAAAGCGAATGCAGAGCGCCTGTTCTGTTGAGCGTCCTGACGTTCCATGTTCCAAGATCGAATTCCATATTCCGTTGCCTGAGTCGTTGCCGTTGAGTCCGTCCTGTCCGAGGCCTGCCTTGAGGATTCGTGACGGGTGGGTTTTTACGGTGGAAGGTTGTCAGCCTGCCGCCCAACCCCCAACCTGGAGGACCAGTCCGGTATTTGCTTCGTTTTGAGGCGCGAAACACTCGCCTTTCACCCTCCTCCGTCTGTTACTCTTGTATAGACAAGAGCATCCAGGGGCCACCCGATGTAAGGTCAACATCTTCGTGGAGGTGGAGGTAGGATTCGGTAGCATATCGGAAGATCTTAGATCACGTAGACTTCAGATCGCAGATGGCGTTTCTCAGGATTTATCTCTTTGATGTACCGGCACCAACAAAGGTCTCTGAGGCCGTTACTACCATTTGACCCCCCCTGCAACCCGTGACAGCATTAACAACCATCAACGCCCTTCGTGCTATATTCGCACTTGAAGGTCTTCCCGACATCATTGTCACCGACAATGGACGCCAATTTACATCGCGGGAATTTCAAGATTTCTGCCACAGTCAGCAAATAACGCATTTAACAACCGCACCGTTCCACCCAGCATCTAACGGCGAAGCTGAGCGCTTCGTACGCACATTCAAGCAAGCTTTAACAAAAGCTGTGGCCGAGGGTAAGCAAACATCAGAAGCTCTATTAACGTTCTTAATATCTTACAGAACAACGCCTAACACTATTTTGGAGCAATCACCAGCCGAATTGCTCCATGGACGTCAGCCTAAGATTCCCTTAGCATTGATGTTGCCTCAACAACACCAGCCGGCATCCTGTAACGGAAAGCCAACCGAAATCACCTACAATATCGGAGAGCCGGTATACGCCAAAAACTTTGCCCGTGGTTCACCCTGGATTCCTGGAATCATCAAGCAAAGACTAGGTCGAGTTATGTTTAGCATAATCCTCAGGGACGACGGCAGAACCATTCGTAGACACCGAAATCAGCTGAAGCCGCGTAGGGCTCTTAATAATGATGTAGTTGTAGCACCATACCGAGCCAAACAGCCTGCTACCGAATTACGACGGTCTCCTAGATTCCAGCAGCATGCTCAGCCCGCACCGTTGTCTACAATAGGTCGGGAGGGAATGTTGTAGTCGTTACACACATATATGGCAGCTCAGGTTCAACCTGCCAACTATCAAGAAAACGATCCTGCTGGCAGTGAGCTGTAGACGCGTGCACACCAAGTCTCGGTTTAGCCGCCCGTACTAGTAATCTACGTTATTATTGAATTCTATTTATATGTGAATAATTAAGATTAATAAAGTGTACTGATACAACAATTTATTTATTATATTGGCTCGTTCTATTTTGCCGCCAAATTGCCTCTTTTGTATGTTGATTTTTTCTACTCTCTCCTGCCCTTGGATGTTCTGACATCTTGGTTTGGAGCCTGATACGCCGTGTAGTGGGTGGTAGGTGTACTTGAGGCGATGTCTGGAATTATAATTTCAATGGTTATTTGTTGTGGTCCCACGACCTCTATGGTGGAGATACTGACTCAAGCTCGTCAGCGGATCTCGTATAGGATAAAGGAAAAAAACCTTCAACTCGGGTTTTTCCTATCTGTTATAGCTTACTGACTCAAGCTCGTCAGTATGGATATGATGAAGGGATCTCAGCTCAATCCCTTGATTTAATGATTGAAATCACCTTTAATAAAATTCTCAAACTCGAATTTTATTGATGTCTTCGAAGCTCAAGCGCGCTTGAAGATCTTGAAGTGATCTGTTGGAACGCTGGCCGTCTGCCGGTATTTATCTGAATCTTAACAATAAAATTGGTGGGGAACCTTGGTTTGGAGTACATCATTCTCGGTTCATGTAGTTGCTTCTCTTTCACTTCTTCTTCTGTCAAATAGGTTTGTTGACATTTTGCGGGTAAGTTTGCTTTCTTCTATTTTAATAGTTAGTAACTAATTTTATTTCATTTCAGGAATATTTTGATGTTGGTGGGATTTGCGGGAGGTCGAGTCTCATTTTTAGTGTTGAGAGGTAAGTTCTCTTTGTGGAATTTGTGTATTTTGGACTGATTATTTTTGTTTTCCAGATTCGTGAGTTTGCCGACGGGATTTTTACCCTTGCGGAGTTTGTTTGGGGCCACTTTGTTCTCTTTGGATTTTTTGGGCGCTCATTTGGTTTTTATTCCAGGAGGGAAGTATTTTACTATATTCATAATATTCATAATTCAAAAGTTTGGTTTTCTAGGAACAATTCATCCTGTTGTCTGGCGCTGGAGGACATTGTTTTCACCCCCTTCTGCGGAGTGTTTTATTTTTAGTGAATTAGATTTGTTTATGTAGTGTTTGTTCATTAAATGTGGAGTGAATTTAAAGTTGGTGTTTTTTTCTTGTCATTGTTTTTTGATTTCAGGGTTGTAAGGTTTTCCTTTTAGGTGACGGATGGAACATTCTCCCCCGCCTTGAAGCGTCCAGCTTCAAGATGAATTATATCCTCTTGTCAATGTTATCACCAATATTAGGGCAGAAAGAAAAAAAAATATGAGTGTGCGTAGGACCACACGTTGGAAGTGAAAACTTCTATGGCCGGCCAGTCTATATTTCCAAATCAATCTTAATATTACAATAGGATAAGGATAACTAATTTAATGCAGTCAAAAGTAGTTACTCACATCCTATAAATATAATGAACGATGTACATACATTTTTGGTATCCGATGAGTCGCGTGGAAGGCTAAACCAAGCTTCGGAAATGCACGATTAAACTTTATACCCACATACTAATTTTCAAATGTGTGGATTTCTATGGCCATAGTACATAGTGGATAGTACATAGTGCATACATTGTAAATAGTACATAGTACATAGTAAATGGTACATCTACTATATAAAACTGAATGTTTGTCTGTCTGTCTGTCTGTACGCAATAGGCTCCTAGACCGTGTAACCGATCTTAATGAAATTTTAACCATATGCTATTTACATTAAAGGGAAGAACATAGGCTATTCTATTACTTTCTAAAGCTACTCCTAGATGGCGCTGTCATGAAGAGCTTTGTTGAAAGTCATCACAGAGCTTTGAATTTTTGCATGAAGGTCGGTGGGGTCTCCTATGATGCACCTCGTAGCCCGATTTTCGAAATTCAAAATGGCCGCCGAAATATGATCGAAATTCAAAATTGCCGCAGAAATATGGTTGAATTTGCCAATTTTATTCCGATTCCAATGAAAGTGGGTATCTAGGGGTTTTTAAGGTCGCAAATAACAAATTTGTGGTCAAAACTTATAAATTCAAAATGGCCGACGAATTTGCAAATTGTGTTCCGATTCCAATGAAAATCTGTATCTGAGGTTTTTTAAGGTAGCAAATAACGACTTTATGATCAAAATTTAAATTCAAAATGGCCGCGCCAATATGGCCGACGAGTTTGCGAATTGTATTCCGATTCCAATTAAAATCGGTAGTAAATAACGAATAAAGTGTCATTTCCCGGTTAGCTGTATGTAGGTTGTTCAAGAGTTGGAAAATCGGAAAATTTTGACATTCTAGCTACAAATGGAAAAACATTGAATGTAGTGTATCCTGAAGCTCTCTAAGCAATAGGTTCAGAATTGATCAACAAGGTTTTTTTGGAAAGGTGGTAAGGAGAAACGGAAATATGGGATGATTTATGTATAATGGATAAGAAGGAAAGAAACCCATCACCTCTGAATTTTTAGGTATAAGTCTAGGATTCTGCAATACGGGAAGAGGCTGGCATCTGGGTAAACAAATACAACCTGAGTCAGTGACATTGCAGATGAGAACCCAGGGGCCAAGCAATTGCAAGACATGTAATTTGTAGCGTATAATGTCCATCACCGTCAAAAGTCCATTTCTAAATATGAAATTAGTAGATATAATCCTTTAATTTTTTTTTCTTTCAGGATGTAATAATATTTGTCGATTATTGAGTGTTTAATTTAACTAAAAGTCCATACGAAAAAAGATTATAGCATGGATAACACTGTGGATATGACATAATTTTCTTGAAATTATACTATGTGTCTAATAGTTGCTGGAAAAAGCCTTATTTTAAAATAGTCTTTCACTAATATTTATTTTTGGTGGGTAGTTATATTTTTAAGGATATTCGTGTGTGTTTATTTTACCAGAAAGAACCATAACTTTATTACGGGCCACGCCGACAAAAAATATTGCAAGCTTTACAATAATAGGTAATTTTGGTCACACTGCAAATAAATGCATTTTGAATCCAATGTCTCGAACTTTTATAGGAATAGTTGGTTTTTCGTTACTGGTTAAGAAGAGTTGAATTTTGAAGGTTTGGATTGATTTTAAATGTTTAAACGTTGGGTGCAGCAAGGCGCACCGGGTCCCAGCTATCCAAAATACAGAAAATAAGTGGTTCATGGAGACACTTCATCTGTGTATGAAAATTCATATCTCGAAAAATGCCATGTCAATGGATGGTTTTTATTGTCTTGATCAAAATGTTAGATCCCTAATAGTTTCACATTTTGTTATTTGAAATCAAAAATACCAAAAAATTGCATTTTTCAAACTCTCCTACTGTATATTAAAATTCATATCACCTGATTACTACTATTGGTTTATGGGTGCAGCATAGGCGCACCGGGTCCCAGCTAGTAGTATATAATACATAATGCATTATACATAGTACATAGAACATAGTACCTAGTACATAGTACATAGTACATAGTACACAATACGTAGTATATAGTACATAGTAAATAAGCATAATATACAGTACATAGTGCATAGTAAATAGTACATAGTATATAATACATAATGAATTGTACATAGTACATAGAACATAGTACGTATTACATAGTACATAGTACATAGTACATAATACATAGTATATAGTACATAGTAAATAAGCATAATATTCAGTACATAGTACATAGTAAATAGTACAGAGTATATAATACATAATGCATTGTACATAGTACATAGTATATAGTACATAGTACATAGTACATAGTACATAGTACACAATACATAGTAATAGTACATAGTAGATAAGCATAATATACAGTACTTAGTACATAGTACATAGTACATAGTACATAGTACATAGTACATAATACATAGTATATAGTACATAGTAAATAAGCATAATATACAGTACGTAGTGCATAGTAAATAGTACATAGTATATAATACATAATGCATTGTACATAGTACATATAACATAGTACATAGTACATAGTACATAATACATAGTATACAGTACATAGTAAATAAGCATAATATACAGTACATAGTGCATAGTAAATATTACATAGTATATAATACATAATGCATTGTACATAGTACACAGAACATAGTACATAGTACATAGAACATAATACATAGTATATAGTACATAGTAAATAGTGCCTAATATACAGTGCATAGTGCATAGTAAATAGTACATAGTATATAATACATAATGCATTGTACATAGTACATAGAACATAATACATAGTACATAGTATATAGTATATAGTACATAGTAAATAGTGCATAATATACAGTACATAGTAAATAGTGTGTAGTACATAGTACATAATACATAGTGCATAGTACATAGTGCATAGTACATAGTACATAGTGCATAGTACATAGTACATACTACATAATTCATAATACATAGCACATAGAACATAATAATTAATATGAGTTGTCTATAATTTCATGTAGTCAATATCAATCAGTATTTAATGCAAAGATCCGGCAACTTGTTAAAGCAAACTAGCAGCATCTATTAGACAATGTAAAAATTGGACATATGAAAATACCGCACTTATTATCATGTTACGGATAGGTAACTAGAGAAATTTATTTTTACAGAATTCTGAGTTGCCTAGTTCTTGCAATCAGGCGGAGATATGCTGTATCGATTTTATCAGTTGCTAAAATGATGTGACCAAGCTGCAAATATTCATTCATGAAATCCTTGTACAAGATTTCCAGAGTTTTATTTCCTTTGAATTTCCTTTCCATTTGGAGAAATCTTGCCATGGCAATATCTCTTGAACCACCTAGATTGGCTACTATAGGGTCCTTTTAAAAGGTAATCGTACCACATATAGTCCATCGGAGTGTCTTCGATGATTAGTTCTGTAGTGAGTTTCACATATTAGATCTTCACTTGTCATGACTGTATCTGTATTCATTTCCTCGATTTCCCGAAATTTTTGCAGTTCTTGTTGTAAGTCTACTTCACACACGTAGCATTGAGGTGATGTGGTGGGCGCTTGCTGTTGTAATTCGCCTGATAGTATCCAACTTAACTTAACTTAACTATCTGTAATACAGATGTTCCGCTTCATACAAAATTTTGGCACCAGGAAATTGCTGGGTAGGATTTGTTTCGTATCCTAAGGCGAAGCTTTAGAATACACATTCCACAAAGCTCTCCACGCATTTCCCCAAGTTCTCTGTTGATAGTCAAAGGAAGAGAGGAAGGGCAGGGTGGCTACGGAGCTTCATTCCACACGGACGAAATGTATTTTTTCGCCTGCTCCACCCCTCACTCACTTTGCCTTACCAGCCAGGCAGCAGACGAAACAATTTTTTTTGAATAGCCAAGTGCTCACGCGCAGGATGGATTTTTTTGTTAATTGCCGTTGTGGCAGGTCATGATTTTGTTTTTTTGTTGTTTTCAGGCATTCAATGATATTTCTCGGATGAAATGGAATATTCTATTTCGCTACATTTCGGATTTCCCGGCCTAAAATTTCAGGTGCGTGGGACATAATCTATTTGAATTGTATTTGATTAGCCAAGGGCTCAGGCGCAGGGCACCGCCGGATGGATTTTTTAATTTCCAATTTTTATATGGTTATTTGAAATGGTGAATTGTCGCAGGTCATGATTTTGCTGTTTTGTTGCATGCAGGCATATTATTTTTCCGATGAAATGGAACATTCTTTTTAGATTTCTTTTCGTATTTAAGGCATTATGCTACATTTTGTTTCCGGCCGTAGATTTCAGGTGCGCGAAATATAATTTATACTTCGGAATCGAATAAAAAAAATGTTTTACAAATTGAATTTATGTCTTTATTACTTGAGTTTATAAAATTGACCAACTCTAACTTAATTCTATATTAATTATGCACCTAAGAGGTGAAGACTAATTATGCTGATTTCTAGATTCCTATAGATTGTGAAAATTTTCATGGCTCAACGTCTAGACCAACGGTAGGCAACCTCCGGCCCGCGAGATGTTTAGAAGAAGTTATAAAAAGTATTTTTCGATGTTTGTCGTCTAGTTTAAATTGAATATTACATCCATTACATCTATTAGACTATGCATCATTTCTTTTATCACCCCCATACACAAACCGGTTTTATAGACAAGAGGTCGCAGGGAAGTTTATTTTATCCTAATTTTGCCTCAGAAAATTTGTCAGACTCACCCATCCATCACCGTAACACAATTATAACATCATTTTCGGGTGTATGAGGAGACTATGAGTAACTCCCCATCTCATTCGCGTTTCGTTGCAAGAAAAAAAGACAGAAAAATGAGTATTTTGAGGGTTATACCTACATTATACACAAACCTGTTTGAGTTGAGGACCGAGTGTTGGATAGTGTGATTTACCCCATTAAAGGGGTCACTTCAAATGCAGACAAAAAATATAGTGTTGGTTACGACACGATTATAAAATGAATTGGTAAGAGGTGGCTTCAAATTAGGCGAGGGGCGATTGTAATGCCAAAAACCAGCAAATTAAAGAAAGAAGCTTATATGCATTAAACTGCCTCAGAGTAAGTAAGAAATCTATGCCTCCACGATGTATATTTATATTTTACAATCTCACTTCACCTAATTTCAATTTGGAACCTTTGCTGCCTCAACAAAAGTAAGAAATGCCTCTCCAGTTCGTATTTAAAATCTCACCTCGTCTCAGCTCAGATATTTTACTGCAGCAAAAAAAATAACAAATGTCTCTCGTATTTACAACCTCACCTCACCTCGCCTCATTTTAAGTGGAATTTTACTGCCCCTAAAGAAGTAAGAAAGAAGAAACTCTTGTCTCTCCACTACGTAACTACAATCACATCTCAAAAAAAACTGATATGTGACCTTTTGAATTATTTTTTTGCTCCCCACCGAAATTCGACGCTGTTTCCATTTTCAGCTATTCTTGATTTATCCCGAGTTTGAATGTCTATTTTGACGGGGTATAAAAAAAACTGTGTACACCCATGTTTTAGGCCTGACTCTGACTCGATTTGATCTATTTATCCCTAACGGTATAGGAAAATTGTTGCATCAATGCAACAAATGGATTGAAAGGGTTGAAATGAATATGTTCCTGTATCCCTTGGGTTTACACGCTCATATCAAGAGTACTAGGACATTATATTTGAAGCCTCAGTACAATTTACCGTCGTGTAAGGAACAAAAGTACTGCCTCACGTGTGTTAATCAAATACCTCACAAAGCTATTGTAGCTAGAGGTTTCTAAAATTAGTGTTCTATTAAGCCACGTTTTTAAAACTTCAACAATTCAGATACAGCACAGATAACATTTCAAACTAAGCGCACAGCTACAATTGCAAAATTTTCAAGATTTTTTTTTCATCAAAACTACAGATAGTAATTTTTATGATTATAGTATATTTCGAGGTGAATTTCCTATTTCAATTGCTTTCACTCGACATTTTTTTTGAAAACTAAAGTAATCCATATATCATAGAGCTCTTGGGGGGGTGCCCCTCATTTATCCCCCCCCGCCCACTGTATCCCCCACCGTGCATATTTTATTCATTTACCCTGTGGCCTCGCGCAGGGTAGCAAATATGCCTTCATTATTCCCTGGTTGTTGATTTTTGAATGTGCTCCACCTACTGAGCCTTAATTTAGAAATTAGCCTTGAAAATATCAGTTGTTTTCGTTATTAAATTTTTTTTTCTTAAAAATTTTTGAGCCGATTAAGTCTGGAGCACCACTTATAGATATATACCAAAATTTGTATTGAAACTTATTAATAAGAATTAGTGAATGCTTTTTACCTATGTGTTTAATTATGAAAAAAAAAGTTGTAGACTTTGTCACATCGAAATAATATATTGAACTTG
Organism: Thereva nobilitata; assembly: GCA_963855945.1. Taxonomy (NCBI): domain Eukaryota; kingdom Metazoa; phylum Arthropoda; class Insecta; order Diptera; family Therevidae; genus Thereva; species Thereva nobilitata. The sequence goes on along the minus strand of OY979698.1, from coordinate 59,785,377 downwards.
AATCCTTATCCTTGTTTTCAGAAGAAAATCCGAATATGTATGATCTGAAAACCCAGCGATCAACTTCCACCGATCGCAACTCAAATTAACTTCAACCAATAAAATCGATTATGTCGCGTGAATTACCGATACCGCCTCTAAGCCCCACGTGCATTAGTATAACGTGTTACGATAACACGATAACCCCATGTCCTACGCCCGACCAAATTAGGAAGGTCATATTGCATGCAGATCCAGATCCGGTGGTCTAGACCAAGGGTGGGCAACCTTTTTATAACATGGGTCAGCATAAATATTACCTTTTTCCGCGGGCCGTAATAGCCATTTGGCACGTTCTTGTGACCTATAATTTTTATAAAATTGAGCCGGACTTGCACTAGGCAGTACATTTGTCCCTTACACGATGGTAAATTTTACTGAGGCCTCAATTTTTTGTCCTACTGCTGGTATATGAGTGTGTGTACCGAGATGTGATTGTAATTACGTAGTGAAGAGACAAGATTTTCTTCTTTCTTACTTCTTTAGGGGCAGTAAAATTCCACTTAAAATGAGGCGAGGTGAGGTGAGGTTGTAAATACGAGAGACATTTGTTATTTTTTTTGCTGCAGTAAAATATCTGAGCTGAGACGAGGTGAGATTTTAAATACGAACTGGAGAGGCATTTCTTACTTTTGTTGAGGCAGCAAAGGTTCCAAATTGAAATTAGGTGAAGTGAGATTGTAAAATATAAATATACATCGTGGAGGCATAGATTTCTTACTTACTCTGAGGCAGTTTAATGCATATAAGCTTCTTTCTTTAATTTGCTGGTTTTTGGCATTACAATCGCCCCTCGCCTAATTTGAAGCCACCTCTTACCAATTCATTTTATAATCGTGTCGTAACCAACACTATATTTTTTGTCTGCATTTGAAGTGACCCCTTTAATGGGGTAAATCACACTATCCAACACTCGGTCCTCAACTCAAACAGGTTTGTGTATAATGTAGGTATAACCCTCAAAATACCCATTTTTCTGTCTCTTTTTCTTGCAACGAAACGCGAATGAGATGGGGAGTTACTCATAGTCTCCTCATACACCCGAAAATGATGTTATAATTGTGTTACGGTGATGGATGGGTGAGTCTGACAAATTTTCTGAGGCAAAATTAGGATAAAATAAACTTCCCTGCGACCTCTTGTCTATAAAACCGGTTTGTGTATGGGGGTGATAAAAGAAATGATGCATAGTCTAATAGATGTAATGGATGTAATATTCAATTTAAACTAGACGACAAACATCGAAAAATACTTTTTATAACTTCTTCTAAACATCTCGCGGGCCGGAGGTTGCCTACCGTTGGTCTAGACGTTGAGCCATGAAAATTTTCACAATCTATAGGAATCTAGAAATCAGCATAATTAGTCTTCACCTCTTAGGTGCATAATTAATATAGAATTAAGTTAGAGTTGGTCAATTTTATAAACTCAAGTAATAAAGACATAAATTCAATTTGTAAAACATTTTTTTTATTCGATTCCGAAGTATAAATTATATTTCGCGCACCTGAAATCTACGGCCGAGCATAATGCCTTAAATACGAAAAGAAATCTAAAAAGAATGTTCCATTTCATCGGAAAAATAATATGCCTGCATGCAACAAAACAGCAAAATCATGACCTGCGACAATTCACCATTTCAAATAACCATATAAAAATTGGAAATTAAAAAATCCATCCGGCGGTGCCCTGCGCCTGAGCCCTTGGCTAATCAAATACAATTCAAATAGATTATGTCCCACGCACCTGAAATCTTAGGCCGGGAAATCCGAAATGTAGCGAAATAGAATATTCCATTTCATCCGAGAAATATCATTGAATGCCTGAAAACAACAAAAAAACAAAATCATGACCTGCCACAATGGCAATTAACAAAAAAATCCATCCTGCGCGTGAGCACTTGGCTATTCAAAAAAAATTGTTTCGTCTGCTGCCTGGCTGGTAAGCAGTGGTGCCAATTCGTGGGAATTCTCCCTTTTCGTGGGAATTCTTACTGCTAAAAATGGGTAAAAGGGAAAAGGGAATAATTTTGTCTTCCTGAAGAAAAACGTGGGAAAAATTACAAGATATATTTAAAAAAATGTAAAACAAAACAACGAATTTTATCGTGCAACATCATTTTTTACCTTTTTAAATTTATGCCAAAAGTATAACTTAATCGGCAACACAGTTTGACGGTGATTAGACTGTTCGTTCCTAAGTACGTTCATCTAAAAATCTCGTTAGGAACGTACGTAGGAACGAACAGTCTCAGTGGCGGATCTAGACATTCATTTGGGAGTGGCGGATCTAGACATTCATTCCTCATCCAGCTTTGGATCTTAAAACTGGTGAAGGGGGTGGAGTTCGACAAATATAAATAAAAACGGAAGTGTAAGCAATATCTGCTCTCTAAACACGAATGAGTTAGCTTAGTCAACCAATAGGAAAGCAATGAAATTTCACTGGTTGAACCAGTAAAAACGAGAACGAAGTTTTTTTCTAATATGAGTGTCGTTTTCCCTAGCGGGCCCCCATCTAAGTACTGAAATGCTGCTTGACCTCCGTAAACAAACGAGAGTTGGTTTACTAAGTATGCTAAAGGAAGCCCTTTACAGTCATGGAGATAATTGCCATGGCCGCCACCTGGATCCGCCACTAAGTCTAATGTCTTAGGTTATAAAGCTTTATCGCAATTCTTTTTGTATTGTGACTTTGGCAGTCAATAATTTTTAAACGCAGTTCTTCCCGAAAAACACGCGTAGTGAATTTGCTTAGCAGTGAATATACGTATGAATACGTATGTCATTCTCTCCTGTTATTTGGGATAAAGCAGTAAGTATTTTTTTCTGTAGCATTAAATTAAATTAAGCTGCTAATTTATTAGCTATGTCAAGCTATTCAGGTGAATCAGCATGCAAGAGGAAAAAATATCCTTCGTTTCCTTTTCTCCTTTTCAAAATTTCCAAATTTCTTCTCCGTGGGAAAACCTAAGGGAATTTATATAAAAGCCTGTGGGAAAAACTCTTTGAAATTCCTATTTTCGTGGGAATTATTGGCAAAAACACCTGGCAACACTGCTGGTAAGGCAAAGTGAGTGAGGGGTGGAGCAGGCGAAAAAATACATTTCGTCCGTGTGGAATGAAGCTCCGTAGCCACCCTGCCCTTCCTCTCTTCCTTTGACTATCAACAGAGAACTTGGGGAAATGCGTGGAGAGCTTTGTGGAATGTGTATTCTAAAGCTTCGCCTTAGGATACGAAACAAATCCTACCCAGCAATTTCCTGGTGCCAAAATTTTGTATGAAGCGGAACATCTGTATTACAGATAGTTAAGTCTGTGATCCAACCTAACTCCGTCTCTTGGGCTATGGGTGCTCCTGGTGGCCCTCGTAGTACACCAACCATTAGAATTCTTCCCATTATTGCTGCTCCAAGAATTACATCAACCTTTGTTGGCTCATCAAACGGAGGATCTGCTAATACTATGTCCCTTGTGTGTTCCGATTTGTTTATAATATTGTCCGACGGCAATAGTCTTGTTAGTTTTTTGAGAACCAGAGCTTTTGTAGTCGTCTTAAATTCTGATGAAAATCTGGGCTGTATCGTTAGTTCGACGCATGTCTGAGTACCGTTCACCTCTATTTCATTTACTGTAGTCACAATTGCGTTGATTCGGCTTTTTGGGAGTTTTAACTTCTGCACTGCTTGTTCGGTTATAAAACTGGCTTGAGATCCTTGATCAATTCTGTCGTTTATTGTAAAAGTGGTGTAACTCCATATTTGAGAACATTAGTGATAGATTTGTTTTGGAGTCACATTTTCTTATATCTTTCGCTATAAAAGCAAAGCAACTCCAGAAGTGCACTATAAGTGCAACATATAGTGCACTTCTGGAGTTGCTTTGCTTTTATAGCGAAAGATATGACAAAATGTGACTCCAAAGCAAATCAACCACTAATATTTTCTAATATGGAGTTACACCACTTTTACAATAAACGACACATTAGCGCTCGCAGCATTACTTTGGTGTTATTTTTGCCGACTGCCTGAATTATCGCAGTGGCTAGTAATACAGCTTCCTCAATTTTACTCTGCCATATGAGGTGTTAGTATATTACTAGTTGTAGTTGGTATTTTCGACTCTTTTTCCTTAGTTTCTCGGTTATTTAACTCGGGTTTTTGAGGCACTGAATTTACGTGTAATAAAGTATGATGCTTTTTGTTACATGTTCTACATGTTTTCCAGCTCTTACAATTGTATACGGAATGGCCTTTTATGAGACAGTTGATACAGAGCATGCTTTTCCGAGCTTCTTCGTTCCTTTGAACAGGAGTCAATTTGTTGAATCTTTCACAATTGTATATCTTGTGGCTAGCTTTTCAGAAGCCACATATTGACTTTGATCCGACCGCGCCATGATACACCTTCACATCACTCTTTTTTGCTGCCTGATTAGACTTCATAGGTTCCATGGATTCCAGAGCTTGAAATCTATTTTCCAGGAAGTTAAGAAACTCATCTAGAGCCTGAATTTCCCTCGGATTTTTGAGAGTTTGCTCATAGATGCGCCTAGACTCTTTATCTAATTTCTCGATTAGTAGATGCACTATCAGAGGGTCCCAGTTTTGAATGTCGATCTCTAGATTTTTTATTGCTTCTAGACATTCTAGTGTTGAATCATGAATATTTTTTAAGCCAGTAGCAGATTCTCTTGATAACGCTGGCTGATTGCAGAGTCTTCTCAGCTGTACCGAAATAAGTATCCGTTTATTGTTATATCTGCGATCCAAGATTTCCCAGGCTGCATCGTAATTTGCGTTAGTTACAGTTAAATGCTGGATAAGTTCACTTGGCTCCCCAGTTACATTCGCCTTTAGATAAAACAGCTTTTCGGCTTTGGTAATTCTTTCGTTTTTGTGCACTCACTCAGTAAATAGATTTTTGAATGATGGCCACTTTAAATAATCTCCAGCAAAGTTTGGGATGTCAATGCGTGGTAGTTTCACGGTTGGGTTTCTTTCAGTTGACATTTCGGGTGCCTGAGTAGCTGCTGTTACAGATTGATTGCCCAATTTCTCCTGCATTTGTATTACGGCGTTCTGATAGAGGCTTTCAGTTGTCGAGAACACATCCATCTCAAAATAGTCATCTCTGAATTTTCCCGAAGCCATAATGTTCGCATGATTGTGTACGATCAATTCCCAATAATCGGCTAGTAGTTTGATTTTTTGGGAATAATATACTGATGAGAACTGCTTCTTCGTATCTGCTTCGATGTTGGCTATGTTATTTTTCAGGGTATCGATTATTGCTGTTTGCTTTTTTATTAATCGCATTTGTTCTGCAATTTCTTCAGAGCTTTTCTTTCTTTCGATTGCATCTCGAATCACGCTTTCTACAGTTTCCTTTGTCTGATCGCAGAGTGCCTCAACTTGATTGTAATACCCCTCGGTGAAGTATTTGTGATCGGGATTCTGCTCCTTCACGGCTTCGATTTGATTATCGATGTTGTTAAATTCCTCCCATGCTTTGTTGGGGGATAACAGTTTTGCCTCACCATACTTGACCGTTTTTCTAGCTGGCGAATCTTTGCTTAGTTGGGAAGCGATCTTCTTAATCACTTTCACGTGCTTGGCCTGTTCTTTCAGTAGTTGATCCATGTTGTATACTGCTGTCTCAAATGATGCTTTCTCAAAGATTGCCTTTTTTACTGACGTAGATTATCAGATGTACCTGAGAGTTTGTTTAATTAAGATTAGCTATTGAAGATTCTAGCAAAGCCTCAAGACCCTAGTTCTGGAGGTGACTAAAATTCTTCAATTTTTTATTTTTTCCTTTGGACCCTAGTTCCAGAGGTTGTATTTTTACCTGAAGACCCTAGTTCTACAAGTTAAGTATTTTTACTCGAAAAACCAAAAATGTTGCTTGAAATAAAACCACTTCGGTTTCTGAACAACAATTAAAAAATATTCATTTCAACAAATTTATTATATACAAATTTTGCTTAGTAATTAAAATGAATATAAAAACAATAATAAACCATAATAACGACGTCGATGCTGCTGTCAACGAACTCACGTGTCAGCAGCGAAGTTCATTCATTTCGCGAAAAATGCATAAAAACAATTTGTCACATTGAAGTTCATTTACTTCATATAAAAAATGCTTATGCGCAAATTGCATAAGTGCGTTAACTTTTGCTTCGCGAAATGAATGAATCATAATATTATTATAATGATTAGATGTACTGTGTACAGCATTCTCTACCACCCTTCTTGCACGACAGAGACTAACATTATATTTCTCTTTCCGACAATCTGTCCTTGATTGCCTATATGGAAAGGGTCTAATTAGATATGATTTTAGAGCAAAAGCCTCGTCTCCAATCAAGACGTGCGGGGAAGGTTCACTTTAGCCAGGTAAAGGTTACGATCCAGGAACATTCATTAAATTCCTCTCAAACCTTTTTCCCATATTGGAAACATCAAAAATTCCACCATCGCTATTTTTGCCGAAACCTCCAATATCAACGCATATGAATTTATAATCGGGCCCAACAATAGCCATGATCACTATAGAAAATTTGTTTAAATAACACCACTAGTTGGATCCGCTTTTATTTGGACATTTGATGGTAACATGTTTACCTGAACCTGTGTAGGTTCAGGCATATATATACTTTCTAAATTTTTGCATATTGCTTCAAATACTTCTTTTACGATTTTGCCCACTGTTGAAAATCCAACCCGAAAACTATGGCCAATTGTACTAAAAGTATCACCAGTAGCTAAAAACCTGAAAATAATAGATTATAAATTTTTATTCCAGCTGAAGATGTTAAAAAGAAATGGAAAAAACTCAGAGATACTTATGCAAAATATTTAAGGTGTACCTACTAAAACAAAACCGGACAAACTGCAACTAACCCAAAAAGTGTATATGGGCTGAACACATGAAAGCCTTTCGTCCTTTTCTATCGTTCGCAAAAACGTCATCAAACGTTAGCGATATAGACTGTGAGGAACCTACTTCGAACGATAATACTCTATCGGGGATTAATGAAAATATTCAATCATCACCTCCAGAAAATAATGTTAACCCAAAAAGTGCGGAATTTCCAGAAAATCAACAAACGGACCCTACAACATTTTTGCGAGGAACTTCTTCTACACCTTTGTCAGAAACAATTTCAATTCGTACTTCTCCGTTTATTACATCCCGAGCAAGACCAACTAAGAGAAGGTGTGATTCAGGATCAGGTCCATCTTCGTCTGTACAAGAATTGATCCAATACTTTAATGATAACAAGCAGGCTAAGTATGATGACCTTGACTATCTTTTGTTGGCACATGCAAAGACAATAAAAATATTTTCGCCGAAGAGGCAAGCAATAACAAAATTACACGATCAAATTGGATGTACATCGAAGTGCGGATGTACAACCAAAACTATCGATTGTGAGCCGGTCGGCCGATCAAAATACGTTGCGAGCATGGGTTTGATAAACATCTGGATGTACATCCAATTTGACCGTGTATGGGCGTCTGAACTCTCTTCAACAAATTCTGTAGTTATCAGCCCTATGCCAGAGAGTGCATTAACTCAAGTTTCTTGTTGCAAAAACTCATCACCATATCCTGATAATAATTCTAATTCTAAATCTTTGGTTACATTAACAAATATTGATGATAGTGCTCAAGACAGTCCGTTAGCTGACTCCGTTCAAGCATTTACTACATTCGGTCAAAATTAATAATTATAGTAAGAACATTCCTCAGCACTGTTTTTTTAACTCATTGGTTGCTATAATAAATAACTGTAATGAAAGTAATTTAGTTTTTTTTACTTGCCGTAGGGCAATTGCAAGCCGTTCTTCACGTGAGATAGCTTCTCGGTAATTAGTATCAAACTTTCGAATATCATTCTTAATAAAGTTTAATATTTCATCAAAACAGACATTAGTCATCCTAAAATAAATATAAAAACGCTTATTATCCTTTCGAAGTTGTGGCATTAAGGTATGAATATGAATTATAAGATGGATCCAATTCTTTGTTTTTCTGAAAAGGGTTTTATAAAACATGTCGGTTGTTGTTAAAACTATACTTTTCTTGTGACAAAGTACTGGCCCGTAATTTTCCTTTTCATCTAACATTAAAAACAAAAAGGGCTTCTTCTTCATCTAATGATGAATACATTTTGAAAAAAAAAACTTTTTAAAACTCGACTGTACTCAACAAATTATCGAATTTGAATACTGTCAGAGACGCTTTGGTGTGTTTATGCACGCGAGTTTCGCTTCCGCGAGAAGCGCGAAATTTTCGCCGCCGCTGTCCTTGCGAATATTTCGCGCCGGTGTGTGGGGACTTTAATACAAGTAGATTTCAATTGTGACATTGTAGTTAGTAAGCAGTTATGACCTACTGTATTACGAATATTTTTGCAGTAAAAAGTGATAAAACATTGTATTTTATCACTTTTTACTGCACACGGATTACCAGTGAGTGCTTTAGTGATTTAATTAAAAAAATTAAAAAAAATTGAGTGATTAAGTGTGTTTTAAGTGTGTTAATTGTTAAGGTGACCAATTTTGTTTACATTCGCGGTGGTTTTTTTGTGTTTATTTGGGGAAAAAATGTTTAATTTGTGTGTTAATAGAATAAAAAGTGATTTTAAAGTGATTAAAGATTATTATAGAATAGTTATTAAAAACAGAAGTGCAGAAAAATGTGAAGGAAAAGTGAAGAAGGTATTGCTATTCATGTTGTGTGATGGTAGGTACTTGCACTTATGTGTTTAATAACTATACCATAATAACACTACGCAACACCAAAAAAGTCACCAATATCCCGAATGGTAATTCGCATTAGGTATACCTAGTAAACAACGGAAAACAAATTTATATTTAGATGTCACGTCCCAAAAGATAGGTAACGGAAATCTTACTTTTTTTACTTTCCGCAACTCTTGTTTGAGGGTAGTCATAAAAATATATCATTCTCCTTCCTCTTTGACGGCTTTACAACCGTGATTCGTTTCTGGCACTCGCAACTGAGAAGTGACCTTTCAAAAGGCCTTATTTCCATTTAGAATAAATTTTCAGAAACCGGAAATTTCTGTGGTACGTACAAAATATGCGAAATTATTTTTTTTTTGCCTTAATATGGTATGCCCTCGTATAACTACATTTTTACAGTGGTAGATAAAAAATATTGTAAGTGCGACTTCATTTTTAAAAATACATTTTGTTTGGAAATGTATCCTTTTGTTTGAAACTTTTAGAAATAAGACCTTTTGTATGGACGTCCATAGGAAATATGACTTTATTACATTATTATTATTTTTACATTATTCCTAAATTCCAAGGCACAACATATCATCAGGTTCATTGCATTCACATATTTCTCGAAAATTGTTCATCATTTTTTTAAAACCAAAAATTACGCCCTTTTGTTTGAAATTTTTTAAAATACTATTGATTCACACAGGAAATGTGGCGTTTTGTTTAAATTGAATACAGCGTTTATTTGATATATGGAAATCCCTATATTGGTTGGTATCCATTTTTCTATAGGAAAGAAGGCTTTTTCTTTCGTCCTATTGACGTGAATAGGTGCTAATTTAGCCTTGCTAGTGGATTCCGTCGAAATTTTCTCTCGAGTAAAAAATGGAAATAAGGCCTTTTGAAAAGTCACTCCTCAACTGTTCTCTCCACCGGTGCCGATTCCGAGCCGATGTCATCCAGTTTGGCATTCCGAAGCTCTGGGCGTCCTGGTCTACGCCACCCCCCAACGGAGGTTGGGCCTCCCTCGTTCAGGCACCCCATAGATCTTGCCGCAGAGAACTTTCCAAGCAAGTTCATCTAAACTCATACGAGCTAGATGCCCTGCCCACCGCAGCCTACCGAGCTTTATTTTCTTCACAACATCTATGTCGCGATAACGCTCGTAAATCTCGTCGTTATAGAGTCTTAGGAATCGTCCTTCTTCACATAAGGGGCCAACAATTCTCCAAAGGACTTTCCACGACTAAAAGGTTAGAGTTCTTTCTGCTAAGCACCCATGTCTTGAATGCATTTGTGAGTGCCGGTAAGACGTGAGGTAAATAGAGGTTGTGATGGTATGGTCAGATGCTTGGATTTGAAGAGCCTTGATAGACTATAGTAGGCTTTGTTGGCTTTTAGCAGCCGTGTGTGTATTTCTGGTTCCATGCTTTTGTCGGCTGCTACTATTGACTATTGAGGTAGGTAAAGAATTTTACCACTTCAAACTCGTGTTCCTCTAAATTCATTGTGGGACCAATGTTAGGTGTTCTTGCAGGCGAGGCCACCATGTACTTTGTTTTGCTTTCGTTGATGCGCGGTCCCAGCTTTCGTGCCGCCCGCTCAATGCGGGCGAAAGCTTCTTGTACAGTGGTTGATGTTCTTCCAATGATTTCAATGTCGTCTGTTTCTTTCCGTATAACATGGTTTTAGCAAGTGATGCACACGAAGAACGTTTTCATCAAGAAATTGCAGAGTATGAGCAACATTATCAGGGTAGATGGTAACCAGCCATGCTTGCAGACTACTGTTGGGGCCTCCAGAAGGATACTGCCACAACTGTCTACAAGAGGAAAGCCACTCGTTAAAAAAAATGTTTTCTAATGTCGAATAAAAATGTATGTCATTCGTTCATACAAATTTTAATAAAAAGCAATAAATGCCTTTCACTACGTGATGTAACAATTTTATTTATACATTTCAAATAGTTTTAAGGAAACGAATCATAATTTCATACTGTAAACCCAGTGAAAACCAAAAATGTTTAATTTGTTGCATAGTGTAATCTTTAAGCACTTTAAAGTCACTTTTTATTCCAGCACCACACAAATTCAACATTTTTTCCCTAAATAAACACGAAAAAACCACCGCGAATATGTCACCTTAACAATTATACCTGTGACACATTATATTTTCATTATGATGGTAACTTTCATTATGATGGTCATGGAAATGATGGGTGACACATTACACTTTACTTTCATTTGCATCTAGCATATCAAGTGAGGATATAAAACTGCGTTTTTTTTTGCTTTAATTTTAAGTTGTTTTAATTTGGATTATTTAAAAAAGTACTTTTTAAAGTAGTAAAGAAAATATCCTTGCAAATTGTTGCTTAACTAACGTGAAATCATATTATTTTATTTTAAAATGTAGTTTCCAATTTTCCAACAGATGTCACTTAACCGAAATTACAATCCAAATGAAGGTAAAATACTTTCATTTTGGACTTTCATTATGGTGGGTTTTTGCCACGATAATGAAGGTTACTTTCATTATGATGGTGTATGTGTAACAGGTATTAACACACTTAAAACACACTTAATCACTCACTTCTTTTTAATTTTTTTATTAAATTACTAAAGCACTAACCACTGGTAATCCATGTGCACTAAAAAGTGATAAAATACAATATTTTATCACTTTTTACCGCAAAAATGAAGTTAAAAAATTGCCTAGTACGTTTTCGGCTATGTTATTTCGATAAATGTCAGACACTTTAATACCGGCGATAGACGGGCAGCACTTATTATAATAAATAAGATATATTTATAAATTTTGCCCGTGTATCATCCATCAAATGGTCGTTTTAGAAGAAAATGTATCTTCATTTCTAAATTCTCTTAAAAAGAAGACTGCAAACTGGAAATAACTTTCCAATTATTGCTGCCACTTCGATTGTCATTGACTTGACATTTAAAAATATTATTTTCCGTTTGTTTTGAAGCAAACGTTTATTTTCCTTCCAATACTGGATGATATTAAAAGGAGTACGAAGCATGTTTGGGCTGATATTGAATCGCTGTCTACGGCAGTGGTACAGAATCAAAATGCCCTCAACTCTCTGTCTTGAAAATTTGAAAGCGTCTTCGTCAGGAAAAACTCCCCCTCTGTGGCGGTACTATCTGATGGCGCCCCACATCCAGGTGAGCAACTTCTTTCCTCGCCCGGTTCCCCGCCTGCTTCTCCCTCGGAGAGTGTTATCCTCCAACAGGCTGCCAGCAATCAAAGCGCAAAAGTCGTAGGAATGGTCATAGTCGCCAAGCCACCATTTGTGATGGTGTCACCTTAAGTTCCTCGTCCCGCGTTCTACTGACAGAGTCAACCTCTAACCCGGCCTTGATACCACCTCTTCCCCTCCAGTTGGTGGTCCCCCGGTCACTGAAACTACAGATCCTCTGGGACCTTGTACCCCTCTGGTTACTGTGCCAAGATCTCTGAATTTCTTCATCTCGCGAGTCTCTCCTGAAACCAAGGCGCAGACTATCTGTGAGTATCTAAGGCTAAGCCCACACTGCACCGAACAACACACAAACAAGTAAAACGCGATTGTTTTGACTGGCTCCCAAAACACATCAAATCGAGTAAAACAAAAACAAAGCAAAAACATATTTGACGTGCTTGTTTTAATGTGGGTTGTAGCCAATCATAGTCGGGGAGCTGAGCGGCCAAAAAATGCAACTGTTTTAGAAAAGCGGAACCTAAAAAGAACGCGGAACCTTTTACCGAGATGCTAAGCATGCGAGTGTAGCTCAATCTGTTCTAGTACACGAATTTCCCACCGGGCGTGTCACGTAATATTAAGGCTGCTTCTCACGTGCGGTGTTTTAAGGCTCGCCACAGTACTCCCCCTCTAGTGATAACGTCCAGGCAACCTTACGTGACGACCTGATGAAGTAGTTTTTCCTTTTTTCAAAATTCCGCTATCCTTGTCTGGCGCCGCTGTACTTCCTGGTTGTCGATGTGTAGGTGAGTCTGCTTTGGCTGGTGATGGTACTGTCGTAAACGTTGTTTCATCGCCAGCTGTTTCGCTTTCAGGTTCCGAAATTCCAAATGCCGCCTTTAGTCTATCAATAGAAATCTTGGTGTGTCGATTATTCACGTTAATTACATAGTATTTCGAGAAGCGTTCGATCACCTTGTAGGGACCGTCGTAAGGGCTTTGTAACGGTGTTTTCACTGCATCATTCCTAATAAATACATACGAGCTATTTTTTAATTCTTTTTGTATAAAAACTTTTCCTTTGGAATGATTTGACAACTCGACTGGCTTAATTTGTGCCATCAGGCGACGAAATTCTTTAACAAATTCACAATCCGAATAGTTTGATCTGCTGGGTGAAAAAAATTCGCCGGGTATCTTTATTGTTGATCCATATACTAATTCCGCTGGTGATGCGTCAATATCCGTTTTTGGAATCGCTCTTAATCCAAGCAAAATCATGGGTAGTGCCGATGACCAATTTTGATCGCCTTGGCATTTGATGGCCGCCTTTAAAGTTCTATGCCACCTTTCAATAATGCCATTGGCCTGCGGGTGATAAGGTGTTGTCCTGAGGTGTTTTATACCCAATAAACAATTTAACTCATGGAAGAGATTGGACTCGAACTGCCTTCCTAAGTCCGTTGTAATTCTTAATGGAACTCCCAAGAATTGTATCCATCCTTCAATTAAGGCTTTAGCTACCGACTCTGCTGTCATATCTTCCATTGGAATCGCTGCCGGCCATCGCGAGAACCGATCAATTATTGTTAAGCAGTATTTGTAACCGTTAGCTGGCGGTAGTGGGCCAACGATGTCGAGATTTATGTGCTCAAATCGTTGACTAGGTGTTGAATACATTGCTAGTGGTGTCTTGTTGTGTTGTTGAATTTTGTTCTTCTGACACTGTTGACACGATTTCACAAATTGTGTGCAGTCCTTTTTGATACCAGGCCAGAAGTATCTTTGACAGACCAGTTTTTTTGTTGCTATTCGGCCGGGATGAGCCAATTGGTGTAATTGTTTAATTATCTGTTGTCGAAAATTTTCTGGCACGAATGGTCGGATCCGGTCTTTGAATATATCGCAATACAATCGTGTTGTGGAATTAGGAATGGTGCAAAGCTTCATGTTGACTGAATTTTCTGTTTCCTCTTCCTCCAGGATGTTTTTAAGTTCCAAGTCATCCTTTTGTGCCTCAGCCATTTCTTCGAAATCGATTACTTCTACTATGTTGTTAATTCTTGACAAAAAATCTGCTATTTCATTGTCCTTGCCAGGAACGTAACGTATGTCCGTGCTAAATTGACCGATAAAGTCCAATTGTCTCAATTGTCTTGGTGATGATTTTTCCGGTTTTTGCTTAAATGCAAAGATAAAGGGTTTATGATCCGTATATATGCAAAACGTGCGACCTTCTAGTTGATGTTGGAAATATTTAACGCTGGCAAAAATTGCTAACAACTCCCTGTCATACGTACTATAACGTTGTTGTGTATCGCTCAGTTTCCTTGAAAAAAATCCTAAAGGTCGTGGAATTTTGTCCTCCGTGATCTGGTGTAGGACCGCTCCAATTGAAGTACTAGAAGCGTCAACGCTAAGTGATATTTCTGCGTCTAATGCTGGATGTACTAATTCGGTTGCTTCTATCAAACTCCGTTTGCATTTCTCGAAAGCTTCTTCTTCGTCACTGGACCATGATATTAACGAACGATCATTTTTTTTGTTTCCTGGTATTAGGTTTTGCAATATTGCCTGATCATCTACCGCTTTCGGTATACACCGCCTGTAGTAATTAATCATGGCAAGGAATTTTTTTAGTTCACATACCATTGTTGGCTTCTTGAAGTTCTTAACAGCTTCTATCTTGTCCGGCAATGGTCGAATTCCTGAGCTGCTGACCATATGTCCTAAGAATTTTATTTCTTTTTGCCCGAATACACATTTTTCCAAATTAATTTCCAATCCGTGTTCGTTCAGTCTTTGTAGCACTTTTTCGATGTGTTGTTGGTGTTCTGCCTCATTCTGCGAAGCGATACAAATATCGTCGATATAAACAAACAAGAAAGGTAGTCCTCGCAAGACTTCATCAAGGTATCTTTGCTGCGTTTGTGCCGCATTTCTTTGTCCAAAGGTCATGAACAAAAATTCAAATAATCCAAATGGCGTTGCTACAGCTGTTTTTGGAATGTCCGCTGTTTCCATTGGAATCTGGTGATAAGCTCGTTTTAAATCCAATGTCGAAAATATAGTTTTTCCGTATAATATGTTAGAAAAATCCTGAATGAATGGAATAGGGTACCTGTCTGGTACTGTTACGGCATTCAAACGTCTGTAATCACCACATATCCTCCAATTACCATCAGTTTTTTGCACCATATGGATTGGACTAGCCCAGTTACTGCTGCTTGGTCTGCAAATACCCTGTTGCATATAAAATTGGAATTCTTTTTTTGCAATTGCCAATTTGTGAGCTGATAATCTTCTTGGTCTGCTAAAAATAGGAGGACCTTTAGTAATTATATGATGTGTAATATTTACCGCTGATCCTTTTTTTACGTTATTTGGACCTGTGATGTCAGGAAATTTTTTTAAAATTTCGAAATACGGATGATTAGAACTTATTTTTTTGATGCTGTTCATCGTTTGCATGGTCAAAATGCCGGTGGATGATAATTTAGTTATATTGTCCAGTAATCTTCTTCTTTTTAAATCGATTAATAAATCAAAATATGTAATAAAATCGGCTCCTAATATTGCGTTTTTGACATCTGCTATAATGAAGTTCCAATAAAATGGTCGACGTAGTCCCAGGTTTAATATTAGTCGTTTCTCTCCATATGTTCTTATTTTTGTGTCGTTTGCAGCGTATAAACTAAAGTTGTGTGGTGTATTCTTCTTTTCTCTGTCATTGGGGGGAATGACAGATACGTCCGCACCAGTGTCAACAAGAAATCTTTGGTGCGTTTGCCGTTCGGCCATATATAATTTGTTGACACTGAGCGGGGAGCCTACTCGTTTTTTGTATTAAACATACAAGGTTCTTTACACCTTGTTGCTTTTTCCCCAAACTTATAATGATACCAGCAGTTATCAAATTTTCGTTCCTGCCTGTATGTCGATGCCGTGTTTTTTCTCGAGCGCGAAGAACTTCGTTGACGTATGCGATTTTCATTTCGTCCTTTCAACTGATTAATTTCTCGTGTTAATTCCGTAATTTTCCTTTCTAACGATGTTATGACAGATTCGTGGCTTGTTTCGTTTACCTGATGTTGATCGTCCATTTCGACTAACTTATCGGCCATTTTCGCTAGTTCCGGTAGCTGGACTTCATTGGCGGAAATAATAAGGCGAATTTGTTGTGGCAGTCTTTGTAACCACATTTGTCTTAGAAGCGAGTCGCCAACTTTCGTGCCCGCTAAAGATTTCATCTCGTTGAGCAATGCTGTGGGCTTTTTATCACCTAATTGACATTCTTCAAGTAATGTCCTAATTTTCCTTTGTTCAGACACAGCAAACGTTTCTAGCATCGCTGTTTTTAGGTTAACATATTTTCCTTTCTCTGGCGGGTTCAATACGGCGCTATTAACCTGTGCCAATAGTTTCGTGTCTATCGCTGTAAGCAATGTGTAAAATTTTGTATTATCGGTGGTCACTCCCGACAAGACAAATTGAGATTCCACTTGTTTGAACCAAATTTCTGGGTCCGCGTGCCAAAATGGCGGAAGTTTCACGGCCACTCTGTGTATTTCCAGGCTGTCGCGTGGTTCTACTGGATTATGCTTATCCTCGTCAGTCATTTTCAGTTTGAATTTGGAGACCTAAAACACACGGATGTAATGATTACTATTATTTGTCGAAATTGTTTTTTCCCGATCCAATTATTGCAGTAATTTTCTGCAATTTCGCAATTTTGTTTTAACGCGGGGTCACCACTATGGAGTTTCTAGGAAGATCTCGACAATTAAATTAAAAGAGATTGATAACTTGTTAAACATAAACATAAACATTTATTCGAACTATTACACGAGTTTTAATTATATATAAAAAGAACGCGGAACCTTTTACCGAGATGCTAAGCATGCGAGTGTAGCTCAATCTGTTCTAGTACACGAATTTCCCACCGGGCGTGTCACGTAATATTAAGGCTGCTTCTCACGTGCGGTGTTTTAAGGCTCGCCACAAATGCTTTATAATATCTGAAAATTGGTTTGTGAATACTAAAATAACTGAAAAATGACGTGGATATGGTCAGACTTCAAAATTTGTAACGGGACGCGTCGGCAGCCCGTCAGCAGCGCGTAAAACACAAAAAATTTAGTTGATGAAACTGTTTTATCAAATGTAAAATTTGGTCTACAAGTAGTTAATATTATTAAAAATCAAATAAACTACTTGTAAACCAAATTTTACATTTTATTAAACAGTTTCATCAGCTAATTTTTTCTGTTTGACGACTGACGTAATTTTTTATTTTGAAGACTGACCATATCCACGTCATTTTTCATTTATTTTAGTATGCACAAACCAATTTTCTGATATTATAAAGCATTCTTGCTTCTTTGAAATCTTTGAAGCCACGCCCACGCCAATTATTATGGAAACCAGCTGACTGACCGCGGGCTATTGTTCTACACCCTTACTACTACATAATACCAAAATTTAAGCTTTTCTAAAACAGTTGCATTTTTTGGCCGCTCAGCTCCCGGTCTATCAATGCGCATTGTCATCAGAATTGGAAAAAGAAAGTGATGTTGTAGTAATGGCAACTTATTTTTTGTGTAGTAGTTCTAAGCTCAGGAGTCACCCTTTGTACTATAAGTCCGTTACGTGGTTTGTCACGTCATGGTGCAACGTCTAGCAGTAAGCTTAGTACCGGAGGGGAATTTTAAGGGTTATGAGGGTTCGGGAGGGTGTTGAAGAAGGTGGCGATGAACCCTGCTCTTGGATGTTGTAGGGGCTCGGAAATACTGACTGCGAGAGGTTGTTCCACAGTCGAGTTGTTCTATTTAGAAACGAATTACTAGTTTGTAGAGTGCGCGAAAATACAGGCTGCAGGTGGAGGGAGTGAGATGAGCTAAGTGAAAAAATGAAAAGAAAGTTTTGGGTACATCGTTTAAATGAAAGATCCAGATTAGCACACTAAACTGACTGTGTGGCCAAACAAGGACCAAGCAGTCATCACAGGCATGCTTTGTTTGCTTGCCTTCGTTTTTTTGTCCTGACTGGTTTAGTGTGGGTTGCTTCCTTGGAATGCGTGTATATTTTGTCTGTTTTCCTTTCACTGCTTTGTGTACCTGTGTGCTTGTGTGCGATTGCCCGTGCTTTGCGTGTTCCTACCGATTTGTTTGGCGCAGTGTGGGTTGTTTCATTTAAACATTATACATAGTGTGTTGCGAACATTCTGGGAAACTGCTTTGTTTGTTTTGCTCTGACTTGTGTGAATTAGTAGGGGCGCACTAATTCTAACATGAGGATTTAAATTTGAAAATTCTAAAAAAATGTATTCTTTTGCTTTTGTTTTGCTCTGACTTCTTCAGTGTGGGTTCAGCCTAAGAATGAAATCTATATAGCAGGAACACAATGCTTGCCATAAGCCGTGGGCTATGAAAGCTTTATCGCTCTCAAATCATGCCATCGCTGTCAATCGTGAAACTAAAATTGTAATAGAGCAAAGCAATATCGTAGGCGATGAAAAAAAATTTTCTTCCTGTCAAATGAGTTTCAAAGGAGACTGGTCACAGCCCATACAAAATTACCCCAGCTCCGGCGCAAAAGAAAAGTATCTCAGATTATCGGTTATAATGAGTATTGAAATACTGTATAGTTTTTATTTCCGGTAAATGTGGCAAAGGTGTTAATATTGGCATTTCTGTTTATTCAGGCGAAATACCTAATATCACCTGTATTTTTGTAACCCTATGACCTATTTTCATGAACAAGGTATCAGTGTACGCAGAATACTCCCACCTATCTAAAACAGTCAAAATCAAGGTTCTACCCTATCAACTTCCAGAGCAATGAGTCTTCAAAATCAAAATTTTGTTTTTTATAACTAAAATATCAAATTCAACTACCCTTTTCTCCAAAAAAATATACAGTTAATCTATATTTTTTTTTCAAAAATTGGAAAGCTTGGACAATTTCCTATTAATAATGTCCGTAAATTTTTTATGCTACGGCCTTTACTTTTGAAATTATAAGCAATTTTGATGTTAAAATTGACTGTATTTGGTACTTTTCGACAAAGCTTAGGTGAAAAAGTACCTACTAAAAAGTACGAAATAGAGCCAATTGTACGGGGTGTCCTGGCTTGCCAAGGAATTAATTTAGACAAAAAATGTTCGACAAAAAACACAAATGGTGGGGGGGGCTATGTCTGCCCGTTCTCGAGGTAGGGTGTTTTGAATTTTGGTTTTGGGAAAAAAAGAGACTGGTCATGGTCCATAGAAAATTACGCCACGCCCGGGGCAAATGAAGCTTTTCTCAGAATTTTCATAAAATTAGGTAAAGTAAATCTAAAAAGTCCGCATGTCCGAAATCAGTGGCAAACACATTAACATGACCTAGTCTTTTTGTTCAGGCGCAAAATTTTTGCATAAGTATAAGTTTATATTCTTTATATTCTATATTAATAATTATGCAGCATAATGACACCTGACTATCAAAATAATGTAGAAAATATAATAATTACGAATGTGAAAACATTTAAAAAACTAAGTGTTGAAAAAACGAATTATATACATGTTTTTTCCATTTCCGCCTGCCAGTGATCTCCAAACTTTTTTGGCCGCGTACCCTTATGACGAAAATAATCATAAATTGTACCCCTAATTATATATAGCAAAGATAACCGCCCGTTTTAAAACGTTGTTTGCCGTTTTTTGCTCCTATATTCGTAGCATATAACTTTTTGGTACTTGATAAAGTTATTATCATTGTAATAAACATAATTATTGTATTATTAACCCTTTTTACTACTGATTTAATACTGCGACAAATGTGAAGTACCCCCTAATATTACCCCACTTTGAGACCACTGGTGTAGACGGTTCGCTTCCAGGAACGTTCCTAAAGAACTTTGTTGATGAAGGGGGAAGTGGGGATGATGAGATGTACCACCCCACTTCTTCGTTCATGCTCTATTACTATAAATATATGTTCATAACAAAAATGGAAATAAGTTAGTTTCAATTGTTTTGTGGTTTTTTTTAGCCCCTGGCAAAGAAAATTTTTTTGCTAGCAGTTCACTTTTCAAATGCATTTATAAAAAAGAACATGCACATTACTTAATTTTTATCGGATTATTCTGTTTTGAGCATGTTTCATTATATCTATTAATGCATTTTTTTAAATTGGTTTATAATATCAGTGGTTTTTAATGTTTAAGTTATCAAGTAAAGGTCGTAGCATAAAAATTGTACGGACATTATTAATAGGAAATTGTCCAAGCTTTCTAATTTTGGAAAAAAAATATAGATTAACTGTATATTTTTTGGAGAAAAGGGTAGTTGAAGTTGATATTTTAGTTAAAAAAAACAAAATTTTGACTTTGAAGACTCATTGCTCTGGAAGTTGATAGGGTAGAACCTTGATTTTGACTGTTTTAGATAGGTGGGAGTATTCTGCGTACACTGATACCTTGTTCATGAAAATAGGTCATAGGGATACAAAAATACAGGTGATATTAGGTATTTCGCCTGAATAAACAGAAATGCCAATATTAACACCTTTGCCACATTTACCGGAAATAAAAACTATACAGTATTTCAATACTCATTATAACCGATAATCTGAGATACTTTTCTTTTGCGCCGGGCCTGGGGCTCCTATGACCAGTCTCCTTTGAATTGAAACTAATTTAAACTAATATGCGTTTTTTAACTTTAAAATAAACCACCCTCAAATTTAAAATTAACATGGAATGTCTGGTGAAGGTGGTGGCTATTATACGCACCAGAATTTGTCGAAAAGTTACCTTTCTTGTCATGATAGTAAGGTTTTGTTTGTTAGCAGCGGTGTTTTTTTGTTTGTATACATTGGTAGAACTGTAAGCGTCAACCACAAAATAGAAATAGGTTCTAATTTTTGTGGCCATGGTTATGGTCGCTTAGCCGGTAGTTTCATTTTGTTCGTTCCTTTGTAGATACATGGTGTCTATTATTTGACAACGAAAAGCTTTCATAGCCCACGGCTTATGGCGAGCATTGTGTTCCTGCTAATAAACCCGGAATCTGTGTTTTGCAGAAAAGTCAGCAAAGCTTCCAAGCCTGTTGCTTCTTTTGTTTTATCTGCTCCGCCTGTTACTGCCGAGATACTTCTGGACCCTGGTTTCTGGCTCGCTGGTGACCTTTCTAAGCTTTTTATTCCACGGACCCGTACTCGAACTCATCACGCAAACTCCGAGCGTTTCACAGGTGTCAAAAAACTCGAGACGCTTTCCATCTACTACCAGAACGTAAGGGGTACCAGGTCAAAAACTAATGACATCGTTCAGGCAACGGCGGCTTGTGGGTTCAATGTCATAGCCTTCACTGAAACCTGGCTCCATGCGGGAATTCTTAATGCTGAGCTCTTCGATTCCGCCTACCAAGTCTTTCGGAGGGGCCGTTATACTGTCTCGGAAGCTGGTGGGGGCGGCGTACTTCTTGCTTGCAGCAGCCGCCTTAATTGTAACCCAATTTCGCTTCCTAGTTTCTCCAACCACCTTGACATTGAGCTTGTCGCTCTCAAAACTTCCTTTTCTAAATCTAATCTCTTCCTGTTGTGCTGCTATATCCCACCAGGTATGATTAGCACACTTAACGATAGAGGTAAGGGCCTCATACCCTGAGTACGATGAACACTTGTGATGAATTACTCCTTCTTGGGGACTTCAATTTACCCAATATTCAGTGAGTATCTGACGAAGATGACGATAATTAGTTCTCTGAAGACAACCGTAGTCTTAAGAAATCCCTCACATAAGTGCAAGTACCATCACACAACATGAATAACAAAAACTTTTCACTTTTCCTTCACATTTTTCTGCACTTATGTTTTTAATAACACTATTCCATAATAATCTTTAATCACTTTAAAATCTCTTTTTATTCTATTACGAAACAAATTCAACTAAATAAAAACACTCGAATATGTCAGCGTAACAATTAACTTCTTTTTTATACCTGTGTCACACTATACTTTCATTATGATGGTAACTTTCATTATGATGGTCAAGGAAATGATGGTGTGACATATTACACTTTACTTTCATTTGCATCTTGCATATCAAGTGAGGATATAAACCTGCGTCTTTTTTTGCTTTAATTTTAAGCTGTTCCAATTTGGAATATTTAAAAAAATATATTTTAAAGTAGTAAAGAAAACATCCTTGCAAATTGTTGCTTAACTAACGTGAAATCAAATTATTTTATTTTAAAATGTAGTTTCCAATTTTCCAACAGATGTCACTTAACTGAAATTACAGTCCAAATGTGGGGTGCTACACGGAGACTCAAGAAGTACGAAAAACCCGGTTTTATAGGAAAGAAATGAAGGAGAGGAGAGAAAGAAGGGCCCACATGACGAAACTTTAACGAAAGAATTTTCACCCAAAAATTTCCGAGGAGAAATCTAACTCATACGCACATTTCTTTCTCCTCTCCCGCCTCAGATGGAAACAAAGACCGCGGTATACACACACAATCAAAGCTTTCATGTAGGGCATAACCTTCTATATTTACAAGCCATGAACAAGAATCTCAATTGAGAGAATCGGACTACCAAATTCTCCAAATTACACTAACAACATAACGTGACTTCACCGACTTGTAGTCCGATTGAGCGGAAATTCGCTCTCAATATTTGTCTTGTTCATGGCTTGTAAATATATAAGGTTATGTGTAGGGTAAAGAATTTTTCTAAGCCGAAGACAGCCTCGTGTAGCATTAAATAACGAGACTCAAATCTGATTTCGGACGACTTCTCGAGTCTCCGTGTAGCACCACCTATTTAATGCTACACGAGGCTGTCTTCGGCTTAGAATAATTCTTTACCCTACATGAAAGCTTTGATTGTGTGTGTATACCGTGGTCAATGTTTACATCTGAGAAGGGAGAAGAGAAAGAAATGTGCGTATGAGTTAGTTTTCACCCCGAAAATTTTTGGGTGAAAATTTTTTCGTTAAAGTTTCGTCATGTGCGTCCTTCTTTCTCTCCTCTCTCTCCGTGTAACACCCCACAATGAAGGTAAAATACTTTCATTTTGGACTTTCATTATGGTGGGTTTTTGCCACCATAATGAAGGTTGCATTCATTATGATGGTATATGTGTGACAGGTATAATTTTTTTTATTAAATCACTAAACCACTAATCACTGGTAATCCGTGTGCAGTAAAAAGTGATAAAATACACTGTTTTATCACTTTTTACCCCAAAAATACTCCTAAAATATTCGCTTCTGCCACATATAAATTCTAACAAAAGTGACAGATAATAGGGCCGGCACCAACAAAACCAAAAAGTCTGCATCCAGCCCTGTAGTTTCGATGGTCTTGCTACAGTCCATAAAGTTCGTGGGCCTACTAACACTAACATAGCTGAACTCGGTCCTAAAATGTTCACAGGTGTAATGCAATAACATGGCCGCTAATAATTTTTAACTTTATTTATGGATTAACAGTGCAAACATAACACAAGTACCACCACACGACGTGATTAACATTAACAATAATTTTTCACTTTTTCCTTCACATTTTTCTGCACTTATGTTTTTACTAACTATTCCATAATGATCTTTAATCAATTTTTATTCAATTACCACAACATTCCACCATTTTTTCCCTAAATGGGCATATTCACACGTTGCCACAACTGTGGTGAGTAAAACCGGTTTTATTCAACTCCTAGCAACTCAGACGGGGCGTAAATGAGTGTAGTAAATTTGAATGCTATACAGGAACCTTTAAATGTATTGCAGATGAAATTTACTTGTTAGAGAAAAACAGAGCTAAAGAATGCAAGAGATAGAAGTAACTTTTATATGTGTGCCAGTTTTCACGCGTTTGCTTTTGCGTGAAAAATGTTTCGTTAAGTTCTTCCGCTCCCTTCCCTCTCTCATCTATAAAACCGGTTTTAGGCGCCATGAATGTGGACTGTCTGAATATGCCCAAGAAACACGAAAAAACACCGCGAATATGTCACCTTAACAATTACTTTCTTTTGCACCTGTTATCAAGTGAGGATATAAACCTATAGTGCGATTCCGTATCGATTTAGAGTTAAGATTTTAGAGTAAAATCTCTAAATTTAGAGTAAATGGTATTCTCTAACCGAAAATACTCTAAGTGGACTTTATGCGCCATCTAGTAGAAATCAAAAAAACACATCTTTGTAATAGTCTGTTTTCAATTTATGTACCAGATTTCCCTAAATTTAGAGTAAATAAGCGATGCTGTAACGCTTTTTTCCTCTAACTTAGAGTTTGATTTTACTCGCAAGTGAAATCTCATGTGAGCCAAATAAAAAAACGGCAAATCTCACTTGAGCAAAATGAAAAAACGGTGAATAGAACCGGTGTAGAGTCGTAAGTTATTAGAAATGTAAGTGCACACATTGTATTTAATAATATGATATTAATATCTTTCAATGTTCGTTTTTTAGTATTCAAAAAATTGTTTTTTTTGTTTCTTTCCTAATTTTCTAGGGTATATAAAAACTTCTTCTTTTTTCTTATTATTCTCCTTCTGAATTCGAAAATAATAAATATATTTTCACTATTCATAATTTTATTACTTGGAAAAAAATTTTAATAATATATTTTCCAAACCTCCAATGTCAACTGACACTTAGAGATCGTTTGAATGCTTAGAATATAGAACTACAGGAACGGCCCTCGCAGAATTTTAGCGTAGTGAAATTCAAACTGCACACTTCATTGTTCTTTTTTTCACTGAAAATTCACTCGTAACAAATTCAATTGCACTAAAAACAAATCCTTAAAACTATCTTTCTTTTTTGATATTAGTTTTTTAAAAAACTATAAATAAATTTTATAGAAAAACTCGTTTTAAAGAAAGTGCCGCGGGAAAATTTGACATTCAACTGACCCGAAATTATACCAATTTGACAGTCGACTGACCCCAGATTTCACTACGCTCGCATTCATGGATTTTATACGCGAGGGCCTTTCCTGTAGTTCTATATTTAAGTTTGAATGTGTTTTCATAAAAATGTAATAAATTCCCACGAAGATCTAGTACTTCACTCTAAGTTGCTTACAGTATACCAACTACTCTAACTTAGAGAAACACTTTCGATTTAGAGTTTCTCTAAGCTTTAACCTCTAAATCGATAAGGAATCCCATAACTGCTTTTTTTGCTTTAATTTTAAGTTGTTTTAATTTGGAATATCTAAACAAATATTTTTTAAAGTAGTAAAGATAATATCCTTGGAAATTGTTGCTTAACTAACGTCAAATAAAATTATTTTATTTTAACCTTTATAGTGGAAGCACATAGGGACGCGACGTGACGTGACGTTACGCTACGCGAAGTTAGTAATGTCAAAAAAACATTGAAATATATGAAAATCTATATAGTGAGTACAATGAAACGCGACGCGACGCAACGCCAAGCTTTCGACGCGAAAAGTTGATCAACTTTGAACTTTTGACTTTTTCGACGCGAAAATAAAGCGTCAAACGTCACGTTGTTGTGAAATAGAATTAATTGAAGTTGAAGAAAACTAAATAAAAAATTTCAAAAATGAATATTGAAAAATTTCTTTTTCATAAACACAAAATACTTTATTCCAATAATAAGAATAAAATATACAAATACAAATCAAATTTTAACGCCAAAAAAACCCGGCTTCAATGTGTTTGGTTGAAAAACTTCGGTATCGCATTTCTTCGCGTAGCGTAACGTCACGTCACGTCGCGTTCCTATGTGCTTCCACTATTAGTTACCGACCCTATGTTTTGGTACATAATTGCTGAGGTTACGTCACGGTGACACCTTTCTTTAAGCGGTATTTTTGTTAATCGTTATTAAAAAAAATATGAGTGTGCTTAAGACCACACTTTAGAAGTAAAACTTTTTTGCTCAACAGGTAGGTAGGTAGGTAGACGCGGCAGTCCCATCCAAGTCGTAGGCTGGGGCACAATTGGCGCTAAGGTGCGCCGTTTTGTAGCCGCACTTGTGAAAAACTTTTGCGTGAAAGAAGTAGTGAGCTAGGGATTTAGATCCATCCCGTCAAATTTAGGTACCGGATCAAATCTCCGATTTTAAGTTTCGAAACATCCCCCAAAACGTTTAAGAAGAGACTTCCAAATACACGGTGTCTGATATTGGCCAGAGCTGGGCATTCGCAAAGAAAATGTTCAGTTGTCTCATTGGCCTGTTCTTCTCCGCAGCTGCGGCAGTGGGTGTTATGCGGAATTCTCAATCTGTGGTAAAATTGGCACCCTAAAACATAGGGTGCAATAAAAACGTAAAAAATATAAATGATAACGCACGTGTAGTTGGTATTCAAGCTTTATTCAATTCGAGATACTTAATACTACAAGCTTACGTCTAATCATGCAAGGTACTTTATTGTTAGATTAATAAATAATTGCTGCTCGCTGGAGTAGTTTCTGATGTCGCTGATTCGTTGGTAGATATAGCTGGTTCCGCGTAGTGGTGTGTCGGGTATTTCTGGGGATCGCGTCCTAAGGTGGGTTGCAGGTAGAATTCCGGCCTTACAAATTAATGGTGTGCCCTGATGGAGCTCCCTGTGAGGAGTTGACGTTTGTAAGATCCCTAACGAAATAGCATGCAGAAAGTCCACCTTCCGCCAGTGAGCGGTGTGCAGAGGTTCCCTGCTAATATCTATTAATTGCGAACTACGCCAACAAAACAAGCAGTAGCAGACAAAATTCTAGCCTTCCACAAATAGTGGTGTACTTAAGAAGTCACTGCTACTGTCTACTCTAAGCAATACAAATACCTACGACGCAGGTAGAACCGTAGCCTTCCACAAAGTGGTGTGCGTTAAGTTCACTGCGACGATCTATTCTACAATAAAAACACGTGTACAAACGCAGGTAGAACTTTAGCCTTCCACAAAGTGGTGTGCGTTAAGTTCACTGCGACAATCTATTTTCCAACAAAAACAAGTGTACAAAACGCAGGCAGAACTTTAGCCTTCCACAAAGTGGTGTGCGTTAAGTTCACTGCGACAATCTATTCTACAACAAAAACAATTGCATAAAACGCAGGCAGAACTTTAGCCTTCCAACAAAGTGGTATGCTTTAAGTTCACTGCTTTTTATTGATATTCACTACCACACAAAGTGCATGTAAAATTTTCCGCCTTCCACAAGTGGTGTGCGTGAAAATTTACTGCTCGCTATCAAATTTCAAGTTTGTAAAAAAAGCATGCAAAATTCTCACCTTCCAATCGGTGTGTAAGAATTCTCTGCTTGTATCCTGAAAACTGAGAGACTGACTAAGGATGCGTCCGCGCTTTTATAGGCCGAAAACAACGGTATCCTTGGGAAATTTCATTTCCTTGTTGCGGACTACCTTATCGGCAATGTAAATATATTAAATTTGTCCGATTTTTGAGACCAATTATCTAATAATTATTTATATTAAATTCAAAAATAATTATTTTAATTTTTTCATTGTTATCATTCGACTGATTTTCTATTTTTTGTCGATTTTTATTGCAGGGATATTTTAATTCCCTAATATGGCCACGGACAATTTCCTTTTCCATTTTGTAAAACTCTATTCTTGTCTCGCTTTAGTTTCGCACATTTATCTTCTCTTTCACTCTCCTTATCCTTATGGAGAAATATTATTATTAAAATATCTTTTTTCGTGTGTCTTTTTCGATGTTTTTAACGTCACCATTAGAATCCCCGCGAAATTTTACATAAGTTTCATGTGTCACTTTCATATGAAACATAAAGTTTGACGTTTCGTTGCCGGGCGAAGTTTGTGTACGTCGCGAGTGTAGTGCTAATGTTTTTACCTGTTTTTAATTGTTCCCCAGGTAAGTAATGTGATGTGATGTGTTTATTGTTCATCTGTGCTAGTTTTTATGTGATGTAGGTGAAAGGAATTGTGTTTTTTTTGTGTAAAATTAGGTGGTTGAAAAATGATAGGTTATATCCGTCATTTACCACCTTACATTATTATTTTTCACCTGTAATGTGTGAAAATCGACACATATTGTGCAGGTGAAATCTTATTTAGCACACATTGCACAAGTATTTTGACTTGGATGTGACTTTTTGTATGTTATTTAATTGAAAGTTGGTTTGTTTAATGCGTGTAATTGTTGTTGTTGTTTGGCAGCCTTAAATTCTTTGATTTATTCTGTAATATTAATCCGATTTTTATCTTTTCAGGTACTTCTGACAGGTAAGTATGATCCTTTGATTTACTAAATATTTGAGTAATAATTATGTCCCTTTTTTTAGGTTTCTAGGTAATGAGCAAGCTCCAACTTGCCATTAAACAATAACGAATCAAAGGGTTCTTAAAGGGAATTGGTAAGTAATATTTTTCTGCCAACTTATATTATTAAGATTAAAAAGATTTCTTTTAGGTATTTATTTCAGTTTTTATTTTAATTTTTAATTTTCAGGTTTTTTTTTTCTATTTATTATTCTTATATATTTTCAGGTTTTTATTTGGTTTTAAGTTCATTTCAATATCTTTCCTTTTATTTTCCAGCTATGTTATAAGTTTTATCTAGTTCATTTTTAGCTTAAGTTTAAGGCTAATATAGGTTACTTAGATTTAAAATTCATATTTTTTATAGGATAATTCAGTCTTTTTAATTTGTTAAGTTGATAATTGTTTAATTATATGTATATGTATATATATGTTTTTTATTCATGAAATTCTCCTTCTGTTCCCCTTTTTTTTAGTGGTTTTAGAGGGCTGGGGCCGAACATTCTCCCCGCGTTGAACTGTCAAGTTCAACCTTTCTTTCAGCTTCTTGAGGCCTCTCAGGTGATGGTGGTGGAACACAATTCGTCCATGGTGGAGTTATGTTTCATTTGCGCTTGCTGGTTGCTCTATTGGCAAGCGGCAAATCTTCGTCACCGGTCTCTGAAAGTTGCTATGGCCGGTCCTGACTTGTACTACTCGTGTCAAGCCGTCAGGTCCTGGAAATGTTTTTTCGACGATAGCAAGAGGCCAGCTTGTTGGTGCGATGGTGTCTTGCTTTATAAGCACAATGTCGCCTATTTGGATGTTTGGTTGCTCCGTTTGCCATTTTGGTCGTTGCTGCAGCTGATTGAGATAATCTTTGGACCACGTATCCCAGAATCTTTTTACTGTGACTTGGATTATTTTCCATTGTCGCGATAATGATGTGTTGTCCTTTGTATTTGATTCTGGAATGGCATTGAGTGCTCGTCCAATCAAAAAATGCCCCGGTGTTAGGACAAAGGGGTCGTCTGGATCATTTCTTACACAACATAAGGGCCGTGAGTTTAAGCAGGCTTCTATATGAATGAGGACAGTTGTGTACTCCTCAAAAGTACAGATGGAGTTTACCAGTGTTCTTCGCAAATGATGTTTTATTGACTTCACCCCTGCTTCCCAGATTCCTCCAAAGTGGGGAGCGGCTGAAGGGTTAAAATGCCAGGTAATTTGTTTTGTTGCAAAATATTGCGCCGCCTTTGGATGAGCGTCCTTTAGAGCTTGCTTAATCTCCTTGTCCAATATAGTTTTCGCTGCTATAAAATTGGTGCCACAATCAGAGTATATGTCTGCGCATAATCCTCTTCTGCCGACGAAACGTTTTAGTGCTGCAATGAACGCCATCGTCGAGAGATCCGATACTAATTCAATGTGAATAGCTTTGGTCGTTAGGCAGATGATTACACAGATGTAGGCTTTTTGCCGTTGGCGTTGCGTATTGATGATGCTTTAATTGTTATTGGGCCAGCGTAGTCGATTCCTATTTTATTAAATGGTTTGGATATATTGACTCTAGGTGCTGGTAAGTCCCCCATCAACTGTGTCACAGTCTGCCCACGATGTCTGGCACAGGTGACACATTTGTGTATCCTACTAGTAACGCATCGTCTAGCATCCAGAATCCAGTATTTTTGGCGACTGGTAGCTAGTACGAGTGACGTTCCTCCATGAAGAGTTGCTAGGTATAGTTGATCGATGATCATATGTGTCACGAGATGCTCCTGCGGAAGGATGATTGGGTGTTTGGCGTCGTATGTTAATGTTGCATTTGTTAATCTGCCTCCCAGTCGTATTAAACCGTCCTATCGATAAATGGAGTCAGCTTAAGCAAGCGACTGGTGCGCGCTAGTGGTTTTTTATAGAGTAGCTTCGCGTAATCGTCAGCGAATTCCATTTTTTGTACCAGCCGCAAGATGGTAGTCTGCGCCTCCTGCCATTCGGTAGCGGTCAAGTACTTAACTCGCTTTGCCTGTATATTTTTGCAGTTGTGTTTAAACCTTAAGAGGAGGGCAATGATATGTGTGAGCCGTGTGATGGTTGAATATCGTAGCAGAATGTTGTCCTCTAGTTGAGCTAGGAAATTAATTGTGGCTGAGCGTTTCACTTCGCAATCCGTATTGTTTGGTATGTTCCGGATTTTAGGCCATTGATCGGGATTGCAAATCAACCAACTTGGTCCGTTCCACCACAACTGCTGATTGATAAAATTAGAAACTGTGATACCTCTTGAGGCTAGATCCGCGGGATTGTCATTGGTGGGTACGTGCCGCCACTGGTCGTATCGTATAGTTTCCTGTATTTCGACAACGCGGTTGGCAACATAAGTTTTCCATTTAGCCGGATGTTCTTTCACCCATTGCAGCGTTATCATGGAATCGGTCCAGGCATATGTATGCATATGTGGTAATTGCATATCTTCTAGGGTGGTTTCCATTAATCTGGCCAATATTACGGATGCATTTAGTTCTAGTCGAGGAATCGTTGTGGGCTTAATGGGCGCCACTCTGGTCTTAGAGGTGAGCAAGTGAGATGTTATGTCTCCTTTATTCGTCTCCGCTCTTAAATATAAGACGGCTGCATATGCTCTCGATGACGCATCGCAAAACCCATGTAGTTGCATGTTTGCCGTTTTGGAGTATCCAACCCATCTTGGAATGCGCAGAGTTTCTAAGTGCTGTAGTTCATTTTTAAATGTACGCCATTGATTCTCTATTGAGCTTGACACCTGTTGATCCCAAGCATGACCAGTTATCCATAATGATTGCATTATTATTTTTGCTGTAATCAAACAGGTGAGAGCCATCCCAAGGATCGTATAATGACGCGACTTGTGACAGGATGTTCCTCTTGGTTGCAACGGCGTGTTCCGGCAGTGAATTTACAACAAAGGAAAAATAATCTGGTCCTGGATGCCAACGAATGCCAAGAGTCTTAACGACATCATCTGAAACAAGGGTTACGGTGGACTTTAATTCCCGATCTTCTGGTGGTATGTCTTCTAGTAATGCGGGGTAATTACTTGTCCATTTTCGTAATTTAAAGCCTCCTGCTTTGGTACTGCTGCGTAATTCTAGTAGCAGCAACTTGGCTTCCTCAACGTTGTCAGCGCCGGTTAGTAAATCGTCAACATAAAAATTGTTGTATATGGCTGTGTATGCTAAGGGCCATGTCTCCTTTTCATCTTCCGCGAGTTGCTGCAACGTGCGTATCGCCAAATATGGTGCCATGCTGTTCCAAAGGTTACTGTTTTTAATTTGTAATCCTGTGGTAGCCGAGTCTGAGGATGCTGCCAGATGATTCGTTGGAAGTTCTGGTGGTCCGGATGGATGCTGATCATGCGGTACATTTTCTCTATATCCGCGTTCATGGCCACCTTATATTTTCTCCAGTTTAGTAAGGTCGCAAATAGTTTGGGCTGCAATGTTGGTCCTACTAAAAGCTGGTCGTTGAGGGATTTTCCATTTGTGGTTTTGGCGGAGGCGTCAAAAAGCACTCTTAATTTGGTTGTGGAGCTGTCTTTAAAGACAGCGTGATGAGGGATGTAGTAATGTCCTTCCTCATTGGCCGGGGGTCTACTGCTTCCATATGTCCAAGGTCTATATACTCATCCAGACACTTGGTGTATTCTTTCTTAAGTTGAGGCTTCTTGGTGAATTGTCTCTGCAATGCCAGAAACCGGTTTATTGTTTGTGGCCTTGATTGTCCCAGGATAGGAGCTCTGTTGTCCACAAAGGGCAGCGCGACTAGATAGCTTCCATTTGACTTCCGAAGGTGTGTTTTGTGAAAGATTTGTTGACAGGTTACGTCATCCTTCGTGAGTATTTGCCTTGACGGAATTTCTTCAATTTCCCAAAAACGTTTCAGCAGATTATCTACCTTGAGATCTGTTGTACTGGCCACAAATGCTGCGACTTGGTCGCCGACCGTAGCTGTGGTTGCTCCCATTAGTATCCACCCGAAAATTGTTTTGATGGCAGTCGGGGATGTGTCATCTCCGCGACGGATGCCTTCTTCTAGGATCTGCACATAGGCTCTTACTCCCAGCAAGGCGTCGATGCTTCCAGTTTTCCAAAATGTTGGATCTGCTAACTGCAGGTTCTTAAGATGGTGTCAGATTCCTTTCCGGGTTGTCTTGGTTGGTAAAGGATTAG
The DNA here is from genome assembly GCA_963855945.1 of Thereva nobilitata. NCBI lineage: Eukaryota > Metazoa > Arthropoda > Insecta > Diptera > Therevidae > Thereva > Thereva nobilitata. The sequence continues at coordinate 59,752,935 of OY979698.1, read as the reverse complement.
TAATCCTGTTTATGACTAGAAAGTCCTCTTTTACAGTCCGCCCAGTAGGGCTACATGATCGTAAAGAAAGCCTGACCTTTTGGTTTGATGTGCCTGCAGGGGCTAAATTCACGCCCGTAATTTCTACTGCTGTTTCGGTTGGTGTAGCTCCTATCTGTTTGCATGCGGCGGTGGTAATAAAGGATGCCTCAGATCCTGGATCGATGAGACATCGTAGCAGCTTTCCTGTGCCTTGTTTGCTGTATGCCATCACACGTGCGGTTGCCAGTAACGCGCGCTGATTTTTCGTGGCTAAGAAAGTCTGTATTGGCTGTGACACTTTCGCTTCATTAGCTGAGTGTATCTTCGGGGCTGTAGGAGATTTGCTTGGTATGTTTCCTCCTTCATGAAGATTCCCTTTGGATGCTGTTGATCCAGTGCTCTCTGTTGATTCAGAATGTAGTGTGGTATGATGCTTTTGGTTGCACTTGCGGCACCTATATGTACTCAGACAAGCATTGGTTGTATGCTGACGTGAGAAGCAGTTTAAACAGCAGCCCGCGGTGTGTAAAATTTTACGCCTAGTGTCCGCGTTCATGGATCTGTATTTCCTGCAAGAGACAACGAAGTGTTTGCGGTGGCAAGCTGGACAACCATTTTGGTTTATTGCGTGATGCGCGTGAAAGGTTTCCTTTTTAATGTATGTCTTGGGTTGGGACGTGGGCTTAGACACTATTACGTCTGTGATGGATTCCAGAATTCTCAACCTGGTGTTCAAGAACGCCTTGAATTTGGCAAAGGAGGGTAACGCTTGGGTTGATCCTTGTTCTTCTTCCAAAAGCCTCAAGGTGGTGAATGGCAATCGTTGAACTAATAAATAAATTAGGATTGCATCCCATAAGGTAGTATCTACATCAAGACTTTTTAATTGCTGTAGGCATTCTGTTGTTGTGTCAATCAGTGACTTCAGACCCTTGGATGTTTCCGTCGACAGCTTAGCAATGCTCAAAAATTTCTTTAGCTGATGGTTTACTAAGATCCGTTTATTCTCGTATCGCTCCTTGAGTTTGTTCCAGGCTGGATAATAGTCTTCGTTGGTGGTTGGTACATGCCTCAATAGAGCTTCTGCCTCCCCAACTAGACATTCCTTCAAATAATGCAATTTTTGCACAGATGCTAGCTTGGGGTTACTATGTATCAAAGAAACGAACACATCGTGGAAGGAGCGCCACATATCGTAATTCCCATTGTATTTTGGTAGGCTAATCCTTGGTAGTTGGATATCATGTTGCGTCCCAATTTGTTGTGTTTCTGGTGTTGCCGTGGCTGGAATGATGACTGGAGCTGATGAGGTGCTTGGAGCCTGTCTGTGTAATCCATCCAATAAATCGCCCATGTATTCAGCGTATTTGATCTCCACTTCGCTACAGAGATCGAGATGCAAATAGTCCACAGGTACTTCTGGAGGAGTCTCAAGTGCTAGTTCATTTATAGTTAGGTCATTATTGCTGAACCCTTCCCATACTTTCTTAGCGTCAGCTATTCTGTTTTCATAAAATCCATATGTTCGTTTTGGTATCGCGGTTTTTCTTGCATTCTCGATGTATTTGTCCAATCGATCTCGTAACACGTTTTGTTTTTGGCATAATTTTTGTAGAGTCGGCATGATTTAGTACACGTAAGTTTGCAGAAGTATAAAAAATTAAACAAGCTTGAATGCGCTACACGAAATCTCGGTGGAACCTCCAAATGGTAAAATTGGCACCCTAAAACATAGGGTGCAATAAAAACGTAAAAAATATAAATGATAACGCACGTGTAGTTGGTATTCAAGCTTTATTCAATTCGAAATACTTAATACTACAAGCTTACGTCTAATCATGCAAGGTACTTTATTGTTAGATTAATAAATAATTGCTGCTCGCTGGAGTAATTTCTGATGTCGCTGATTCGTTGGTAGATATAGCTGGTTCCGCGTGGTGGTGTGTCGGGTATTTCTGGGGATCGCGTCCTAAGGTGGGTTGCAGGTAGAATTCCGGCCTTACAAATTAATGGTGTGCCCTGATGGAGCTCCCTGCGAGGAGTTGACGTTTGTAAGATCCCTAACGAAATAGCATGCAGAAAGTCCACCTTCCGCCAGTGAGCGGTGTGCAGAGGTTCCCTGCTAATATCTATTAATTGCGAACTACGCCAACAAAACAAGCAGTAGCAGACAAAATTCTAGCCTTCCACAAATAGTGGTGTGCTTAAGAAGTCACTGCTACTGTCTACTCTAAGCAATACAAATACCTACGATGCAGGTAGAACCGTAGCCTTCCACAAAGTGGCGTGCGTTAAGTTCACTGCGACGATCTATTCTACAATAAAAACACGTGTACAAACGCAGGTAGAACTTTAGCCTTCCACAAAGTGGTGTGCGTTAAGTTCACTGCGACAATCTATTTTCCAACAAAAACAAGTGTACAAAACGCAGGCAGAACTTTAGCCTTCCACAAAGTGGTGTGCGCAGTGGCGTGGCGTGCTTTGAATTGTAGGGGATGTAATCTGGTAAAATTTGTGTGGAAAAACTCCGTTCCGCGGATGCACGTTATATATTCAAAAGGAGTATTAAGATTATCTATATTATGAATAGATAAAATAAGTCTTCCATTGAAATTGCAGCAAATGTGAGCTACTTTTGGAAGTTTTTGCTTTAAAAACAAGTCGAGAATAGCGGTTCGTTGAGTTGAGTGACTAAAGAAATTTGAGAAACCTGTGATTGACTGAAAGAAGTTTCGTCACTCACGAATCTTGTCACATGATTTCGATAAAACAATATTTAAGCGAAGGGCAAAGCAGTGTACAAAAAGAGCATTTGGAAGTTTCTTTAACTCTAACTTCACTTGCCTTAACTGAAGCTCCGTCATAGCAATTGTAACTTGGAAATACGAAATTCTGCATAACATGAACTACATGTTCATGCAAACGAGCTGCTCTTCCATCATCGGAAATATTTTTAAAACTAATGAATGTTTCTTTCGTGTCACCAGAGGAAGAAACGTATCTCAGAGTGGTTGACAACATAGATCGACAGGAAATATCCGTGGTTTCATCACAAATAATTGCGACAAACTCAGAATTTTGGATTTCAGAAGTCATTTTAATTTTTAGTATGAAATAGCCATTATTAAATCATTTTGAATATTGTTTGATAATCCAGAAAATACTGAGGCTGATTTTTAAGTTCTGGATTATGTTTTGCCAAAAGTGAAATTATTTCATCATAATTTTCCCGATTAATAGAATCTTGACCTTCGCGGTGTCCGCGAAAGGCTTGCTCCTGACATGCCAAATGGCAAAATCTGTACAAATTTTAATAATTTTTCGAATCTTTTTAACTAACTCATTGTTCTCATAATTGAGGATTTATAATGAGTGTCTACTAGATTTTCAATCCTTTGGCTTGTACCGAATTTGGAAAGAGCTAAACCAATTTTAAATGCTCGGACGATTTTTGACCATGCCTATCAACGGCTTATGAAAATTATTTAAATCATTAAATCCCGAAGACCGCCAAAGGTTCTTTTCATTTGAAAATAAAATGCAAGGCCAACAAAAAATTTTATGCTTATTTTGACAACAGGTAAGCCAATTCGCGCTATTTTATAATTTAATAGAAAAGTGCCTAGTGCATGTTTTATTTTCACTTAAAATATGTAATATTGGTTTCGGTCTACCATTTTCAATTATGGATCTCTTTTCCGTAAATGAACGCGAGCCAAAGGATTGCTGCAAAAAATCGTCCATTATGCAAAAATGCTTACCATCCCATTATATTTAATAAAGCAAAAAAACTGACATAAATAATATATAAATATTTTTCAATTTATCCAATTTTATTTTCAAACTTACTTTTTAAAACTACTTGCACTATTTTTAACTCACAAAACAAATCGCACCAACTAAATTGCAGGCAAAACAATTTTTTATTTATTTTAATTACTTAATTAATTACTCTAAAAATACTGCTTTTTACTATTTTCTACAATTAAGTCATTAATTTCAAACCACATTGTACAAAACCATTTCCAATTAGATTGCTCATAGAATTAAATTCCCTCCAATCTTATTAGAAAACGTCTCTCCGCTCTCACCCAACAAAAAATATGTTCAAACTTCGTATGGATGCAAAATCTGAATTGCTTCCCTTGGCTCTGGCCACAGGACCAAACGTTCGTTGTGTCTCCCAATCTCCACTTCCCTCTTCATCGACAAGCTCCCACCGAAGTGCGTTCCAACGGACAGTCAAGGGAAGCAATTCAAATTTTGCTTCTCGAAGTCCGCTGGCATGTTTCTTTGCGTTTTCGTATACGAATTCAGAGAGAAGGAAGAGAGAACTTTCGCTCATGGACATATTTTATGCTTCCATTTAATTGATCATTTGGAGGCAATGAATTTATATCTAACAGTGGAGGCTAGAAAAAGCTGTAATAATATAAAGTTAATCTCAGAATGATAAAATAAAAAAGAAAAGTTTTGTAAAAGAAAAGAATAATTTATTGATAAAATTTGAATTTTTATTTTTATTTCCTAAGAAATTGTAAGGGATGCAATGCATCCCTTGCTTCCAAAGACGCCACGCCACTTGGTGTGCGTTAAGTTCACTGCGACAATCTATTCTACAACAAAAACAATTGCATAAAACGCAGGCAGAACTTTAGCCTTCCAACAAAGTGGTATGCTTTAAGTTCACTGCTTTTTATTGATATTCACTACCACACAAAGTGCATGTAAAATTTTCCGCCTTCCACAAGTGGTGTGCGTGAAAATTTACTGCTCGCTATCAAATTTCAAGTTTGTAAAAAAAGCATGCAAAATTCTCACCTTCCAATCGGTGTGTAAGAATTCTCTGCTTGTATCCTGAAAACTGAGAGACTGACTAAGGATGCGTCCGCGCTTTTATAGGCCGAAAACAACGGTATCCTTGGGAAATTTCATTTCCTTGTTGCGGACTACCTTATCGGCAATGTAAATATATTAAATTTGTCCGATTTTTGAGACCAATTATCTAATAATTATTTATATTAAATTCAAAAATAATTATTTTAATTTTTTCATTGTTATCATTCGACTGATTTTCTATTTTTTGTCGATTTTTATTGCAGGGATATTTTAATTCCCTAATATGGCCACGGACAATTTCCTTTTCCATTTTGTAAAACTCTATTCTTGTCTCGCTTTAGTTTCGCACATTTATCTTCTCTTTCACTCTCCTTATCCTTATGGAGAAATATTATTATTAAAATATCTTTTTTCGTGTATCTTTTTCGATGTTTTTAACGTCACCATAAGAATCCCCGCGAAATTTTACATAAGTTTCATGTGTCACTTTCATATGAAACATAAAGTTTGACGTTTCGTTGCCGGGCGAAGTTTGTGTACGTCGCGAGTGTAGTGCTAATGTTTTTACCTGTTTTTAATTGTTTCCCAGGTTAATGTGATGTGATGTGTTTATTGTTCATCTGTGCTAGTTTTTATGTGATGTAGGTGAAAGGAATTGTGTTTTTTTTGTGTAAAATTAGGTGGTTGAAAAATGATAGGTTATATCCGTCATTTACCACCTTACATTATTATTTTTCACCTGTAATGTGTGAAAATCGACACATATTGTGCAGGTGAAATCTTATTTAGCACACATTGCACAAGTATTTTGACTTGGATGTGCTTTTTGTATGTTATTTAATTGAAAGTTGGTTTGTTTACATTATGCGTGTAATTGTTGTGTTGTTTGGCAGCCTTAAATTCTTTGATTTATTCTGTAATATTAATCCGATTTTTATCTTTTCAGGTACTTCTGACAGGTAAGTATGATCCTTCGATTTACTAAATATTTGAGTAATAATTATGTCCCTTTTTTTAGGTTTCTAGGTAATGAGCAAGCTCCAACTTGCCATTAAACAATAACGAATCAAAGGGTTCTTAAAGGGAATTGGTAAGTAATATTTTTCTGCCAACTTATATTATTAAGATTAAAAAGATTTCTTTTAGGTATTTATTTCAGTTTTTATTTTAATTTTTAATTTTCAGGTTTTTTTTTCTATTTATTATTCTTATATATTTTCAGGTTTTTATTTGGTTTTAAGTTCATTTCAATATCTTTACTTTTTATTTTTCAGCTATGTTATAAGTTTTATCTAGTTCATTTTTAGCTTAAGTTTAAGGTTAATATAGGTTACTTAGATTTAAAATTCATATTTTTTATAGGATAATTCAGTCTTTTTAATTCTTATCTCGCGATCTTTGTTTGTAATAACAAGGCCAAGTCTTCCTAGACTTGACACATGATGATAGGCTTCTCCATCTGGAGCCAGCTACTGAGAGAAAGTACATGGAGATGTCTCTCTTTAGAACGCACAGAGGCTTCTGTACATTCTCCACCGGTGTGCCTACGAGAGTGGTCCCCAGTCTGGCCAATTCATCTGCCATTTCGTTGCCCTCGATGTTCCTGTGACCCGGTACCCACTGTAGAGTGACCCTGTACCTCCCGGCCAGGGAACAGAGCTCCCTCTGGCAGTTGTCGACAAGCTTGGAAGTTATACGGGCCGAGCCCAATGCCTTGATGGCCGCTTGGCTATCTGATAACAGAATTATCCTGGCTCCCGGCCTTGGATTTGACTGCATTGCTAGGCAGGCATGAAAAATTGCCAGAAGTTCTGCTTGGAAAACGCTGGTGAAGTTAGGCAGGCGGAAGCTTTTTTGAAAATTAATTGATGGGGAAAACACTCCAGCCCCTACACCCGACTCCGATTTGGATCCGTCTGTGTACAGGACAATGTCATGGTCCTTGTCGGGTTGGAAGTCTTCCCATTCCTCTCTGGTAGGGATTCGGATATTAAGGTCACTGCCGAAATTTAATTTTGCTACCATGTAGTCGGTAGGTCCTGATACCATTTCTTGTGGTAGAGAACGCAGTATATTGCTGTGTCCATAAGTCTTCTCGACCCAGCAACCCGCTTCACGTAGTCGGCGGGCGGTACAGGCCGCCTGCTCCTTGATGTATAAATCAGGTGGCAGCAGATCGAGAATTACGTTGAGCGCATCCGTCGGAGTTGTGCACATTGCGCCCGTTATTCCGAGACAGGCCATTCTTTGTACTTGAGCCAGTCTGGATCTGTTATATTCTTTTGCAAGAGCGGGCCACCATACGGAGGAGCTATATGTCAGCACTGGTCTAATCACTGCCGTGTTTAGCCAGCGCACCATGTGCGGCTTCAAACCACATCTCTTGCCGAAAGTCTGCTTACAGGCATAAAAAGCTATACTGGCCTTCCTTGCTCTTTCTTCGATGTTCAATCTCCACTTCAGCTTTGGGTCCAGAATAAGACCCAAATATTTAGCTGACTGGGATAAACTCAGTACTCGACCGTTCAGTGAAGGTAGACTAAAGGCGGTTATTTTAGTCCTGTTGGTGAAAAGCATCAGTACTGTCTTTTCCGGATTGACGGATAGCCGGCAGCGGTTGGACCAAGCGCTAACCTTTCCAAGTGCCAACTCCATAATCTCACTGATTGTGTGGATGAATTTTCCTGATACTAATATCACCATGTCGTCGGCATAGGCAACTGCCTTTATTCTGTAGCTCTCCAGCGTCTTTAGGATCTCGTCCATTGCCATGAGCCAAAGCAGAGGCGAGAGGACCCCACCCTGAGGTGTACATCGGCACGTCGACTTTATGACTCTGATATTTCCCCATCTGCTATGGATGATTCGAGTTTCCAGCATGCGAAGGATCCATTCGCTGATTCCAGTGTGGATCCCGGGTATCGCCAGGGCCTCCCGGATAGCTTCGGTGCTGATGTTGTTAAAAGCGCCTTCTATATCTAGGAAGGCTGCCAAGGTAAACTGTTTGTAATCTAGGGAGTATTCCACGGTGCGCGTTACTCCGTGGAGAGCAGTGTCCACCGATCTGCCTTTACAATATGCATGCTGAGATGTGGACATCGGGACCTCTTTTATGGAGTCACGGAGGTATATATCTAGGGGCTTTAGGACAAAAGACGACAAGCTTATTGGCCTGTAGTTTCGAGCCGCTTCGTGCCCGCGTCTGCCGATCTTTGGGATAAAAATCACCTTGACCCTCCTCCAGGAGTGAGGCACGTACCTGTAGTGTAGGCAATATCTATAGACTAAGACAAGCCATGGGCCAATAATTTCATGCGTCTTTTGTAGCATAATTGGCATTATGTTGTCCATGCCTGGAGACTTGTACGGGGAGAAACTATGCATCGCCCAACGCAACTTTTCCAGGGTGACAGCTTGGCAGGTTTCTTCCCACGGCACTGCCGCTTCCATTAGAGGCTCTGTGCTCCTGCTGAGGGTGACTTCTTGACAGCCGGGAAAGTGGGATTTTAGGAGAAGTTCCAGTGCTTCACCTGAGGACTCTGTCCATATGCCGTCTTCTCGTTTGATATAGGATGGTTGACAGGGTTGCTTAGAGAGAAATTTGCCGAGCCTGGCTGACTCACCCAAACTCTCTATGGCATGACAATGATCCCTCCATGATTGGGTTTTTGCGGCCCTCACCGCTTTCTTATACAGCCTTAGCCAAGGCGCGCACTGAAGTGGGGTGGCGGTGAAGTGGCTTTGGCCTGGTGATTAAGTTGCAAGAGGTGTGCCAGAGGAATGGCATCGAAGTGGTTCAATGCGCACCGAAGTGGTAGGTTCCACTTCGTTACATCGATTTACCATGATATTTTCAATCTAAATGTGGTCGTCGGACGATGAAGATGCTGTTGCATGTGTGCAAATTATTAACCTTAACAATAAAAAAAACAATAAAGAAAAAAGTTCATTGGGTTCATCCACTGTGGCAAGAAAATGCAAAATACGGCATTTATAATGTTTATAAAGGTGATTTACACCTGGAAGAAAATAAGTTTAAACTTGTTTGTAGAATGAACAATGCCACATTTTGTAAATTACTAGAAAAATTGCGATCTATGCCCTCGTATACGTGTTTTCCCCCCAAAAAAAATTAAAAACCAAGTTGGCCGTGAAATGGCATGCCACTTCAAAATTAAACTTGTCGGAGACTAGTGGCAACCAAATGGGCTCCAGTCCACTTGCAAAACACCACTCCATCTCGATGCGCGCTGCCTCAATTGATTCCGTGTGATTAAAATATTTCACTAGCCACACCACCGCCACACCAATTTCTCATCACCTCAGTGCGCGCCTTGCCTTAGACAGTCTTTGTAGGGTTTCCAATATTTGTGTCTATAGCAGATATTGAAAATCTCTCTAGTTAGGTGTCTAAGATCTGATAATTCTTCGGTCCACCACGGTGGAAAAATTTTCTTACTGTATTTAACTGGGCATGACTCCCTGAATGACGTGTTCAAGGCATTTTCAAGAGTGTTAATCATTTTGTCAAGCTCATTGCTCGACTTGATTCTACCCTTAGGTACTTGTGCCAGTCTAGCTTTGGTTATTTCTCTGAATTGCTCCCAGTTGGTTCTCTTGGGGTTTCTGTAAGGCTCTGCCTTTCCTCCCCCAGGTTTATCTCAAAGGAGATATAATTGTGGTCCGAGAAGGATGTAGTTTGTATAGAGAGTCACGTTTCCCGGATTATTTTTGTTCCCGCGAAACGGGAAAAATAAGTTCATTTTTCCCGGGATTTCCGGGAACCCGGGAAAAATGAAACCTATTAGGAATAAGGAGTGAAATGGGAATTAGGAGGAACAATTACTGTTGAAAAATAAATGAAAAACTCATTTTAGAAAAGATACAAGTAAATTTAATTTAAAATATGATTGGTCCGGTCCGGTCCAGATGGATAAATTGTGCCAATAGTGTCATGCTTTAAAATTTCAAAAAGAAGCAACTGTGATGTGTTGCTGTTCCAATGGCAATGATGGAAGTGGCACTATCCATCATTTCGTTTATTACCCCTATACACAAACCGGTTTTTTAGAAAAGGGTCACAAGGAAGTATATGTCATGCATCATATATCTCCTCACTTTTGAGCCAGAAAATTTACCAGACTCACCCATCCATTACACTAACACAATTATAACATCGCACTCGGGGTCTGCGAAAACTATGAGAAAATCCCCTATTCTATTCTATTATATTCTTGTTGAGGGGCGCCTTGGCGGGCACTGCGACCTATTTATTTGGTCTATTGTGCCATCCCCGTCTTTAAAAACCATCTAGGTTAAGGCTTCCAATATAGCCTAAAACTGATTTAGGGTTCATATCCCAAATCTCCCTGGGAGTGGGGAAGTCGCGATGGAGGAGGCTCAATCTCTTCCTCGCTGTAGCCTCGCAGTCGCACAGCAGGTGCTCCGCAGTTTCGGGAGCTGCCCCGCAGAACCGACAGCTACAGTCGGCTGCCAGTCCTATTTTGTTTAGATGGTAGTTAAGCGAACAGTGGCCCGTCATGAGTTCTGTTATTATTTTAAGCTCCCATCTTCTGAAATTTAAAAGTTTGCCCGCTTTAGCTTTATCGATTTGGATGAATCTTTTAGCTTGACGAGCACCCTGGGTCCTTGTCCAACTATGAAGAAACAGCTGGTCGACCCAATTTTTGATGGCCGTTCTTACGTGGCAGCTTGCTAAGCTGCAGAAAGGTTCCGGACCAATAGGTGATGAGTTTGCCCCTACTCTAGCCAGGCTATCGGCAATTTCATTACCAATGTGACCTTCGTGGCCCGGAATCCACATCAGCGTGACACTGTTGTTCCTGCTGAGGGATTTCAGAGATAGGAGACAATCCAGGACAGTCTTTGATGACACCCTGTAAGATCTAATGGCCAACAGGGCAGCTTGGCTGTCCGAGAAAATAACAATGTTAGAGCTATTTGGAGCTCTATTAATACAAGTCTGAGCACACACCTGGATGGCGAGTACCTCAGCCTGGAAAACAGTGGGGGTAGTGCCCAGAGCCATGGATATTTTACTTTTTGGGCCATATACGCCCAGCCCTACCCCTTTATCGGTTTTGGAACCGTCCGTATACCAAAAGGCCGTGCTTCCTCTAAAGAGGGGCCTGCCATATTGCCACTCTGACCTACTTCGAATAATCGTCGTAAACGGTTTGTCAAAGTCAAGAGTGGCAGGGATGGTATCGGACAATGATATCATTGGCTCCAGGTTTAGCTCCTTGAGGATCGATAAATGATCCAGAAGGTCTCCTGGCTTAAAGGAGAATAGCTCTCGTAGACGCAACGCCCCCGCCAGAGCCTCCTTTTTCACCACTAGGTGGAGCGGAGGAAGGTTCAGTAGGACCTCCATAGCCGCAGTCGGACAGGTGCTTTTAGCCCCTGTGATACCAAGACAGGCCAGTCTTTGCACCCTGGCCAGCTTATTCACAGCACCCTTTTGCTTGGTCCTGACCCACCATACGATGGATGCATACGTGACCATGGGCCTTACGACCGTCGTATATAGCCAACACAATAACCTCGGTTTGAGGCCCCAGGTTTTACCTACAAATTGACGACAAATATGGAGAGATGTAATTGCCTTAGCAGTTACTCTCTCAATCTGAGGTTTCCAGGAGAGCTTTTGATCCAGGATTATGCCTAGATATTTAGCCTCTTTTGAGAAAACCATTTCTTTGCCATCCAAAGAGGGAGCTTTTAAATTTAGCTTCCTTCTATTAGTAAATGGTACGATGACAGTTTTTTGTGGGTTAATACCCAGGTTCTTACTACGGCACCAGCTATGTACATATGACAGAGCGGCTTGCATGAGGTCTGAAACGGTGCCATCATGACCGCCGCTAATCGTTATGACGATGTCGTCTGCATAGGCCTGTGCTTTAAAGCCCCGGCTATTCAGGTCGGCAAGAAGTTCGTCGATCACGATTGACCATAAGAGGGGTGATAGAACGCCCCCTTGAGGACAGCCTTTGGCGGCCATTACCGTAATCGATTCACCATTCATCTCAGCAGTTATCAATCTGCTGCTGAGAAGCGACGTAATCCATCTCGCAGTGGAGGGATGAATGCCTTTTTTTACTGCTGCTTCATTGATCACGCCGAAGGTAACGTTGTCAAACGCACCCTCAATGTCTGCAAAGGCGCAGAGAGAGATTTCCTTGGCCCGAAGGGACTTCTCAATATCTCTCACTAAAACATGAATGGCAGTCTCTGTAGATCTGCCCGCCCGGTAGGCAAATTGCAGGCAGTGAAGTGGGTTCGCTGTAAGACCCTCTCTAATATGCCTGTCTAGAACTTTCTCCATCGTTTTCAGGAGAAAGGAGGAGAGGCTGATGGGTCGATAGGATTTTGCTTCCCTATATGATCTTCTCCCCGACTTAGGGATAAAGACTACCCTAGCCTCTCTCCAACACCTCGGAATATGGGCCAGCGCAAAGCTACCCCGAAATAGTGGCAGCAGGATTGGTAAGATCTCTTCCAAGCCTCTCTGAAGGAGAGCCGGGAAGATGTGATCCTTTCCAGCAGCCTTGAAGGGCTTGAAGGTGCCAATGGCCCACTCAATCTTACCCGTAGTGAAAATCCTGTTTGCCAGGCCTTTGTTCCTGTTATAGGACCGGTGGGCAAGTACTACCTCCGATTCAATATAAGGTTCTAAGGCCAATCCAGGATCAGTTACCTGAGAGCCCGGGAAATGAGTGCTCATTAATAGCTTCATGGTATCCCTGGTGTTCTCCGTAAAGGACCCTTCAGCAGTCTTGAGAGAGACAATGCCATTGGAGTGATCCTTAGACAGAACTTTGTGTAACCTCGTAGAGGCTGGAAGCTTGTCTATTTCTTCGCAGAAGGCTTTCCAAGACCTTCGTTTGGATCTTCTCAAATCTTTGTTATAATTGGTGAGGGCTTTCTTGTAGAGGTCCCAGTTGCCCGAGACCTTAGCCCTATTAAACAGTTTTCTGACTTCTCTCCTTTGCCTGCAGAGATCATTGTTCCACCATGAAACCTTTCGGTTGGTACTTCGAGGTTTCGCAGGGCAGCTACTTTCGAAGGCTGCGATGATGGTCTCCTGCAGGTTGGTAGAGACAAGGTCGAGATCGGCCTCAGTGATGGGGTTATTATCAACATGGCTGACTCCTAACCTGAGGGCTGTGCGATAGGCCTCCCAGTCAGTCTGCCGTGGAACCCTAAATGCTTCCGAAGATATTGTAGAAGCTCTCAAGTTAAACCTTATATGTCTATGATCAGACATTGATGGCTCACTTGAGACGTGCCAGTTAAGTATTCTGGAACTGACAAATGTGCTAGCGAGAGTCAAGTCAATCACCTCTTGCCTAGTCACATTAGAAAAGGTAGGTTCGTGCCCCTTGTTCATAACCTGTAAATTGTAGGTAGTAATGAAATCAAGGAGGTATTCGCCCCTAGAATTAGTGTTGGTGCTTCCCCACGCAAGGTGGTGCGCGTTGGCGTCGCAACCGATCACTAACTGAATATTCCTCCTAGCGCAGTCCTCCACAAGTCTCTTAACATCTGACGGCGGTGGGGCAGGCTCTTCTCCAGGGAGATAGGCCGAGGCTATGACAAGCCTGGGCATTCCTACGTCTCCTGGCAGCACTACCTCCGCCGCTACAAGATCTCTGGATACGAACTGCGAAAGAGGAAGGCAGGTTAATCTCTTTCCTATGAGCAGTGCTGCTCTAGGGCAGTCATGCTCGGTGGAGTAGATCAGTCTGCCAACATTAGTACCGAGGCCACATATTCTTCCTCGGTACACCCATGGCTCTTGGATTAGGGCCACATCTAAATTGCCCGAGATAAACCTTTTTTCAAGTATTGCAGAGGCAGCCTTGGCGTGATGAAGGTTTATCTGGACAAGCTTCATATTGGAAGCAATACTCATTTCCTGAAGGGATTTTTTCCCCTCCCCTTTTTGAAAGCCTTTCTGGGCTGGGGAGGTTTCTCCCTAGAGGATTGGAGTGGTGGTTTTAGGGGTCCAGCCCCGCCTGTAGCGGCAATAGAGGAAGCATTTTTTCCCAGAGTTGCTTCCTCGGCGATTCCGCCAGCAGTACCAGCCTCTCTGGAGGCTATATGGTTGTTTGTGTCGGATGGAGGGGCATTAGTCATTGCCCCAGCCTCCTGCAGTCTTGAGATGGTGGAGGGATTCATCACCTCGTTAGAGGCCCCCCCAACCACCAGCCCGGAGAGTGCAGTGGTCACCATCCTCACATTGGAGCTTACCTCTCCCATTTCCGGAGCAGGCTCCTGCGAGGCTTCAGATGGTAGCCTCGGGGTGTCTGCTTCCTTGGTGATAGGAGCGGAAATGGTCGCGGTTGCTCGCGAAGTGCTGGCGGTCGCTGAGGGGACATTGCAAGTTTGGCTGGGGGCAGCCTTGGGCATAGGCTTTTCTGCCGCCTTGATCCTAAGATGTGCCCAACCAAACTTGTAGCCGATTTGGCCGCCCGTCCGCCTCAGCTCGTCAATTGACCTTTGGTCCACAGAGAACGTCATCTCTGTGAATGGTGGACGGTGCACTTTGTGGAGTACTCTCCACTCCTGCACCCTTAGAGCCCTGTTTTGGACCCCTATCCATTTTAACATTAGGTCAGTAGGGTCTTCAGTTGCAGCCGGGAAATACCCGACCACAACATGGCTGCGCGGCAGCTTGTCTTCGTCCACAGCGACGAGACTAGCTCCTTCCCAGGGCTTAAGACTGACCATCACTCCTCTCAGCCACGTGGCCGTGGCCGAGTCGGCGCAGGTGATGGCTAGCCACCCGGGGCGCGCAGCGACACCTAGGAACCTCGGCTGCTCTGAGCTTTGTCCCAACTGGGCTATCGCCTCCAGAAGACTCCCTTGCACGGCAATTAATTGTTCCGTGGTCAGGAGAGTCTCCGGGTAGTTAGTCGCGAGCACACCCATTCTGACACTCTCTGCCATTTGGCAGAAGGTCGGCTTTGAAGCTACTTTTGGCTTCATTAAGGGTGCGTCGGACTTCTTGGGTGAAGGCTTTTCAGCTGGTTTTCCAGACCGTGTAGCTGGAGCCTTCGCCCTTTTCGCAGGGGCATTGTGGCCCGGAGAGGATCCAGAGGATCTACCCCTCTTCTTATTAGGAAGAATGGTACGCCTCTCTTCCTCGGGGGCCACGCAAATCCTGGCAGCATCTTCACGGGAGTAGCCAGCTTCCAAAAGTCGCTTAAAACGTTTGCTGGCTGCGCCACTCCGGTTTTTAGTAGGGACTTTATCGGGTCGCCGCTCCAATGGAGCAGAAGGTGGCCGCGATTCCGCAGGTGGGCTTCTAAGGAGATCTTCTTCCATTGAAGGAGTGATCTCAGCGTGCTCCACGGCGGTTAGCGGGCTCAAACTGCCCTCATTGAAGAGGGATCCCGAAAATTCCCCTTCACTGGGGCCATGATCGGCACCCTGCTGCATGGGTTCGCAGGAAATGTCCAACCGGCCTTGTAGGTCAGCCTGTTGGGGGGCTATGGAAGCCCCAGAAGTGGTTGGAGCGTTGAGAGGTGCTCCATCCTCATAAGTTTTATTTTTTTTGTTTTCAATGATGATCCCACGAATCGCGCGAGAAAGGACGGTCACCCATGGCAGAGCTCCGCATTACCATGGGAAGGCTAATTTAAACCGGAGGTCGCCTGGTATCCGGAGTCCATCGTTAGTGGTACACTCACGCAGTACCATTCATCCCTTCAGCACGATTGTTTACACCTTGGGATTGCGTAGGATTAGGGGTTAGGGATGGGAAACACGGATTGAAAACAGGAAGGAACACAAGGTTGGGAGGACGACTGTCTGCTACGTTCAAGAACGTTCAAGAACGCATTGCCCAGGATGAACCAGCGCGATTGACTCGTCACGCATACGTGGAGGTCGTCGTCTTCTCACCCCGAGAAAATCCCCTTCTCATTCACGTTTATTGTTACAACAATAAACGTGAAATCCTCTTCTCATTCACGTTTATTGTTACAACTACAAAGGCATCACAATCGTTACACGAAAAAGAGGCAAAAAAATGAATGCTTACAATTTGCGTAATACCCGCATCATACACAAACCGTTTTGATGTGAGTATCGAGTAATGGATAGTGTAATTTGCACCAATGGCTCCACCTGAGTTACGTGGAGAGGAAATCTTCGTTGCCAAATATTGTTTACAACTTTTTTTTTTTCGCTATGGATGCAGCAAGGCGCATCGGGCTCCAGCTAGCTTTATATAGAAAACAAGGATTTTAATATTGTCTAGAATTACAACCAATTTCCCGATGTCTGGAAATGCACCAAATTTCCGGCACGCGCGCATCGGTGGACATCCGCTCATGTAAACTTTTGCCATTATCAGCAATTAATTACCTGTAAAAATGCTTTCACATTGATTCTCAAGAATTGATTCTTGGCCAGTTCAAGGTTCAATTCTTGAGCTTTGATGTGTAAGCATAATTTGTAAAATATAAAAGAGCATTGTAAATAAATCAATATTCAGTCATTAAGCAACAACCATAAGCCTTTTTTCTTCGTTACTCAGTGTGAGGCTGCACTGAGAAAGTCTTCTCCAAGTTTGTTTTCGGTTTTAAAAATTAACAATTAGATAAAAGAATCTAATTAACATTTGGTGACCCCGACTATCTTTGCGACATGGACATGGAAGCATTCGAGCAAGTAGTAACCCTTCAATCCAGTATCGGAAAACGCATGGAGAAGAACTTCCAGAACTTCAGGAAAGACTCCATCAGCAGGAAGAGGGGAGAAGAGGCAATTCAAAAGATGCAACAGAAGCTCTCAACGCTGGAAGAAGATTGGGCCCAGTTTCAACAAAACAACAACCAGCTGGCTCCACTAGAAGAGGAATTCTCCCAACATGCGTACTTCCGCCAAGGATTTGAAGGGGTAGTAAAGGCAGTGTACGAGGAGTACAAACTGACGATACAAGCAGCCATCACAGCAGCTACAACAGAGCTCGCAGCATCAAAGAACACAGCAGCAAAGGCCAAAGCAGCAGAGGCCACAGACACAGGACCAAAGGCGGGCACTAGCGGACAGGAAAATGAGAGTGAGCCGGAGGAATCAGCAGATGACAAGGGAGAAGTGGCCGACATAGAGCAAGCTAGGCGGTTACGACGCCAGCGTGCCCTCATGACGGCTCTAGAACGGCTTTTGTCATCTACAGAGCAAGACTTAAATCTCCCGCGCTCTCAGGCCTACTACAACCAACGTAGATCAACCATGGAGCAATATTGGATTGACATTAGCAGGTTACACCAAGACATCATGTCTGAAGTGAACCAAGCTGAGTACAATATGAATGTTTTCCTTGAGCTGGAGGACCACTATCTCGACGTTATCACACATATTCAGGAACTCTCAGCTCCTCAGGAGACGGCTGCTATATCAACGATATCAAACTCAGTAAAGCTACCCAAGATCACACTACCTACGTTTGACGGGAACTACCTCAGGTGGGAACAGTTCCGGGATCTCTTCAAGGAATTAATCCATATTCAGCCAATGGGAGCGGTACAGAAGTTAATGTATTTAAAGGCAAACCTAGTGGGAGAAGCTAGCAAAATTGTACAGCACCTCCCAGTAACGGAACATAATTATTCCATTGCATGGACAACACTTAATGAGCGGTACGAGAATAAGCGGCTGTTAATAACAGCCTACTTGGATAAATTAATGAACCAGCCTTCGTTGCAAAATGAATCAGCCGCCGCCATAAAGGCCCTGCACGACAACACAAAGGAAGTGCTGCTGAAATTAAACAACACAGGTCTTAACACAGACAGTTGGAGCCCTCTCGTACACCATATCCTGGTCAAGAAACTTGATCGAGCCACTCATCATCTTTACGAGCAGTCACTCGCCAATCCGAAGGAAGTCCCGGACATATTTGGACTCCTCAAATTTTTGGAAACCCGGTTTCAATCTCTGGAAGCACTGGGAAGTGGACGAATCAACGGCCACAACATGAAAGAGCGCCCCCAAGGTCACAAGGCCTCTTTAATGTTAGCAAGAACTCCTATCAGAAGGCCATGCGACATGTGCAAGGGAGAGCACCCGTTGTACTATTGCCAAAAGTTTTTAACGCTAAACCCGCAGGAGCGAGCCAAGTACATCCGTCAGTGGAAAAGATGTGAAAATTGCCTCAGGACTGGGCACTCAGTATCCAAATGCAAAGGAAGACACTGTTCTAAATGCACAGAGAGACACAATACCATACTGCACGATGATTCAAGGTCAACTCAGAGACCTTCACCACAGCAAGAGACCGTTGCTGCTCCAGCAAATTTAGCAGCCGCCACAGGGGCACAGTCTAAACGTTCAACGTCATACGTATTTCTGTCAACAGCCATCGTGCAGGTAATGGACCATCATGGCAATTGGGTGGAGGGAAGAGCCGTACTCGATGGTGGGTCCCAGCTCAACTTCGCCACCGAACGATTCATTCGAAGACTAGGTTTCACGCCCCGCAAGGAACAGCTCGACCTCTCTGGGATAGGTGAACTTGCACTAACAAGCCACGGGAGAATTCATCTTAAAATAAATTCACAGACATGTGGATTCACAACCAGTCTGGAAGCCTTCGTCCTCACGAAAATAGCATCCGATCAACCAAGTGGTTACATTTCCACCGCAGATTGGCCCATTCCAAAAAACATCCAATTGGCCGATCCTAATTTCAACATATCTCGCGGCATCGACCTACTGATTGGGGCTGAATTATTCATCTCACTACTGTCAATCGGACAAATAAAATTAAAGGACTCACTTCCTATACTACAAAACACAGTTCTCGGATGGATTGTCGGAGGGAAGACAACTTCACAAGCTGCAAATTCAGCCTTTTGCGGAATAAGTCATCTCGAGCATGGAGGACTGGAAACAGCTCTGGAAAAATTCTGGGAAATGGAGGAAATTGACAAACCAGAGCATTGCATCACGCCAGCCGAGCAATATTGCGAAGACCTCTTTAGAGCCACTACCAAGAGGGAATCATCAGGACGATACATAGTTCGCCTTCCATTAAGGCAAGACGCGTCCGCCCTAGGGGAATCTTGGAGTATCGCCTTTCAACGATTCCTGTCATTAGAAAAAAGACTAGCAAAATGCCCAGAATTAAAACAACAATATAGTGAATTCATACATGAATATCACCAACTTAGGCACATGGAACAAATCAAACAGGAAGACCTCAGCCAGCAGCATTACTTCCTACCACATCACTGCGTCATTCGTCCGGAGAGCAGTACAACCAAGTTACGGGTCGTATTCGACGGCTCGGCAAAAACAACAACGAACTTGTCCTTCAACGACATTCAGCACAAGGGTCTCAGAACTCAGGATGAGCTCTTCACAATTCTAGTTCGCTTCAGAACGCACAAATACGTTTTTACAAGCGATATAACCAAGATGTATCGACAGATATGGATTAATCCAAGTGATCAAAATCTACAGCTCATTCTGTGGCGAGACCACCCCAAAGAGGAGTTGAAAATATTCCGGCTACGAACAGTAACCTATGGTACCACTGCCGCACCATATTTGGCAACCAGGTGCCTGCAACAACTAGCAGAAGATGAAGTAGAGCGATATCCTTTGGGTGCAGCAATTACCAGGAAGGATTTTTACATGGATGACGTTATGACAGGGAGTGATTCCCTGGTTAAGGCACTCAATATGCAGACCGAACTCATCGACATAATGAAGGCGGGAGGCTTCTCGCTGCGAAAATGGTGTGCAAACCACCCGGACTTGCTAGCTAGGATCCCAAAAGAAGACCGCGAGAAAGAAATTGATATCAGCGACGTGACAGAAACATCCGTAAAAACCTTAGGCTTAACTTGGTTCCCGAAAGCAGACCAGTTTCTCATAAAAACGAAATGGGAAGGAGTGAAGCGTATCACAAAGCGGAGTGTATTAGCAGATGTAGCCCACCTTTTCGACCCTCTTGGGTTGGTCAACCCAGTAATAGTGACCGCCAAAATCTTCATGCAGGAGCTATGGGCGCTAAAACTGGACTGGGATGCCGCCCTACCCGCAGAACTTCATACAAGATGGACAGATTTTCGACAAAGCCTAGCAAGGCTAAACGACGTCAAAGTTCCCAGGAGAATACTAGCAGACCGGCCAGTAAACATACAGGTGCATGCATTTTCCGATGCTTCAGAAAAAGCATATGGAGCTGCATTATACTTACGATCAGAAAATGCAGCCGGGCAGATCACCGTGCGCTTAATTTGTGCGAAGTCACGAGTAGCTCCGCGTAAGATAATCACGCTACCACGACTGGAGCTTTGCGCAGCAAAACTGATGGCACAATTGGTGGACCGAGTTAGATCAGACTTAAGTATAAAGATGGACAGCATTACGTACTGGACAGATTCGCAGATTGTTCTATCTTGGGTACAGGCCGAATCCTCAACTTTCAAAACATTTGTCGCTAACCGAATAGCCACGATTCACAAATTATCCAACGTTCAGCAGTGGAAATATGTGCAAACCAAACTAAATCCAGCCGATCTCGTGTCAAGAGGAACCACACCAGAAGGATTACTAAAATCAGAACTTTGGTTCAACGGACCACCATTTCTCTATCAACCCACAGAACTTTTCCCGGCAGAAACAGTCTCCATAACCAGATTACTCCCTGAAGAAAGGACCAAGAAGACAACATTAATAGCTCATCACGAAGAATCTATCCTACAAAATACTGACCACCGGAACTCATTTAGGCACTTGCAAAGAGTGACAGCCTATGTTGTACGGTTCTGCCGAAGACTAAAAGAGAAACACACACAGAAATGCCTCTCCAAGGCGTTAACAGTACTGGAACTACGTCAAGCTCTCCACATTATCATAAAGATAATGCAAAAGGGTAGCTTTGAACGGGAACTCCAGGAACTGAGCCGCAGTAAACACGTTCCGGCAGACAGCCCACTGAGTACTCTTAGCCCGTTTATCGATGATAAGGGGATCATAAGAGTAGGGGGAAGACTACAAAGAGCTAACTTGTCCTACAACAGCAGACACCCAATGGTGTTACCACACAAACATCCTTATACAAAACTGTTACTAACGCAACTTCATATCGAGCATCTTCACGTCGGCCCGCAAGCCCTGCTAGCAATCACCAGGCAACAATTTTGGCCATTAAGAGGAAGGCAGTTAGTTCAAACAATCGTTCATCAATGCATACGATGTTTTAGAGTTCAACCCAGAAGTATGGGCCAAATAATGGGGAATCTACCACCCGAAAGAATACAACCATCAAGGCCATTTTTGCACACAGGAATTGACTTCTTTGGCCCAATCCACATCCACTACAGCATCCGAGGGAAAACACCAACCAAGGCGTATGTAGGAGTATTCATCTGCTTCGCCACTAAGGCTACACATTTCGAAGTAGTCTCAGACCTAACAACGCCAGCCTTTATCGGAGCGCTCAAGCGGTTTATTGGAAGACGGGGAAACCCTGCCAAGATCTTCAGCGACAATGCCACAAATTTCATGGGTGCAAGGAATGAGCTAAATTTCCTTACAGATCTTTTTTCGAACACAAAGCATCAAAATGAAGTCTCAGAATATTGTGCCCAGCGAGGGATCGAGTGGCGTCCAATACCTGCACGGTCACCACACATGGGAGGACTATGGGAAGCGGCGGTAAAAGGGGCGAAACATCACCTCAAACGTCTCTTAGCCGGCGCATCTCTGACATTCGAGGAACTGTGTACAGTAATGACACAGGTGGAAGCGATTCTCAATTCAAGACCGCTCACGCCTATTTCTAATGACCCGAATGACTTCCAGGCCCTAACACCAGGACATTTTTTAATAGGAGAACCGCTGACTACAATAGCAGATCCCCAAGCCGAAACCTTAAAAACAAATTTAGCCAAAAGATGGAATATGGTGCGAGTTCTGCAACATGAATTTTGGCGACGCTGGTCAACCGAATATCTACAGGAACTGCAATCAAGATATAAATGGAAGAGGGAGTGTCAAAACATCAAGCCAGGAACATTAGTCTTACTGAAGGACGAAAACTTACCCCCATTAAACTGGAAAATGGGAAGGGTTACAGAAGTACACTTAGGAGAGGACCATAAAGCGCGAGTGGTAAGTATTAAAACTGCCACTGGGGAGACTCAAAGAGCGATTCATCGCATTTGCCCACTTCCATCGGAGGAAGAACCAGAATCTGCAACGAACATTGTCCCGACTATCGACCAGCTGACCAGGCCAAAGAGGAAACTGCCTCCTCATCCATTAAGAGGTAGATTCCTACCAATAAACTCTAACTGGCACAAGGCTGCAACAGATTCAACAGACACTAACGCAAAAAGGTTAGCCGAAGATCAACAGCCACGGCCAAAGCAAGCCAAGAGCTCGACAGTCGTTAATGCCATGACCACAGTACTACTGACTTTACTGGTTCTACCAGCTCTCGGGCAAACTCAGAAAGTACCCTTTGAAATCTCCGCGTTTGAACCTGAAGTCGGCGCATATTTTGAGCACGTTGGGAGCATCGACATAGTAGCAAGTGACTGGAACCTCATCGTGTACTTAGATACCACAAACTTTTGGCATGAAGCAGAAGAACTAACAGGTTTGGTAGAACGACTAAGAAATCTCTGTCAGCTTGCAGCAGGATACGAGCGCCTATGTAAAACCATTGCGAATGACTTCAATCATGAACTCCTAACCATTCAGCAGCAGAATAGCCTCTTGCGGAGATCGCATTCACGCCAACGACGGTCCCCCTTCGACTTCATTGGAACTGTTGCCAACCGCTCTTTGGTGTATTAGACCAAGAATACGCCGAAAATATGAACGCGATCATAAGAGATAGAGAGACCAACGAGGCACACTTACTAGCACTCCTCAAAAATCAAACATCATTAATAGAATCCACCCAAAACATCATCAAGAAAGACGAAGAATATATCGATCAACAATTCTCGACGATCAATAAACACCTCATAAAAATCCACCAAGAAATCCAAGAAACAAATCAGCAAGTGAAATAACAACATGTCTTGCAGCTATTCAACTTCGTTTCTACGCATACGACGTTGATAATGAGTAGCTTCAGGAAAATGCAAACGGCACTAATCGAAGCTATCACCGACAGCCATCATGGGAAAATAAATCCCCTGTTAATAACGCCGGTTCAACTGAAAGGGGAGTTCCAAATTATTCGAGAACACCTTCCGCCCAAAACCCGGTTACCACTAACTAGAAAGGAAATGCAACTGCAACAATTGTACCAACTAATGACAGCCGATGTAGTAACAACTAACAACAGCATCATTTTCAATTTAAGGTTACCGTTAATACGGGACGATAACTTCAACCTCTTTAATATCATTCCACTGCCCATGGAACACGGAAACTCCACGATAATAATAGAGCCACCTAATCGTTTCCTAATAAGTGACCTTCACCAAGATAGCTTCTACCCTATGTCCACTAGGGAATTTCAACAATGTCACCAAGATTTCAGTAGGTACATTTGCAGATTAAGACGGCCAACTTACACAACAGCCGCATTCCGAGAGCGATGTGAGATTGCGCTCGCACTACATAAGAACATCATTCCTGAAGACTGCACCACGACCTTAGTTCATTACACCAACCAATGGATACGACTTCAGCAGCAAAACCATTGGATTTACTCTCTCAAAGAAGAAGTCACCATAAATATAGTGTGTAATGCTGTGTCGTACGAGCAAACATTAAGAGGAAATGGAATTCTACTTCTGAAGGCCCAGTGCATCGTCAAGCAAGGATCCACCGTCCTTTACTCCCGATCCGTGGTCAACACCAGCATCGAGACCTCGTTCACTCCTCCAATTAACTTTACAACCCTGGCAGTAAAATTGGCGACTCTACGCCCTGATGCAGTTCCCAAGTTAGCAAGCAGAAATCACAGTGAATTGTTCGCCAACTGGACGAAACAAATTGAGGAATTTAAGGCAAACACCATTCTCCCGCACAGCTTGTCCAAACACGACGCCCACCAATATGCAGTAGGATACTCCAGTCTAATTCTTCTTAGCATCGGAGCGTTGATTTGGGTGTATCTGAGACGCAGAAGATCATCCTCGTTTCCGAAGCCAGCACCACGCACCACACGTAGACCGAAAAACGACCCTGCCTTTGAACTTCAAGCGTTCAAGGCCGGGGAGGATGTCTAGAATTACAACCAATTTCCCGATGTCTGGAAATGCACCAAATTTCCGGCACGCGCGCATCGGTGGACATCCGCTCATGTAAACTTTTGCCATTATCAGCAATTAATTACCTGTAAAAATGCTTTCACATTGATTCTCAAGAATTGATTCTTGGCCAGTTCAAGGTTCAATTCTTGAGCTTTGATGTGTAAGCATAATTTGTAAAATATAAAAGAGCATTGTAAATAAATCAATATTCAGTCATTAAGCAACAACCATAAGCCTTTTTTCTTCGTTACTCAGTGTGAGGCTGCACTGAGAAAGTCTTCTCCAAGTTTGTTTTCGGTTTTAAAAATTAACAATTAGATAAAAGAATCTAATTAACAAATATAATAGTTACTTATTTTAAATTTAAAACCTTGAAATACCTAGTGTTTTCAAGATTTTTCTAAGAAAATTTGCGATTTCAAGCAATAAATTTTTTCCCGGGAAATTTGGGTTTTTCCCGGGAAACTGGAAATACATTTTTTTTTCAATTTCCCGGGAATTCCCGGGAAGGACTCTCTAAGTGTGTAGAACCCTCCAGTTATTGACCATAAGAAAATTATTATTTAGAGCTAGGGTAATGTCGATTACCTCTTCCCAACCACTGAAACTGTCTGTACTTGGGAAAGCAAAGGTGGGAGTATTGCCCACATTGCATAGCTCTAATTTAGTATTAATTATGTAATTGAAAAGTGACTCCCCTCTTTCGTTGCTTTCTTTGCTGCCCCATAGTGCGTGTCTCGAGTTGGCATCGCAGCCCAGCAAGAGGTTTTTTCTCTTGGTTGTTATACTTTCCACCAGGTCCCTGACTTCTGTTGGTTTTGCTTGCTGGTCGTGCGCTAGGTAGGCTGAAGCGACGAAAAAGTCTTCCCCGTTACTCGCCTCCACCTGTACCACGGTTAAGTCATCGGAGCTATAGTTAGGGCATAGATAAGCATGCATGTGTTTCTTTACTAGAACACAGGACCTAGGCTTACCACTGTCCGTTTTGTTATAAAAAATGTTGTAATGTCTATGCGGGAGACCTTTAATGGTCGAAGACCTGACCCAGGGCTCCTGCACAAGAACTATGTCGAAGTCTCCCTCTCGGAGGAAGACCTGCAGATTATCCGAGGCACAACCACTGTGCTTAAGATTGATCTGCAAGCACTTCGACATTTTGGTCCCTTACCACCGGTGGTGCCATTGATGCTGCACCCAGGGCGTCCTTGATAGTCGGTACCACCGCCGCCTCCACCGCCGCATTGGCGGCTGTTGCTGCGACTGCTGCTGAGGTGGCGGAGGTTACGACTACGTTGTCAAGCACTGCATCTGAGTTTGTAGATGCTAACTCTCTCTCGACCTCGATGACTGTTAGTTCATCCAACCGCTCGCTGAGCTCTTCGTCGGAGTCGGCCTCTTCGTTAGCTGACGCCGTTTTGAAGACCTTTATCCAAGCCTGCCTTAGCCCAAAATGGAGCCTATAGTCAACTCTTTCGAGCGCCTCTAGGCACTCGTCGTTGATTAGCAGCA
Organism: Thereva nobilitata; assembly: GCA_963855945.1. Classification (NCBI taxonomy): domain Eukaryota; kingdom Metazoa; phylum Arthropoda; class Insecta; order Diptera; family Therevidae; genus Thereva; species Thereva nobilitata. The sequence continues at coordinate 59,727,301 of OY979698.1, read as the reverse complement.
CCAAAGTTCTACTATTCCGCTGGGGTTCCTCGGCCTTGAGTACCTTCCAGTTGTCCATACGGATGTCCCTGTTGTGGCGCCGAAGATACTCGAGCAATTTGTCTGGCTCTGCTTCCATTTTTGGGAGCCAGATCCTCGCCCTTGGCCTTTTGGGAGTATCTCGCCGGAATAAGGCTCAGACAAGGGGTTCGTCTGAGCAACGCATTTAACGAGGAACTCCTTTGAGAAATAATCCCCACACCTGATTACACGGAACCCCCCGATAATCTGCGAGGAATCAAAAGAGGGCAGCGGCCCTTCTGTCGGCTCTTGCCCCATCACGAACTCCATGACCATCTCTGATATTTTGGCCTCGATATCGGCCCAGAGAAGGTCCGGGAGTCTGCCGGTACTAGAGTTGGCATCGGTTAGTGCCACTAGAAGGTGGTCCTTCACTACTTCGCTCATTGGCCTGTTGTTACCCGTTGAGCCTGATTGCTGGGCTCCTGAAGTAGAAGCTTCCCCGACTATGGTTGGTCTTGAAAGCTTTTTCCTTTTTGGGTCACTGGTTGAAGGCGCTGAGCTATCTTCCCGAGATCTCTCCCTTTTAGTGCGGGAGGCTGCCGCTCCTGCTGTCTTTGCATGTTGGAGTGCTTTCCACTCCTCAACGACTGCTTGAAATTTTTCTTTATTTATTTTATCCTTCTCCGAGATGGTACCGGCGGCCTCATTCTCTGCAATTTTGCCGAGAACGAAGAGGGCACGATTGTACCCTCTCTTGCGGATGGAAGCTCGTGATCTTTCTTTTCCATTTCCAGAGGTGCCATTGTCACTGTGGTTGGTGACTCCTGGCACGCCTGTGGTTACGGTGCCTGACTTTGGAGTACTGTGGTTGGTACTCGCAAAACCAGAGCTGGCGATTGCCCCACTTGGAGCAAGCTGAGACTCCCCGAGGGGGAAGCATTCGTAGTCCTTGGTCCTAGTCCTTGTACGTTGCTGTGTCGGGTCGTCCGTACATCTGATTGTTTTGTTTTGTTTTGGTTTGCCCAACAACTGCCGCAATTATTAAAATAGTAACCAGCTAGCAATATGCAATAGATATAGTGGAAGGTCTGTCCGATATATAGTACGCTTTCAGAAAAGTCACGCCAATGATAGATGCAGGAAGTATAGTGACGAGCCTACTGAGGTCCTTGATACAAGTACAATTGGAAAATATCAATATTTAGGAATTCCTATTTACATTAAAACCTAAAAACGAAGCAAAGGTTCTACGATACCTGAAATATTTTCGATTGAAACTGATCTAAAAATCGCGTAAAAACTGCATGAAGTGAGGTTCCATATGGCGTGGTATATTTGTCAATATTGGGTCTGCTTAGACGCTTCGCTCCCAGGAACGTTTCTCACGAACCTTGTGAAGGGAGAAGTGGGGTGGTACCTCTCATCATCCCCAACTTTCCCCTTCATCCACAAATTTCGGACGCGCCGTTTCTGATGAAAAATGAATATTGAAATCGCCACTCAAAATCATGAGGATTTCGTTCAAGTTTCGACCTAGTGAAATTGAACCTTCAGAAGTGGAGATTGTCATGTATGAATTCCGTAAAGTTTTATGCGGCGGTAAATAAATAACTACCATCAAATTCATTTGTCCATCTTCTGCCATACATCTACTTACATACATTTCATGGTGATTTATCGTGGCTAAGCGATAGCGTTTTTGGTATGTCCGTATGAGATGTTAAAACATTAGCGGAGTCCTCATCATATTCTTTATTTTTCAACCAAGTTTCTGATAAAACAACTTCATCTAAATCTTGTTTCGCACGTATACTTTGACAATTTAGCGAAAGTATTGATAATTCTGGTCTATTCAAACCCGAGTAAAAATAATTTAGTTGCACCTAGCACGCATAGCGAACAAATGCGCATGGCTCACGGGCATGTATGTTATCGCCACAGGCACGAAAATCTAAAAATCCGCCTGCTAGAAATATGCACGCTCCCGCTACAGGCATGAACATTTATAAATGCATCCGCATCGGCATAGACCATTCCAAACGCGAGTGTTGTTTTACCAAGCAGTCCGCCAACTAAGCACTAACGACGTCCAATGCTGCTTTACCTACGCAATCGAACTATAGCAGGTCTACTGAGTATGCTATTGGCACCCTTTATGGTCACCAAGCTAATTGCCCGTTCTCTTGGTCCTATACAATTTTTTAGGCAGCCAATTTTGAAAGGAGCAAAAAGAAATGGAAAAAAATTTCAACCTTTTTTCAAGTTGAAAATAATTTTTTTTGACTGACAATACGCATTCAATCGAATTCGAAACATAAAGTTGGAAAAACAATTTTTTACAAACTTTTATATTTTTAGTCGATGTAGGGGTGGTTTTAACCCTTTAGTATTATCCCTTATCTTAAAATTTGGCTTGATTTAATATATGGCTGCATTCGAAAATTCAGCCAGCTGCGCAGAATCGGCAGTAACGCAGTATCGGCTGCAGGGAATATGTGCCCGGCTGCAGCGGTTTGATTTTTTGAATGATATGCTGCCAATTCTGCGCAGCTGGCTGAATTTTCGAATGCAGCCTATAAATCAACCACCTTCACATATAAATATTGAAAAAAGTGTAATTCATTGGATTGTTTTTGATTTATCGCGAAAAGCCTTTAAAAATGGGTGTTTGTTTGCATTTTTAAGGGTGAAACCCATATTTTACTAATCAGCGACCAAAAAATATAATAGGGAACGATTTTCATAACGGTGTTATGTTTTGACACGCCCCTCGCGTTTTGAATGGACTATAACGCATAAACGATTTGTCGATTTGTTGTAATACCCCGGCTTCACCGGCCGAACTGCGCAAGTTCGAGCAAATTAGTCTGCTGAGCTTCAATTTTTACCTGATTTCCCATACATTTCCACATTCCGAAGTCACGAAAAATAAAGTCTGATTTCGCCCAACAGAGCCTGAAATGAAGCTTGAAAGTAAAAGCTCGCTCAAAAGAGACTAATCAACTGGAATCGTGGAATGCCATTCCAGGGAGCTTTTGTATTTCTGACTGCTGGCGCAAAAGCAACAACAATTTCAGGCACTGAACTCGACTTTAGCCGGTGAAGCCACTTTTGCGGAGTGAAGTGAACTTGAAACTGAGGCCGGTGAAGCCGGGGTATTACACAACGGGAAATAGAAGCATTCACTGATGCATGAAGAAGCTATCCTTGTGCATCTTAGAAGTGCTTCCCATCCCTATCCCTATCCATATCTTTTTTACCATTGCATGTCATTAGCAAGAAGCAGTTTCTTCGATTTTCTTCTAGTTAGCTTCCTGGGAAGCTATTTTGAAGATTTAAGTTTTGCAAGCAGCAAAGCTTTCATTTTTGCTTTTTTGTGAGCGCGAAAAAAGGTTTCGCTCTTCGTTTTTGAGTAATAAGGATAAACAGAAAGATTTCAAAAATATATATTTTTATTTCAGTAATTGTTTTAAAGGTTAAACTAAAATTGCAATTACACACAAAAAAAAACAAAAAAATTCAACGCTTATTATGAAATCACAATTACTATATCAAATCACTATATAAACTGTATCACCACAATTAATTACTATCAACTTTTTGAAAACAAAATATTTCACAACAAATGGAAACTTTTCTAATCGAAATCCAGGGAATCTTTCAAAACAGAAAATGAAGTTGAGAATGACTTATTTTGTAGCCATGCACAGGAAAATCTTCCAAAATGCTTCTGCAGCGCAACCAGGAAGCATTTCCAATTTGATTCCAGAGGAAGCTGCTTCCACTTTTCCCGCTGGGTACTTACAAAAAATTTTAATTTTAAAATTTCTAAATTTATAGGGTAAATCTCGGGAGGTTCATCTTATCTCACCAAAGGGGGGTGGGTACCAATTTAAAACAAAAACACCTCACGTATTTAATTGACCACCCCATTTTGGTATTCTAAGCACCCAGCCCACTGACATATAGAATGGACTGCTCATCAGGAAATTTTCATAGCACCAATTCGTTCCATAGCTGACAAACCTTTTTTCACTGACATGTAAACACTTTTGTAAATTAAACATTTTTATATTCGTTTTTGGGCGATGGAAACAAAATAAATTTATTTTAAAAAAATTAGAAATGCAATTTTAATGTTATTCCCCTTTTAAAACGATTTTTTTCATTAATTACAAATATTTATGTCAAACCATGCGAAGTTATTTACCCCTGTTTCATCTATATGTCAATGATTCCGAATCTTATGGCGAAAAGAGACAGAAAGAGAAAAATCACTATAGCCATCTATTTTTTGTAAATATTCTGACAGATTTCAAAGGGAAAATACGAGTACTTTAAGTACTTTAAGGTCGTAACTACCCTTATGACGGTTTTTTTGTTAAATTGCGCTTAAATTCATGTCAGATTTTTATTCCATTATTTTTGCGCTTACAATTGAAAAGTTTTTTTAAAAATTTATTTCAAGTGGAATATAAAAATGTTTAAAATTAAAAAGTGTGCAGTGCTCGAATGTCCATCGCGGCTAGGACATTCAATTCTAGGAGAAGTAGCCCTATTTCAGTAAGAGTGACTATTGTAATATAAATTGTTTTTCGATACATTTTTTTTATATACGGGTTGTGGCACAGGCAACGTTTATTTAATTATGTGAGAGGTTTTTTCAGTGTTCAGTTATTCAGTTGTTCAAAAAGCGTTATTTGTAAATGTAAAAGTGAAATGTAAATGTAAAAGTCCTGAAATGATTTTTAACAATCATATAAGGGCTACAATCTTCAAGACCTACATACATTCGACCTCGCCTCGAGTATAACTCACCTTTCCGCGCTGACGCCTCGAAAATCGCCTTAAGGTACGATTCCGAACAAGGCGGCGGACTGCAAACCGCAGGCGACACTACTGGTTTGTATGAAAAAATCATGTAGGGTCGCCTGCGGTTTGCAGTCTCCCGCAACACAACACTAGCCCACTCAGCTCATTCTCATACCCTGCAATCCCCCTTTTCGCGGACACTAACGTCTAGAAGTTCGTTTATAAATAGAACAATTTCGCTGAGGAATAATCTCCCAAAAGCAGTTGCCACGAAGAAATAACGCTTTTTAAATAACTGTTATATTGAACATATTAAATAAAAGTCACCTCACTCATGAAATTAATGGACTCATGTAATTGAAATGTTCTGAGTTATACAGTGTAACGGTCGGTTAATTACCGGAAATCTCTCCCTTTTGTTGGTTCTCCCATCTATCGGGAATTTCAGGATTCAATAACAAAATTTACTGTACACAAAAAAATTAGAAAAAATTTAAAACTTCAAGGAGGCTAAAGAAAAAATAATTTTTGTTCGGGATGAAAAAAAAATAAAGATAGGCAGTTTTTGATATAGAACCGGGACGAAGAGGCATTAATGAACTACGCTCCATGTATTTCAATGCACAAAAAAAATTAAATATCCTGTTGTGAGGACTGCTTGAGATTTTGGGGATGGTTAAGTAGCTGTTTCTACCTTTGAGAGTACGACCGATGTATTTATAATTGCATTACTACCAAATTATTAGAAGTGGTGTAGATGTCAAGTTGGAAATCTATTTGCCCAAAAGCTGCTAGTTTAGAGATTCTTCGATCGTATGCCGTTCAGTTTTCCCTTGAGGTAGCGTGATATGTAATATGTAAAGGACCTTCCAGGAATTTTATGTGTGGCCCTGAGATGAAAGGTTGCTGTTCAATCCACCACGAAGTATAGGTTGGCACATTGATGAAAGTTCCTGTAGATAGTTCGAGATAGCGTGTGGTTCAAGCAATTGTTGAAAGCCGAAGAGAAGAACGCGTTTTTTTTGAGGAGGAAGTCTTCATAAATACGGGTGATCTAGATAGTTTCACGTATCAGTTTTTTCTGGAAGAGTGACAGGCAAGAATCTTCATCCAAGGTATTTTAGCATAAAAAAATTAACAAAACAAAAATAAAGGAATAACAAGGCACAGTGTTGGCGAGAATTCGTCATTTAATTTCGTGAACATTAAAGTGGAATTGAATGCGCAATTAATATAACTTGGGCTAATAAGTCGGAAGGTGTTTGAACTTTTGTTGCCCATGGTACTGAGTTTGTGCCACGACGTACATATACCTACATTGATTCCGGTTTCGATTTAACCGAATTGTCAAGTAAATTCTTGCTTAAAACTAAATAGCTTTCAAAATTTTTATATATTCTTTTAACATTGATTATATATTTACACTTTTTTTATTATATTGGTTAACATTAATTATATATATTTACACCTTTTTATAACATGTTTACAAATTCTTAGATACTTATCACATATTTACATATTCTTGTAATACTTATCAAATATTTACCCATTTCTTAAAATATAATATGGTTACATTTTTACGTTAGTACACACCTTTACTTATAATAATCCTGCCTTAAATTACTTTGATATCTTTTAAATAATATCGGGTGTTGTGTGTTGTACGAAACAAAGGAATCCTCGACTGGTACCAGCGCGACGATTTGTTTTTTTCCTTTCCGTTGTTGTATTGAAGTTCTTATTTGGTGGTAATAGTTGGTTGCATCCACATTACCTATATTGTACGGTTAATTTTTGTTTGATTTACACGTATCTAATATTTAATTCGAACTTACCTTCATTTTGTTGTTAATTAATTATATTGTCTTGGGCTGTAATTATTATATAATATATGTGTTGTCAATTTATTTAAATCCACGATTATTACTAGGCATGACAGCCTAAAGGGGTAAATTATCCAGGATGGTTGGGTTGTGTTTTCTCTCTAAGTTCTCTCGAAGTCGCGTTGAACATCTACAGGTCCACCAGGTCCTTGGGAACTTCCAGCGATGAATACCTTTGGCTAACCTAGGAAAAGAACGGTATGAAGAAATCTCCTTTTTGACTAATAGGTAAGTGGTGAATCATATATGTAGTGCCCCGGTCACACACCCCACGACCCCTTCCGGCGAGCTAGCGTAAACCGTGTGGCCGGTTTAGCATCCCCTATAAATATTTAGGAAAATAGGGAGGATGTTGTCTCAAAATTTCTTTATGTTTACCCAAGCACGATGGTAGTACCCTTGCTGTCCCCAGCAAGGAGCTCCATTGTGCTGGTACATAAATGGCGCCCAACGCTTTGGCAAACAAGTTTTCAATATTAAATTCCGGCGCCCATTTATTACATAAATGGCGCCCAACGCTATGCTTACATGGCAACGATTTGGCAAACAAACTATCAATATTAAATTCCTGCGCTCATTAATTACCTAAATGGCCCCAAATTCTGTTAACTTATTAAAATTATCTTTGTCTATGGTTCACCACCAATGCCTCTTTTTACAGATTCATCTCAATTGTCTAAATTCAGTGTGAATTTTGATTTGCTTTCACTTTTAGATTATCCCGCATCATGTTATCTTCGTCGCTTTAGGCATCTTTGAACTAGGCTTACCGGCACCGCTGGCTAACAAGCGTATGACCGCTTGACCATGGGTGAAGGCTGAGTCTGGAGTTCTTTTGTCCTGTTTTTTTTGCTCGTCGTCCTGAGTATCAGGCGTCATACCGCCTGCCAGTGCTTCGTTCAGTGGACAGGATCCTTGTTACTTTTTGCTGATGGACGTTTGAGTTGTAACTCGGGCTTAACCGTCTGAGGTAACAGGCGTGCTATCGCCTGCCCACTGCGACCCGTGGACACCTTTAATCCAGTCAGTCCTCTCAAATTCTTTTTCTTTTCTTTCACTTTAGACCTGTGGTCGAAATATGGTAAGGGTTAAGGTCACTTCAGGTGAACCTCTATGAGGCCGCACAGGCTTAACCGTCTGGCTAATCACCTGCGCCCTGTAGACCTTTTGGAGGGACATCCGGCTTCTTCCTTGTGCTTTTATTGGTTTTTCTCTCCAGTCTGTCCCCACTGCTGATTGATTTTTCGTAGTGTAGCTCAGTTGTGGTTGGACAGCGGAATCAAACTAAATTTTTATTATTTTCGAAGAAGATTTCTTTGTTTTTTATGTTGAGGTAGACCCTTCATGTCGTTCGAGTAGATGAAGACGATGGTGCTTCCGGCGTTGTCGATGACACTTGGTGTTGGCTATGTCTCATAGCTACCACCGACTGACACCGATGACATCGGCCACCGAGACTCCTGAGGAGAGAGATCTTTTTTTTCCAACTATCCTGGAAAATTAACACACATTTAAAAACATTTTAACACAACCAAAACTATTTTGCACCTTGATTTTTTTTCAGCTATTGTACGGTTTTGATTATTGCGAGTATCACAACTATTGTTAGTCGGCTCACGGAATTTTTTTCATTAGGATATCTGCAATTACCGTAGTAGGGCTGACTTTGGCAGCAGTTTTATTAAGTTGTTTCTTTTGTTGTTTAGTCCCGATCTTGGGGCGTATACTGTTAACGGGTATTAGTTATATCTCGGCTAGTAAATACCAATTAACTTGTGTCTCTTTTTAATTACTGTGTATAAGGTTGAGAAATACTACTTTGTGTATCAGTTGTTGTTGCAATTTTTTTTGCGCTAGTGTGGCGCACATATCTTGCACGGGTATTGTTTATATAGCGGTTAGCATTCAGCAGAAATCCCCATTCTTAGTTAGTTGTTGATTTCTTGGTAATACGTAGTATAAATGGATGTGGCAGGGTTAAAGACTTTTTATGGACGCTCGATAATCCATAAAGGATTTCGAAGACTTCACCGGTTATACTTTTTATCACCGCACGCCAAAGAGTTCACTCCAGTCCGTGTAACCGTCAATGCCAGGAAGTTGTCAACAGCGATGGAGGGTGCCGCTATACGATACATCCTAAAAATCGTTAAATGCTTGGAAGCATACCCCGGTGCTTTCGACACCATGGCCTCCAGAATATTGACCATGCTGGGTGATATTATTAATAAACCCCTAATTCTGATCCACGTTGTCGAAATTATTTTCCACCATTCATTGACTGAACCAAACTTCTGTCATACGGGCGCTAGGCTGTATGAGCTGGTTGACTCAATGAATCCCGTGGAAAATAGTGTGTTTCGGAATTTGTTGCGACTTACCTTGGCTTATCAACAGGAAGTTATCCAGAAATCTATATTGAAATTGTGAAGTAATTAAAGTTCGAAGTGCGGATTTATAAGTAATTAGAATACAAGTTAAAAGTAATTAGAATACAAGTTGGAAGTAAAACTTGATTGATTAATAATAATAAAATTGATATCGGGAAATCCGAATAAAGTGTTTTATTTGTCTTCATCTCGGCGGGTTAATTTCCTCGAAGCTAATTATATAAAAGGTTCTAAACTCCCCCGCAACCACTCCTCTCCACATTCGGAAGGCACGGTGGTTGGCGGGTTATCACACTGGTGGCAGCGGTGGGATTAATAGTGCGAAATTAACAACATTTTAATAAAAAAAGAGGGACCCGGGTGAGGAACAAGTTTCCCACTTAGAGGAACATATCCCCACACTTTTAACAACATTTTAATAAAAAAAAGAGGGACCCGGGTGAGGAACAAGTTTCCCACTTAGAGGAACATATCCCCACACTTTTAACAACCTTATAATAAAAGAGGGACCCGGGTGAGGAACAAGTTTCCCACTTAGAGGAATATATCCCCACACTTTTAACCTCATCTAACCTGAGAATCGGCGAATGCTGAAGTCCTTCTCAATCGGAGAATTCGGTGGTGCCAGAAGGAAGATCACCAACATCATTATCAACAGCATCATCAGAGGACAATTTTTATTTCAACATCATCATCATCAGAGGACAATTTTATCACATCATTGCTTAACTTTCTTTGGAAGGGAATTTTCTTTATACTTACCAAGTAAGATGCATGTTTATTATAATAATTTCTTTTCCTTTGATTAATATATGTAAGTGTTGGAACAAATGTGAGAAGGATTTGTGCTCAGTTCGGAAAGAGAATTTTTTTTTGCTCAAACTACTAAATACGTGTATAAGATTTTTTTTTCTTTCTTCTTTTAAAATTATTAAATACGTGTAAGAAAAGTGCTCTCGTGTTCAAGATTTACATTTTTTATTGGAGAACAAATAATTTCTTTCTCCCTTTGCTTTCGTGTTAGAAACCAATAATTTTCACGCGTTATTCAGAGGAAGTGAATAATTTTTAATAAAAGTTTTGGAGGATATTCTTTTTTTTACACTCTTATTCTGAAAGTATTCGCGAAACACATTACACTTTGCTTTGGAAAAAGGTTTTTCCTTACACCATAATTTTCTAATTTTCTTAATCTCGTTGCATTGCAACCACACCCTATCGTCTGGAATAAAGGGAAATATAACCAATCTTTTAATTGCGTCAAAACAGTGTGTGAAAAATAGTGTCGGTATAAAAAGGGGAGCCTTTTCAAAACTGAATTCGAGTCAATAACCTCTTCCGCTCCCCTCCACTAAAGCAAAATTCAAAACAGAAGTGGTCTTACCAGACTGGCGGTTTCGCCAGCGCTGCCGTGTATCCCCGAAAATCAAGTACTACGAAATAAAACGGAGATGCAAATTGGCCTATCTGATATTTCAAGTTTTGTCCCTGAATTTTCGGGAGATCCGTCGGAAATTACAAAATTCATTTCTTGCGGCGATATCTTGTTTTCGTACGCGAAAACCGCTAGTGAAACTAGTCTTTTCCTCAAAGTAGTGCAGACCAAATTACAGGGTCCAGCATACGAATTTACCCGATTCAAAACTTATGGAACTTGGGCTGAGCTGACCAGCGACCTCAAAGCTCAGTTCAAGGAAGAAAAATCAAGGTCCGAAGCACAAAATGAGCTTCTGGCTGCAAAGCAGGCTTTCAAGGAAAGCATCAAAGAATTTGGTGACAAAATCATTAGCCTATTAACCGCACTAAACTCCGCGACTTTTGCCGAAGTCGAAGGTGAGGAAGTGCGTAAATTCTTGATTAAGGAGAACGATAAATTAGCGGTGCAGGTATTTGAGGACGGCTTGAGGAGCCAAAGCCTCAAACTTTTAGTTAAAGCTCATGGAGAAATAGATCTAAAAAAATCCATTACATATGCCATGCAACATTCTGTTCGGATGGAGCGTAACGCTCCACAGCCTCAAATCGTTCCGAAGCCCCTTGTTCGATCAATTCCAATCTGTAGTACATGTAACAAACGCGGTCACACGTCGGAATCATGTTACCGGAATCAAAGAAGGCAGAGTTTTGACTTTCCGAGGCCCATAAAAAGGGAAGTAAATCATGTCTCATACGGGGGAGGAAGAGATTCATCCTACTATGGACAACAAATACGCCAGACGGCACCGCGCAACCAACAAAATTCAAATAGATCGAATGCAGATCAAGATCGAAATTTTCGTAATGGGCAACGCAACCTTATAGCAAGACAGAATGAAGATAGGCAAATGCCCTCTCAAGATAGGAGGAATGTAAATTACGCTTCTTTAAATTCAGGCAATGACCCAGGTCCTCCTATCCAAATGATGACTGAGCCTACTGCAGGATAAAGTACTGCGAATATACCCAATTATAATACGGGAAACGGCATGAATCGAGAAGACATGATCGGCGGTCCTTCTCGAATAGAATTCAGAGCCGATGTACACCGGCAATAACTCCCAATAATATAGTGATAGAGGTATCCTTTAAAACCGTAGGAAACCAATCATTCATAACTTTACCCTTTCAGTTGCCTACAAAGCAACACTTAACCTTTTTGATTGACCAGGGATCCCAAATAAGCTTAATTAAACATGATCATGAACATGATACATCCCGATAATTTAAATAATCCTTGCGTAATTGAATTCATAAACGGGGAACTGTTCCCTACACTTGGACGATGCACTGTGGCCCTCGACTTCGCCAATGCAACAGGTCACTGTGTTATAAACCACAACTTCTTTTTGTTAAGCCCAGGAGCTAGTTTAGCGTATGATGGATTACTAGGGAACGATTTTATAAGGAAACATCAATGTATTGTAAATAACTTAAGAGATGTTATTGAAATTAGGCCTAAATTTGAAGCTGAGGAATCAGACCAGGATGCGAATATGGGAATAACCGGGGAAAATGTTAGTATGACTTTTCAGAGCTCGGAATTCAAAGCCATAAGCCCATCTCTTTATGATTCCCCAGACGAAAGAAACAAAAGGATTAGTTCGAAATTAACTAACGAAATAAATGAGAATACGTTAAGAAACGTAGACACTAAGTCGGAGGATTATTACGATAATCGAAGGGAAGCTGAGCAAACCCCTTTTCAAAATTCAGTTACTATCCCTGCAAGAGCAGAGGTGATAGCGCAAATACCAATTTCCACTAATAAAGATGTTGTTATTAGTAAACGAGAAATTGTCCCTGGCGTATTCCTGGCAGCTACAATAGCTAGACCACGAAATAATAGAGCAAATGCATTAATTTTAAACTCCAACGAGGAGGATATAAATCTAGAAACAAATAATATGGAAATACATTACGAAGAATTGGATAACTTTGACTTTGTAGGGATTAATAGAGATGAAGATCCAGTAGAAAATCGTCTAAACAAACTAACAAACCTTTTAAAATTAGAACACTGTAACACAGAAGAACGCGCAACCATTTTGGACATCTGTCGTAGGTACAATGACTTGTTTTATATAGAAGGTGATTCCTTGACATGCACCGAAGCCATAGATCACCAAATTATCACACAAACTGATAAACCCCCTGTTTACGTTCGACCGTACAGATTACCGAACGCACATCGAGACGAAATTCATAAGCAGGTACAGCAAATGCTAGATGATGACATCGTAAGGCATAGCTTTAGTCCGTGGAATTCACCACTTCTCCTAGTGCCTAAAAAACCGGACGAAACCGGAAATAAGCGCTGGAGAGTTGTTGTGGATTTTCGTAAGTTGAACGAAATAACGGTTGGAGATGCATATCCACTTCCAAACATGATAGATATTTTGGACCAGTTGGGCAGATCCAAGTATTTCAGTACACTCGACTTAGCCAATGGATTCCACCAAATCCTTGTAAATGAAAAGGATCGAGCTAAAACTGCTTTTAGTACCCCCTTCGGACATTTTGAGTACAATAGAATGCCTTTTGGACTCAGGAATGCTCCCGCAACGTTCCAACGGTTGATGAATACCGTCCTAACGGGACTGCAGGGAATACACTGCTTTGTATATGTGGACGATATCGTGATATATGATCACGATATCGATCTCAAGGAACATAATAGTAAGTTGATGCGCGTATTAGAAAGGTTACGACAATATAACCTAAAACTTCAGCCAGAGAAATGTAATTTCATACGACAAGAACTCTCATACTTAGGACATATAATCTCAAAAAATGGTGTAAGGCCAGACCCGAAAAAAATAGAAGCAGTAAAGGGCTACCCGAGACCACAAAAGGAAAAAGATATCAAAGCTTTTCTAGGTTTTGTAGGGTATTACCGTCGCTTCATTAAAAACTTCGCTAACGTAGCAAAACCCCTTACAAACCTTTTAAAAAGGAAGGTTGAATTTAAATGGGATGCTTTTTGCGACGAAGCTTTCCGTACGTTAAAAGGCAAATTGATCGACTCTCCAATCCTCGCGTATCCCGACTTCGAACGCGAATTTCTCGTGACGACGGATGCCAGTGATAGGGCACTAGGCGCGGTATTATCACAGGGTGAAATAGGAAACGACCTTCCAATATGCTATGCCAGCCGAACTCTTAACTCGGCCGAAACGAAATATTCCACCACAGAAAAGGAACTTTTGGCAATAATTTTTGCTGTAAAGCAATTCAGGCCATACCTTTACGGTAGGAAATTCACAATTTTAACCGATCACAGACCTTTACAATGGTTGATGAACCTCAAAGAGCCATCGTCTCGGTTAATGAGATGGAGGATCCTGTTAGATGAATACGAATATGAAATCAAATACAAACCTGGTAAAGCTAACGCAAATGCTGACGCACTGAGTCGGATCGTGGTTGAGGAAACGTCAACTCGCAAAACCAAACCTACTCCCTCCGCAGAAGTACATGCCATTACAAGAAGCCGACAAAAGATGTTAAACTCAGAAATTACAACTCTCGGTACAAGTAAAGCAATCAATGAGAAAGAATGCGAAATTGAAACCCTTCATATGGACGTTACCATAATAAACGACTCAATTTTCAAAAATGAACAAATAAAGACCAAATTCTTCCTATTACCCCCCACGGAAACTAACGAGGAAAACCTCTTGATGAAATCCATACCATTATATGAAAACCCCGATATCGGAACGATCAAAGCCTTTAGCCACAATGGCATAACATATGTCATAACTAAAATATTAAGTCCTATACAGACGAAACGAGATCAGGACGTCTTATCTGAAGCCACACAAAAGCTCATAGCCTATTGTAAGGAAAACAAACTTAATCGGATGGATATCTCGGTACCCTGTCCGGGTGAGAAAGGTCCTTTCATGCGTAAACACACCCAACTAAAACTTTTCGAGTGTATGAAAGACAACCCAATCAAAATCTTTATGTATACTAACTCCAAGGTGCAATTACACGATGCCGATGAAATAAATAAAGTTATTAGTGACTACCACATCTCTCCCTTCGGAGGTCATCAAGGTATATCGCGAACATTAAAACGAGTAAAAATGACTTATTTTTGGCCAAACATGTTGCAGGATATAAAGACCTTCGTCCAGAGATGCGCGTCTTGCCAACGGAATAAACTATTAAGGAATCCTAAAATTCCCATGAATATTACATCCACTAGCACGAGTCCTTTTGAAAGAATTGCTTTAGATATAGTGGGACCATTACCCACTAGTCACGAAGGAAACAAGTTCCTATTAACTTTTCAGGACGACCTAACGAAATTCTCCGAAGCTTTGCCCTTGCCCAATGCCGAGTCGATAACTGTGGCAAGAGCTTTCATAGAAAAGATTATCTGTCGTCATGGAATCCCCGAATCGATCCTGACGCATCAAGGGAGCAACTTCCTGAGTAACCTTTTCAAGGACGTATGCAAATTACTCAAAATTAAAAAGATAAACACAACCCCCTACCACCCACAAACTAACGGTGCCTTAGAGCGAAGTCATCGGACTTTAGCAGAATACCTCAGACACTACGTGAACAGGGATCCTCTCACGTGGGACGAATGGATCCCCTACTCCATGTTCGTGTACAACACTACACCACATTCTAGCACTAATTACACACCCTATGAGCTTCTGTACGGATTTTCTCCCAATATCCCTAATGCGTTAGAGCAAAAGCCACAGCTCTCTTATAATTATGAAAACTACGCGAATGAGCTTAGAGCACGCCCACAGCACGGCTATCAAATGGCGAAAGAATCACTAGTTCGCAAGAAGCAGCAGTCGAAAAACTATTACGACGAAAATACGCAGGCTAAATCATTCAACGTAGGCGATAAAGTCTTAATAAAGAAACACATGCGAACGAATAAGCTATCCCCACTTTGGGAAGGACCCTATGAGGTGATAGAAACAACGTCAAAGAAGAATTCAATTATAAAAGTAAAGAATAAATGCAAAACTATTCACAATAATGATGTTAAACTTTTCATCGAATGAAACTTACGTAGAGATCCTTCTCTAATCCTGCAAACCTCTAGTCCCTAAAGTAAACACACACACTAATGTCTTATTTTCGCTTTAATTAAATTAACTTAATTTTTTTTACACGTATCTTTTTTGCACATCTTCGACGTGCAAGTAATAATGGAACAATATCCTTTGAACCAAACTGATTACACTAATGAATCAAAAAAAAAATCACTACTAATATTTCATACTACTAACACGACCTCCTTTTAGGTCAACATGTATGCACCTTTAATTTTAATTGTGATAACAATGACGTGCGGGAACATTGTCATCACTCCTATCATCGACAACCCCGGAATATATTTCGAAGAACTTGGAAAAATAGAATTTTTCTCGAATGAGTGGAAGGTCATCACTTATTACGATCTGAAGTCTTTAGAGAGCACCTTGACATACATAACGCAGTACGTGAAGGAAGTAACCGACCTGTGCGAATCTATAAACAATGAGCCTAATTTCTCCGTGATATGCGACAGCATAATAATAGAAGCTAAACATTTAATGTATGATCTCGGCCAAAAATTCAAGTCACTAAGGAATAAATCCAGAAGCAAGCGTAGCGCGTTCGGCATAATAGGTACGGTGAGTAAGTCACTTTTTGGCACATTAAATGAGGAAGATGCAAAATACTATGATCGACAAATCGACAAGCTCCAGGCGAACGATAACCATCTCATAAACTTACTGAGAAATCAGACGCTGATCGTAGAGACCACAGCTAACATTTTTAATAAATCCCAAATTTCAATGGAAAACCAATTCATCGCACTAGGTGCAAAACTCCTAAAAGTTAAAGCTATGATTGATGGCCTATATAACGAGAGCCACAACGGGAAGGTATTTTCAGAAATGGAATCTCTCACTTCTCTCACTACACTCATAATGTTACGCTATCAAAACATTATAAATAGCTTAATAGACTCAGTAACTGAAGTTAGAAATGGAAAATTCCACCCGGAAATCATCAACACCGAGCAACTGGAAACGGTTCTAACAACCATAAGGAAGCAATTACCAAATGACATAAGACTTCCCACAAGCTTGAGTCACGATGATGTGATTTCCATTTATCGAGTCAGCCGCGTAAGTACTTCAATTCATAACGAAAAGATATTTTACGAGCTGAAGATTCCATTGCCTTCAAAAGGGAATTACCAAATTTTCAAAATAATCCCGTTACCAACTATTCATGACAGACGATTATCATTTATACAGCCGAGCATAAATTACTTAGTCATAGATTACGATAAAGAACACTATTACGACATGACACGAGAAGAATTTGTAAACTGTATCACGGAAAACCACGACCAATATTTATGTCAGGCCCTGCATCCAATTTTCACGTTAGACCCTAGAACCAACATTTGCGAACTGCACTTACTCAAAAGAGGAAGTACAGTTCTTCCTTTTTGCAATCTGAGGCAAATTAATCAGACCACTACTTGGATTCAATTATCTCAAGTCAATAAATGGCTTTTTTCTACCTTAAAAACACTCACTGTAGAGTACATTTGTGAGGATAAAATCGCACCCCATTCGCTTTCGGGCGTCGGAATAATAGAGATTTCTGGCAACTGTTACCTACGTGCCACAGATCTGATAATACGAGGGTATACCACTAAAAAATCAAAATTAAAAAATTTTTACATACCTCCGATGAACTTGACACACATTCTACAAAATGTTACCATTAAAAAGTCAACCAAAGAATTCACCGATAGTAATGTAGCCCTCATTAAATATGATCCCCAGAGTGATTTAGCGAAATTATCGCAAAGCCTACAGTTAGAAAGGCAACAAGAAAGTCTCCCGCAATTGGACTTACACACAATCCACCACTATTCACTGGTGTACATTATCGTCTTAATAATTTTGTCTTACGCTATTTATAAATTTTATCATAAATACCACTCATTTAACATAACGAGAAGCACAAATCCTTCAGAGGGTACCGAATCTACGAATATGCCCATACAGGCCGATAGACCTATTGTATTCACTATAGGCTCCACAAGCGAGTCATAATATTAGCATGTTTGTAATTTTGCCTTTGTCTCAAGGTGTATTCAATTTCCATACTACGAAATATAGGTATAAGAAAAAATATAATAATAATAATTAAGAGGCATTATTAAAATCTAACTAACTATTTTTTTTTTAAAAAAAAAAAAATATACATACATATATATATTGTAGTCTTTTCTTATCAAAAAATAAATAATAAATAATAATAATAATTAGGTAATAAGTAAATTCATTAATATTATCCTAATGGTCAAATTAATAATAAATCCAAACTTAGCTTAATAATAAATTCAAACATAGCGAAATTTTTTTAATTAAAACTAGAAATAGGGTCATTGTAGGATTGACAATTAAAATTTACAAAATTAATATCGGGCCCTCGTAACTATAACATGAAATAAGAAACTATAAACAGAAATGTAAGTCGAAAACTCAATACTGACCGGCCGACCCCGAATACGATGTTTGTCCCAGAAAATTCAATCCTCTTCAAGGATATGAATTTTCTTTTTTCAAGAGGGATGATGTTATGATATCCCATAACGTACTTAAAATAGTACATAAATTCAAATTCTTCAAGTGCATTGCACTTGTCAAAAATCCTCAAACCCTCACAAAATATTAGAGTCATCATAAATTATCAAATTTATGATGACCTTTTTTCGTGCACAAAGCCACATGTTCTTTGGTCTTAAACCAAAGACATATCAAATTTCACCTTTTTCCACTTGGGCATTTTTGTCCACTTGCGCATTATCGCCGGAAATCCAAACCACGCTTGGATTCAAAACATTTGCTGATAATGCATTTTCACTGATAATGAATAGCGTCCCGAGGGATCGCTATGGGTAGAGAGGAAAACAAAAGTCGAGTTTGGAACCAACCACATAAGGAAGAGGACGTGCCGGTCAGCATCGGGTCGTCGGTGTTTAAAATCTATATTGAAATTGTGAAGTAATTAAAGTTCGAAGTGCGGATTTATAAGTAATTAGAATACAAGTTAAAAGTAATTAGAATACAAGTTGGAAGTAAAACTTGATTGATTAATAATAATAAAATTGATATCGGGAAATCCGAATAAAGTGTTTTATTTGTCTTCATCTCGGCGGGTTAATTTCCTCGAAGCTAATTATATAAAAGGTTCTAAACTCCCCCGCAACCACTCCTCTCCACATTCGGAAGGCACGGTGGTTGGGCGGTTATCACACATTCCACCGGTTGGGCATCAATTACGCGGGGATAACGTTACTAGTGGCGGAAACGTACCGTCGTTTGCAGGAGGTTCGTTCACTTGGAATCGAACTGGGGCAGATGCTGGATGGGCTTACGAATCAGCTACTCCAAGAGCCAACTCCCGACAATTTGGAATGCCTGTGCCGTGCGTGCAAAGCCGCCGGTTGGGAGCTGATAGAGGACGGCCCTTATAAGATTTTCCTGGGGTTACGCGATTTGTACAGGACATCCCCCGGGTGAACGTCCTGACTTAAATATCCTAAGCGGTGTTAAGTTCTTTGTTATTGTTACCACTTTCTATTTCTACCTCCTTTGTTCATGTTCTCGTAAGAGTTACTTGTTACGTTGTCGTCGACCAACATATTCAGTTGGCGACGGGTTCACTTTCTTGTATGATGGCATTCAGGACTTCATGATGTATTCATGGTATTCATATTGTTCTACGTTCTTGTTACTTTGTTTTAATGGATAACCCTTGTTTCGTTGGTTATGTTAAATCCCGTTAGTCCTAGCCGTATAGTTAGTGGCGTGTTAATGTTATAGTTCGAGTTATGTAGTACCAATATACCAGTGTTACGTATTCCGTTTGTTTATAGCGCCTCCGTCGGTATTAATAAGTTTTTTTGATTTACTAGGTGGAGCCCTCGGTATATTTGGTTGTTAATGTTAAACGATTAGATATTTTTGTTTCTCCCCTCGCGTACCTCCGCAGCCCAGTGGTAAACTTTTGGGACCAAAGACCTACGTCCCTGATTGTCCTCGAAGCAAGCGCTCCTCGGAGTAGCCCTAAGAAGGCATCTCGCCGGCTTCACCGGTTATTAATAGGGTGCCTTAATCCGCTTAGGTAGCTTCCCTAGCGGTTGGTACACCGCCTTGCTTTCGGTCAGTCTGGAGAATTACTCTCGGCGAATGGTTGTCCTGGCGATCCACCGGGGCATGTCAAAGGCAATGTGGTATTGTTGGAGACTGGACCCGATGGAACGAAAGGAGACATCTTCGGCGAGGATGTCTGGACGCTTGAGAAGACCCGGATGGGGACAATGTGGTATTGCCTTCCGCCGGATCCCTTCAACTCCAGAAATCCCCTCCAGGAGACTCGCCAGACTGTCCATTTCTCCAAAATTGTAATTTGTGACAGCAAAACTAAATTCTCACCGATTTTTTTTAAAGCCTTACATACTAACTACCCGGCTAGCTCTGTAGCTGTGGCATGAGACTCTGACTCTCAGGGTATGAGACGAGCCCCACATAGGCGCCAAACATTAAAACATACGGTTGAAAAACCTTCCGTTTTTTTCGGCTCCTCACTGCCTCGCGAGTCGGCCTTGTGGACCC
Organism: Thereva nobilitata; assembly: GCA_963855945.1. NCBI lineage: Eukaryota > Metazoa > Arthropoda > Insecta > Diptera > Therevidae > Thereva > Thereva nobilitata. Next base: position 59,707,066 of record OY979698.1, on the reverse strand, counting down.
GAGGGTATGTAACGGTCGGTTAATTACCGGAAATCTCTCCCTTTTGTTGGTTCTCCCATCTATCGGGAATTTCAGGATTCAATAACAAAATTTACTGTACACAAAAAAATTAGAAAAAATTTAAAACTTCAAGGAGGCTAAAGAAAAAATAATTTTTGTTCGGGATGAAAAAAAAATAAAGATAGGCAGTTTTTGATATAGAACCGGGACGAAGAGGCATTAATGAACTACGCTCCATGTATTTCAATGCACAAAAAAAATTAAATATCCTGTTGTGAGGACTGCTTGAGATTTTGGGGATGGTTAAGTAGCTGTTTCTACCTTTGAGAGTACGACCGATGTATTTATAATTGCATTACTACCAAATTATTAGAAGTGGTGTAGATGTCAAGTTGGAAATCTATTTGCCCAAAAGCTGCTAGTTTAGAGATTCTTCGATCGTATGCCGTTCAGTTTTCCCTTGAGGTAGCGTGATATGTAATATGTAAAGGACCTTCCAGGAATTTTATGTGTGGCCCTGAGATGAAAGGTTGCTGTTCAATCCACCACGAAGTATAGGTTGGCACATTGATGAAAGTTCCTGTAGATAGTTCGAGATAGCGTGTGGTTCAAGCAATTGTTGAAAGCCGAAGAGAAGAACGCGTTTTTTTTGAGGAGGAAGTCTTCATAAATACGGGTGATCCAGATAGTTTCACGTATCAGTTTTTTCTGGAAGAGTGACAGGCAAGAATCTTCATCCAAGGTATTTTAGCATAAAAAAAATTAACAAAACAAAAATTAAGGAATAACAAGGCACAGTGTTGGCGAGAATTCGTCATTTAATTTCGTGAACATTAAAGTGGAATTGAATGCGCAATTAATATAACTTGGGCTAATAAGTCGGAAGGTGTTTGAACTTTTGTTGCCCATGGTACTGAGTTTGTGCCACGACGTACATATACCTACATTGATTCCGGTTTCGATTTAACCGAATTGTCAAGTAAATTCTTGCTTAAAACTAAATAGCTTTCAAAATTTTTATATATTCTTTTAACATTGATTATATATTTACACTTTTTTTATTATATTGGTTAACATTAATTATATATATTTACACCTTTTTATAACATGTTTACAAATTCTTAGATACTTATCACATATTTACATATTCTTGTAATACTTATCAAATATTTACCCATTTCTTAAAATATAATATGGTTACATTTTTACGTTAGTACACCACTTTACTTATAATAATCCTGCCTTAAATTACTTTGATATCTTTTAAATAATATCGGGTGTTGTGTGTTGTACGAAACAAAGGAATCCTCGACTGGTACCAGCGCGACGATTTGTTTTTTTCCTTTCCGTTGTTGTATTGAAGTTCTTATTTGGTGGTAATAGTTGGTTGCATCCACATTACCTATATTGTACGGTTAATTTTTGTTTGATTTACACGTATCTAATATTTAATTCGAACTTACCTTCATTTTGTTGTTAATTAATTATATTGTCTTGGGCTGTAATTATTATATAATATATGTGTTGTCAATTTATTTAAATCCACGAGTATTACTAGGCATGACAGCCTAAAGGGGTAAATTATCCAGGATGGTTGGGTTGTGTTTTCTCTCTAAGTTCTCTCGAAGTCGCGTTGAACATCTACAGGTCCACCAGGTCCTTGGGAACTTCCAGCGATGAATACCTTTGGCTAACCTAGGAAAAGAACGGTATGAAGAAATCTCCTTTTTGACTAATAGGTAAGTGGTGAATCATATATGTAGTGCCCCGGTCACACACCCCACGACCCCTTCCGGCGAGCTAGCGTAAACCGTGTGGCCGGTTTAGAATCCCCTATAAATATTTAGGAAAACAGGGAGGATGTTGTCTCAAAATTTCTCTATGTTTACCCAAGCACGATGGTAGTAGCCTTGCTGTCCCCAGCAAGGAGCTCCATTGTGCTGGTACAACAGTCAGTACTGTACACGTTTTAAAGTTCAGTAAGGATATATATTGTTAAAAGCGCCTTTACTTTGTGTAACACGGCTCTTTCTACTTCGAGGATTACATTGTAAAGGTCCGTCTCAGTAGACTTTCCTTCCTACTTCCTACTTCCAATTAGATGACAAGCTTTCTATAAAATATAGTACTAAAAATCTCTTTTATTTAAACAACAACAACAATTAAATATAAATCTTACAATACTTAAACAGATAAAAAGATAATTAATTATTCGAATTGGTTTTTTAGGTGCCACATTTCTACTAGAGTTCCTCTTGCGTTTGTACTAGGTCCTGAGGACGAGCCCCACGATGTAGTAGCTAAAAATTATTTTTAAAATGTTTTACAAATATTAAAATCATTCTAAATTTTATATGTTGTTGTGTTATATGATGAGCTGTTTGTTTATTGACTTATGTTACTGTTAGCACCACTAGCTGATCTTCGATTTGATGAATGTGAGTTAAAATTTGGTCTTGAATTACTTCTACTCTCCCATCCTGACCTTGTTTCATCGGCTGCATTATCTCTGTCGACCGAAGGAACAATATTTGAATTCTAGCTGCAATTATTTCCACGATTGTTGTTGTCGTTTCCTCTCGATCCCGAATTTTGATTTGACCTATTTGAACTACAATCTTGGTTTGTATTATTTGACGTATTCCTACTTTCAGTTCTAACACTAATCAATTCATTCCTACTTCCCCAGGATATATTTTCCGAAGTAGAATTTGATCTTAGATTATCTGGTAAGGGTTCATCTGCATCAAGCATAAGTTCATCAAACCCGTCATCTTCTAAAAAATCTTCTGGAATAGTTTCCATCATCTCATCAACATTTTCCTCTCTAGCCCCAACATTTTTAATATTATCAATATTGATGTTAAATAATTCTCGAAATGCTGTATCACAATCCAAACAAGTAACATACAGATTAGATGTGGCATTCAAAAGGGCTAAGTAGTTATTTGTTTTGAATTTTATTTCCAATTTTTTATATGTTGGGCCGCATTTGCTGCAATAAGTATCCTAGACAGTGATTTCTTTAATAGCTTCTGATGGAAACCATATTGCATTTCGACATTCTGGAAAATTAAGGCAACCAATGTAGTAGCCATCCTTATCTTTCTTTTGACGGAGAGTCATAGATGCTTGAGAAGATTTTGGACATTTAAATAACTCTTGTAATCGATTTGTTGAAGTTTGTTCAGGTGCAGATTCTTGTGGTGTTTCAGCCAATCTGAAAAAAAATAAACGATATAATATGTAGGGAAGGATCTGTTGATGGCTGATTTTTAATTAACTCTATTTAGTTTCTGGGGATTAAAAAAACGCACATTTTGTTGCAGGAACAGCTAGCAAAGTTTCTGTTTTCCAATCGATTGACTCTGATCTTCATTTTTGTAGCAAGGCCTTAATTGTGGAGCTTTTTGCATGACCCAAAACTACAAGGGAAGGCATACGTTTTTCCATTCCCAGATATACCAATTCTATAAAAAATTAGCAAAAAACCAACCTTTGTCCAATTTTTTCATCAAATCTCCGTACACGGTCCATTATTATTTTATAAGGTTCTTTATATTTTTGAATTTGTTCTCGTAAAACTAATTTAGGGTCCTTTTCTCCATCGCAAATTTTTTTCAAATCAACTTCAAACTCAGCTTTAAGCATAGGCTGTGCCAATGGTAACCCATTGCATCATAGCCTTCGTAGAGACCCATACCTATTGATCCAGGAACTAATAAACCTTTATCAACTACTTCAATGTATCTACAAAAATAGTATTTGGAAAACAAGGTTATACAGAATAAATTGTATTATTTACCTCTCTCTTTAATTTTATGTATATGATCAGCATGTCGTCGTTGTCAAACCAATATCTGCTATGTGCAAAAAGAATAACTTTGAGATACTGAAAAAAAAACACTGCAACATCTCCTGCACATAACATATTTTTTTTAGCGACTACAGTTCACCATATAATGCTTAGAGTCATATAGAAGTGTTTTTATACGAAAATTTGCTTAGAAACTAGTCATAATGGTCAAAAGGTCGAAATCACCAAAAAGTGCACATAGCAGATATTGGTTTGACAACGACGATGTGTTGCATCAGTTTGAATACCATGCTTTTCCATAAGAGCAATTAGATCTGAATAGAGTTATTTTACTCTATATTTTGTGTAAATCAAAGGCACTTGTTACCTAGATTTTGATGTTTGTGTAATCGGCTCTTGATACCGATACACCGTGAACAAATAATTTTCAGCAGCTAAATAGATTAAGTCAAAACGCTTGGAAGTCTGTTGACTGACTGAAAAGTTTTATTACATTTATTTAAAACCTTACATATTATAAATCTAAAAACTAGATAAAAAGGTAACAAAAAAGAGAAAAATTTAATGTGTTGAGTACATCTTTGCTGATTATGCATTTGCTTGATGCAAACAAACAAACAAAAAAAGAACAAAAACAAAAAGACAAGACTCAAGAATAACACAAAAACAAAAGCGTCAAATTTCGTCTGGAAATTAAATTCTTTGATAATTTTGTAAAAAGGTGCAATTAAAGTGCTGATAATATCTTGCAAAGTGTGCATGGTGCTAACTTGTTTATTTTATTAGATGGGAACTTAAAATTAAAGAATTCTTATGGATTTCTAAGAATTCTAACATCCTCCCCGCCTTGAATGTGCATTCAAAATTGAGAGATGGAAAATGATGACCTGGATCCAACTTCTAAGTTCCCTGGCACTGGCACTTCTGGATCCTCTGAGTCTTGTATGGTTTTTATTGCAACGTCTTCCTTCCTTGTCATGCAGATTGATCGATATTTCCACATGATGAACCCAATGATTACTGCCGTGAAGATTAGTCCTCTATATCCAACGGCAAATTGATGATAATCGTGTGGTTGAATTTTGTTTGGTAATTGGGTCTGCAGGTTGAACAGATCCCTCCTCAGGTTTTCTAGTTCCCTCAGGTGAGATGAGATGTGTTTTGAGATGTTTTTCGAGGCATATAAGAAGTTGGACTAACTTGGTGTTATCATGTCCGTGAGGTTCCCCGAGAGTGAGTAGGATCGTCTTGAGCTCGATGGATAGATGTTGTGTGATTGAATGGTCAAAAATTGTTGTTTGATGACGCATTTTGATTGGATGATAATTCGACCGGCTCCAACAAGAATATATTGGGTGACGTTAGTTCCACAAACCACATTGATGGCTGTTGGTTGACGAACTGAGTAAATCCATTGGTTAGGGGTGTGCAGATGGATCCAGTGAGGGCCAGGGCCTAGATTCATGACTTCACACGTTGATGGATGAGGAGCCTGATTGAAGTAACTTATTTCGCAAGCTCCAACATTCGAGCCCTTGTGAAACATAGGCTTTCTTTGTTCACAGATGTAGTTGTCATGAACGACTGACACGCAAGTGGAGAGATCATCCATCGAACAATATTGATCTCCATGGAGGTTTATGATGAAGAAATTCGCTGACGGTTTCAGTGCGACGAATGTGTTGTTCACAGGAACTGGTACTGGCGTTAGTTTGTAGAGTTCCAAGTCTTCTAAAGCTAGGAGTGGTAGCTTGATTTGGAAAATGATGAACTTGATAGTGGGCCGACCTTCAATGGGCATCAGGTTATACAGTTTTAGCATGTCATCTTGGAATTGTGGCATCTTCAGTGAAGAAGGGAGCATGCTCTTGATTCTTAGCACTTCTTCTCTGAGTTGCCGTGGTGATATTAGTTGTGGATTTATCTTTCCATGTTGGGTGTCGGCAATAACGTCCATGATGTCGCCTTGTGCCTTCTGATACTTAGAAAGTGTCAAAAAAAGTTGCATGCTCAACATTATGAATGATTGATGTAATTTACTGTCGTTGTTTTCCTGATGTATCTTATTCACTTGCTTGGAAAGTTCATTTAAATTATTTTCTAACTGCCCAAAATGTTTTTCTAATATTTCACTCTCGTGCTTCATCAGGTTCATGGTTGCATCGATGATGGTTGTTTGATTTTTAATCAGGTGAAGGAGATGATCTTCATTTCCCTGAACGTTCTCAATGGTCTGTGCCATATGTTCTGCGTACTCTGAGTCTAAGATGCCAAATAGAGAGTTTGCTACATTTCCTACGATGTTTATGGCCCCTCTTTTGACACGCTGTCTTTGCTGTGTAGGCAATAGGATCTCATTGTTGTCCACCATTTCACTAAGGAGTGCCTTAATATTTTCAAGAATTCAGTGCCCAGATAAATCCTTCTGTGGAAAGATCGCTAATCACTTCCAAATGGGTGGCCTTGGTCGCAAAGCAACAGAATACTGCTATGTATGCCTTCATTGGTCTCTTTCCCCTTATCTTGAAGTGTACCCATACAGGACCACAAAAGTCAATGCCAGTGTTTGCAAATGGCCTTGCGCGTTCAACTCGGTCTCGGGGAAGATTTCCCATAAGCTGATTTGATAGCTTAGGTTTGGATCTTGCACACTGAACGCAGTGTTGGACTATTGACCTGGTCAGAATCTTTCCCTTGATTGGCCAAAAGGTTTGTCGTACTATCGACAACAATGTTTGTGCTCCCACGTGCAGATTTTCCTTGTGCACTTCGTTGATTAGCAGCTTTGTCAATGGATGAGAATACGGTAAAAGCATTGGGTGCTTAGCTTTGTAGGGCAATGATGATTGCTCCAATCTGCCCCCACTCTTACAATTCCTTTACCATCGGGAAATGGTGCAAGAGTGCTGATGGCGCTAGTTTTTGCTACTTCTCCAAATCGTTCCAAGAAGCTGATGTCTTCCTTGAATTCTTCTTGTTGCATATGTCTTATAATTGGAGCCAGACCTGCATCCAGTTCGTGTTTACTCAGCCACGTATGAGTCGTGGTTGCCTTGCCTTTACTATTATTTATGAAGCGTAGGATATATCCGACAACTCTCTGAAGTCTCTTAAAGGAATTCTGATGATCAATTGTCGTGATTATATTAGTGGGCCTCTGAGTGGCGGCGGCTGCGGAGGCTACCTTCCTTCGTTCATTATCATCTTCAACTCGTTTTTTGATGTACGGTGGAGGCCAAGAAATCTCAGATCCATGGAGAAATATTGGTCCATAAAACCAAAGATTGCACGATGCGAGTTTTTCAGGTATGATCCCCCTTGATAGGACGTCAGCTGGATTTTGGCTTGAAGTAACATGCCTCCATTGGTCCGACGACGTGAGTTGTTGAATGGATGACACTCTATTTGCCACAAATGTGTGGAATGATGAGGACTGCGAATTGATCCAGTGCAGCACAATTTCTGAATCTGTCCATAAGTAAACAGAATGGTGCTTGATATTTAAATCCTTAGTTATACGAGAAGCCAGTTCAGCTGCTAGCTTAGCTGCACAGAGCTCCAGACGTGGTAGTGTTATTTGCTTTGTTGGTGCGACCCGTGATTTGGCACATAATAGACGTACTGTGATGAGGTTGGTTTTGTCTACCGATTTTACGTAAACGGCTGCTCCGAGCGCCCTTTCGGAAGCGTCTGCAAAGATGTGAAATTGATATGATTTTGGTGTTCTGTGGTTAAAGGTGTGACGTTCAAACTTGATGTTGTTTAATGCAGCTAGTCCATTACGAAAGTTGATCCAGTAAGTGTACATTTCTTGAGGGAGAGCAGCATCCCAATCTAGTTTTATAGACCAAAGCCTCTGCAGGAATAGTTTTGCGAGAACAATTAGTGGTGCCATTATTCCTAATGGGTCGAAGAAGCGAGCGATGTCAGAATAGGCGGTTCTCTTCGTTATCCGATCATGTTTCTTCGATGATGTTCTAATGGAAAATTGGTCGAATTTTGGTAGCCAAGTTAATCCAATAGTCTTGATCGAGTTCTCGTCCTTGCTGTCAAAGTCCAACGCCAATTCCTGATCCTTTGGATCGATGTTTTGTAGCAACCGTGGGCTGTTGGCGCACCACTTTCTTAATGTCATGCCTGCTGACTTAAGGATCGCTTGTATTTGCGCTGGGATCTCAACTGCGGTGCTTATGCTATCTGAACCAGTGAGGGCATCGTCCACATAGAAGTCGCGTCCTAGCACTTCTGCTCCTAGTGGATACTTCTCCCTTGTTTCATCTGCTAGCCTTTGCAAAGATTTTGTTGCCAGGTATGGGGCACTTGTTGTGCCGTATGTAACAGTAGTCAGTTGGAAGCATTTGATCCGTTGCTCTGGGTCACTTGTCCACCAAATCAATTGATACCGCTGATCTTCTTCGTTCACCCGGATTTGGCGATACATCTTTTCTATATCTGAGGTGAACACATATCTCGGCATTCGAAATCTAAGCAGGTGGGAGAAGACGTCGTCTTGCACCGTTGGTCCAGTTGACAGGAGGTCGTTAAGTGAAATGTTTGTCGAAGTTTTTGCTGACCCATCGAATACGACTCGTAGTTTCGTCGTGGTGCTGTCAGGCTTGGCAACGCAGTGGTGGGGCAAGAAAAAGTATGGCCTTTCTATCTTATTGAAGTTGATTTCTTTCATATGCCCGAGTTGCATGTACTCGTTCATGAAATTGACATATTGCTCCCTCAAATCGTCATGCCTTGCTAATCTTCGCTCCACTGACATAAATCTTTGATATGCGATGTCCTTTGACTCACCGAGCGAAGTTGGCTCACCCTGGAACGGTAGCCTAACAATGAATCTGCCATCTTCATCTCTGGTAGTTGTCCGATCGAAGAAGGCCTCACATCTTCGCTCTGCTGCTGTCAGGTTGGTCTGCTCAGTCGGAGTCTCTAGTCGCCAAAATTTTTCAATTTGTGTGTCCAAAGCTTCATCTTCACTACATATACCGCAAACAGCTGAATTTTCAATCCCTTGTTGGGGTCCACCGCCTACTACCCAACCAAAAACTGTGTTTTGAAGCACCGGTAGATTGTCTCCTAACTTGATCTGGCCAACGCATAGCAATGTGTAGAATAGTCCTGCACCGATCAGTAAGTCAATTGAATCTGAACGGTTGAATCTTGGATCGGCGAGTTGAATATTTCTAGGTAGTGGCCATGGTGAAATGTCTATTTCCTGTGCTGGTTGAGGAGAGATGATTTGTGGCAAAATGTGTACTAATAGTCGACTTCAGAAGTTATTTATCTTGGATTTAATGGTGATATTGATGTGACGTTGCGAACGCTGTCGTTGCGTGCCAATTCCTTCGATGGTCATGGATGCTGGTGTTCCTGTAAAGCCCAATATCCTTGCCATTTTTTCGGTAATAAAGTTAGGTTGTGATCCATTGTCCAATATGGCACGGGCTTCTATAACATTGCCGCTACTAGTTATTAAATTGAGCCTGACTGTACTCAACAGCACGTGCTCATTTGTGGTATGGAATGTTTTTGCTGCCAAAGATATTGAGTCAGCTAATGGTTTGGCTAACTGTTGACTATTTGTGGCAACTGTCTGCGCTGAATCTAGTTTGGTCAGATTTAGTCCTGCAGTATCTGGCTTAGTTTGTATGTGGAGCAAAGAGTTGTGTGGCTTGTTGCACTCTCTACATCTCCTTGACAAGATACAATGGTTTACTGTATGCCCTGACCTTAGGCAGTTTATGCAGGCCTTGATGGTTTTTATGAGGCTAAAACTCTTTGAGGGCGGAGCTTGTAGAAAGATTGGACAGTTGAACACTTGATGATTACCCTTGCATGTTGGGCATTTGACGTCTGTGGTGACAATGGTTGCTAGTGATTTTGCCTGTGGTCTTCTTACAGCTTCCTCCGAGGATTTGCCTTTAGTGCCAAGAGCTTCCAATGATTGGAAGCGATTCCTTCAGCGATTGCAATGCCCTAGGGTCTTTTAGTGATTGCTCCCACAATGTGTGTGTGTTTTTGTCTATTTTCTTTATGAAGATTTGGAGCAATAGTGGATCCCATTGGTCTGTAGCAATTCCAAGATTGGACAGAGCGAGGAGACATTCATGCGTGGTATCATGCATGGTCCTGATTGCGTGGCCTGATTCATGGTTGATCTGGCATTGCCCTAGTAGTTTATTGAGGAGTGCGGTGACGACTAGTCGGATGTTCTCGTATCTCTCGTTTATTATCCTCCAAGCCGTAGCGTAGTTTGCGTCAGAGGTAGTTAGATGTCTTACTAGTCTTTTCGCTTCTCCGCACAAATTTGTTTTCAAATACCAGATTTTCTGGCAATCCGCAATCGGCTGGTTATGAACAAGCTCAGTAAAGAGATCCCGAAATTGCTGCCACTTCAAATAGTCTCCGTCAAATTTGCTTAGTACTATCTTGGGCAGCTTCATTGATGGTACGATGGCACTGGTTTGAGTTAGCGGATGGATGCCTCTTTTGATATTCCCTTCATATCTGGATGCCTCGTGTAGTTGAATGAGGTTATAATGCACCTGTTCCTCCAGGTTGAGGTAGGTTTCTTCTTTATAGCCGAATGTGTCAGGCTCTTCTGTTGATTCCCAAACTACGTGATGGAGGTGCTGTATTTGAGACCAATATTGCTCAATGGCCTTCATTTTTATTTGAAGGAAGTCAGTTGATTGTTCCCTAAGAGGAGCCGGAAGTCCATTAGTAGACGTTCGAGGCTGTGTATCAACGATCGCTGCCTTCGGATTGTGCCACTAATGCTGGTACGATGGTGATCCGAGTCTTCCATCTTGGATGTACGATAAAATCCGCACCCATGAAGGATTTCTCGCCATCGGTGTTGGCTGTGGTAGACTCTTGAGTAGATCCTCGTGTTAATGACATTGCACCTGCAGTTTGATCCTGAGTTCCTTGTGTATTGATTATGACAGTCGGAACGTCCGCGGATTTTCCCTGTGTGGGTGTGGTAGCTGAGGAAGGTTGTGTTCCTGTCTCCACTGGTAATTGTAGTAGTTCCAAGGCCTTCAATCTTGTCTGAATGTCCTGCCGTACACCTTCAAGTCCACTACTAATTCCATTATAATAGTTCTTGGTGAAATAACTATGATTGATGTAGTCGGGATAATTAACACGGATGGAGTTGTCAGTTTTCTCAAAATCTTCCCATAAATGCTCTAATGATCGTAGCTTGGCCTTGAGATAATCTGCTGTCTTCCGTGATGAACTATCCTTGTTGTAGTTCTTGCAAATCCTTATGATTTCCTGACCAGTTGCTTCTTGTCTGCTGGTTAGTTCCTCCAGTGAAACCATGGCGGTTGAAGTTGATTTATAAATTGACTGATGTAAATTAATCCTTGACGTAATTATACAATTTGTTACAGTTGAACGTGATTATACAATTTGTATAATCATGTCGGGGTCACCAGAAATGAATAGAGTTCTTTTACTCTATATTTTGTGTAAATCAAAGGCACTTGTTACCTTGATTTTGATGTTGTATGATCGGCTCTTGGTACCGATATACTTAAACTTAATGAAGACAAAACCTGTACTCAAAATTGATGGTATAAATCGTAGGCACTTGTTACCTAGATTTTGATGTTTGTGTAATCGGCTCTTGATACCGATACACCGTGAACAAATAATTTTCAGCAGCTAAATAGATTAAGTCAAAACGCTTGGAAGTCTGTTGACTGACTGAAAAGTTTTATTACATTTATTTAAAACCTTACATATTATAAATCTAAAAACTAGATAAAAAGGTAACAAAAAAGAGAAAAATTTAATGTGTTGAGTACATCTTTGCTGATTATGCATTTGCTTGATGCAAACAAACAAACAAAAAAAGAACAAAAACAAAAAGACAAGACTCAAGAATAACACAAAAACAAAAGCGTCAAATTTCGTCTGGAAATTAAATTCTTTGATAATTTTGTAAAAAGGTGCAATTAAAGTGCTGATAATATCTTGCAAAGTGTGCATGGTGCTAACTTGTCTATTTTATTAGATGGTAACTTAAAATTAAAGAATTCTTATGGATTTCTAAGAATTCTAACAAGATCTGCTTCGGCAAGTAACGGAGGGGCTGTTGTTGAGCCTTCTTGCTTATTAATTTCTGTTGGCTCAAACTGTTGCCCTTTACAAAATAATAAATTGAAAAAATATGTTTTTTACGGCAAATGTGCAAAGCCTTACCAATTTTAATTGTGAGAGCAATTGTACATCAGAGATTGCACGTTGATTCCGGAATTTTGTTTGTTCGACTGTTTAACATTGGAGTAAGTATCCATCAATATAATTATTCTAGCAACAAATTTAATTAATTTTTATTTACTTTCAAACTAGGCTCAAATCCGTATTAAGCAAGATCCAAATATTACAAAAGAACAAATCGATGGGGTATATGAAGGCTATGACATCATAGAGAAATTTTTAGAATCAAGTGATTTTCTCGGTGGGGATTCTCTTACAATTGCTGACTTCAGCTGTATTGCTACTGTGGCGTACACAATAAAACGCCATCACATCGTTCTTAGAATAAGAATTTTCTCCTTATACTTATAATTCACATGTAGTTTACTCAAGCAAGAATTTTCTCTTTATACTTATAATTCACATGTAGTTTACTCAAGCAAGAATTTTCTCTTTATACTTATAATTCACATGTAGTTTACTCAAGCAAGAATTTTCTCTTTATACTTACAATTCACATGTAATTTAGTTTTAGATTTAGATATAAGACTTTTGTAAATATTTTTGGAATAGAGCTGAATTGTCTTGGACTTCTGTGTTTTGCATAAGAAGTAGTTTTTTTGGTTTTTAAAGACATCTACCAAAGTGGTGACCCCGCAAAGGCGCTACTTAAGTGGTGCCCAAGAACAATAAGCTCTAGTTTCAGGAAGACTGTCCCTGCGGTATCAACATAAACCAGACCGGAGAAATCGCTCCGAGCAAAGATGGATGACGACGGGCCGCAGAATAAGGCATCAATCCAGAAGGAGGAGGACAACAAGCAGCCACGAGAAGGAGAGGAGAAGAACATAGCAGCCGTATCCGTAAGGATACCACCATTCTGGAAGAAGAGTCCGGATCTCTGGTTTCACCAGCTGGAGGCACAATTCCACACCAGCGGCATAAGAGCAGATGACACACAGTACTACACACTAGTAGGAAACCTGGATGCAGACATCTTAACTGAAGTGAGGGATGTCATCACCCACCCACCGGCTGAAAATAAGTATTGGGCCTTGAAGAAGCGACTATTGCAGGCCTTCCAGGAATCCGAGCAGCGACGCCTAAAAAAACTCCTCAGCGGCATCACAGCAGATGGGAGGAAACCATCTCAACTCCTCAACAAGATGAAGGAACTAGCAGGCAGTAACATGTCCAACGAAGGATTGAAGACCCTATGGATGCAACAACTACCTCCACAAACTCAGGCAGTCCTGACTAGTAGCCCAACCCAGGACATTGGCAAACTGGCGGATATGGCAGACAAAATTTCTGAGGTTTTCTCAGACATAGCAGCAATAGCAACACCATCACCCACGAACACATCACCTTCCCTTCAGCAACAAGTGGCAGCGCTCCAGAAACAAGTAGAGCGCCTGAAGTTTCACAGACGAAATTCATCAAGACATCGAAGTTTTTCCCGTAGCCCCAGCCGATTCAGGAGATCCGACAGCAACCAACCAACCGACAGCAACTCGCAGCAAATCTGTTGGTACCACAGGAAATTCGGGAAAGCAGCTAAGCGATGTCAACACCCCTGCAGTTTTGGAAAAAACTAAATTGCGGATCAGGAATGGCGACTAACTGGTCCAAAACCAAAATTTGTCGCCTCTACCTCAACGAAAGGTCCACCAACAAAAGATTTCTCATCGACACTGGAGCCCAAGTTTCAGTGGTTCCACCAACCCCAAAGGAGAAACACCAACACTCAGCACAAATTCTGTACGCAGCCAACGGTACAGAAATACCAACATTTGGGCAACGACTCCTACAACTCAACCTAGGTCTACGCAGGAATTTCCAATGGCCTTTTATCATCGCTCTTGTCAATGAGCCCATAATAGGTTCAGATTTCCTGGCCCATTACGATCTTTTAGTCGATGTGAGGAATAATCGGCTGATCGACAACACAACGTTGCTACAATCATCAGGATCCAGGGTACCATCATCTTCAAGTATAACTGAAATTAGTACTATCAACCCATCAGCTCCACTGTACAGTTTACTGAAGGAATTCAAAGACATCACCAAGAGTACCTTACCTACACACATTTCACACAACGTCAGACATCATATACAAACGAAAGGACCACCAATATACAGCAAACCAAGGCGACTCTCCCCGGAGCAACTAAAGACTGCTAAACAGGAGTTCCAGTACATGATGGATGCAGGAATCTGTCGCCCATCCGACAGCTGCTGGGCAAGTCCCCTCCACATGGTAAAAAAAACCCAATGGCGAATGGCGACCATGCGGAGACTACAGAAGATTAAATGCGGTTACAATTCCTGACCGCTACCCCATTCCACACATCCAGGACTTTGCTCACCAATTACATGGAAGGAGCATTTTCAGCACAATAGACCTCAACCGTGCCTACCATCAAATCCCAATGGCGCCTGAAGACATTCCGAAAACAGCGATCACTACACCATTTGGACTTTTCGAGTTTCCGAGGATGACATTTGGCTTGTGCAATGCAGCACAGACATTCCAGCGATTGGTCCACGAAGTAACTAGAGGCCTTGACTTTTGTTTCCCCTATATAGATGACTTCCTTATCGCTTCCAAGAACAGAGAAGAACATCGACAGCATCTGAGGCAAATATTCCAACGTTTGCAGGAGTACGGACTAACCATCAACCCAAATAAGTGCAGCTTTGAAACAACAGAAGTGCACTTTCTAGGGTATCTCATCAACAAAGAGGGAACTATACCACTCCCATCGAAAGCGGAAGCTATCACAACATTCAGGGAACCAACAACAGTACGGGAGCTTCGCAGATTCTTAGGGATGATCAACTTTTACCGCAGATTCATACCCAAAGCCGCAGAAATTCAAGCCCCCCTTCATGCATGTCACTCAGGCAACAAGAAAAATGACAAAACCATCATACAATGGACACAGGAGCTCCGCCACGCTTTTGAACAATGCAAACAGGCATTGGCAAAGGCAACACTACTAGCCCATCCAATCCAAAACACATCATACGCATTAATGGTAGATGCATCCGACACGGCAGTAGGCGCAGTCGCACAACAGCTAGCACCAGAAGGATGGCAACCATTAGGGTTCTTTTCACGCAAGCTATCACCAGCGCAGACAAAATATAGCGCATATGACCGAGAACTTCTCAGTGCTTACTTGGCAGTGAAGCACTTCCGACATCTCCTAGAAGGACAACATTTTGTCATATACACCGACCATAAGCCATTAACTTTTGCCTTTCAGCAAAAACCAGAGAAGTCCTCTCCAAGACAACTAAGACACCTAAGCTACATAGGAGAGTTCACAACAAGGATTAATCACATCGCCGGAAAAAACAACGTGGTAGCAGATACTCTGTCCAGAGTAAATGCAATTTCCCTGCCATCCACCATCAACTACGATGACCTGGCAAAAGGGCAACAAGAGGATAAAGAGCTACAGAAACTTCTTCAGTCAACCACAACATCATTACAATTAAGAAAACTAGATGTTCCTAATTGTAATCAGCAGATATATTGCGACATATCAATGGGCAACATTCGACCGTACGTCCCAGCGCCACTACGCAGAGAGATCTTCCAGGCGATACACAGTCTATCTCATCCAGGAGTTAAACGAACTACACGTCTGCTAACTGAACGAGTCATCTGGCCCGGTATTAAAAAAGACTGCAGCAAATGGTCCAAGGAATGTGTCAGTTGCCAGAGAAGTAAGGTTCAACGGCATACCAAATCACCATTAGCCGATTTTCCGCCGCCATCGGGACGTTTTCAACATGTTCATCTGGATCTAGTAGGACCACTACCCTACTCGGAAGGCTACACTTATGCCCTCACATGCATCGACCGTTTCACTAGGTGGCCAGAAGTTATTCCTATCGAAGACATAACGGCAGAAACAGTAGCAGCTGCCTTCCTCACAGGATGGATTTCACGTTTCGGCGTACCCATGGAAATAGTTACAGACCAGGGACGTCAATTCGAGTCACAACTTTTCAACGAGATGACTAAACTACTCGGCATAAAAAGAAAACGATCAACACCATATGATCCCCAATCAAATGGAATGATAGAACGATTCCACCGGACACTGAAAACCTCAGTGAAGTGCCACGAGTCGGAGAAATGGACAGAGAAACTACCCTTAGTCCTACTTGGCCTGAGATCATCCTTGTTGGAGGATACTAAGGTAACTCCAGCACAACTAGTCTACGGAGCAACACTAAAGCTTCCAGGCGATTTTTTTATCAGCAACCAAATACACGATAACCATACTACACTTGGAAAATGGCAAAGCCACATGCAATCTCTTCAGCCTAATCAACCAGTACGACATGGACTTCCAAAAACCTTTATCAACAAGGATCTGGAAGAGTGTTCTCACGTCTTTGTACGCAACGATGCGGTGAAGAAGCCACTGCAACAACCCTTCAATGGCCCATACGTCGTGGTATCCAGGACACCCAAGCATTTCACACTCGCCATTAACGGACAGGAACGAGTAATCTCGATCGACAGGTTGAAGCCAGCAATTCTACTTAACCAACATCAACCTGAAACGATGGAGGAGCCAGAGGCCCCAAGAAAAAACGAAAGAACAACCACAACAGCCCCACCAACAGACAACAGGCAGACTTCTTCAGAGACAACCTCTACCAGAACTGGACGCCGCGTTTTCATACCAGCAAGATATCGCTAACGCTGGAAGGGGAGTAATGTGGCGTACACAATAAAACGCCATCACATCGTTCTTAGAATAAGAATTTTCTCCTTATACTTATAATTCACATGTAGTTTACTCAAGCAAGAATTTTCTCTTTATACTTATAATTCACATGTAGTTTACTCAAGCAAGAATTTTCTCTTTATACTTATAATTCACATGTAGTTTACTCAAGCAAGAATTTTCTCTTTATACTTACAATTCACATGTAATTTAGTTTTAGATTTAGATATAAGACTTTTGTAAATATTTTTGGAATAGAGCTGAATTGTCTTGGACTTCTGTGTTTTGCATAAGAAGTAGTTTTTTTGGTTTTTAAAGACATCTACCAAAGTGGTGACCCCGCAAAGGCGCTACTTAAGTGGTGCCCAAGAACAATAAGCTCTAGTTTCAGGAAGACTGTCCCTGCGGTATCAACATAAACCAGACCGGAGAAATCGCTCCGAGCAAAGATGGATGACGACGGGCCGCAGAATAAGGCATCAATCCAGAAGGAGGAGGACAACAAGCAGCCACGAGAAGGAGAGGAGAAGAACATAGCAGCCGTATCCGTAAGGATACCACCATTCTGGAAGAAGAGTCCGGATCTCTGGTTTCACCAGCTGGAGGCACAATTCCACACCAGCGGCATAAGAGCAGATGACACACAGTACTACACACTAGTAGGAAACCTGGATGCAGACATCTTAACTGAAGTGAGGGATGTCATCACCCACCCACCGGCTGAAAATAAGTATTGGGCCTTGAAGAAGCGACTATTGCAGGCCTTCCAGGAATCCGAGCAGCGACGCCTAAAAAAACTCCTCAGCGGCATCACAGCAGATGGGAGGAAACCATCTCAACTCCTCAACAAGATGAAGGAACTAGCAGGCAGTAACATGTCCAACGAAGGATTGAAGACCCTATGGATGCAACAACTACCTCCACAAACTCAGGCAGTCCTGACTAGTAGCCCAACCCAGGACATTGGCAAACTGGCGGATATGGCAGACAAAATTTCTGAGGTTTTCTCAGACATAGCAGCAATAGCAACACCATCACCCACGAACACATCACCTTCCCTTCAGCAACAAGTGGCAGCTCTCCAGAAACAAGTAGAGCGCCTGAAGTTTCACAGACGAAATTCATCAAGACATCGAAGTTTTTCCCGTAGCCCCAGCCGATTCAGGAGATCCGACAGCAACCAACCAACCGACAGCAACTCGCAGCAAATCTGTTGGTACCACAGGAAATTCGGGAAAGCAGCTAAGCGATGTCAACACCCCTGCAGTTTTGGAAAAAACTAAATTGCGGATCAGGAATGGCGACTAACTGGTCCAAAACCAAAATTTGTCGCCTCTACCTCAACGAAAGGTCCACCAACAAAAGATTTCTCATCGACACTGGAGCCCAAGTTTCAGTGGTTCCACCAACCCCAAAGGAGAAACACCAACACTCAGCACAAATTCTGTACGCAGCCAACGGTACAGAAATACCAACATTTGGGCAACGACTCCTACAACTCAACCTAGGTCTACGCAGGAATTTCCAATGGCCTTTTATCATCGCTCTTGTCAAAGAGCCCATAATAGGTTCAGATTTCCTGGCCCATTACGATCTTTTAGTCGATGTGAGGAATAATCGGCTGATCGACAACACAACGTTGCTACAATCATCAGGATCCAGGGTACCATCATCTTCAAGTATAACTGAAATTAGTACTATCAACCCATCAGCTCCACTGTACAGTTTACTGAAGGAATTCAAAGACATCACCAAGAGTACCTTACCTACACACATTTCACACAACGTCAGACATCATATACAAACGAAAGGACCACCAATATACAGCAAACCAAGGCGACTCTCCCCGGAGCAACTAAAGACTGCTAAACAGGAGTTCCAGTACATGATGGATGCAGGAATCTGTCGCCCATCCGACAGCTGCTGGGCAAGTCCCCTCCACATGGTAAAAAAAACCCAATGGCGAATGGCGACCATGCGGAGACTACAGAAGATTAAATGCGGTTACAATTCCTGACCGCTACCCCATTCCACACATCCAGGACTTTGCTCACCAATTACATGGAAGGAGCATTTTCAGCACAATAGACCTCAACCGTGCCTACCATCAAATCCCAATGGCGCCTGAAGACATTCCGAAAACAGCGATCACTACACCATTTGGACTTTTCGAGTTTCCGAGGATGACATTTGGCTTGTGCAATGCAGCACAGACATTCCAGCGATTGGTCCACGAAGTAACTAGAGGCCTTGACTTTTGTTTCCCCTATATAGATGACTTCCTTATCGCTTCCAAGAACAGAGAAGAACATCGACAGCATCTGAGGCAAATATTCCAACGTTTGCAGGAGTACGGACTAACCATCAACCCAAATAAGTGCAGCTTTGAAACAACAGAAGTGCACTTTCTAGGGTATCTCATCAACAAAGAGGGAACTATACCACTCCCATCGAAAGCGGAAGCTATCACAACATTCAGGGAACCAACAACAGTACGGGAGCTTCGCAGATTCTTAGGGATGATCAACTTTTACCGCAGATTCATACCCAAAGCCGCAGAAATTCAAGCCCCCCTTCATGCATGTCACTCAGGCAACAAGAAAAATGACAAAACCATCATACAATGGACACAGGAGCTCCGCCACGCTTTTGAACAATGCAAACAGGCATTGGCAAAGGCAACACTACTAGCCCATCCAATCCAAAACACATCATACGCATTAATGGTAGATGCATCCGACACGGCAGTAGGCGCAGTCGCACAACAGCTAGCACCAGAAGGATGGCAACCATTAGGGTTCTTTTCACGCAAGCTATCACCAGCGCAGACAAAATATAGCGCATATGACCGAGAACTTCTCAGTGCTTACTTGGCAGTGAAGCACTTCCGACATCTCCTAGAAGGACAACATTTTGTCATATACACCGACCATAAGCCATTAACTTTTGCCTTTCAGCAAAAACCAGAGAAGTCCTCTCCAAGACAACTAAGACACCTAAGCTACATAGGAGAGTTCACAACAAGGATTAATCACATCGCCGGAAAAAACAACGTGGTAGCAGATACTCTGTCCAGAGTAAATGCAATTTCCCTGCCATCCACCATCAACTACGATGACCTGGCAAAAGGGCAACAAGAGGATAAAGAGCTACAGAAACTTCTTCAGTCAACCACAACATCATTACAATTAAGAAAACTAGATGTTCCTAATTGTAATCAGCAGATATATTGCGACATATCAATGGGCAACATTCGACCGTACGTCCCAGCGCCACTACGCAGAGAGATCTTCCAGGCGATACACAGTCTATCTCATCCAGGAGTTAAACGAACTACACGTCTGCTAACTGAACGAGTCATCTGGCCCGGTATTAAAAAAGACTGCAGCAAATGGTCCAAGGAATGTGTCAGTTGCCAGAGAAGTAAGGTTCAACGGCATACCAAATCACCATTAGCCGATTTTCCGCCGCCATCGGGACGTTTTCAACATGTTCATCTGGATCTAGTAGGACCACTACCCTACTCGGAAGGCTACACTTATGCCCTCACATGCATCGACCGTTTCACTAGGTGGCCAGAAGTTATTCCTATCGAAGACATAACGGCAGAAACAGTAGCAGCTGCCTTCCTCACAGGATGGATTTCACGTTTCGGCGTACCCATGGAAATAGTTACAGACCAGGGACGTCAATTCGAGTCACAACTTTTCAACGAGATGACTAAACTACTCGGCATAAAAAGAAAACGATCAACACCATATGATCCCCAATCAAATGGAATGATAGAACGATTCCACCGGACACTGAAAACCTCAGTGAAGTGCCACGAGTCGGAGAAATGGACAGAGAAACTACCCTTAGTCCTACTTGGCCTGAGATCATCCTTGTTGGAGGATACTAAGGTAACTCCAGCACAACTAGTCTACGGAGCAACACTAAAGCTTCCAGGCGATTTTTTTATCAGCAACCAAATACACGATAACCATACTACACTTGGAAAATGGCAAAGCCACATGCAATCTCTTCAGCCTAATCAACCAGTACGACATGGACTTCCAAAAACCTTTATCAACAAGGATCTGGAAGAGTGTTCTCACGTCTTTGTACGCAACGATGCGGTGAAGAAGCCACTGCAACAACCCTTCAATGGCCCATACGTCGTGGTATCCAGGACACCCAAGCATTTCACACTCGCCATTAACGGACAGGAACGAGTAATCTCGATCGACAGGTTGAAGCCAGCAATTCTACTTAACCAACATCAACCTGAAACGATGGAGGAGCCAGAGGCCCCAAGAAAAAACGAAAGAACAACCACAACAGCCCCACCAACAGACAACAGGCAGACTTCTTCAGAGACAACCTCTACCAGAACTGGACGCCGCGTTTTCATACCAGCAAGATATCGCTAACGCTGGAAGGGGAGTAATGTGGCGTACACAATAAAACGCCATCACATCGTTCTTAGAATAAGAATTTTCTCCTTATACTTATAATTCACATGTAGTTTACTCAAGCAAGAATTTTCTCTTTATACTTATAATTCACATGTAGTTTACTCAAGCAAGAATTTTCTCTTTATACTTATAATTCACATGTAGTTTACTCAAGCAAGAATTTTCTCTTTATACTTACAATTCACATGTAATTTAGTTTTAGATTTAGATATAAGACTTTTGTAAATATTTTTGGAATAGAGCTGAATTGTCTTGGACTTCTGTGTTTTGCATAAGAAGTAGTTTTTTTGGTTTTTAAAGACATCTACCAAACTACGATATCTTCTGAACAAGGTTTTGCACCATTGGATCCTGCTAAACATCCGAAAACTGCTAGATGGATTAAGAGATTGGAACAATTACCTTATTATGATGAAATCAATGTCAAGCATGCAGCTACCGCGATAGAGGTGTTTAATGCAAAACTTGCAGCATTAAGGGAGAAGAATTAGTTAAACGCTGCTCATAAATTTGTTTTTGATGCTTTAAATTGAGATATATAGCAGGAACACAATGCTCGCCAAAGGCCGCGGGCTATGAAAGCTTTATCGCTCTCAAATTATGCCAACGCTGTCAATCGTAAAACTAAAATCATAATAGAGCAAAGCGATATCGTAGGCGATGGAAAAAAAATTTGTTCCTGTCAAATGATTTTCAAATTTAAATTGAAGCTAATTTAAACTAATATGAGGAAAAAGAGAGTGCAAAACGTGCCTTTTTTAATTTTAAAATATACCACCCTCAGACGCAACAGAATTTGTCCAAAAATCACTTTTCTTGCCATGATAATAAGGTTTTATTTGTTCACAGCGCTGTTTTTTTGTATGGGGAAATTGGTAGAACTGTAAGCGTCAACCAGAAAATAGAAATAGGTTCTAATTTTTTTGGTCGTGGTTTTGCTCGCTTCGCCGGTAGTTTCATTTTGTTCGTTCTTATGTAGATACATGGTGTCTATTATTTGACAACGCAAAGCTTTCATAGCCCACGGCTTATGGCGAGCATTGTGTTCCTGCTATTATGTGAATTAAAGCAATTTATAGTATTTTTTATCAACTGTTTTACTATTCTTAATAGCCATGAACTTAGTTTTAAGAATGTGAACTTGATAGAAAGCCAGTTTTAGCAGATAAATGTGCAATCATTTCCTCTACACTTGATTGACATTTAGAAATGTCAAATTTCAAGTTTTCAGTTTTGGCACTACCTGATTTTATTTCTGCCAATGATGCACTGAACTCTTAATATGAAATTGAACAAAATTTGAGTTCAGTGAAAAAGGGGGCTTATGGATGAGCGAGAGGACTATACTTTCTATACTTTTTGGTGCCATGAGTTTATATGGGAATAATGTCTGATGAGCAGTCCATTATTATATGTCAGTGGTTTAATGAGATAAAGCAAAGTCGACAACGGCGACAACGTAGTAAATACATGCAGCAAGGCAGAGTTTATGTGAACTGTTGCACACATAGACTCGAGTTTCTTCGCCTCTTGTGCCCCGTCCCCCCCATTTCCTAGCGTTATACGAAAGCTCTGACGATTTTTCAATGTGTTAGAGCGTGATGCAATCAATTAGCTCTCATAGAAATTTTTTAAGCTAAGGCGAGCCTAAAGAAGTTTTACTTCAAAAACTTGTGAAACCCTGCATTATCTGAAAGATTAATTATTCAAGATTTAGATGTAGTAATAAAAACAGCAAAAATAAATTATAAATGCTTTTAATTTCAAAATTACAAAAATACATTTTAAGGAACTTAACTATCAGTCTTCATGACAAATGAGAAAAATCTTAAAATATCTAGATATTATAACTTTTTTTTAGAATTAACAAAATAAACTTCTGATAAAGAAGGAAAAATAAACATTTTATAAATCAATAGCTTCATTGGCACAAATCGGGCACATTGGAGACATATGTATGTCACGGTGACACCAGAGGCCCGATATTGGGAACACGTGTGAACTTGCCGAACTAAAAGATCGAGTCAAAACGAGCAGCTCCTGAAAGACACAGTGATATAAGTTTGATAGTTATTGAAATATTGTTGTTCCAACCCGCACGGTGTCACCCTGACACCGCCTAGGCAATTAATACCTGTGACACATGTACCATCATAATGAAAATAACCTTCATTATCGTGGCAAAAACCCACCATAATGAAAGTCCAAAATGAAAGTATTTTACTTTCATTTGGACTGTAATTTCGGTTAAGTGACATCTGTTGGAAAATTGGAAACTACATTTTAAAATAAAATAATTTGATTTCACGTTAGTTAAGCAACAATTTGCAAGGATCTTTTCTTTACTACTTTAAAAAATATTTTTTTAAATATTCCAAATTAAAACAGCTTAAAATTAAAGCAAAAAAACAGCAGGTTTATATCCTCACTTGATATGCCAGATGCAAACGAAAGTAAAGTGTAATGTGTCACCCCATCATTTCCTTGACTACCATAATGAAAGTTACCATCATGATGAAAGTATAGTGTGTCACAGGTATAAAGGTTAAAATGTAGATTCCAATTTTCCAACAGATGCACCTAACCGAAATTACAGTCCAAATGAAGGTAAATACTTTCATTTTGGGCTTTAGGGCCCCATAAGGGCCCCATACACTACAAGGTTTTATGTGTACAAACAAGGCGTTCAAACAAAGATTGACAGTGTGTGGTGAATTTGGTTTTTGGTTTTATGTTTGTCACAAGTTTGTCCCAAATATCAAAACGTTTTGATTTTTTCGTGGTTTTATCTGACAGTTCTCTCCACAACATAAAAAACGTCTGCTCTGGTGTTGTTTATTTTGTTTCGGTGTTTTTAGTATTTAGCTGTATTTATTTATTTAGTTTTGCTGTAAAACCTTATAGTGTATGGGCAGGCTCAACGTACAAACAAGTTTGTCACAAACACTGTGGGACATGTTTGTACGCATAAAACCTTGTAGTGTATGGGCCCCTATACACTACAAGGTTTTATGCGTACAAACAAGGCGTTCAAACAAAGGTTGACAGTGTGTGTTGAATTTGGTTTTTGGTTCTATGTTTGTCACAAGTTTGTCCTAAATATCAAAACGTTTTGATTTTTTCGTGGTTTTAGCTGACAGCTATCTCCATAACATAAAAAACGTCTGCTCTGGTGTTGTTTATTTTGTTTCGGTGTTTTTAGTAATTAGCTGTATTTATGTATTTAGTTTTGCTGTAAAACCTTATAGTGTATGGACAGGCTCAGTGTACAAACAAGTTTGTCACAAAGACTGTGGGACATGTTTGTACGCATAAAACCTTGTAGTGTATAGGGCCCTTTTCATTATGGTGGGTTTTGCCACGATAATGAAGGTTACTTTCATTATGATAGTATATGTGTCACAGGTTTTATGGTGGGTTTTTGCCACGATAATGAAGGTTACTTTAATTATGATGGTATAAGGTGCAAGTTACACTATGCATCATTTCGTTTATTACCTCCGCATCCAAACCGGTTTTTTAGGTAAGGGGTCGCAGAGAAGTATATGGCATGTGTCTCCTCACTTTTGAGCTAGAAAATTTGCCAGACACCCATCCATTACACTAACACAGATTTAACATCGCACTCGGGGTATGCGAAAACCATGAGAAATTCCCCCTCTCATTAGCGGTTTATTGTACAACTACATAGGCATCACAATCGTTAAACGAAAAAAAGGCAGAAAAATGAATGCTTAGTGTAATACCCGCATCGTATACAAACCTTTTTGATGTGAGTACCGAGTGATGGATATTGTAATTTGCATCTATGTATGTGTCATAGGTATAATACCTGTGACACACTATACTTTCATTATGATGGTAACTTTCATTATGATGGTCAAGGAAATGATGGGGTGACACATTACACTTTACTTTCATTTGAATCTGGCATATCAAGTGAGGATATAAACCTGCTGTTTTTTTGCTTTAAATTTAAGCTGTTTTAATTTGGAATATTTAAAGAAATATTTTTTAAAGTAGTAAAGAAAATATACTTGCAAATTGTTGCTTAACTAACGTGAAATCAATTTATTTTATTTTAAAATGTAGTTTCCAATTTTCCAACAGATGTCACTTAACCGAAAAAATACTTTCATTTTGGACTTTCATTATGGTGGGTTTTTGCCACGATAATGAAGGTTACTTTCATTATGATGGTATATGTGTCACAGGTATAATTTCCTTGACCAGCATAATGAAAGAATAGTATGTCACAGATAGGTACTATTGGCAATCGTGAACTCGACCAAGCATTTCCATAAGTATCTCTATGGGCAAAACTTCATCCTTCGAACGGATCCTGCAGCATTAAAGTGGTTGATACAACTAGTGAAGGTCAAGTGGTAAAATGGATCGAGAGACTTCAATCCTACGAGATCAATATAGGCCACGGAAAGGGAAGAAACCATGGAAATGCAGATACACTCTCCCGGCGACCATGCGAACCAGGTTGTAAACATTTTTGACGTATCGAGGAAAAGTAGTGTCATAGGACGAAAGAGCTGATAAAAAAAATCTGCGATCCCTTTCGTCCTCGCTCACCTTCTTCTGCACAAACTACATTTTCAGTCGATTTTTGTTGAGTGGCTCTTGGCCCGTGTAAAACTGGCCCTTGTAGTAACGATACAAGTTGTCAAAATTAAAAAAAATTATGAAAATTACAATTTCAGAAATATTCGCAGCATAACTTGTGCATTGAGCTTTAGGAAATAACGAGCTCCATCAAAAAACTGTCAGCTAATAAATTTTTGTTTTTTGATTGTTCAAATTTCTTTGTTGTAAATGTTCGACTATAAAACAAACCTATGAGCAAATTATTTTCAAGAAATCACAGATGTTGGAAATATATATTCCAATTTCTACAGTTTGCTATTCCCGTGTTCCTTCATATGCTGGATTTTAGTTTGATTGTGGGTAACTCAAATACCGTAGAATACGATGAAGCGTCAATAATTTTTGTGATCGCTGCGAGTGCTTGCCTTATGGTTTTTCTACCACAAGTTCAGGTAAAGAGGTCTAAATACTCCCTTCCTAAAGAAATTTATAAGGTAAGTAGTATTACCCTAGAATTATAGCCATTTAATAATATATTTATTTGTTTTAGATTGTCCTGCAAGTGGCAGTAATTGACTTGTTAGTTCGGTTCGTTCTTATACCTCTATCTTATTTGCTTTATTGTCTGTATTTAAAAAATATATTGGTAAGTTAAATAATTGCGTCTTGGCAAGATATTAATGTTCTTTTCAATAAATTTGGTAGGATTAATATACATACAATACATATGTTCATACGGTTTATTTAAAAAGTTCAATTTATTTTTAAAACCTTTATTTAACAAATTATTAGGTATACCATTATAGTTATTTTCAAAATTGTGTCCATATTAGATGGAATTTAGTTATCCCATCTCCGCCACCATCGTTGAAAATACGCACCAAGTCCCTTTCATTTAAATCGTTCAACAACGATGTCAGTTGTTTATTTGCAGTTTTCTCATCCCGAGAGAGAACCCATCAATGCAAAATCCGGCCGCACTCGACACGAGCCACAAATTCTCAGGTGCTGTGTTTACAGTCGGTCCACCAGGAACAAATGGACTGATTAGGGCCCTTTTACATCCCAAACATAAAGTGGAAAAGCAAATTGGAAGTCTTATCATAGAAATTTGTATGCTTTTCTCTCGGTTGCACGAATATGGAATCGAGCTCCTATTTGCATTTCCACTTTCGTTTGGGATGCTAAAATCCATGAGTTTCCATGAGAGTTCAACCAGAGTTGAACCCGAGTTATACATCATGGAAACAGAATGAGTTAAGAGTTTTCGTTAAATATTTTCAAGTCTGCTCAACATAACGAAAATAGGTAGGTTGAATTGAGTTCACGCATGCAACTAAAAACGGCACACTAACAAAGGTACAAAAACTGAAAATGTTTCGCCTCTTTATATTTAATAAATAGTTTTAAACAAAAATCTATAACAAAATTAATTTATGGAAAAAGATGGAGGAAGACGGAAGGCAGGAATGGAAACGGATAGAGTTAATCGTTGAGTTCAAGTGTCATTTCAACTCAACCACAACTCAACTCGACTCCTATGGAAACTCAGTATATGTTTACTCCACACGGGATCCCGAGATTTGAGACTTTTTGAATTATTTGCATGAGGAGGAGTGAGAGAGAAATAGCAAAATTTGCGCACGCGGGATCCTGTGTGGCGTAAACATACAGAGCTAATATGTCGTCGTTGGTATATGTGCCGTAAAGCCCATTAGGAAAAATCGCTTCGAAAGTCCTTTTAAAGCGCTTTTTTGAAGCAGTAAAGCGCTTACGCTCCGTAAGAAGCTTCATGTTATTTTAACATTGCATGTCCGCAGAGCTCAGCACTTTATTATGTTTCGTAAAAAAGCTTTTAAAGCAGTGGCGGTTCGTAAGGTTCAGGATAAGGGAAGCAATGCGTAGGGCGTCAAAGCTAATGTACCCCGCGAGCGATAAAAGTAAAGGTATCGGCGGCTTTAATTAGAAAAACTGAAAAATAACAAATTTGAAAACGAATTAAGTAATTAACCCCATGCAAAAAGTAGAAACCCGTACTACCAATCTATATTCTTTTTATTTTAATATAATAAAAAATAATGTAGTAAGATATACATACAGTGGCGAACAGAAGTCAACGTACGCCATACAAAATAGCGAAAATTCGTATTTTTATTTTATTTTTAAAAATTGAAAAAAATTGTGATATCACAATATACGTATCAAAACATTTTATTGAAATTCCATAATAAATTATTTCTACAAAAAAAATAACAAAAAAGTGAAATATACAGAATTCACAAATAACAAAAGTCAACGTACACTTAAAAAATTTTATTATTATTTTTTGTAGAAACAATTTCATTATGCAATTTCAATATAATGTTTTTGTACAGAGGATTGTACTTATTTATTTTGTAATATCACAATTTTTTTATGCTATAGTAAACGAATTTTCGCTATTTTATATGGTGTACGTTGACTTTTGTTCGCCACTGTATAACACAATTCAAAAAAATAATCTCTCTATCCCTTTAAATCATCATTAAAGAGAATCATAAAAAACAAATGGAAGCTACAAATTTTCAGCTTCTTCAATACACACCTCCTGCCACCCCAGTATAACACAATTCAAAAAAATAATCTCTCTCTATCCCTTTAAATCATCATTAAAGAGAATCATAAAAAACAAATGGAAGCTACAAATTTTCAGCTTCTTCAATACACACCTCCTGCCACCCCATTAGAATAAAGAGAAAGTTCACCCATCATCGATCTCTTTTTTTATTGACTCAAAGGAAAATTCATATTAAGAGTCAAAACAAATTTCGAAGCAAAATTTTCAAGAGCAACTCCACAGCAGGCGAAACCAGAGCAGAATACCAGAAAACGAAACCAGCGAATCGACTTCTCATATCCCGGTATTCGGCTCCGAAGAAGCTGCGTTTAGTTCAGCTTCTCAGGGACCTGTATCTACCAAAGCCTTCTGTATTTACAAGCCATGCACTAGAAAAATATTGAGAGCCAATTTCCCCTGACTTCAATTCTCCAAATTACACTAACAACATAACTTGACTTCAGAGAATTGAAGTCCTATTGAGAGGAAATTTAGAGAGCCAAATTTTCTAGTGCATGGCCATAACCTTCTATATTTACAAGCCATGAACAAGAATCAATATTGAGAGAATTTCCCCTGAATCGGACTACCAAATCTCCAAATTACACTAACAACATAACGTGATTTCACCGAGTTGTGGTCCGATCGAGGGGAAATTCGCTCTCAATATTTTTCTTGTTCATGGCTATAGGCCTTCCGCACACTTGTCCATAACATCAAAACCAAAACCGGTTTTATAGGCAAGGGGTCGCAGGGAAGACAACTTTTCTTCCATAATTTTCCATCATTTGTTCACCCAAACATTTTCTGGTTTCACCGTCCATTACACTAACACAAGCATATTTTCGTTCTCAGTAAAGCTGCTTCGCTGTTCTTGCACCCCACACTACTACATAGGCATTACAATCGTTACACGAAAATGATGGAGAAAAGTGAGTTCCGAGTGTATTATTGAACCAAGGCATAACCTTCTATATAGAAAGCCATGAACATGCCATGCTCACACATACAAGTAAGCAATTCGGTGGTCCAGGTGCCATATTCGTTTCCTGTCAAATTGTATGGAATAGTGGATGTGAGAATTGTTTTTTTTTTGTTTCTTTAGTGAAATAATTATATAAAAAGAAAGTTATTAACTCAATAGGCATGAAAACAATTAAATTAAAACGTTGTCATAGAAGTGATATCTAAAAATTATGAATTTTAGTGCGATATTGGTGTTTTTTTAGTGTATTACAGTGGGCCTTAGTACAAAAAAAGAAACTACATATTATATTCATGTAAACCTCATGTGATTTGATTAAAAAAATTAAAAAACATTGAGTGATTAAGTGTGTTAATTGTAAAGGTGGCCACTTTGTTTACATTCGCGGTGGTTTTGTCGTGTTTCATTAGGAAAATTGTTGAGTTTTTCATGTTGTGCGGTGGTAATCGAATTACCAGTGATTTTAAAGTGATTGATATCTTCATTATGGTGTAATTATTAAAAATATAAGTGCAGAAAAATGTGAAAGAAGGTGCTAAAGTTATTGTTTTGATTGACACTTAAATTGGGGCTTATTTAGTACATTTACGTATAAATATCTAACCTTGGATATAAAAACATTCTCGACTGTGGATATAGCAGTAATCGGCAAAATCTACAATGGCTTCATATCCAATATAATACCTTTATAAATGCACTGAATATGCCCCAATTTAAATGGCATTCAAAACAATAACTTTAGCACTTTCTTTCACATTTTGCAGCACTTATATTTTTAATAATTAACACCGCACAACATGAAAAACTTAACTTTTTTTTCCTAATGAAACACGACAAAACCACCGCAAACGTAAACAAAGTGGCCACCTTTACAATTAACACACTTAGTCATTCAATGTGACACTAAAATCGCACTAAAATTCATAATTTTTAGGTATCACTTCTATGACAACGTTTTGATTTAATTGTTTTCATGCATATTGAGTTAATAACTTTCTTTTTATATAATTATTTCACAAAACAAACAAAAAAAAAATCTCGCATCTATTTTTCTATATAATTTGATAGGAAACGAATATGGCACCCGGACCACCAACTAACACATACACAACTGGTGTTCATGGCTTTCTATATAGAAGGTTATGACCAAGCAACCAAGGCCCTCGTAAGTACAGGCCTGGAAGCAGAGTTTGTGTTTGTGTTGGTAATAGACCCATTATCTGTCAAATAGGAAGAAATTATATGGAGGAGGTAAAAGTTCGGGATATTTTGCCGTAAAAAGTCATAAAATAATATATTTAACCAGTTTTTGTTGCAATAGGATTACCAGTGAATAGTGCTTTAGTGATTTAATTAAGAAAAGTTAAAAAAATCGAGTGGTTAAGTGTATTTTAAGTGTGTTAATTGTAAAGGTGGCCAATTTTGTTTACATTCGCGGTGGTTTTTTCTTGTTTATTTAGCGGAAAAATGTTGAATTTGTGTAGTAATATAATAAAAAGTGCTTTTTCAATGATTAAAGATTATTATAGAATAGTTATTAAACACATTAAGTGCAAGTACCACCATACAACATGCATAACAATAACTTTTTCACTTTTCCTTCATATTTTTCTGCACTTATGTTTTTAATAAGTATTCTATAATAATCTTTAATCACTCAAAAAGCACTTTTTATTATATTACTACACAAATTCAACATTTTTCCGCTAAATAAACAAGAAAAAACCACCGCGAATGTAAACAAAATTGGCCACCTTCACATTTAACACACTTAAACTCTCAATTTTTTTAAATTTTCTTAATTAAATCACTAAAGCACTATTCACTGGTAATCCTATTGCAACAAAAACTGGTTAAATATATTATTTTATGACTTTTTACGGCAAAGCAAAAATATTCCGAACTTTACATCACGGCGTATAAATCCAACAAAAGTGACAGATTCTGGGACTACGAGCAGCTGCGTTAGTGTTACTGAGATAGGCAACTTCCAGGCCTGTACTTGAGAAGGTCTTGATTGAACTCATATTAAAACCGGTTTTAAATTATGGACAAGTCTGCGAAGGGCCATACAGAAGGCTTTGGTACAAAGCCTTCTACATTTACAAGCCATGCCATAACCTTCTATATTTACAAGCCATGAACAAGAATCTCAATTGAGAGAATCGGACCACCAAATTCTCACAAATTCTCCCAAATTCTCCAAATTACACTAACAACATAACGTGATTTCACCGAATTGTGGTCCGATTGAGCGGAAATTCGCTCTCAATATTTTCCTTGTTCATGCTTCAATTTATCTGTCAGAATCAAAGCCTTCTACATTTACAAGCCATGCACTACGAAATCCCACACTCCCATTCAAAGAAAATGGCTCTTCAATTTATCTGTCAGAATGGACTTCAGTCAGAATGGACTTCAATTTAGCTGTGAGAAAAGCAATTTTTTAACTTAGTTTTTGGAATAAAAAGTGGTAAAATAATGTATTTTATCACTTTTTAGTGCACACGGATTATCAGTGATAAGTTATTTAGTGATCTGACTCCATAAATTAAAAAAAATTAGTCGTTAAGTGTATTTTAAGAGTGTTAATTGATTAGGTGACGTTTTTGTTTACATTTGCGGTGGTTTTTTCGTGTTAATTTAGGGAAAAAATGATGAATTTGTGTAGTAATGGAATTTAAAGTGAATTTAAAGTAGTTAAAAATTATTATAGAAGAGTTATTAAAAACATAAGTGCAAGTACTACCACACAAAATGAATAATAATAACTTTTTCACTTTTCCTTCACATTTTTCTGCACTAATGTTTTTAATAACTATTCTATAATAATCTTTAAAGCACTTTTTATTATATTACTACACAAATTCAACATTTTTTCCCTAAATTAACCCGAAAAAACCACCGCGAATGTAAACAAAAATGGTCACCTAATCAATTAACACTCTTAAAATACACTTAATCACTCACTTCTTTTTAATTTTTTTTATTAAATCACTAAAGCACTAATCACTGATAATCCATGTGCACCAAAAAGTGATAATATACATTATTTTACCACTTTTAAGTGCAAAAACAAAGTTAAAAAATTGTTTCGTACGGCTTCGGCAATGTTAATTCCACAATTTTGGCTCTTCATACACATACATGCACATACCTGGGGCATGGCTTGTAAATGTAGAAGGCTTTGGTCAGAATGGACTTCAGTCAGAATGGACTTCAATTTAGCTGTGAGAAAAGCAATTTTTTAACTTAGTTTTTGGAATAAAAAGTGGTAAAATATTGTATTTTATCACTTTTTAGTGCACACGGATTATCAGTGATAAGTTATTTAGTGATCTGACTCCATAAATTAAAAAAAAATTAGTGGTTAAGTGTATTTTAAGAGTGTTAATTGATTAGGTGACGTTTTTGTTTACATTCGCGGTGGTTTTTTCGTGTTAATTTAGGGAAAAAATGTTGAATTTGTGTAGTAATGGAATTAAAAGTGAATTTAAAGTAGTTAAAAATTATTATAGAAGAATTATTAAAAACATTAGTGCAAGTACTACAACACAACATGAATAACAATAGCTTTTTCATTTTTCCTTCACATTTTTCTGCACTTATGTTTTTAAAAACTATTCTATAACAGTCTTTAATCACTTTCAAAGCACTTTTTATTATATTACTACACAAATTCAACATTTTTTCCCTAAATTAACACGAAAAAACCACCGCGAATGTAAACAAAAATGGTCACCTAATCAATTAACACTCTTAAAATACACTTAATCACTCACTTCTTTTTAATTTTTTTATTAAATCACTAAAGCACTAATCACTGATAATCCATGTGCACCAAAAAGTGATAATATACATTATTTTACCACTTTTAAGTGCAAAAACAAAGTTAAAAAATTGTTTCGTACGGCTTCGGCAATGTTAATTCAAAAAATTTTGGCTCTTCATACACATACATGCACATACCTGGGGCATGGCTTGTAAATGTAGAAGGCTTTGCTTTGGTATCAACAGGCTTTGGTATCAACGCAAACCTTTGCGTGAGTGAGAGTTCAATTGAATTGAATGTGTTGGACTTTTCACGTTGATTTTCGGTGCCAAAGAAGCTGGAGATATTACAGCTTCCCTACGTTATGTTAAGCCTCGGCCCCGATAAGAGCGGCGAGCGGCACCAGAAAAATTTAATGGCTCGGATTAGAGGTGAGCGGCACTTTAGTATTCCCGCTCTACCGCTCTCCGCTCGTATCGTGGCCGAGGCTTTATTCTTTGTATACAGTAGTATGAATTGTACATTTTATATAAAAAAATCTGTACATTGCTTTCTTAGTGTTTCCAGATGAAGAAATATATTAAGATTTTGTTTTTGATTAATCTTAATAAGTATATTTAAATTAATTTTTTATGAAGTTGCCTATTTGGTCAAGGGAAGCAGTGCTTCCTTTGCTTCCAAAGAGGAACCGCCACTGTTTTAAAGTGATCTGCTGAGATTGTGCTGAGGTACCGCTGTTGTAGGAAGCAGAAGGTAGCTCTTACTGCTTTATATCTGCTCCGCAGCAAAGCACTTGTATTTGTTCCTACCCCAGTAGGAAAAAATACAAGTGCTTTGCTGCGGAGTAAATATAAAGCAGTAAGAGCTTCTTTCTGCTTCCTACAACAGCGGAATTAAAGCACAATCTCAATAAAAGCTTCCTTCTGCTTCCTACAACAGGGGTATTTAAGCACAATCTCAGCAGATCAGCATAATAAAAGTGCTGAGCTCTGCGGACATGCAATGTTAAAATAACATGAAGCTTCTTACGGAGCGTAAAGGTGAAACCCCAATGTAGGCTTGGCTTGCTTGAACTTGGTGAGCTTTTCAGGTACCTCGTGCCAAAGCAAAACCAGCCCAACATGCCAAAGTAAAACAAACCCAAATACACGCTTTGCTTTAGTTACTTGACAGTTTGCTTTTCATGAGCACATGACATAGAAATATTACCCGAAAGAGGTGAGAGGTATGAATTTTGCGAAATTTTTCCTTGGGAATGGACATTATTGTTTCACAAAAAGAACAAAGGATCGTATGGAAATTGTATCTGTAAAAAAAGGAGAATGAAAAAATTTTAAATGGGATATACATAGAAGTAGTTTTTGAACTCTTAAATATTTATAATTAATGTTATTCGCAAAAAACTA
Source organism: Thereva nobilitata (assembly GCA_963855945.1). Lineage (NCBI taxonomy): Eukaryota > Metazoa > Arthropoda > Insecta > Diptera > Therevidae > Thereva > Thereva nobilitata. Next base: position 59,672,463 of record OY979698.1, on the reverse strand, counting down.
ATTTCTTTATGAAATAAATTTTCTCAAACCTCTACATACATTTATATCTCTAAGCAAAATAAATATTAAACAAACGCGAAAGCATACAAAGCATCAACAAATTGAACATTGAGCTTTGCTTTGCTCTGCTTTGGCTTTGTCATTTGGTTTTGTCCCATAACAAAGCACTGGTTTATTTGATATGTCAAAGCAAAGCACTAAAGCAAGCTAAGCCTACATTAGGGTTTCACCTTAAGCGCTTTAACTGCTTTAAGCTTTTCAAAAGGCGCTTTAAAAGGCTTTTCGAAGCGATTTTTTTCCTACTGGGACTGGGAGGATACTTAAACACAGACTTAATCTAAGTAAACTCTGCATGGAAATGGAAACTCAGTAGGAGTAACTACACCGGTGTATTTTGAAGTAGTTCCAACTACCCCAGCTCATATGTTGGAGTAGATGTTTAGAGTACTTACGATTTTTTTTTTGCATTTTGCAAAAGATGGCGCTGTCAAAATTTTAAATTGTTATTCACCTTTACGGTTATATCAATCATTGAGTGAAATTACACGGCCATTCACTTGGGATTCACGTCAAACCTGTCTGTGCATGATTTGAGTATTACACGATGTACTTAATTTTCTGCCTCTTTTTCGTGTAACGATTCTATTGTCTATGTGGTTGTGTACAAAGCAACAAAAATTCTAATCATTTTCGCAGCCCCAGAGAACAAAGTTATGCTTGTGTTGGTGTAATTTGCTGTGAGACCGAAAAATTTTTTGGATTCACAAGTGAGCCCAACACATAAATTTCCCTGCGCCCCCTTGTCTAAAAAACCGGTTTATTGGAAATATTGGAAAGTGAGTCTGGGAAAGTGATAGGTCGTGTAATTTGGCTCATTAAGCGCGTTTTTTGAATTTGCATCTGACATATAAAGTGAGGATAATTATAATAATTATAATTAATTAAGGTATAAACCTGCGTGTTTTTTGAGTTATTTTTAAGTTGTTTTAATTTGGAATATTTTAAAAAAAAATTTAATTAGTATTATAAAACAAATAAATATTCCTCTTCCATTTTAAACAAATTTTTGCCAACAAAAAATGACCAGATAATTTCTGGAGGCAACAATTTGACAAGTAAAAGTCTCCACAATTAGAAAATCCATCTATTAGAAAATCTTGAAAGTATGCTTTTTGTGGAAAATTTTTGCCCGAACAGCGTACTGCTTTGCACTGTCAAAATTTTGCCGTGCTTGAGGCAAATTTTGCCAAGGTTTTTACATGCATTTTAAAGGGATGGCAAAATTTTGCGTGATCACCGTACTAGGCTTAAAGAAAGCATCATCTTAACTAACGTCAAATCGAATTATTTTATTTTAAAATGTAGTTTCCAGTTTTCCAACAAATGTCACTTAACCGAAATTGCAGTCCAAATGAAGGTAAAATACGGGCATTTTCAGTTATGCAGGTTGCGTGCGCAACTGACTTATTCAGCAACACACTTCCATTGCTGAATAAGTCAGTTGCGCACGCAACCTGCATTACTGAAAATGCCCACTTTTATTTTGGACTTTCATTATAGACCGAGAGCCCATAATGACAAATTATCTGAGTTTCCGGTCTACTCTCTGATTTAAATTATACCGGTTTAAATTATACTAAAAAATATAAATTCGATGGCAGACTGGAAGATTTACGTTAATTGGTATTTTTTAGTAATTTTTTAATAAGACATTTTTCAGATGACACAGGAAATTCATATCTCCGTTATTAGATTACTAAACGTTGAAAGTAGTAGACCGAGGATTTTTTGTTAATTTACCCGGCAGACCTAATTGAATAGTTAATTCTTTTTGTATATCACCTACATTATCAAACTACGATTTCCGAGCCAGAGCACTATCTGAATGTCAGGTCTGCTCTCTGAATTTAGGTTTAATCGGTTTAAATTATACTAAAAAATATAAAATCGATGGCAGATTGGAAGATTTGCGTTAATTGACATTGTTTTTTATTAGCTTCACCTGCAGCTAACTATGTAAAAAAATCTTGAAAGTTAAATTTGACCCACTTTGCGGTTTCCGTTTCCGAAATTTTGCTCATATGTATAGTTCGCGTGACAATGCAATCTGACCATTATTATTGTTTATTAGAAACTAAAACACAATTTAATAACAGACACAATTCAAGAACTACTAAAACACAATTCTTAGGCTGCGTCTCCACAGGACATATTTTTGTTAAGACATCTGTCAAATTTATGTCTGGCTGCAAGATTGATTTTTTAGTGTGGTCTAAAAGTGTCATGACATTGCATTTTTTAAAGCTTTCATAGGAAGAGGTTTAATGAATCAATATAAAAAATTACTATAATGCTTTGCGATTATTACAAGCATTGGAAGTGACAGAAGCTATTCTTTTATAATGTGGGCTTTTAAAAATCCACAAACACTCATAGCTTTTGAAAAAAATTACATATTTCACGACTTCCTCCTTCCGAACTTTAAAGTCCGCCATTTTACTTCGAAAATGTCCAAACATATGTCTAGACATAAATGGCTAAACATTTCGGCAAAACATATGTTTTGACACTTAAAATGTTAAGACATAAGGGGTCTCCACAGGACATTTTGTAGACGTAACATCTGTCTTGGATTAAAGTCCACTATTTATCACTATCAATTTAATATTTCACACTATTGAATTGAAGGGATTTGAAAAACAACCTAAGTACATAAAATCAAAATTCGAGAAAATTGAAATTTTGCGTTTGAAGTCTTGTTGTTTTTCCCCTGTATGCGATGTCTTTTCAATTGATTTATATAGGCTGGGTTTGATATTCATCAAAATTGAATATACCAGCTGAAAACTTCTGTATTTCTTCAATAGATAGCAGCACCAACTCGATTTTGAAAAAAATGGACACGTTGTTTTTCCCCTGGGCCCTTCAATTCTATTTATCGCTCTTTTTAATCCACTATTGGGGCATGCGAAACGTATCGAGCTTACTGCAGTCGTTGAACGAGTTTTAAGTCAAAGCGTGAAGAGGCGCTTAGAGGGGAAATCAACGCTTCCGGATTCTATTTTTCGCGTTGATTTCACGTACACACTTGCATTGACGTTTGTTGGGGTGGGAAATTTTAAATTGTATACAACCAGTCATTCGTATTTTGTTTGGCGAAAATACGCATACATAGATAATCATAGTATGTACATTAATTTCGTGACTGAAGTAAGCACGCATCTCTGTGTGTGCTTACTGTTGAGCTTACTGCAGTAAGCTCGGCACCTGTCGCATTCACCATTGAATAACCATGTTTCGCTTTAGGTCACTTTGATCACTTTAGAACTTTTCAAATCAAAAACTGACTCTAAATGCCGCTGCCGCTGCATTTTTATATCCAAGCTCCTCCTTTATTCACGTACTTGATTTTTCTACCATAGTCGAGAACATTGGTACGCGAATATTCTTTTTCCCAGAAGCTTCGAAAAGCTTTGCCTTTAATTACCGTTTGTTCGCATTCCAATCTGATAAATGGCGCCAATAGTTTAGTACAAAAATCATTACAAATCGTTAATTGAAGTTCTAAAGTCGTTACAAATAACAGTTGTGTCCAAACTCTAATAGATGGCTCATAAGTCATCACACTGCCCCCTTCTTCGGACTGTTCGTCCCGAACAGTTGTCATCCTGGATCCGGCTGAAGATATGAGCACAGCCTGTGTATGTGCAAGATTTTACTGGAAGACTGGTGCTGAAGTTTCGGAGACTTCCCTTTTCGTCGCCGAGGGTTGAACAACCAAACGAAGTCGCCTTCCTGGTATCCGCTACAGTTTGCTCGGAGGTCATACCTTGTTTTCATTCTCTCAGTGCCCATCTTAAGATTCTTCCTTGCGGTCTGGTGAATTTCTGCAAGCCGGTTATGTAGTTCACCTGTATAACTCGTAGTAGATTCGCTGGTTTCCACAGGTGTCCCAAATTTCAGGTCGCTTGGCAGCCGAATTTGTCTTCCAAAAATCAGGGTGTTTGTCCCGTGGAATTATGAACTGCAGTCCGATATGCCATAAGAAAGACTGGGATGTAACTGTCCCAGTCACGCTGGTGCTCGTTAACTACTTTCTTTAGGTGTTCTAGCATTGTCTTGTTGAATCTTTCCACCATTCCATCGGAATGTGGATGAAGGAGCGTCGTCCTGGTTTTCTTCACTCCGAGTATCTCACATACTTCTTGGAAAAGCCGAGATTCGAAGTTTCTCCCTTGCCCAGAATGCTCATGAGGAACACCAAATCAGCAGATCCAATTGTTCACTAATTCCTCTGCAACAGTGGTTGTTTCCTGATTTGAAATGGCATATGCTTCGGGCCACTTACTGAAGTAGTCCATGAACACCAAAATGTAACGATTCCCTCGATCTGACGCTGTAAAAGGTCCCACGACATCGATTGCGATTCTTTCAAATGGAGCTCCCACGTTGTATTATTGCATTTCTCCTCTTGTTGGGAGGGAGGGTGTCTCGGAAAATATCACGTAATTTTTTCCCGCAAGAAACAGTGTAAAATTACGAGAAAACTGGGTTAAATTAATAGTACAGATAAATTAAGCCGAAAAAAGCTATATAGCGGAAATAATTAGGTACAGGCTGAAAATTGGCAGAGAGCTTACTTTTAGGGTTCTTAATAAGAGGTTATAAAGTCTACCGATTTTCTACCCCGGGAAGCCCACTTTTTAGGGGTTTTAGCCTTCATAATGAGTATTTTCGATTTTGCTGCAATTTTTTGCAATATTTCTTAATATCATGTTGTTTTCTTCAATTTTAAGTACAATATCTGTAAATGAGAAAATCTTTAAAATCGTCTTTTTGGATCCGCACTTATGAAGATATCATTCACGAAAATCTTGGTGCAGTCTCAGATGAACATGGTGAAAGGTTTTATCAATACACCAGCTGGGACTCGGTGCGCCTATGCTGCACCCATAAGCCAAGTAGTAATCAGGTGATATGAATTTTAATATACAGTAGGAGAGTTTGAAAAAGGCAATTTTTTGGTATTTTTGATTCCAAATAACAAAATGTGAAACTATTAGGGATCTGACATTTTGATCGAGACAATAAAAACCATCCCCTGACTTGGCATTTATCGATCAGATTTGATTTTGCTATGCCGGCGGAGTAGACGCCCAGTGCAGAACTTCGCTCGATTTTTTAGTTCATTTTAATTTAAAAGTGTATATTTTAGTTTTTTTAAACTATATTTTATTTTCTACATTTTAGACTATTATATGTCGTCTGCCATTTTGTGGTGACCGCCATATTAGATTTAAAATGACGTCCCGCAGCTTACTGTACTATACTCGTCATACACTTTCATTTGATACCCATACCGAGGGCGGGTCCCGGACGTTGTAAAGAAAAATGTAAACTGTAATTTTGTGTTGGCCGCCATTTTGCATTTGGAATGACGCCGCACAGCTAATAGTATTCTACTTGTCATACCTTTTCATTTGATACCCATACCCGATGGCTTGCATAGAAAAGGTAATCCGCCATTTTGTGTAAGCGGCCATTTTGAATTTGGAATGACGCCACACAGCTAGTAATATTCTATTTGTCATACCCTTTCATTTGATACCCATGCCGGGGTCGGGGAACACAATTGCAAAATTCGGCCGCCATATTGGAACCGCCATCTTTGCAAAAGTAATGGACATCACCAATCGCTTTCTCGTACCCAGAAACCTCTATGTATTCATTTTCACCCTCGTAGAACGTATATTATTATGCTTTCTAAACCTCTTTAAGACAGCGCCCCCTAGTAGTGATTTTTGAAAGTAGGCACCGATGGTAAAACCACCCCCTTGATGTAAGTAATATGTGGCTAAATTTTTGTGGCGATCGGTTGAATGGTTTAGGAGTTATTAGGGAACATACATACATACACACATACATCGAATTTTATATATATAGATATTGCACATAGAGAAGGATTCATCAATCCATTACATAAAAAGTATACGTGATACTATTACTATATTTCGACTCAATAGCAATTGGGTGTACAAATTTAGCCACTGTTGTTCACTGTTTTAAATTTCATCCAACTCGAACATCCAAAAAAAGTAATGAAAATATGGGTATCTTCAAAAACTCATCATTGCCGCATCACTGCAGAATTCAACAATTGGAAGTTTGAAGCTGAATTCTGCAGTGATGCGGGAGTGATGAGTTTTTGAAGTTACCCTATTTTAAATATCTGGGAATGAAGAGAGTATGGCGCGACGAAAAATTCTTATTATTTTATAAAATGACTTGGGAAAAACTGAGAATATAACGTATACATTGACTTATACGACCATTTTTAGACAGATTGCGACCCTACGCTGAACTAGTGTGGTGGCCTAAACTGGAAGGAACAAAAAAAGGCCCAGAAGCCCAATTGAAAAACCTGGAACCTAATGACCTCCTAAGTATCTCAAGTACATAATGTACCATAATGCAATGTACTATGACTGCAATCATAGAGATTATATTAGGAATCGGCTCTTTTCACATTAGTCAGAACACATGCTATCTGCGGTGCATTTTCATTACACAAAAAGCAGACATTTACACCAGGGGACATAATTAGTCATCTTAGCATCTTACAGGATTCGAATTTTGAATCGACGACCATCTGCTCCGACATACTAGAGGCCAAGATAGATTTTTAAAACCTTTTGTTATGAATATCGAGAGCTGTGAAGAATGGAAGAATCGTGTCTCAACTCTTTACCTATATTCTTATTTTATTAACACCGGAACTTTTTGCTTTCGCCCCACGCTTTTTTACATTTCGAAAGGTAGGTTGTTTCCATATTCTCGCTGGAGCAATAAAAACTTTACATTCCCAATTATTTTCTACTTTTTAGTTCATTTTAAAATAAAAGCGTATTTTTTAGTTTTTTTAAACTATATTTTTTATTTTCTACTTTTTAGTCTATTATATGTATGTCTTCCACCATTTTGTAGTGACCGCCATATCAGATTTAAAATGACGTCACACATCTTACTGTAAGATACCCATACCGAGGCGTTGTAAAGAAAAAGGTAAACCGCGATTTTCTGTTGGCTGCCATTTTGAATTTGGAATCACGCCAGACCCTAATAGCATTCTTCTTGTCATATCCTTTCATTTGATACCCATAACGAGTGGGTTGTAAAGAAAAAGTGCCTGTTTACACGGTTCGCTTCCGCGAACTTTCAACACGAAATTTGTAGATGCGGAGAGGATTCAGGTGGGAAGGAAGTGCGTCTCAATTTTAAGACGACTCACGTTCGCTTTTTCTGACAGCTCTCTGTTTTAATTTCATTTTGTATCATTTTTATGTTCCATTTTATTTTCGTTTCAGCCGCAGTGATGAGCAGACGTGTTTTTTATTAGGGCGGACAATGTTTTGGCATATGTTCTCTAGGGTGGGCCAAAAAAGGCAATTTTTAAAATAAAAGCACTACATTAAAAAAACTATTTTTGCACAATTAAAAAAACACTGTCGTAGTCAGTCGGGATAAGTCAGAAATCGAAGAAAGCAATTTGTATAGTCTAATATTGTTTTTTTTCGTTTTTCTGTCGAGAAAATTTAAAACATTTATTATAAAAAAATAAACGAAACCAATTTTATTTAATTTAAAATTGTTTTAACAATAATTAGGCACCCTTAAATCTCATTTGCCAGGGTTCTCCTTGAACGAGCATTTCTTTTGACTACCATTCTTACAATTTTTCGAATATCAGTTAAAAAGAAATATTGCTTTTTTTTGGCCCACCCTAGTCCTCGTTCCGTTTGTTCCAACTGTCTTAAAAGCGTCTGGACTCAAAGCGAACCGTCTAAACAAACTTTCGATTTGAGGCGCCTCAAAATGAGAGACAAAGCGAACCGTCTAAACAGGCACAAAGGTATTCCGCCATTTTGTGTTGGCCGCCATTTTGAATTTTGAATGACGCCACATAGCTAATTGTATTGTACTTGTCATACCCTTTGATTTGATACCCATGTCGGGGGTCGGGCAGCACAATTGAAAAATTCGACCGCCATCTTGATTTTTTTACAAAATGGTCAGATTCACGCGAACTATAGATATGAGCAAAATTGGAAGTTGATCGGTTAAGTGGAAGTGGGTCAAAATCAAGTTGCAAGATTTGTTCACATACTACATACAACATATATGTGGGTGGGTATAATAATTAAGGCTGTGGATTATAAAACGATATTTTGTTGCACTTTTATTTAATTAAAATTATTTCACAATTCAAGTTAATTATTATAGTTCAAATTATTATTTCACAAAGTCCACTATTTTCTTTACAATTTACTATTCACGGCTTTAATACTTCGGGCATCAGCTTTGCTCCCGGCGACGGCAGAATATCAGCGACGATTGAATTTATTTGAAAAAATGCATTACGACATGGGATGGGCAACGGGAGATGATAACAGTGATAACAGCTGGCTGGTCATCGGCTGCGGTCCCATACAGAATATTTTTTTTTGTTTGTTTTGGTGTTCCTACACACAAGATACAGGTGAAGCTATTATAAACCGTATAAAAACCATTATCCCTGTAAGGCATCATGGGATTGATTTCCAAAGGATAGGCAGAATCACCTGCTAAATGGTAATCCACAGGTATTGTAGTTTATATTGGGTTCACGCCGAGTTGGTGCTGGGATGATTTTGTGGTACTGTTCTTCAACACAAATTATGTTTTTTTAAATGAATCCAACGCAATCAAGCACAGATTAACGTATTTACACTACAAATTCGCATAATAGTGTAAATCCTAGAAATTTTTTAAATTTGAAAAATCTCACGTGTGATTAAGGGGGAGGGGTTCGAGCCAAATCTCACGACACCTCACCAAGTGGGGGGGGGTCGAAAAATCGCCAAAAACGCCTCACGTAATTTATGGATTACCCCTTACTTTTGCTAGAGTTTTGTTGACTCCCAGATATCCTCCTGATGCGCCCTTATGACACTTCTCTAAAATATCTGTTATTCTAGCGCGAGGGGCTATTACCTGCATTCTACGAAAGGTACCGTCAGCGGTTACCCATTGGCGCTTTAATATTCCTCCCTCGATGGGCTGTGAATCCCATTGGGCCCAATAGCTCTTCAGGGTTTGGCTTCTCAGAATCGCTAAAATATCTGGGTCTTCGCGTTGAGCATCTCGGAGTCCCTGATCATCCCGTCGTCCTTTGACACTTTTCCTCGATACGCCAACAATGTTTACAACCTGGTTCGCATGGTCGCCGGGAGAGTGTATCTGCATTTCCGTGGTTTCTTCCTTTTCTGTGTTCTATATTGAAGTCGTAGAACTGAAGTCTTTCGATCCATATTGCCAGCTGTCCTTCAGGATTTTTGAATTGCATCAACCACTTTAATGCTGTATGATCCGTTGCCCATAGAGGTACTTATGAAAATGCTTAGTAGAGTCCACGATTGCCAATAGTTCTCTTCTCGTGACCCAGTAATTCCTCTCTGATTTTGACAACACTCTACTGTAGTAGGCTATGACCTTTTCCTGTACTTCGATGTTTTGTGATACCGAAATTACTCGCATCTGTGTCCAATATGAACTTTTCGCCTGGCTTCGGATATGTGTGTATTGGTGCTTGACAAAGTCCTCGCTTCAGTGTCTTGAAACCTTCCTCGCACTTATCTGTCCAGATAAATGGTTTTCCTTTTTCCTTCAGTTTATGTAACTCCTTAGCTATGTCGGCAAAGTTCCTGACAAAACGCCTATTACAGGTGGCAAGTCCCAAGAAGCTACGAAGTTCGTGTTTATTCTTCGGTGTAGGCCAATTATTAACTGCCGCTATTTTCTCAGGATTGGTTTGAACTCCATTAGATGAAACCACATGCCCGAGATAGTTGACTTGGTCTCTGAATAGCACGCACCTTTTAGGGCTGAGTTTCAGTTGGGCAGAGATTAGCCAGAGGTTCCTCGAAACTTTTTCCAACGACGACGATATCGTCCAAATAAACCATACAAGTCTTCCATGTCAGTCCTCGCAAGAGGCATTCCATCAGTCGTTCGAATGTTGCTGGAAAATTACACGTCCAAACGGCATAACTGCAAACTGCCACAAGCCGTTTCCCACAGAAAAGTCTGTCTTTTCTCGGTCCTCGGGATGAATTTCGACTTGCCAATAGCCGCTCTTAAAGCCTACTTCACACTCTCTGAGAAAGTCATATGACTTCACATATGTTAAGTCAAAACCGAGAACAATGATAGTGTAAACACATATGCAGCTGTGTAATGCGTTGACATTATGTGAAAGCATATGACTTTAAAGAAATTAGATCTGCTTCTATTTTCGTTTGAGAAGTCATACGGAAAAGCTGGGCGTGGAGGTTTTTTTTTATATGAAAATAATTTTATATATGTCATTTACCTAGTTTATAGCTACTCCAAAAATAATTCGAATTATGGATCATACAAAATGTTTTGTCGTATAAACGGGGTAATTCGAATTATGGCTTAAACCGAAATTTTTCGGCTTAAGCCAAAGTTAGAAGAATTTAATTTACCCGTTTATACGTTAATTCGAAATTTTGGCGTAAGTTTAAGTTAAATCGATTTAATTTTGCTGCTATAAACTAGGTAATTGTTTTACACCTTTCTGACTGACAGATTATTGATTTAGCTGAAATTTTTTTACGGGTTCTATATCGAAAAAAGAGATACCTATTAGAGGATTTTTATTTTTTTTTTTCAATAATTTTGGAAAATATAGAGGGAATCGAAAATTTGAGAATTTTGTGATTTTTGGCTAAAAAAATTTATAAGTGCGGTTGTATTTGAGCTAGAACCTTAATTCTTTATTCATTTCGAAGCTAAAAGAATCACCAAATTCTCAAATTTTCGATTCCTTCTATTTTCCAAAATATTGAAATAAAATAAAAATCCTCGAATACGTAACTCTTTTTTTCCGATATAGAACCCTCAAAAAAGTTCAGCCAAATCACAAATGTGTCGGTCTATTTTTGTCCAAAGCTGTCCGGTTTGTAAAACAAAGACCCATTTGTAAGATTGTCGCTTAAAAAACCCATTTGGCGACATTCTGTCCAGACGCAGTTATTTTTCTGGCAAGGTTAATAACCTTCTTAACCGTCCGTACGGTACAATACAATTGTTGTTGCAGGTACCGATACAATTGTTGTTGCAGGTAGCTATTTTTTAAGGATACAAGGAGTTGTATTTGTGAAAGGGTATTTTTCGACATTTACCTTGTTTATGCGCAAGACTATTTTAAGCTTAAAATCGGTTTAAGACGAATTGCCTGTATAAACAGATTCGGATTCTCTCATACAATTGAAAATTTACATTCTATATTATGCATTAACATAACTTTAATCACTAACCGGAATAGAGTGAGGTTATTCTTTTAATGTAAGGCCAAAATTAGGCATTTTGAGAACTCCACACTTACACACAATAATTCGTCTTAAGCTGAAATAAATTAAGCTTGAGACGAATTTCGACTTAAGACTGTTTATACGGAGCCGGATTCTGCCTTAAGCCGAAATTCGACTTACGCATAAACAAGGTAATACTCGTAAAATTTTGAAAACTGTTTTCGTCTTCACATTGTAGCTCTTTGAAAACTAAACTTGTCATTTCTCTGCCAGAATTTCCCCTAAGAAGCCATTGACGACTCCATATCTTTCTTTTAATTTTTTTATTTTTATTTTTGCACTTTCTTTAGAATTATAATAATGAAAATGTTGATAAAACAGAAAGAACACCAGAAACAACGTTTTCATCCATTTTTTTAACAGCTAAATCACACATAAAGTGCCTGTTTAGACGGTTCGCTTTGTCTCTCCTTTTGAGACGCCCCAAAGCGAAAGTTTGTTTAGACGGTTCGCTTTGAGTCCAGACGCTTTTAAGACAGGTGGAACAAAAAAAACGAGAACTAGGGTGGGCCAAAAAAAGCAATATTTCTTTTTAAGTGATATTCGAAAAATTGTAAGAATGGTATGCTTTTTTTTGGCCCACCCTAGAGAACATATGCCAAAACATTGTCCGCCCTAATAAAAAACAGGTCTGCTCATCACTGCGGCTGAACGAAAATAAAATGGAACACAAAAATGATACAAAATGAAATTAAAACAGAGAGCTGTCAGAAAAAGCGAACGTGAGTCGTTTTAAAATTGAGACGCACTTCCTTCCCACCCGAATCCTCTCCGCATCTACAAATTTCGTGTTGAAAGGTCGCGGAAGCGAACCGTGTAAACAGGCACAAAGTCAAAAGGTTTGAACGTAGAACTATAAGAGCTGTGATGTGTTTAAATCATATGCTTTCACATATAAAAAAGCATATGTTAAATCATATGACTTTCTCAGATAGTGTGAAGTAGGCTTAAGGTCCAACGTAGAGAACCATTGAGCTCTAAACAAAGTATCCAGTGTGTCATCGATGCGAGATAACGGGTAGCTGTCCTTTTTAGTGATATCGTTTAACCGCCGATAATCCACGCAAAACCTTGTGCTACCATCTTTCTTTCTGACCAGAACCACGGGAGACATCCAAGGTCTTTTGGACTCCTCTATAAGACCTTGTTTTCTCATATCGTTAATCATGTTGGCTGCTTCTTCCGGCTGGGCTAGTGCTAATCTTCTTGGTGATTGCTTTATTAGCATCTCTGGTGTCGATCCTATGTTGAACGATGTTCGTTTTTCCTAAGTCGCCATCTCTCACGGCGAAGATATCACTAAAATCCTTCACTAATTTTCTTGCCTGGAGACTCTGTGGTCGAAGGAGAAAATTAGTTGAGAGTACTGCGTCTACTAAGTTTGCGGCCTTTGGCTTGGGTTTTGTTACCGTATTAGCGCATTCCACAGATATAATATGCTCTGCCGGTTCCCCTTTTCCCAAAACCGTATCCTTCTTCAATCTTGTTTCTCGTTCGCCGGTATTTAGAACTCTTATTAAAACCTCCTTCTTGTCATCGATGCTCACTAGACATTTCCCAACTTCTATACTTCTGACTTGTTCCGTTTTCTCCGGTTCAATTAGGTAGAATCGGTAGCTCCAGGGATCACCATCGACTGTCGCTCGCACCAACTTCTCAGCACATAGAGGAAGCACGGTATCTTCACATACGACGACTTTCAGTTGTGAATAACAAGTGGATACTGAAATAAAGTCAGAAGTTCGTACTTTCGATCAAAACGATACAATTACAGTAAAATTTTAACCCGAAGCTGTTCAAAATGACCGGAAAGTGTGGTAAAAACGAATCCGAAGTTCGAGATTTCGATCAAAACGTTATAATTACAGCGATTAATTAAATTCCAGGCACAATTGTTTTTCAAGTCTACTTTTTCACTTTTCTCTTAATTAATCCCACTTCTGACAGCAATTGTTACTTAGGATTAATTAAGGAATGCACTTATTAAATCTTCACACAAAACTTATTTATTAGAAACTATGACATAATTCAAGAACTACTAAAACGCAATTCTTAAAGTTCACTATTTATCACTGACTGCGTTCAGTTAGTGGCATAATGTAACATAATGTAAAATTTGTAAAAAGAAAGGAGAAGGGTAGAATGTTGCATTACGTAACGAAGCTTAACTGAACGATTTGTGTTGGTTTATGCCGCAAATGTCAAATCTATAACGACCAACTGTCAACTGTCATTATGCAACATTCAGAGAAGCAAAATAGCTTCATCGGGTTATGTTACATAAACGACATAACATCGTTGCTAACTGAACGACTTTTTGTGCTACAAACGTCAAAAATGCTTTACATAGAACCTTAACTGAACGCTTTGTGTTACATTATGTCGCATAATGTAACATTATGCCACTAACTGAACGCACTCACTATCAATTTAATATGTCACACTATTAAATTCTATTTATCGCTTTTTAATTCAAGTTCTTGCCTACAAAAAATCCCTCTTCTAATTTTTTCGAAAACCTTGACCTTTCCGAATTATTCAAGGTATTTTTTGGCTGAAAAGTGATTTTTGGAAACTTTGACCTTGAATAACTTCGAAAGGGTGAGGTTTTCGAAAAAATGGCAAGAGGGCTTTTTGTAGGCAATAGCGTTTCGTATTGACTTATTAAAAAACAATTCGAAAAAAAAACAGTTTTTGAGTGATTTTTTGGCCAAAAAGTGAAATCTTCGGCGGCCATGTTTTTTTTGTGATTCCGAAATTGTTTTCTTAAAGAGTCCCAAGGAAGCTGTGGACGAATTTTCAGCCATTTTGGAATTGTGTCTCCTTAAAATGCTAATTTCCCCGGACTATGGGCAACAACGTATCAAAGATATAAATTTTTTTTATTTTTCGTTCTCTGACATTTTTCACTACACTACCACTTGTTACAACTGTCATAATATAATGAGAGATTGACACATGTATCCCCTAAAGGCGTTCGTCATAAATTACGATGTTTCGTTATATTTTGATTGCCCTGTGTCGAGGCTATAAAATAAGAATTTTTTCAAAAAAATGAGAATGAAAAAACAGGCTATGTTCGAGTGGCCATATTTCGGTAAATTTTTAACCAAAAAAATGCTTCGACCCAGCATTTTAAAGAAATTTTGTCTACTTTTAAAGCAATGCTTATACCTATCTCTAACCCAAAAAAAGTTATAGGCTAAAAAGCATAAGAAAACAAAAATCAAAATTTTGGCTTTTTTCTTCTTTTTGTTTCAACATTTTCGGTATAAAAAAATAATTCAATATTTTTTAAATTAGCCATTTCGATGAGAAATTCAATTCTCTACAAAAAGTTTCATAAAGTATATCGAAATTTTGCTTCGTTTGCGAGATATGCTGAAAAAACTGAAAAGGGTTCATTTTCACCCCTGTCTCCAATTTCCACCCCATTTTTCTTCTTAAATGACCCGTTGACCGATTCCTGCAATAAAAACCGGTGAAAGTATTAGTTCCTTATTGCCCTGTTTTTTAGGACATAATCAATAGCCTGCATGTTTTTCACAGAATTCTAGTTTATATTGCAATTTGAACTGGTTAACTGGTATTGTCCGAGAACTTCTCCAATCACATGAAACGGAATGCAAGAAGCAGTTAAAAATTTCTTCACGCGCGTTGGAAAAGATTATTCGAATTTTGCGCAACAATGGATGCGTTAAGGAATTTGAAGTGATAGTTTTTTTGAAGTGAAAACTTCTTTAGGCACGTTGGGCACTTTTTGGCCTGGGGGAAAAACTAAAAACTTGCGTTACGCGCACTTTTTTGCGCTCTTTTGTGGGAAAATTTGGCCTTCGGGAGTATTAGTTTGCATAAAGTAGTAGCACAGATAAGTAAAATACAGATGCCCAGTCGCTGTATAAAATCGTGTTCCAAATCAACAGTTTCGCTAGCCAGCGGTGGTAGCACGTAAGTTGTTTCATTCGACCTTTTCATACAAAAATTCAAGTGTTACAAAATTTTTTGTATGACGAGGTCGATTGAAACAAGTTACGCTTTTCCGTCCTCTAGCCAGCTAAATTTTGTGTAGCAAATAAATGTTGTAGCCATGTATCTTAAACGTAGCTGGCTAGAGCATGGAGACTATACATACTATGGGCTAGAGCATGGCAACTTTTGGTCGAGCTCCAGCACGAGTCAGCTGCGTAAAATTCTACGGTGTTCGAAGCAAAATGACATTTTACGATTACTCGACGTTTAACACAGGGGTCGGATTCCGCAAGCGTGAAAATTACTGGGTGCACGGTCATACGAGTTCACGCAAGGTTTTGATTCCGCAAGCGTGGCCATGAGTTTTTTTGACAGAGTGCGTGCTCACAGGAGGGAAAATTTATTCACACTTGAAACGTTCGTGAGTACGTAGTGATGGAAACGAAAAAGTGCAAAAATGGGAGTGACAAATAATTTCTTAGCAACTGAAAAATTTCAAATCGCGCACTAAGCTTTCAGCATAACAAAATTCACAGTCGATTGCGGAAACGGGTGAATCGAAAAAGCGCAAACCGCTGTGGATGTGAATTACTTTTTGTTGAGTGCACAGGAAAACGATTCACGCTTGCGGAATCGGGCCCCAGATCATGAATACCCCTATTGTTTTGATTTAGACACATCCGCAACAACAAGTTCAAAATTTACAATCGTGCTCACCTCCACCGCTCGCATCGAAATTCTTTCTAGCTCCGCCGCAAGCACAAAGCCTATAATATTGCGCAATCTCTTGGATCCAATATTTGTTTGTGCTATTTTGCAAAAAGGAAATTATTGCACCCCACCTACTGATATTGTAGTATAGTAGTCTTAATTCCTTTATTCTGAAATTATAAATTTATAATAAATGTTAATATTCGTACGCATTTTTTGAAATTTGCATGGCGACTTTCTTAATTTTTATGTTAAAGAAGATATTAAACCTTATGTAATTGTTGTTTTCAGGCTTCCTGTTTGAAATATTTTCCAATTTTAAACTTTATATCGATATCAAGAACCATAAACGAATTTGAAACATCTCGGTTAATTATATCGTACTCAGTGCTGTTCTACAGCTTCTATTTGCATAACGTATTTTGTAAATTGAAATATATTTCATTAAGGTAATATTATTACTAGTATTAAAAATAACACTAATATATAATTTTTAGGATAATTTATCTTCTCATATATATTGTAGACAACGTGAGAAGATCTCTTTGCTGTTACATTTGCAGGTTTGGCAAAAAATCGCAGCACAATCCAATCAAATTTTAAATGGCTTCGAAAATACCAGTGTTTGCCGCTGCTTGCATTCATTTTTTTCTGCGCCTGTCATTATTTCTAGAGCAGCCATCACGTGCATGTTCGCCGGCCCCTCATATTGCAAGTTGGATTTTCTTCCTTTCAACAATAATTATTCTTCAGGACACTGAACTATTTCCGCAACGCTACAAAAAGATTCCCCTTCCATGCCAACACTTTGCAGAGCTTATAGCCTGTTTACTCTTAATAGAATTTAGTACAATAATTATTTGGTGCAGCATTGAAAAAGTTGCTTATAAAGTGATGAAATGTGCTCTTATGGAAAGCAACTCAAATATGTATTACGATATGGGTGGTGATTCTCTAGTAGGATTTTTATTGTGTTTAGGCAGTGCTTACATTCTATTTAACGTTTGTGTAGCTACAAACATTTTTAATATAAAAAAATCATACTTATTAGAATTAGCCAAAGATCTTTATAGCAAAATTCGAAGATGTGTATCATTGTTTAAGAAAGCTTTCGGGTACAATAAGGCGTGCGAAACTAGTTGTAGCTATGACACTAACCCAGAAAGAAAGTGTGGCCATGCGAGGAGACGATCACAGTCTAGAAGAGATAAATATTGGTAACCAAATTTCATTGCGCAAGAAAGTTCTTGCAATTATATAAATATGTGTAATGATATATTGTTATTGTAAAAAAATTAAACTCATTTTTATATGTGTGTTTGATGAAGAAAACTGCTGCTTTAGAATAGTTTTACTTCCCCTCCCGATAAACATTCTAATTTCCTTTAAGTTTTTTAGGAGCTGGAGAAGAAAAAAAAATTTCTATTGCAAGGTAAAACGACTCTGAAAATAGAAGAGCGCGGCATTTTCCTTCAGTAATATGCAGTAGTGAATATTGTTATGCCAGATCAATATAATAATATAATTAAAATCATATGCTTCATGACATATCACCACTACACATAAAAGTACGTTAATTTACACAAGAAATTGGCTGTAATGAATTGATTCGTGTATCACCTTCGCTCAATAAACTGACAGTTTTGACGTAGGAATTGAGTGAATGAATTGACTCGTGCACCATCAGGCTAAGACAAGAGCAAAAACTCAAGCAGTCACGCAACTAACACCCGTCAGAGGAAAAGTCAATTTTTTGAGTCTTTGTGCCGGTTTAGACAGTGCGCTCCAGCGCATGTGCCTCACGAACTTTGTGGATAAAGGGAGAAGTGGGGTGGTACCTCTCTTCATTCCCACTCCTCCCTTCATCACCAAACGTTCGTGAGGCACATGCGCTGAAGCGCACCGTCTAAAACAGCTCTTTTGTGAATTATTTTACGCCTATAGATAGGCTTTTGATTGTTTTGATCTTTTTTCTTATGAAAACGTTTATAAACTAGTTGGAATGTAGGTTTTGACTTCCCAGTATGATGAATGTCGAATATTATGAATGGATATTTTAATAATAAATGAACAATAATAACAACAAATTGTAAGAAAAAATAACACCAAATTCATACACCTGGTTCTTCAAACTAACACAACTCCTATTCCTAATAGCAAAAATCTTGTAATCTATATAAATATAATTGGAGTGTCTGTCTGTGATTTCAAAATAATTGTCATTTTCTAAGTTCATATGGTTATTTACACGATATTAACACGAAATCAAGTATTTTTAAAATTTTTGTCTGTCTGTATGTCTGTATGTCTGTATGTCTGTATGTCTGTATGTCTGTCTGTCTGTTTGTCCGGGCTAATCTCAGAAACGGCTTATCCGATTGCGATGGGACTTTCACTGGAAGATTCAGTATTTTCTTGGGCATGTTTTAGGCTATTTTTTTACTAGGATCCGACTATCGGATCCGATTATCGGGCCCGATTACCGTGTTCGACTACCAGATTAGACCGAAAACTTGAACCTTGCAACTTGATTTTTACCCACTTCCATATAACCGATCAACTTCAAATTTTGCACATATGTATAGTTCGCGTGACAATGCAATTTAACCATTTTTGGAAAAAAATCAACATGGCGGTTCCAAGATGACGGCCGAATTTTGCAATTGTGTGATATCAAATGAAAGGGTAAGACAAGCAGATTACAATAAGCTATGTGGGGTCATTCAAAATTCAAAATGGTGGCCAGCACAAAATGGCGGATTATTCTTCGGTATGGGCATCAAATGAAAGCGAGTATAGTGCAGTAAGCGGTGTGCCGTCATTTTAAATATAATATGACGGTCACTACAAAGTGGTGGAAGACATATAATAGACTAAAAAGTAGAAAATAAAAAATATAGTCGAAAAAAACTAAAAAATACGCTTTTATTTTAAAATAAACTAAAAAGTAAAAAATAATTTTGAATGTAAAGTTTTTATTGCTCCAGCCAGTATATAATAACAACCTAGCTACCTACGTACCAACAACGGCTAATCCGATTGCGATGGGATTTTCACGGGAAGATTCAGTATTTTCTTGGGCATGTTCTAGGCTTCACTCGGTTCCGACTATTGATTCAGGCGGAAAACTTGATGCGATAGTCGCAGAAAAGCCAGTGGAAACTTTTTTTGTCATTCCAATTGTAAACTTCAAAGCTCGGAACGGTTAATCCGATTTTAGGACTTTAACGGGATGATTCGGAATCTTCTTAGGCGTTTAGCATACTTTTCACTATTATCCGACTGTCGGGTTAGACCGAAAACATGACTCGATAATCGAAGGAACGCGAATGAAATGCTGTCACGGCGAGATATTGTTCTTTCAATTTGCGGAAATACTGTGAAGATTATGGTTTGCCATCTCCGCAAATGATCGATAGGTCTGATGAAAATTAAAACAGAGAATATATCGAACTCAATAAACAAATGGAAACAAAATGTTGAGGACGGGTGAGGCACGTGTTCTGAATGTGATTGTTGTGCATGTAGCACACAATTTTTCCGATAGGTGGCGCTCAACACCGCATTTTAAAAAAGTTCTAACACATTTTTTATAAGTAACTTTAAATTTTTTTATTTGTTTTATGTGGCAGTGCCAAGCTCAGGAATCACCCTTTGTAGTACCAGTCCGTTGTCGTTTGCACGTCATGGCGCAATGTCTAGCAGGGAGCTTAGTAAGGGGGGAATAGATTAAGGGTTATGGGGGTTCGGGGGGTTGTTGAAGAAGGTGCAGATTAACCCTGCGTTTGAACTCTTGGATATTGTAGGAGGTCGGAAATACTGACTGTGAGAGATTATTCTATAGTCGAGTTGTGTGCCCTAAATTATGTTTTGAAAATTTGTTATTTTTTTCATTATACCTATTTCCTATCCCGGACTGTGCACACATTAGTTTTTTTATTAAAAGGCGTTGCAACGCACGCGGGTTTTTGCTAGTTTTAAATAATATAATAGTAATAAATTGTCTATTTAGAAAATAGTAACAGTTTTTGTAGTAGTGGGAAATTGGCTAGTATCAGAACTAGTGCCAAAGTAATCCTGAGAGTAGTTAGTTCAAAAAACGATAAACTTGGAAGCGAATGCCTTCATTTGGAAATTCGAACGATTTCAGGAGATACGTATTAGCAAAATTATTCTATAGCTGCGATCCATTGGGACTGGTAAATTACTCAAACCTGCTGCGAGCTAGTCGTAACTACCCTTGCTCTTGTTTTTGGGCAGATTCATTTTACTGGTAATTGTCAAAAATCGGGTTCCATTGGTGATGTACTCGCAAGTACTTGCGAGTAGAAAAAATCGACCAATGGATCGCAGCTAATGTAAAGGACTTGTCACACTTGACCGAAAAGGCCAAATGTTCCGTAACTACTGGAAATTAGGGGATGAACTTCAATTTCCAGAGCCTGTAGGACGTGGAAAACAAATCTCTCTCCGTCATAAAAGTGCTGATCTAAAAGTTTGAAAAAAGTGATCTTTGTAAAGGGTTACGTAATTTTTGCACGGTTTTGTAAGAGTGAAAGAGTGCTTGGATTTTGACAAGTGATATCTTGATGGGAAGCTATCACTACTGAATCCAGATAATGAAATTTCGTTTAGAATGGGTTTTATTTCAACGAGTTTATTAGATATTCCGCCCTATGTCCCATGAGGGATTAAAGGAGCAATTAGTATTAGATATTAGGAAAACCCATCAATTTAAAGTGCTTGTGACCTTTAGCCGAAGTTTTTTCATTTAAACGAAAAAACGGCTCGACCGAATGTTATGAAATTGTTTACAGAACATCTTTTCGTTAATGTGCTTCGATCGGCACCTAAATCAAGTCTATATCGTTTTTCGTCCGCACGGTATCGTGCAGGTACAAAAATCACGAGCTTCGTTCAAACAAAAAAACCACTCGACCGATTTTTATGAAAATCTTTTCAGATCATATTTCTTTAACACGCTTCGAACGGCACCTCAACAATCGTGCAGGTACAAAAATCACTTAAGTCGTTCAAACAAAAAAACTGCTCGACCGATTTTTATGAAAATCTTTTCAGATCATATTTCCTTTAATATGCTTCGAACGGCATCAACGAAGTCGATATCTGTTTTGGTTCGGGCGAAGTCGTGCAGGAAAAAATGACCACATATGTACGTATGCACAGACAGGGTCAATTCAAAAAGTGTTGCAGCAGTATTTTTTTCATGTTACCACTACATTATCGTAACATTGTTTAGGCAGTGTTGCACACGTGATTACTTATACGGAAATTTTTGATGACATTTCGGTTTATTTTTTTTAAAAGTGGAGAAAGTATAAGTTTTATATTGAAAAACGTAATAATTAACTTGTTAATTTCTGAGAATTCCCAAAAAGTGTATCTAATGCATTAAAGATTGGGGTATTAAGAAAAAAAAGTTAACAAAAAGTAAAATAATAAATTTATAAATTTAACATAAGGCAATGAACCAAGATCAAATATACGTAATAAATTTACCGAATTAATTTAAATTATGTTAAATTATTAACTGTTAGATTTTCTCCACGGTATTCTACACGCAATTTTTCCGTGTAGAAATATTTACCAAAAATGCTGGACGGAATTCCGTGCGCACTCCATACTAGGCTTAACAGTTGAGAAAAGCGAACAGCTGACTGTTAAAAATCACATATAAAACCACGAACTGACGGCAATAGCTGTTTTTCATTCGTCCTGTCAAAATTACCTAACACACAACACGGAATAATTGTCTTCTAACATTTATTCTGTTCCAACATGAACGGAAAAAGTCTAGAATTCCCTGCAAGCCACCTGTTAGAGAATTGCACAAGCTAAATATTACCAATAGTTTTCCGTTCGAACTGCGTACTCATAAAACAAAAAGGGCACGGAAAAATTTGGTGAACGGAATTCCGTGCATCTTTTTACGTGTATTTTATATGGGGAACGGAATTCCGTTCGAACTCCATACTAGGCTTTACTCATGAGTACTCAAAAGCAAAAATGGAATGTAGCTATATTCAGCAGTACGACGTTCCTTATTTAAACCAAAATATTTGTATTAATAAATTGAAAACAAAAATATTTTGTTATGTGAAAATCGACAAATGTCAATTTTTCCAGAACCAGAATAACATTTTTGTTTCTTTTTGTCAATTGTCCCAAAAGTAACCATCAAAATTAGGTCGAGTGTATCAAAATAATAAATAGCATCTTTACAAAATAGGTACGTAAAGGCTACAGCCCTGGGACCATATTTGGTTTCTCGAGTCGATGAATCGACTCGATAAAAAAGCTTGTCGATTTTCTCTAAGTTTCATATTTGACATTATGACCCACATGTGGCCCACTGACATATAGTAATGGACTGCTAAATAAGCAAAATCCCATACAAAAAAATCGCACTAAAAACTATTGTTGTCTCACTCCCCCGTTAAATTCCTATGAACTTTAATCGGTTTTGTAATAAAAAAACAGTTCAGTGCATGTCAGCGATATAAACATAATTAGAAGAAACCGGACAGGTATAGAGCTTTTTCTTCTTTCTCTCTCTTTCGTTATTTTTAAAAGTTCGTTAAACAGAGGGAAAGAACCCTCACATATTTAAAAAAAATACATTTATTTAACGAAGAAACTGCTACTAAATAAAAAATAATGATGGAAATTTATTTCTATCAATTAAAACAGTCTTATTAGTTATTTTCTTCTAAATTCGAAGAAAAATGTTTTGTTTACATAAAAAAGGTTTTCTAGTTCTGGAGAAAAATGGTGCTATTGAAAATTGTCAATCAGCAGTCCATTTCTATATGTGGCCTTACAAAACAATCAAATTTGCCCCTGTTCCAGAATTCACTTTCACTAAAATTTTACGATTTCATTTCGCAAAACAAAATTTTGGTGTTATGAAATTCACCTTGGGTTTTCAAAAGCAACTGCGATTTCATAATTGAAAAATTTGGTGTTCCACAATTCGCTTCACGCAAATTTTTGACGTTTTAAAATCACGCTCAAAAATTCAACGAAATAGAAAGTAAAGTAAATAGGAAAGTTTGTTTGTATAGAGAAAAGGTGTTTTTTTAGATAAAGTAATGTAAGTACCTTTAATATAACTAATTCATTTCATTTTAAAAACCAATGTATTAATTTAGGGCAAGCATACGAACAGAGAGCAAGATAATATTTTGGTCGATTTTATGGAAATTAATCCAAATCTTGCCAGGGGGGACGTTAGAGGGAAAACCAAAATCGAATTTGATATTTTGGGGCAAAAACTAGCGGACCAAATGAATAGTAGTGGGCCTGCAAATAAAGATGTTGCAAGATGGAAAAGGTAATTTGATAAATTTTAAATATATTTTATTTATACACTGGGCCGCCACATAACCCAAGCAGCACAATTTGGTTAGAATCCGGTTAATTAACCAGAAAGTAGCCAGAGTTATTTAACCATCATAACTTAGTAAAACGTTTGTAAAACGTTTCCTAGACATTTATTAAACCGTAAATGGTCAGTTATTTTATAACTCTAGTTATTAGATTACCTATATCTAAGGTTTATAGAACTTCTAAAATATATCTCCACACAACTTAGCAGTTACAAAATAACCTGAATCAAACGTTTCTAAAACTTACGTTGGCTAGTAAATAACCTGAAGCAAACATTAGTAAAACCTCCATTATCAACCTTTTGTAAACATTGGTTAGAAAATAACCTGAAGTAAACGTTTCTTAGATAGTACATACTTACCGTTAATTAACCTAAAACTAATTTTGTAACAGAAATCTAACTATCATGCAAAATCTCAAGTTACAAATTTGATATTTTATAACTGCTTTATAACAATGCAATGACTGAAAAAAATACAATGAATTTACGTAAAGAATATTATGTTTTATTAAATAATAATAATAAAAATACAAGTACATAATGCTTTTACTAAATTAAACGTTTTAAAAAGATATTTGTAGATGGTTCTTCCTGTCCTATTACACCAAACCTGTAGAGCATTTTTACCTAAAAATATAAGAAAATTAAAAAAATATGAATTTTATTAAAGACTAAATATATAGAATTAATAGTAATTAAAAACTTACCCACGTTTGCTTTTTCCAAAAAAATATTAATTGTAGATTATTAAATTCGCTTTTTACGCCCGTAACTTCCTCACTTCACTGATGCTTGCTTGTAAATGAACACGTTTCGACAAGCTTGTGCTTATATTTTACTTTTTCGTACAATTCTAACTCATAATAAACCTGTATTGTTCTTGAGTATTAAAAACACGTTTACTTGACTGTAGCACATTTAATACTGAATGAATCTTCTTATTTGCTAAGAGTGAAGGGGGACATGTACTGAAGTATGTCCGTTACTTTATTCTGTGACGTTAGTCACTCTTGACTCATCACTACACCTCCCTCTTCACTGTCTATGGGTATCAAGTGTTATTTTCAATTCAATTACTATTATGATTTATTCAATATTTTCACTGCTTAGCTCTTAACATATGTGTTTTGGCCTGAAAATTGCAAGACATTAAAAAACAAAACAATACTCCAAAACAAACAAACCTGACAGACGCCGACCAGAGTCAGGGTTATTACAGGCTAAAAATAAAATATTAGATAAACAAATTAAACACAAAAATTACCTAACATTGTCTCCTTCCAGATACTTCCTAAAAATAAATTAAAAGAAAAAAAAATTCAAGTAAAATAATTCCACTAATAAACAAACATAAATAGTAAACACTTACCAAACGTCACCCAGTAAAACTTACACAAAAGCTTTATTCACAAACTGGTCCAGAAAAAATGGTCTAAACTGGAGCCACTGGAAAATTATCGTGCCGTGGTGAAAAAGCTCTACCGAACGCCATCTTGCACTTGGAGAGAGGACAAGAAATAAAAGTTCCTGCGATCAAGGAAGCAAGCTCAGTCGATCAGACGAGCTCGTCAGAGAGGCTACAAAGCGTACATCAAGTGTAGAAGTAGATAGGGCATAGATATTGTCTGGGTTTTTACCGACAATTTTTTAGCAGGTTAGAGAGATTAGAATAAAATTAAAATTTTGCAAGTAATTGAATGTGGTGGAGGCTGCTGTCTAAAGTCGCATATCGACATAGACACCCCATTTAATAATAAACCTTTAGGGCGTAGATAATTGTCGGGTTTTCACCGACAATTCTTTGTTAGATTAATCAAAACTTGTGAAATCTGTTTTGGGCTTACATGTTGGTGGAGGGATTTTGATCGATTCAAAGAAATAAAATAGAGGTTTTAAAATAATTTATATTTACAGAGATTTCTGATCTAGGAATCTCTAGCATCCATTTTAATAGATTTGATATTTTCTCAGAAATTTCTGTCTTAGGAATTTCTAGTTGATATTGAATCACGGCATTTTGGTCACAGTTAGTGACCGTTAAAACCAATAATTCAAGCCACCAAAGCTTGGGCGAAATTCGCTAAAGCAGATAGCTTGGGCGAAATTCGCTAAAGCAGATCTAATTAAACTCCATTGTTGGAGTAAAAAAGCTCTAACCTGGTCCAAATTAAGTTTTTTAACCAGTGAATAAAAAAAAAATAATTTACCTACAGTAAATTAATAAGTTCAAAGAAACCAAAAGAGTCTCTAAATCTAGTTAAGAAGTTTAACTAATAGGCACAATTTTCTACGTGTTGTAAATTTACAACCGTGAACCTACATAGGGGAATCAAATTGCTCGTGTGGCAGTTAATCTTGTACAAGGGCAGACTATTGTTGCAAGGTCGTACATACCCAAGTAAAGGTTACGACTAGAATTAAAGTAAAAAATACCCGTCAGCTGCAGCAGCTCGGAAACGACCAGCGCTGCAGTGACACAATTAAAACACAAAGAATTACGCCGGTAAACAGGCGTGAAACAAAACTATATTCCTTTTGAGTGATTTGAATGATTTATTAATGCGTTTATTTTCAGATTAAGAGAGAAAGGCAGATTATTAGAATAAGTAGAAATAAGAAAAATTGAAATTTAAAGAATTTATTGAAGTATTTGAAATTGAATTCTGAATTAAAGTAACGTAGAATTTAGCGTAATTTAGAGATAATTAGAAGTGTAATTTATAGGAGATAATATATAACTATTTTTAAACCACTTTCGTCTTTGAACTTAAAAACCTATTTGGTAAGTTTCAGACTATTGAATAGAAGGTAAATATTGTGGATTCTTCGATTTGGAAGAATTTGGAATGTTTAAATTAAATTAATATAACATTTTTTTATTATACGGCTTGCGCTGTAACGTGGTCCTTCGAGCCGGATGAAAGTGGTCAAATAGTTATATCTTATAAATTACAATTAGTTGAAAATTAGTAAATCATTCAAACTATCAAATATTTGTGGGATTATTTCGGTTTAGTAGTTGTGGTAAACCAACGACAAAATGAAGACTACATTGAAAATGCAAGGTACGTTGGAGACAGAGTTAAGGCAGGCAATCTCCAACTACAATAAGACTCCCAAACCTAGACGAACGTCTGGTTATATACAAGGGAAGATCGATACCATTAAAAAGATATGGGACAAGTTTGAGGATAATTACCTCGAATTACATGCAACTGACCCTAGTAGCATCAAAGACGAAAAGGTCCGGGCCAATGTGCTAAGTTATGTACAAGGCAATAAATTTCAGGAATTTGAGGAAACATTCTCAGTATTCATGGGTGACTTGCAAGATGCGCTAGAAGCAATCAAAGAACAGAAAGCTGAAGCAGCGAGCCAAAGGGTTCGTGAGCATGCAAGTGCAACCAAGGCCATTGTAAAACTTCCAACCATTGAGATTCCGAAGTTCGATGGCCAATATACTTCATGGAGGACATTCCATGATCGATTTGTATCATTGATACACGGTGAAGAACGACTGACACCAGTCGATAAACTTCATTATTTAAAAAACAGTCTCACAGGGGAAGCTCGAAGAGATTTGGATGCATTTGACATGACGTCAGAAAATTACGCGCCAGCATGGGAATTATTATGCAAACGCTACAATAAGCGAAGGTTGCTAATACACGCCCAATTTAAATTGTTATTTAATCAACCAAAGATTAAAAATGAGTTATAAAGAAATAAGAGCAGTTCTAGATGAGCTGCATCGCATTAAGCATAGTCTACAAGTCCTTGAGGTCGATATTACTAATTGGGATCCTATATTTGTGTATACAACAGCACAAAGGTTTCCAGATAAAACACGAAACCTCTGGGAACAGTTGATTGCTAAGTCTGGCGATTTGCCGTCATTAGCAGATTTAAACAAATTTATGGAAGAAAGGTATCGCAGTTTAGAAGCCACCAAAGAGATTAATCAAAGTATGACAAATCGGGAAGTCAGAAAGGGTGGAAAGGATCGAAATCGGACTGCGAGTTATCATATAGGCCAACACAATACTGGCAAACAAGCCAGTGATAACAGTTGGCGAGAAAATAAAGAAAAGTATCCACAAAAAGGATTTGTTAATAACTACAATAAGGGACATTACAAGAGGACCACACCTAGGATCCTTCACTGTCCGATGTGCAGACAACAACACTTCCTATCTCCTATCACCAGCAGCAATAAGTGCCCCCAATGTGGAAAAAGGCATCATGTGCTATTGCATGAGGAATCCACACCAGAAGGACGTTGTGGAAAAATGGATGATCAGAAGGAGAATCCCAAGGATCAAGCGGTCACCAACTGCAATTATAGCAGGAATAACAAACAGTCAATGCTAGCGACAGCATTGGTACGAATTAAGGATGGGAAAGGAACCTATCTGACTCTGCGAGCACTAATCGATCCAGGATCGCAGAGCTCGTTCATAACCGAAACTGCCTATCAATCGTTACAAGCAGATACCATACCAACTGCATTAGAGGTGACAGGTTTAACGTCCGCTCTAGTGGCAACATCAAATAAGGTAGCATGTGTTTCACTACTGTCTACCACAGATCCCAATTATGAGCGCACATTGCAGGCCTATGTCATCAAAAGCATTACCGGTATATTTCCACCAGAAAGAATTGAGTGGCAAAAGTGGTCACACATTGACGGTCTAGAGTTGGCCGACCCAAATTACGCCGAACCAGGTCGAATCGATGTACTATTAGGTGTCGACATTTATGCAGACATCATACAAAATGATCTACGCAAGGGAGTCAACCAATCGCCCGTAGCTTTAAAGACCACCTTAGGATGGATATTATTTGGCGAAACAGCTACTGGTACAAAGTATCCAACTCAAGCGAACTTCTCCGCATTCACCCTACAGCAAACGGATACTTTACAGGAATTGAACCAACAAATGAAGAAGTTTTGGGAATGGGAAGAGTTGGACACCGGGCGACGCCTAACACTTGAGGAAGAACAATGTGAGAAACACTACCAGGACCACACAAAACGCCATCCAAATGGTCACTATGAAGTCAGTATACCGTTCGTAGGCGGTAATCCACCAGATCTAGGTGATTCTAGAGGACAAGCCATGTCCAGGCTAATCCAAATGGAAAGAAAATTGGCCCAGAATGTAGAGCTAAAAGAAGCCTACACACAATGTTTGAGGGAATACATCGATTTAGGGCATATGAAAGCAACCACCGGGCAAACACCTCACAGGTACTATATGCCGCATCATGCCGTAGTTAAGGAGAGCACCACGACAAAGGTGAGGGTGGTATTTGATGCTTCAGCCAAAACCTCAAATAGGAAAAGCTTAAATGAGCATATGTTAAATGGGCCAACATTACAACCTAAATTATTTGCTACTTTATTGAATTGGAGACAGTACAAATACGCGGTAACCGCTGACATAGAAAAAATGTACAGAATGATAGCTGTAAGTCCATCAGACAGAAAATATCAAACGATCCTATGGAGAGAAAGCCCTAAAGAACCAGTTCAAGAATATGAGCTACAAACAGTCACCTTTGGGACCACGGCGGCACCATACCTAGCCATCAAAACCCTACAAAGGCTAGCCATCGATGAAACGAAAAAATTGCCCAAAGCAGCCAGAAAAGCATTCACGGACTTTTATGTGGATGACGTTCTTACTGGGGCAGATACATTGACAGAGGCGTTAGAACTCCAAAGGGAATTAATCGATCTATTGAGATGTGGGGGATTCCATCTGAGAAAATGGGCTGCTAACCACCAGTCTCTACTAGAGGCAATCCCAGCCGAAGATCGCGAGATGAAACTACCACTACAAGTCAAGGAAGATAACCAAATCAAAGCACTGGGTATTTACTGGCACCCGGTCAAAGATTATTTCTCATACGCGATAAAGGAATCAGAATTCGAGCAACCAGCAAAGACAAAAAGAAGAATTTTGTCTGAAGTGGCTAAATTATACGATCCGCTAGGCTGGATAGCCCCATGTATAGTCATTGCTAAACTAATCATGCAGAAATTATGGATGAACGGATACGAATGGGATGACCCAGTGGACCAAGATATCCAGCAGGACTGGGCCCAGTTCAAAGAACAACTTCCTTTCATTCAAAACCTCAGAGTACCAAGATGGCTGAAAACAAGTACAGAAAATAAGAGGTCAACTGATGGGATTTTGTGACGCATCCGTACGAGCCTACGCAGCCGTGGTGTACATCAGAACCGTCTTGGAGGATGAAAGCATTGAAACAACATTGCTGATGGCAAGAACGCGAGTTGCTCCTATCAAGCCAATGTCTTTACCGCGATTAGAACTATGTGGAGCGGTGCTTCTCAGTAAATTAATCCGGCAAATCAAGTTAGACATGCATCTCCAAGAAGTCCAAAGCAAATGTTGGACTGATTCCAAGGTTGTTCTGGCTTGGCTAAAGGGCATACCTAATAAGTGGAAGACATTCGTAGCCAATAGAACGGTGGAGATCAGTGAAAATGCTGAAAGAACATCCTGGCATTATGTCTCCACCAAGGAGAATCCAGCTGACTTGGCATCAAGAGGAGTAATGCCAGCAAAATTGCAAGCAGCATCAATCTGGTGGGAGGGTCCTGACTGGTTGCGGCAACCAGAGGACAGATGGCCAAAGGAATCTCTGGAAAATCTGAAAACAGAACTTGAAGCCAAATCAACCACCAAAACTCTTATCACAAATCAACCAATCATTACTGATTGGTGGATGAAATTCTCATCACTAACAAAAACACTGCGAGTCATGGCGTACTGCTATCGGTTTATATATAATACTCAAAGAAAAATAGACCGACGCAACTCGCAGCCATTAGCCGAAGAAATTGAAGGAGCAAGGACGAAACTCGTCCAATTAGCCCAGAAGCAGATGTTTCCCAAAGAGTACGAGCAACTAACTAGCACAAAAGTGATCAACAAGCATAGCCAATTAGGGAAATTATATCCATTTATGGCCGGAGATGGTACAATAAGAATCGGAGGCAGATTACAAAAAGCAAATCTAAGCTACGACGTTAAGCACCCTATGATCATACAACGGCGGCATCACCTCACCAATCTGATTATTGATCATTTCCATAAAACAACGCTCCACGGAGGAGCACAATTAGTGTTAAACACGATAAGGAACCAATATTGGATTACGAACGGGATGTTAGCCATAAAGGAGAGAATCTCTAAATGTGTGAAATGCATTCGATATAGAACTACAGCACCGTCACAACTAATGGGAAGTTTACCAAGTGCAAGGATCACGCCAGCGAACCCATTCGAAAATGTAGGGGTAGATTACGCAGGGCCCATAGAACTAAAAATGTCCAAACACAAGGGCTCGAAGGTATATAAAGGATACTTCTGTATTTTTATATGCATGTGCACGAAAGCAATTCATATAGAGGTAGCATCAGACATGACTACCGAAGCTTTCATAGCAGCACTAAGAAGGTTTATCGGAAGGCGAGGATTATGTCGGAACATTTATTCAGACAACGGAACAAACTTCGTATGAGCTAATAAACAAATACAGTCTCAGATGGAGCAGGTCCTAAAAGATGCTACCACGCAGGCTGCTGATGAACTTGCCAACCAAAACATACAATGGCATTTTAACCCACCAATAACTCCACACTTCGGAGGCTTATGGGAGGCCGGTGTAAAAAGCATTAAACATCACCTGAGACGCATTAACAATGACAGAATACTTACCTTCGAAGAACTAACCACATTACTAGTTCAAATAGAAGCCTGCCTGAATTCCCGGCCGATATGCCAGCTGTCTGCCGATCCATCAAACCTAGAGATACTCACCCCTGGGCACTTCCTGATAGGAAGAAATCTCAAGGCAGTACCAGAACCAACATACAAGGACAACGTGCCATACTTAGATCGTTGGAAGCATATACAGCAGCTCTTACAACGATTTTGGAGTCAATGGTCACAGGAATACTTATTAGAGCTCCAAAAACGAAACAAATGGTTGTTACAACAACCAAACCTCAAAATAGGCCAGGTAGTTATCATCATGGACCACAATCGGCCACCATCACAATGGCCATTAGGGGTAATACACGAAATACACCCAGGATCCGATAACCAGGTGAGGGTGGTCACAGTAAAGACACCCAACACAACCATAAAAAGGCCGATACAAAAATTGTGTCCATTGTTCGCATGATGGTGCAGTATTTATGTTCTGATAATGTTCGTGTAGTCCATCTATATATATATCAATAATAATAAGCATAATTTATTTTTTTTACAGAAACAGTTAATAATATTTTTTTAAAAAAAAAAAAAAAAACATGGATTTTAATAAAGAATTAATAGATCAGATGTTGGGCACCTGCCCATTGACCGATGAGGAATTAATACGGTTGATTGATGAGGTGTCACCTGACTTAATGGAGTTACAATCACCACCAGGCTCACCATATAGAGCTCAAGAAATTCCCATCACTCCTGGCAAAAACCTCCTGATAGAGGACATTATTGCCGACCAATCTGAAGATTTCAACGACATGTGGCAAATAGGGTCACCAGGTCCATCTGTTGAAACCCAAGATATCCCTACCGCACCAGGGAAAAACTTACCTACAGAGGAGGACGTTGATGAAGATACAGAAGTAGTCGGCAACAGATATAAAATGGGACAACCAGATCCAGCATCACCGCCACAACCACAAATTCCTATACTAATGGAAAAGGAGATACCAATGGTTGAAAACCAAGGTCCCACACAATCGGAACCAGTTCCAGCGATTACGGAACACCCATGTAGACCACCACCGCGCAGCCTAGAAGACAAACTCTATTACATGACCACAACCGACGGAGTCGTATTCTCACTCACACATCAGCAGGTCAAATCGATACCTTTCAAGAAAATTAGGGACAAGCCCCGTAGACGATATACTATCTACATAGGGGACACGCATCAGGTGAGGCTGAGGATAGCAGAAAATGGTCGAGAGATCTGGTCGGCTTATAAGGCCAGAAATCCTGGCATGAAAAATAATAACCGGCAGGACCGGAACAATGTCGCCAAACCTTGTAAAAAATAAACAAAAAAAAATAATTTGACTAAATTATATATATAATATACATACATAATGTATATAACAAATTGAAGTACAATTAGGTTAAGTATACATTGAATTTATGTCATAGAAATGAATTATGCAGTAAAATTAGGTTAAGTGTACATATTGAATTTTTAAAAAAATTGAACGAAGAAATACATGCATAAATAGACACACATTAATTTGCTGTTTTGATGAGACGCATCAACGGGGGGGAGAATGTTTTGGCCTGAAAATTGCAAGACATTAAAAAACAAAACAATACTCCAAAACAAACAAACCTGACAGACGCCGACCAGAGTCAGGGTTATTACAGGCTAAAAATAAAATATTAGATAAACAAATTAAACACAAAAATTACCTAACATTGTCTCCTTCCAGATACTTCCTAAAAATAAATTAAAAGAAAAAAAAATTCAAGTAAAATAATTCCACTAATAAACAAACATAAATAGTAAACACTTACCAAACGTCACCCAGTAAAACTTACACAAAAGCTTTATTCACAAACTGGTCCAGAAAAATGGTCTAAACTGGAGCCACTGGAAAATTATCGTGCCGTGGTGAAACAGCTCTACCGAACGCCATCTTGCACTTGGAGAGAGGACAAGAAATAAAAGTTCCTGCGATCAAGGAAGCAAGCTCAGTCGATCAGACGAGCTCGTCAGAGAGGCTACAAAGCGTACATCAAGTGTAGAAGTAGATAAGGCATAGATATTGTCTGGGTTTTTACCGACAATTTTTTAGCAGGTTAGAGAGATTAGAATAAAATTAAAATTTTGCAAGTAATTGAATGTGGTGGAGGCTGCTGTTTAAAGTCGCATATCGACATATGTAGACACCCCATTTAATAATAAACCTTTAGGGCGTAGATAATTGTCGGGTTTTCACCGACAATTCTTTGTTAGATGAATCAAAACTTGTGAAATTTGTTTTGGGCTTACATGTTGGTGGAGGGATTTTGATCGATTCAAAGAAATAAAATAGAGGTTTTAAAATAATTTATATTTACAGAGATTTCTGATCTAGGAATCTCTAGCATCCATTTTAATAGATTTGATATTTTCTCAGAAATTTCTGTCTTAGGAATTTCTAGTTGATATTGAATCACGGCATTTTGGTCATAGTTAGTGACCGTTAAAACCAATAATTCAAGCCACCAAAGCTTGGGCGAAATTCGCTAAAGCAGATCTAATTAAACTCCATTGTTGGAGTAAAAAAGCTCTAACCTGGTCCAAATTAAGTTTTTTAACCAGTGAATAAAAAAAAAATAATTTACCTACAGTAAATTAATAAGTTCAAAGAGACCAAAAGAGTCTCTAAATCTAGTTAAGAAGTTTAACTAATAGGCACAATTTTCTACGTGTTGTAAATTTACAACCGTGGACCTACATAGGGGAATCAAATTGCTCGTGTGGCAGTTAATCTTGTACAAGGGCAGACTATTGTTGCAAGGTCGTACATACCCAAGTAAAGGTTACGACTAGAATTAAAGTAAAAAATACCCGTCAGCTGCAGCAGCTCGGAAACGACCAGCGCTGCAGTGACACAATTAAAACACAAAGAATTACGCCGGTAAACAGGCGTGAAACAAAACTATATTCCTTTTGAGTGATTTGAATGATTTATTAATGCGTTTATTTTCAGATTAAGAGAGAAAGGCAGATTATTAGAATAAGTAGAAATAAGAAAAATTGAAATTTAAAGAATTTATTGAAGTATTTGAAATTGAATTCTGAATTAAAGTAACGTAGAATTTAGCGTAATTTAGAGATAATTAGAAGTGTAATTTATAGGAGATAATATATAACTATTTTTAAACCACTTTCGTCTTTGAACTTAAAAACCTATTTGGTAAATTTCAGACTATTGAATAGAAGGTAAATATTGTGGATTCTTCGATTTGGAAGAATTTGGAATGTTTAAATTAAATTAATATAACATTTTTTTATTATACGGCTTGCGCTGTAACAATATGGCTATTTAAATATGTTTCAATTCTTACAACTTTCTTACAACTTTAAAATTCAAATAATTGCTTACTTCTCGAGCGTTATCAAATCTACATAATGTATGTTTTAATTTATTCAATTTTCTTCCAACTCTTAAATTCAATTAATTGCCTACTCTCTCTAACTTACTCAAATCTACAAAATGTATGTTTTAATTCTTACAATTTTCTTACAATTATGAAATTCTTTTTTTTTCAGTTATAGCCAGTTGACCAACATCAACAGCAATTCCTGTCAGACACATCTCCACTTCTTTAAAAAGTATGCATTCCTGCGTATGACTTGACCTTTTTCAGTCTTAACCAAATATGACCGTGGTGTTGAAAGCTTACTAACGATTATTGCTGGTGCCCAAGTCTTACTTTTATCATCTCTTAACCATACCTGTTCTCCCTCTACGAAGTTAAAACCTTTTTTCGCATTTCTGTCATAGTACTTTTTATTTTTCATATTGTTTTTTAATAATATCGGTTTAATTTTGTCACATATTTCCTTGTTCCTATATAAATTTTCCCTCCCTGGCAATAATGTTCGTGTTTTTCTGCCCATCATAATTTCGACCGGCGATAAATTAGAGTTTGCAATGGGAGTATTCCTGTAGTCTAGTAGCGCAAGCCACAAGCTACTTTTATCCTCCTTACATTTTAAAATTAACTTTTTGGCTATCTGAACAAACCTTTCCGCAAGTCCATTTGATTTTGGGTATCGCGGACTACTTGTCGTAACTTCAATTCCATACTTCCTAGCAAAATTAACAAACTCATGTGAAGCAAAGGGCATGTTGTCACCTATTATTAATGTAGGAATTCCATATATAGAAAATATGTGTTCTAATTTCTGAATTATAGCACCTGCAGTCTTCTTCGATATTGGAGCTATTTCGAGATACTTTGAGAAATAATCCCCTATTACAAGATAGTTTTTGCCACTCACTTCCATTACATCTAATCCTATCTTTTTAAATGGGCTATTAGGGATTTCATGATTTACCAATGGTTCTTTACTATTTGAGGCTTGATATTTGTGACACACTTTGCAGTTTCCTACCATCCTTTCAATATCTTCACCTAACTTTGGCCAATATATTTGCGTTCGTGCGCGCCTCTTTCTCCTCTCTATACCACCATGAGAAAGATGTAATTGCTTTAACATTTCAGCTCTCATTGTTTCTGGAACAAAAGTTTTCTCATTCAAAAATAATATGTTGTCTTCTACAAATAAGTCTTTCCTATATTTCCAATAAACCTTTATCTGTTCCGGTACCCTTTTCTTTTCCTTTGGCCAACCTTGCAAAATCATTTTCTTAAGCTCCCTTAAGATTGAACCTTTTCAGTTTCACTCTGAAACTGTTTCCTTTTTTCATCACTAACATTTATCGTGTGAATCACTTCTTTTAGCCCTTTAGTTTCCAACCCTGGCTTTTCTGTTTCATCTACATTTCTTGATAACAGATCAGCGAGGTACAAAAATTTACCTGGACAATACGTAAATTTTAAATTATATTTTTCTAGCCTAAGCTTCATCCTTTGTAATCTAGCTGACGGAATTTTATTGTAATCTTTGGAAATGATTCCCACTAAAGGTTGATGATCGGTAATAATCTCTGTTTTTCTTCCTTAAATTAAGTTATGCCATTTCTTGCATGCGAACACTATGGCTAAGAATTATTTTTCTGTCTGAGAGTAATTTTGCTCCGCAGATGTTAAACTCCGTGATGCAAAAGCTATTGGCTTTCCCTTTTGCAACAAACTACACCCAATACCATCCTTTGATGCATCAGTCTGAACTGCTATTTCCTTATTTAAATCTAATGCTACTAACGTAGGTGCATTTACGATCATCGATTTTATCTGATCTAAACATTTGTCAAGATTTGCTGACCATTGAAAACATATATCTTTCTTTAGTATTTCTCTTAAGGGGCTAGTTAAATTCGCTAAGTTCGGTACAAATTCCCTATCATAATTCACAAACCCTAATAATCTTTGTAATTCCTTTTTATTTCTTGGCGCTTTTAAATTCTCTATAGCCTTGACACGTTCTTTAGCTACTTCGATGCCATCCCCTGTAATGCAATGACCCAAAAACTTAACAGTCCTTGCTTTAAACTGTATTTTCGATGGGTTAAATTTTATTTTTCGTGATCGTGCTCTTTCCAATACTAATTGCAATATTTTATTATGCTCTTCTTCAGTTTCCGTTGCTATAATTAGGTCATCTATGTATATAATAACGTTTGGTATGTCTTTAAAATTTTGAACATTTAACTTCTGAAAAATTTCAGGAGCAATTTTTAAACCGAAAGGTAACCGGGTAAATCTATAACATCCTAGGGGAGTACTGAATGTACACAAATTTTTTGAGGTCTCATCAAGCTTAATTTGCCAATAACCATCTTTCATATCTAATACCGTGAATATTTTCTTGTTTGCAAGCATTGGTTTTATTTGGTCAAACGTGGGAATTTCATAGTAGTGTTCCTTAATTGCTAGATTTAAGTACTTGGGGTCCAGACAGATTCGAATTGCTTTGTTAGGTTTTTCTACCAGAACGATATTAGAAACCCAATCACAAGCACCTGTGACCGGTTCTATGACCTGAAGACTCATAAGCCTTTGAATTTCTTCTTTCAATGGTTGTTGTAACCCCAGCGGGATTCGTCGCGGAGGTCTCGCTACCGGTTGCGAGTTTTCTTTTAATTCAATGTGGAAGTTATCACAGAAACAACCTAACCCTGTAGACATCCGCATATAATTTTTTAAAATCTTCACTTGTTTTCAGCCTAATTGTGTCAATTCGTTTTACTAATCTTAATTCAATGCATCCCTTGAGTCCAATAATTGGACTAGTTTCACTTTTCGTCACATAAAATTCTTGGGTCGCTATTTTATTTTTTGCAATACACCTAGCTCTTATTTTCCCTACAGTATCTATTAGCGTCCCATTATACGCTTCTAAAATAATTTGATCATTTGCCCATTCTATGTTTGTTATCTTCTTAATATGGTTAAGGGGTAATACGTTGACCTGAGCACCAGTGTCTAACTTAAATTTAACTAATTTATCATTTACTCTAATTACCTCATACCACGACTCTATTACTCCCGTTTTGCTTGCAATCGTGTGTATAAACAAAGAGTCATTTGATCGTGTATCACTTTCTTCACCTTGGATTTCGATTTCATTTAATTTTCTTTGCTTACACACTATCGCAAAGTGGTTTCTTCTGTTACAGTTATTGCAAATTTTTTCATAAGAAGCACACTGGCCTTTAGAGTGTTTTTTTCCACAGAAATTGCAGTTGATGTTTGCCCCTGTGTATGTATCATTATTTATGTTTTTTGACCTAAAAGTACTCTTATTTACATTTTTTCTATAATAGGTATTTGTTTTATTTTGTGAATTTACATTATTACCTGCATAATTTCTACCACTGTTATTTTTACTTATCTTTAATTGTTGAATTTTTTTCTGCACTGTCTCGATTGATGGCCTTGTTTCTCGCATTGAATTCACTTGCTGTGACGTTGCTTCTGCTGTCCTAGCCAATCCTATAGCCTTGTTCAATGTGAGGTCATCCATCTCCAAAAGCTTTCTCTGCAGTCTATTGTCTCCAACGCCCATTACAATACGATCACGCAACATTCTATCAGCATCCACAAAATTGCACCGTTTTGCAATTTTTTTTAAATCCATCAGGAATGCGTCAAAAGGTTCATGAGCACTTTGATTTCTTGTATGAAATTTATACGATTCGTACACCTCATTTTTCTTTGGTTTACAAAATTGTTCAAATGCTTCTATTACTTTTTTGTAATCATTTTTTTCTTCTTCTGATAGGGTAAACGTGTTGAAAATTTCTACAGCTCCCGTCCCTATTGCATTTAACAATATGGCTACCTGTACTGCAGGCAATTTTTTATGCAGTTCAATTGCCGTTGCAAATATTTGGAAATTTTGTTTAAATATGCGCCAATTTTCTGCTAAATTTCCTTCTATCTGGAGCTCGACCACTTTTTTTATGCAATCCATTATTTGCGTTACTTGAATTACTTGATTTTTTGGTGGTCTTCCGCGTGGTTTTCTGTTCACCTCCCGTAACTTGTTGAGTACCGCTATATCCGTTTTTCCTTTCTTATTAATTCCCATGTGTTTACTTAAAAGTCCTTTCCACTAACCACAACTCTCGACATGGAGAATATATACATATTTTTAATTTTAATTTTCACTTTAATTCTATAGCACCACCAATTTTAGCAAAAATTCTACTTGTTTATTACCACTGATTCGATTGTCCGCAGCGCCATGTATTGTTCTTGAGTATTAAAAACACGTTTACTTGACTGTAGCACATTTAATACTGAATCTTCTTATTTGCTAAGAGTGAAGGGGGACATGTACTGAAGTATGTCCGTTACTTTATTCTGTGACGTTAGTCACTCTTGACTCATCACTACAAAACCTATGCATTAATAGCGAGTATGTTTCTAGCTCGTAATAAACTGTTATGTTACGTTTAGGTATATTTCTAAGTCGTCCTAACCCATGCATTAATAACGAGTTACATTTCGAACTAGATATAAACCCTTATATTAATTTCGTTACATCGCGAAATACTGCTCTCTCTTCTTTCTTACTTTCAGCGACGTCTGTTGGCTTTTTCACATATTCTAGTACTTTGTTTCATTTCAATCATCAGGTTATTTTCGAGTTTATTCCCAAACTGTTAGAGGAGAGTACATTTTTAACTCATAATATGATCATACGTTATTTTGAAGAATATTTTTAACCTACAAAATTACTTGTTAAATCAAAGTATACATGTCTAACTTATAATAAACTCATACATTAGTTTCGAGTTTTTTTCTATCCTCTGGAAAACCTAAACACGTTTGCAAGGTTAAGTTTGTGTATATTTGTAACCAAAAGTATTACAAGTTAAAAATAAGTGCTGAAGTTACTCAGTAGCAACGAAATTTGGGGCACCTTTAAAGAAATTTAAATTGAAAAAAATCTTTTACTAAAAAAATGCTTAATACTTTTTAAAATCTGTGGTAAGAATAAGTTCATGGAATAGACCTAAAGTTACATGGTGCAGCCTAGAACGGAATAGGTCTTAGGTTACTGCCTGGTTCACCTTTAGAACGCAGGGATATAGTGGTATTAACTTTTTGGCTTTCAATCTATTTTCGGGGCCCCCTCTGACCTGGGGCCCGGGGTAATTCAACCCAGTTGCCTCCATTGTGACGGGCCTGTTTATACTATAATATTATATCAATATAGGTTTGGTCCGATTTAAAAATAAATATAAGAAAAAAATTGGCTCATAATAAAGCCAAAACACGAAAAACTGGTGGCGGACCGAGCAATATCGTCCCTATGGCCCTTCGCAGACTTGTCCATAATTTCAAACCGGTTTTAATATGAGTTCAATAGTACACTCGGAACTCATTTTTTCCATCATTTTCGTGTAACGATTGTAATGCCTATGTAGTAGTGTGGGGTGCAAGCACAGCGAAGCAGCTTTAATGAGAACGAAAATATGCTTGTATTAGTGTAATGGACGGTGAAACCAGAAAATGTTTGGGTGAACAAATGATGGAAAATGAGGGAAGAAAAATAGTCTTCCCTGCGACCCCTTGCCTATAAAACCGGTTTTGGTTTTGATGTTATGGACAAGTGTGCGGAAGGCCTATAAGTGTAATCGAGGATCAAGTCGCAAAATTAAGCGGTTTGTATACCACCATTAGTGGCTTTGACGGAAGCATTCCTTGTGGTATAACCCAAGCAGTACGAAGCAATGATTCTTGAGAAACGGTGGCTTCTAAGGACAATGAAGTCCAAACAATTTTATCAAGTCATGAGAATGCTTCTACTTCGACATGTAGAAAAAGTAACAAAGATAATGTAAATAAAAATATTATAGACTACATGAAGACTCAAAGAGAAGTCTTTGCTGATATCCTTCTGAAGTTAAATGTTGCAGCAGAAACTCAGAAAGAAAACGGGCTGTTTTTAAAAAGGACTAACAGGGCCGTTGCAAAATTGACAGAACTAAAAAAAGAAAGTAATTCCGAAGAACGGCGGCATAATTTAGAAATTGAAAAAATATTGCATGAAAAAAATGTTATAAAAAAACGTCGCCTCGAAATAGAGGAAATAAAGCTGCAAATGTTTGAGCAAGAAAGAACGGAAGACTAATTTTTATTTTTTTCCTATTACCTGTGTAACAGTTAATTTATAAGTGCAAGAATGACTGTTGATTTTTTAAATGTTTATTTTTAATAGTTCGTAAGTGTCTTGAAGACGGTGTTACTTTTTATAGTTTATTGTATAGTTAAGGAGAAGTGAAAGACTGTTGTTTTATAAATTATAATTTTTAATAGTTTATGTCATGAACTGTTTTTTTTAAAATAAAATACATATTTTAATAATAAATGCATTTTTATTGAAAACTATTTGCTATAGAGTTTCTTATACTATTTGCTTCATTATATGATTCACTATTACCTAATTCATCTCTATCCAACTCTCTTTCATCATCCAGCTCCAAATCATTTATATTTTCATTCATTTCAATATTGAAATGCTTGCAAATGTTATGCTGTGCACAACATACATTAATTACACAGGCACACAAAAAAATAAAAATGTCAAGACCCAGAGGGTACATCCCCCTACCCCGCCGTTTTTGGGGTCGCTGAAACCGAATATGACCATAACAATTTTTTTTAACTAGCCATTTCCCCGCAACCACCCCCATACAACCCCTTCTGGTAGTTGAAATCTCAATTCTCATACAAAGTCGAGTAGGGTGTGTATTCCTATGTTTTCTGGGCCTCTAAGAACGAGGAAGACTACCAAAAATGAATTAGACCCCCTCTTTAGCCCCTAGAGTCACTTTACCACCGCCATACACCCCTTTGTGGGGGTTGAAATGTCAATTCTCATACAAAGTCGAGTAGGGTATGTATTCCTATGTTTTTTGGGCCTCTGTGAACGAAGAAGACTACCAAAAATGAATTAGACCCCCTCGTTACCCCCTACCCCCCTTTCTCATACAAAATCGAGTAGGGTGTGTATTCCTATGTTTTTTGGGCCTCTAAGCACGAAGAAGACTACCAAAAATGAATTAGACCAACTCGTTAGCCCCTAATGTCACTTTACCATACACCCCTTTTATAGGGGTTGAAATTTCAATTCTTATACAAAGTCGAGTAGGGTATGTATTCCTATGTTTTTTGGGCCTCTGTGAACGAAGAAGACTACCAAAAATGAATTAGACCCTCTCGTTTGCCCCTAGCGTCACTTAGTGACATTAGGGGCTAACGAGTTGGTCTAATTCATTTTTAGTAGTCTTCTTCGTTCTTAGAGGCCCAAAAAACATAGGAATGCACACCCTACTCGATTTTGTATGAGAAAGGGGGGTAGGGGGTAACGAGGGGGTCTAATTCATTTTGGTAGTCTTCTTCGTTCACAGAGGCCCAAAAAACATAGGAATACATACCCTACTCGACTTTGTATGAGAATTGACATTTCAACCCCCACAAAGGGGTGTATGGCGGTGGTAAAGTGACTCTAGGGGCTAAAGAGGGGGTCTAATTCATTTTTGGTAGTCTTCCTCGCTCTTAGAGGCCCAGAAAACATAGGAATACACACCCTACTCGACTTTGTATGAGAATTGACATTTCGACTACCAGAAGGGGGTGTATGGGGGTGGTTGCGGGGAAATGGCTAGTTAAAAAAATTTTTTACGGTCATATTCGGTTTCAGCGACCCCAAGAAAGGGGGGGTAGGGGGATGTACCCTCTGGGTCTTGACATTTTTTTTATTTTGTGTGCCTGTGTTATTTTTGATGCTTTTAATGGGGAATAATTTAACTGTCTTGCGCCCAATAAGCATCTGAATCGAGTTTTTAAATTTCCGATGGTCCTTTCAACTATATTCCTGGCTGCAGTATGTCGGATGTTGTATTTGCTTTCAATAGTTCCAGGACTAGGGGTTCTATACATTAAAAAAGGTTCTAAAGCATAGCCTGCATCTCCTAATAACCCCGAACCGCATCTTCTATCTTTGAACTTCTCTGAAAAATTATGTCGAGCTCCACTATTGACCAAATTAATGAAACATGACTCGATCTACTGTGACATGCATCAACTGGACGTATTTTCATTTGAAAATCACAAACCTGCAAATAAAACAAAATTATTAAGTATCAATAAATAATATAGTAAATATTACAATCATAGCATTGATACTATAATATCCTTTTCTGTTCAATTAATTTATTCCGTTTACTGTTGGTCTGATTATGTTTATATGAGACCCACCAACACAACGAATCACTCCAGGAAAACCATGGTTCACAAAGAAATGTAACTTTGACCTTTTTATCTCTCCTCCATATTTAAATTTATCCATTTTGGACATAGCTTATCTTGCAAAATCTTTAAAACATCACAGAAAATTTTGCAAAACGTCGTCCTTGCCAAACCAATGTTGAAATCCTTTCCTATTGATCTTTGATAGCATCCCTCGGAAAAAAACGCAGGCATGCTGCTAATTGCAATATTACTGGTATTGATGTTTTTCGAACGTGTGGCTCTATTTCTTGTAATACCTCAATAAAAGCTTTTTTGTTCAGGCGATAATAATTTATAAATCTGCAAAAAAAAGAACAATTTGAAGAATATACATATTCTTTACATTCAAAAGATTTCAAGTAAATAACTTACATCTGACTCGGAACAGATAAAGGATCTGATTTATCCCTTAATATTTTCCTATATATTTTTTCTTCCTTGGAAGAATTTCCTCCTTCACGATTATTTATTAAATATAATATTAATGGATCCATTTCATTAACTATTGATACTGGAGTCGGACAAGCTTCAAATTTGAGTGAAAAGGGAATTGTTTCCAGTCTCAAAATTTTTTTTAATATGTTAGTTACATCGAATACTATACGAAATGGACATTTTCTATCACTGTCAACCGCCGCTACGTAAGTTATGGGCCATTTTGCGGAAAATCTGCTATTTTGGTCGTGC
Organism: Thereva nobilitata; assembly: GCA_963855945.1. Lineage (NCBI taxonomy): Eukaryota > Metazoa > Arthropoda > Insecta > Diptera > Therevidae > Thereva > Thereva nobilitata. Next base: position 59,628,751 of record OY979698.1, on the reverse strand, counting down.
TTTCTAAATATAGTTGAGAATTTCTCGGTATGTGTAGGTCCAAAGAAAGCGAAAAAAATTGAGGCTGTTCATTATGATATTATCTCTCAGCGGTTACAAAATAAAATTTTAATCTGCACACACAACCTCAAAAAAAAATTAAAAGCTGAAGATACTCCTAAATTTTGGGATTTTGGTTCTAGTCCAGTAAAATAGTATTTTAATCAGGAAAGTTTTGGGGTAGTTTTGATTTCTTCGGTTTTTTATGTATTTTGGGGTGCTGAATCCGAATCTGAGGTTTGCTGACAAAATTTCGTGACGGAACATTGAGGAAAATGCAAAAATATAAAATATGCATATGAAAAAATTCGGACTTTTTCGCGGGTTTTCGCTTAAAACTCGGTAACTATCAACTTTTCGTCGATAACATTCATATACTAAATGAAAGAGCACAAAATTTCCTAAAAATATCACTACCCAAGTATCTCTATCCGACTCACCGTTTTGGTTCTAGCGCTAGTTGAAAATTTCCATATTTTTCTAAGTCAGCAAAAAGCCGATTTTCCAATTGACAACGTTATTAAACAGGGTGTATCCGTTAAGTTTACAAAGCGACCGTCTGTTGATAGGTTTTAGTTGGACGAACAAAAAATCTTTTGGGAGGCGGGTGGAAATCATAACGCTTTAGCAGCTAGGGTGTTTTGAAGTTTTTTCTTTAGAGTTTTACATATCACCCTGTATTTTTGTAACCCTATGACCTATTTCATGAGTAAGGTATCAGTCGACGTAGAATACTCCCACCTAACTAAAACTGTAAAAGTCAAGGTTCCATCTTATCAACTTCCAGAGTAACGAGTCATCAAAATCAAATTTTAGGTTTTTTTAAGCCGAAATACACATTTAATAGAATTTGAAGCTTAAAGTTGTAAAAACAATTTTTTTACAAATGCTTTTATTTCCAGTAGATTTAGGGATAGTTTTACCCCTTTAGGAGTACCCCTTATCATAAAATTTGGCTTGATTTGGTATAAATCAACCACCCTAGCAAATAAATATTGAAAAAAGTGTATTTCATTGGATTATTTTTGATTATTATTGAAATTATCGCGAAAAACCCTTAAAAAGAGGTATTTTTGCATTTGTAAGGATGAGGCCATATTTTAGGAATGCGGGACCCTGATTTTCGTAATCAGCGACCCAAAAAACATATAGGGAACGAGTTTCAAACCGTGGTGCTACGTTTCGACGTTTTGAATGGACAATACAATACAATTTTTTAAACTTTAAAGTTGTCTGGCGAGGGGTTTCCACTATGCAAACCGTCTGGCACTGGAGGACGTGGCTTCTAATAGTAGAGGAAATATCAAAAAAACAGCGTTTACAAAATGACGTAAGTAGACATAAATTTTCTGCACATTTGCTACCTCCTTCCTGCCAAAGCCACTGCTGGTCAAGGTTCTTTGTAGCCAAACGTTGTTACCTGCTGTAGTGTCCTTACGTAGAAAAATTTTCAACGTTTATACTATGACGTAAGTCTGGCGTTCACGGGCTCTTGCTCTATCAATAATACAGAGTATTTTATGAAGAAAAAGGTGTTTTTAGTTGAAATTTTAGTTTAAAAAGCCCAAAAATTTGACTTTGATGACTCATTACTCTGGAAGTTGATAGGGTGGAACCTTGACTTTTACAGTTTTAGATAGGTGGGAGCATTCTGCGTACACTGATACTTTACTCATGAAAATAGGTTATAGGGTTACAAAAATACAGGGTGATATGTAAAACTCTAAAGAAAAAATTTCAAAACACCCTAGCTGCTAAACCGTTATGATTTCTACCCACCTCCCAAAAGATTTTTTGTTCGTCCAACCAAAACCTATCACCAGCCGGCCGCTTTGTAAACTTAACGGATACACCCTGTTTAATAACGTTGTCAATTGGAAAATCGGCTTTTTGCTGACTTAGAAAAATATGGAAATTTCCAACTAGCGCTAGAACCAAAACGGTGAATCGGATAGAGATACTTGGGTAGTGATATTTTTAGGAAATTTTGTGCTCTTTCATTTAGTATATGAATGTTATCGACGAAAAGTTGATAGTTTCCGAGTTTTAAGCGAAAACCCGCGAAAAAGTCCGAATTTTTTCATATTTTTGCATTTTCCTCAATGTTCCGTCACGAAATTTTGTCAGCAAACCTCAGATTCGGATTCACCACCCCAAAATACATAAAAAACGAAGAAATCAAAACTACCCCAAAACTTTCCGACTAGGGGCCTTTTTATTCACAAATTCACTGGATTATTTAACTTCGGACGTTTTAAGTAAAATTTGATGAAATTTTCAGAAATTATACTTAATAATGTGAGCAATAAGCTGGTTAAAATTTTTAATACAAGTCTCAAAAATTAACAAAATGGTCGGACCGTATTATTTCCAAAAAATATAATCCAAATGATTTGTATGAAATCAAAGCAGGTGCTATCAATCGTTTGGTTTGGTCGAGCAAACAAAGATTTGACCACAAATACAAAATAATGGAAAAATTAACAGCCGCTCACATTCATCGAAAATGTCAAGCTAGTTATAATAGACAAAGTTCAATCGACGAATCTATTTCTTATTTATTTAAAATTTTCAGGATGGTTTTTCCACACTTTCTGTAATTAAATTTATTTAATGTAAATATTATTATATGACACTATGTTCTGTCATTAAAATTTAATCCCTGATTAACAGAAAAAATTAAAAAATTTGAAAAAATTGAAAAAATCGAGAAATATGTACGTGATTCTAAAAATCAGGTGTTCGGTTTTTCTTAATTTTAAGCGGTTTAATGAAAATAAAATATGAAAATGTAAAGACCATTTGAAACTAGACATTTCAATGGTCAAATGAGCACTTAATGAATATCAAAATTCGAAAAAAAACATCAATAAAGTTGTCCATGCAAGATAAGGGTATTTTTTTCGAAAAATGTTAATTTCTTGGAAACTATCCGTTTTCCAAACAAAAAAAAATCATGCTTATTTAACGCAACACAAGGTATACTTTTTAGAATTTTCATGTAAATTTAATTATTTTTACGTGAGAAAAAAATTAAAAACTGAGAAATCGATTTTTCGCCATTTTCTTGGAAAATTTGAGGTTATGTCAAAATATGTTAAATACAAAAGTTTTAGATCTGTGTCTTCACAGTTTTTTCGAATTCCGCATAGTTTCGCCGCTAGCGGCCGTTTTACACCTTTTTTTAGATTTTGAGCTAAAATTATGCTTTTATATGAAAAATTAAATGAGATCAAAGTAGTAGTTGCAGTTTTTCAACGCCCTTTCTTTGGACACTTTGATTTATCAACATAATCTGAAAAAAGGCGCAATACGGCCGTTAGCGGTGAAACTATGCGGAATTCGAAAAAACAGTGAAGACAAAATTTGTAGGAAATTTTATGCTCTACAACTTTGCTCTTTTGATATTTTCACCAAAATGCATAGTTTCTCCTCAAAATAGAGAAAAAGACGGAAAATGGCGAAAAAACGCCTATTAAATATAGCCTTGAACATATTTCGTTAGGCAACCCATCACCGCTACTTTTGTTAGCATATTATTTATCATGAAAAAAAATTTTATTCGGTTACTCGATCGGTGAAGGTCGCTCTTCTACGGATCCTGTACTATAAACAAATCCAGGCTAATCGAGTTGTATATTGAGGATTAATAAATCCAGTTTGATCTCATAGCTTTTATAACGGTATACGTCACTTTGACGTCATAATCCCGATTAGCGTGCCAGTCTGTCTAGGGCTTTATCCACGTACCCAATTTTTCTACCATAGGTGGATGCGACACTTGTCGAGCTTACTGGAGTAAGCTCAGCAGTAAGCAGGCACAGAGATGCGACACCACGGGTGCTTACTGCAGTCACCAAATTATTTTACATACTACGATTATCTATGCATGTGTATTTTCGCCAAAAAAATACGAAATTTCCCACCCCGCCAAATGTCAATGCAAGTGTGTGCGTAAAAAACGCGAGAAATACAATCCAGAAGCGTGGATTTCCCCTCTAAGCGCCTCTTCACCCTTTGCCCTAAAACTCGTTCAACGACTGCTGTAAGCTCGGCACGTGTCGCAGTCTAGAGCAGGGGTGGACAACCTTTTGATAACATGGGCCAGAATAAATGTTACTTTTTTTCCGCGGGCCGTAGTAGTCAATTGACACCTTCGTGTGACCTGTAATTTTTTTGGTGTTGATCCAGACTTACACGAGGCAGTACATTTATCCCTTACACCATGGTAAATTTTACTGAATTTTTTTAAATGTCCCGGTTCAAAAATAAGATCCTATTGGTATGGTACGTGAGTGTGTTTCGAGATAAATGAGGCGAGGTGTGATTGTAAATACGTAGTGGAGAGAGAAGAGTTTCTTTTTTCTTAATTCTTTTGGGGCCATTAAAATTCAACTTAAAATGAGGCAAGGGGAGGTAAGGTTATAAATACGAGAGAAATTTCTTATTTCTTTTGCCGCAGTAAAGGCCGCGGTTACTTGACACACTCAGCATGAACTGAGTACAATTTTCGGTTCGGTTTGTGTCATTGTTATGGAAGTTACATGATAAACCGAACTCAACTCGAGCTGAGCATGCAGTTTCGGTCGAGTGTTATATGACATACCGAACTTGAGTTTTTAGTTGTAATTTTGGTTTTATTATTGTCAGTTCGTCAGTGAAATTATTCGTGAAAATGGAAAATTTTATTTATGTATTTAATGAAATTATAATACTCCAATAAAAAAAAATTTTCACCCTGTTAAAGCAATCTCGGTTTTTCAATCGCTAGTTACATGACATTCCGACCGAAAAGTGTACTCAACCAAGCAAAAACATGTGAACCCACTCAGAACACGTTCGGCACAATTTTTGCGGTCGGTTGCTAGTTACATGACTCAAACCGAACCGAAAATTGTACTCAGTTCGGGTTGAGTATGTCATGTAACTTCCATATGTAACCAGCGACCGACCAAAAAATTGTTCCGAGCGTGTTCTGAGAGGATTCACAAGTTTTTGCTTAGTCGAGTACAATTTAAGGTCGGAGTGTCATGTAACTAGCGACTAAAAAATGAACTCAAAATTGAGGTTATGTGCATGTTTTGTTATTATCTACAACAGTGTTTAGTGGTAGGAAGTTAGATAGTTTTTTTGTTAATATTACTAGAAATATTAAAAAATTTGACATGGCAAAACGTAATACATTCATTCATTAATTTCATAAAAAAATTATCCATTTTCACGAAAAATTTCACTTTTGTTTAACCGAACCAAAATGACAATTAAAAACTCAATTTCGGTATGTCATATAACACTCGACAGAAAACGCAAACGCAGATCGAGTTGAGTTCGGTTTGTCATGTAACTTCTCTAAATATCCAATTTGAGCTGAGTCGAGGTGAGATGTTAAATACGAACTGGAGAGACATTTCTTACTTCTTTGCGGCAGCAAAAGTTCCAACTTGAAATTAGGTGAGGTGAGTGAGGGATTGGGTAAAATATATATAAACATTGTGGAGGCAAAGGTTTCTTATTTACTCTGAGGCAGTTAATGCTTCTTTCTTTAATTTGCTGGTTTTTGCCCCTCTCCTAATTTGAAGTATGACATTGTACTGGCTCAAAAGGAAAAAGAGGCGCCTGTTACCAACTCATTTTATAATCGTGTCCTACCGAACACTAAATTTTAAGTCATGGATGTAAGTTTTAACATTGATACTAAATTATGAAAATACCTACATGTTGCTATCTGTGTTTAATACTCAATTTAAACTAGACGAAATACATCGAAAAATATTCTTTTATAATTTCTTTAAAAGATCTCGCGGGCCGGATGGAAACTTTTCGCGGGCCGGAGTTTTGCCCACCGTTGGTCTAGAGACCATTGATTCTCAACCGGTGGTTCGCGTGAAATTCTGTAAGGGGTACACTAGATACATGAATTGTTACAAAAGTTCTTGAGTAAAGATTTAAAATTTGCAACCAGCAAACACGACGCTTTCGCCATTCTGTCCGTGTATGTTTAGTCATCATTAATTTCTCAGTAACTTTCCAGTTTCCAATCTTACTTTGTGCGTGCACCTATTACAGTAGCAATAGTTAAACGTCGTAAACAAGCCCTGCGTTCTCATTAATTATTTTCTGAGACTATTTTAATTTTATGTCTGATTAATAGCATGTACACACCGACTTGGTTACCACTATTGAGATGGTTTCAGGCCTTAACCGTAATAATATAGTTGGTTTGTGCTTAGTTTGTCATACATTTTCAAACCAAGCCAGTACTGCAAACCAAGAAAAATTTCTATGGTTAACTCGTTAACCACGATAATTAACTGGCATGCGTGCCTTCTATCTATGAAAATTTACAATCTATATATATATATATCAAAATGAATGTCTGTTGCTTTGTAATGCGACACTAAAACTCAAAAACTAGACGGCCGATTGAGCCGAAACTTTCACAGAATGTGCGTTTTGACTAAATCTCGGTAAACCGCATGGCGCAAATAAAACTGGAGACAAACAATTACTAACCCAAATCCTAGAAAAGCTAGAAAAACAAGAATGCCTTATTACCTGAATTCAAAAAAGATTAGATAGTGTTGAAGAACATCTGCAAGAAAATAAACTTACTCAAAATAAGACCAATGGCTAAGTCACTAAAGATAATGCTCTGGAATGCAAACGGCCTGTTAAAACACAAAGACGAATTACAGGCAGTGTTAGAAATTGAAAAAATTGATTTGTGCTTGATATCTGAAACGCACTTTACAAACCAATCTTTTCTTAAGTTCAAAAACTACAATATATATTACACAAACCATCCCCATAACAATGCAAGGGGCGGAAGCACGATAATCGTCAAAAGCTCTATAGAACACTATGAAGAAGATAAGTTTTGCACAGCTGAATTTCAAGCAACAACAATAAGCATCAAAACCAAACAGTACCTACTTTCTTTCACAGCTGTCTATAGCCCACCAAGACATAAAATTAGTTCTGAACAATATGAGGAATTATTAAAAAAACACAGAAACCGATTCATCATGGGCGGTGATTTCAACGCAAAACACACGCATTCGGGATCCCGTCTGATAACAACAAAAGGTCGTGAATTGCTTAAAGCAGCTCAACAAACAGGATGTGAGTTTGTTTCAACTGGCAAACCAACATATTGGCCTACAGATAAGGATAAATGACCTGACCTCATCGACTTCTTCATAACAAAACAAATATCCAGAAGCCTAGTACAAATAGATGATGACATCAAAGACGAGTTCTACATGCGACTGAATGAGGTTTTTCGCTCTATTCCAAGGGGAGACATCATTGTTTTGATGGGTGACTTAAACGCACAGATCGGCCCCAACAACACCGGCCTTGAAAACACAATTGGAAATCAAGGCCTAAGCCAAGATACCAATCACAATGGTGAACTTTTCGTTGACTTTTGTAGTTCCCATCAACTCATGGTAGGTGGAACTTACTTTTGTCACAAGAAGATACACAAGGAGACCTGGGTATCGCCCGATGGTAGAACGAGAAATCAGATAGATCACGTGGCCGTCAGTCGCAGATGGCGAACTATTCTGGAGGATGTCAGGAGCTTTAGGGGGGCAGACACTGGAAGTGACCACCATTTGGTAGTAGCAACGATCCGCCTAAAAAGCGCTGCAATCAGAAACGTCCAACGCGATGCCATAAACCGTAGACGGTTTAACGTAGACCTTCTGCGTGAGAGCACCAAAAAGCGAGAATTTGCTGGCAAACTGCAAGAAATATTAAACCAGCAAACCGTTTCTGACGACGCAAATATTGAAGAGCTGTGGAGCACAACAAAGGGCGCTATAATAACAGCAGCGGAAACAAGCATTGGTTATGTCCAAAGAAACCAGCAACACTGGATCTCGGACACAACCTGGAAAAAAATTGAACGCAGAAGGGCCCTCAAAAATAACGTGAACTCTACAAGCGACCCGGAAAAACGACAACAACTTGAACGGGAATACTCCCAATTGCATCGGGAGGTACAGAGAAGTGTCCGGCGTGATAAAAGGCGGCAGATAAATGAGCTCGCAGAGAAAGCGGAAAACGCGGCAAACACAGGCAACAGTAAAGTGCTGTACCAAATCACTAAACAGCTCTCGGGAAAGCACTCTACTAAAAAGCATGCCGTAAAGAGTGCGGATGGAAGGCTGCTGTGCAGCGACGAGGAGCAACTCCAAAGATGGAGAGATTACTTCTTCGCCGCCCTGAATGGTTCATTTACACAGGAACCTCAGGAAAACAACAACAACAATGCACAACTAATAAGAATCACCACTCGTGTCCCATCCAAGACTGAAATAGTAACCGCAATTCATGCAATGGCCAATGGTAAAGCAGCTGGAAAAGATGGCATCCCGCCAGAATTGTTGAAAGCCGACTCAAGCCCCATAGCAGATGCGCTACAGCCAATCCTGGAAATAGCATGGAACACCTGTACCTTTCCGGAGGATTGGACGGAAGGTATCATAGTCAAAATACAAAAAAAGGGGGACCTAACAATATGTGACAATTGGAGAGGCATCTGTCTATTATCTACTGTGGGCAAAATCTTGTCCCACATATTACTATCAAGGATAAGAGAGGCAGTAGATCGAACGTGGACTGCGGGATAAAATAATAGAATTGATAAAAGCTCTATACAACAATTCCAAATGCAGAGTTCTTCACAATGGAAAACTATCCGACAGCTTTGAAGTGAGCTCAGGAGTACGGCAAGGATGCCTACTTTCGCCATTACTATTTCTTATAGTAATAAACGACTTCCTTGTCAGCGCTCTAGATACTAGAACAGGTGGCATAAAATGGGGATTGTTAGACCGCCTTAAGGACCTCGACTACGCGGATATCTGTTTGCTGGCCCACAGACACCAGGACCTCAAAAACATGGTAAACAATTTGGCAACAGAAAGTAGCTCGGCAGGCTTAAGGTTAAATCCGACTAAAACCAAAGAAATGGGGATAAATGCAAACACCCTTGAACGAACAGCGCTAAATAACCGTGACGTGGAACTGGTAGACAAATTCTGTTACCTGGTCCGAGGAGGGCAACTTACAGAGTCCGCTGGAGGGCAACTGTTTCCGCCCTATGTCCCATGAGGGATTAAAGGAGCAATTACATTACAGTACAAATAGAAGAAGGAACAGATCTAAATTCGGATCATTCTCCAATCTATATGGTCGTTAATGAAAACGCAAATTTTAAAAAACAGAACGTGTATCTCACTCACAAAAATACAGATTGGGATAATTTTAGGGAATTGCTTGAGCAAGAATTGAATCCTCATCCACAGCTGCTAAGCAAAGACCAGCTCGATGAAGAAACACTCGCCTTTACCAAACAAATACAAAGAGCAGCTTGGAAAAGTACTCCTCCTATTAAAAAGAAAGCCATTGGTTTAATGTACCCAAAACGCATTATGGACTTAATATCTAATAAAAGAAAGATTAGAAAAAAATGGCAACAAACAAGGTACCCTTACTTCAAATCGCAACTAAACCAACTCACTGCACTTATATGCAGTCAATTAAGAGAACTAAGAAATGAAAATATTAACCAATACTTAAGCGGACTCACCGCAGATAAAACAACGGATTATGCATTGTGGAAATCAACAAAATACCTAAAACGTCCTATACAGCATAATCCACCTCTTAAATCAGTAAATAGTGGATGGGCAAAAGGCAATTTGGAGAAGGCAGAGCTATTTGCTGAGCACATGGCAAAAACATTTCAACCGAATGAAGGACCAAATGATAGAACTTGGCCAGGAACATCACAAAGGAGTGGCGAAATTCATCCAGTTACGGAGACTGAAGTCGAAGAAATTATTCGGAAAGATTTAAAGCTGAAAAAATCGCCTGGGTATGATCTGATTACCGCAGAGCTGATGCAACAGTTGCCCCAAGGAGCCATTTGTAGACTAACAGGTATAATAAATGCCTGCTTCAGACTCAAACATGTTCCTTGCCATTGGAAAGTCGCTGAAATAATCATGGTCCCAAAGCCCGGAAAGGATCCTCATGAAGTGTCTTCTTATAGACCTATATCCTTATTACCCATAATGTCGAAAATATTTGAAAAAATTCTCATCGAGGCTGCAACCATTTATTGAAAACGATAATATGATACCAACTCACCAGTTTGGATTCAGAAAGAAGCATTCTACCATAGAGCAAGTTCATAGAATAGTCTACGTTATTGGAAAAGCTCTGGAAGAAAAAATGGTATGCTCAGCTATATTTTTAGATGTTGCTCAAGCGTTTGACAAGGTATGGCAGGAAAATATCTGACGTGAAATTATTAAAACCTAAGCCAACTAATTACAACTCATATAACGTTAATTACAGTGTCTTAGCAAGGATGCAAGGATCGGGGTTGCCTGCATATTCTAACACTTCCTCTCAACCATGATTAACTTGCATTTTTTCTTTACAGCATTTGAATATTTAAACCTTTGACACATTTTGAATGTTTGACTTTTGATAAATTTTTAGTGAATATATCAGCTACCATTTCATTAGTTGAAATATACTTTACATCAATTAAATTGTTCCTAAACTGTTCTCTACGAAAATGAAATTTTGTATCAATATGTTTTGTTCTGCCATGATGCGTGTTATTCTTCATCATATGTTGGGAACTAATGTTGTCACCATAGATCGTTGTCGGTCCCATCACATAGCCATCGAAACCAAGCTCCTTAATCAGGTTCCTCAAGTATATTGCTTCTGTACTTGCCTGCGATAGCGCCACATATTCAGCTTCCGTGGTGCTCAAAGCAACAGATGTCTGCTTCCTCGAGACCCAGGTGATTGGATTTTTGCCTAATTGCTAACAATAGTCGAATTGATGAATGCCTTACAACGGGTGCGAATGTTTCCGAATAGTTGACCATATATTTTTGGAAACAGAACAGAATTCGATGGGCACGACATGTTGAACGTAGCAGTGATGACAGCATAACAAAAATTATTATTAACAAGATACCAGACGGACACAGAGGCACAGGACGTCCAAAAAAGAGATATAGGTACAGATAGCGTAGAAGATCTACGAACCCTAGGTATAAGAAATTGGAAACTCCAAGCCAGGGACCGACAGTTCTGGAGGAGGATGTTGCAGGAAGCCAAGGCCAATAACAGGCTGTGGAGGTATTTATGATGATGATGACAAACCCTTAAATCGTCTAAGCTTGTTAAATATTCCAAAAATGAGCTATACAGGCAGTATGTCGCTTGCATGAAAACACTAAAGCAATGGACAACGAGTTATAGAGATGGCAGCAAGTAAGAGCTTGGTTGTTGCAAGTACTAGATTTGCGCGTAAATATTATCCTTAAAGCCACCTGGATATCTCCTGGTGGAGCCTCTCGCAACCAAATAGACCATATTGATAGACCGCCGCCACCTTTAGAGCCTGATGACGGTACGAAGCTACCGAGGTGCCAACTTCGACTTGAATCATTCAGGCCTATTCTGAACTCCGCTGGAATTTTCTTACATCGGTAGCATAAACTCCGCTCCGGCCGCTGGAATTTTGGTAGCATGAACTCCAGCGAAATACCAAAAATTTCTGACGGAGGATTAGATTTTCTGTTGTTGTTTGCGTGGAATTCGATTATTTAGTGTTATTAAAACAAATAGTAGAAATAAAGAAATAATTCAATAAAAATTTTAATTCATTTTTCAAATAAAATAAATATAAAACAAATATTTTTTAAATTTATAAATTAAAAAAATTTAATAAATATTTAAGAACTAAAATAAAAATATAAATTTACAACTACTATTTATTAACACTACAATATTTTATATATGTGAATTAAAAAATATTATTTATTGGTTTTTTTTGAAAATGAATTAAAATTTTTGAATATATTTTTTTTCCTATTTATGATAAAGGATCCATTATTAGCTGCGTTCCATTGGGCAATATTTGCTACTCCGGAGTACTCCCGGGTATACTCAACTACCCCTGCTCTTGCTTTAGGGTATTTCACTCCTATTAGAAACGCATAAAATTTCCGCCAGGTTTGCAAGCTTTAACTATTTAAAAATAGATGGCCTTTTGTTTTTTAAGGTTAAGTAAACTGTCGATTAATTATTTTAAAGTGTTTTTTTAAAGTAAATCTACAAAAACGTTAAATATAGTATACAGTAAGATATAAAATTTCCTTTTATTCAAAGAAAAATAATTATTTCAAATTTCTTTTAAGGGCAATAAATTAATTTGAGGTTATGTTTTACTCGTATTTTCTTCTGATATGAATAATCGTGTTCCATTGGCCATGTACTCCGGAGTACTCCGGATTAGAAAATTTTTGCTAATAGAACGCAGCTATTGTGTTGCGTATATGTAAAGCCTCATTGCTTTGTGTTGAAATTTTTGCTTCTTTCATTTCTCATCGGGCAATTCATTTCACTAATTCCAGCGGAGTTCATGCTACCATTAAAAATTCCGCTGGAATTTTCTCTCCGCCGGAATCGTAATTCCAGCGGAGTTCAGAATAGGCCTGATAATGTATGCAGCAGTACCGGAATTTTTCTTAGGCAGAATACTCAGAAAAGGTGTTTCAGGCTATAAAAAATAATAAACGAAAGAACAAAATAACCATATTATTTTCATTTGCAAAAAAACTTAGAAAGAAAATGATCATCGAATCACTCAATTTATTAATTAAAAAAGAATCTATATTTATAAATTCTTAAGAAACTAAATTTAACCATTCTGTTATTAAACTCTTATGCAGAAAAAAGAGGAAATTAGCTATATATCACCATAAATAACTCTTAACATAAATAATTTCTACAATTTAAAACAGTCATTTAAAATTATTCTGTCATTGTAGAACGACCAGATATTTTAGGCATTTTTTTATTTGTCGAGTCTTCTAATTCTTTTGGTTTGTAATAATGCGGTGCTACTTCAAGGAGCCATTTGCTTTCAATTTCTATCACTTGCCTCATATATTCTCTGGTTGTAAACACGAGTTCGTGATAAAGTACCCACCTGGGCAATTCCTCAAATAATGATGAATTAGGATGAATCATAACCGTTTGATTATGTTTAATAGTTTTATAATTTCCACCTTTCGAAAGCCTTGCAACATGATAAAAGTATCCTGCGGTTATAGCTTTCCTAATATTTGTTGTTTCAGGCAGACTTGATACCATATCAATTTCTACACGCTGCATCAATCCTACTAATTGTTCCCTAACATCTCGCGCTCGTTTCATAGATCTATATTGAATGAAATTCTCGTAGCACCATTGTGTACTGAAATCGGTTTCAGCCCATTGGTTATAAACCTGTAGTAGGCTTAAGTGATCTCCATGAATGTGGTTAAAGTTCTTTCGTGCAGTATCTGCGTGTATAATTTTATCTTTTGGTCGGTAAAATATGGCACTATTGACAGACAACATTGCAGCGATTGTAACTACTTCTTCCGAGCATTTATATCTAAAAAAGCAAAATAATTACTTGGATAACATTTTTAAAAACATTTAAATTACTTTTCACTAGCTAATAACATTTTTGCCATCATTGGATCAACTGGAAATTCAGCCATTCTTCTTCCAAGCTTTGTAAGTTCTCCGTGATGGTTTAAAGCTCCTAATGCATAAAGCTGCTCCAACGCTAAAACTAATGTTTCGTGTGGCGGTGGATCAAGAAAATCAAAATGAATTAAATCATTAATTCCTAAAGCCTTAAGCATTAATACAGCATTTCCTAGAAAAAAATAAAATTTGTTCGAAATGTGGCTAATATGCACGTTTACTTACCTAAATTAATTCTTTGTATTTCAGGTACTGTGTTGTCTTCCAATTCATGCTTATATGCCCATGCAGTATATAATCTAAAACACTTCCCAGGAGCAACACGCCCAGCTCTTCCAGCCCTTTGGTTTGCAGAAGCTTTAGAGATAGGAACTACCATTAAAGATTCCATACCAGTTCTTGAATTGAAATTGTTTTGTTTTGCAAATCCTGGGTCAATTACGTAAATTATGTTATCAATGGTTAGAGATGTTTCAGCTATATTTGTAGCAAGAATCACTTTACGCGCGTTTGCTGGAGTTGGTTCAAAGATTTTTGCCTGCATATCACTAGGCAAATTTGCATAAACAGGGAGAATTATTAACTCTCGTAATTTAGAGCCCAGCCTTTTCACACGATCTTGTAAAATTTCTTGACATGTTTCAATTTCATCTTGGCCTGGAAATGAAAGTGGAAATTAGTTTATTTAGCTTGAAAATTTTAAAACGCAGTGTAGAGTTTTTGACAAAATATAATGTGTTCGAAAAACTAATAATAAAGGGCCAGAAAGACAAAAGGTACAGGAACAACGAAAAACAACCATAAAATCGTTATTCTGTCCCACCTGGATATAATAAACTGCTAGTTTTAAAATTTGTGCATGTATATTACCTAAAACTAAATTGTTTTATTGTCCGGCTAGATGGTACAGGCCAGCTATTAATTAAAGTATTAAACAGCAAGAAAATAGGGAAAAATTATTAGGAAACTAGTTGGGGGATGTGGTTTTGACCCTTTCGGTCCACAACTTCCCAGTATTATGAATGTGGAATATTATCAATGAATATTTTTATAATAAATAAACAATAATCAATATATAATATATAATACCTAACATTTGTCACATTTGTTTATCAATACTTTCGCTAGGTTGTCAAATGATATGTGCGTATTTACAAGATTAGGATGACGAAGTTGTAAACAAAATTAATGTATTACTTTTAACACTGACACTTGGATGAAAAATGAAGAATATGTTGTTATTTCAAAATTTATTTAACAGGTATATTGTTAAATTTAAGGGACCTGAAGTTGCAGCTATTGGAGTTACGATCTACCAAAATAATGACCACTCTGCTAATTCTTTAACAACTCGTACGGACGTTACGTTACAAAATACTTAGTCACGATAAATCACCTATTCGTGAAGTGTGTGTAGGCAGATGTATGGCAGAAAATGGACAAATGATTGAAAATTTCTTGGGAAACTATTGCTCGGCTGAATCCATAAAAGTTAACCTCATTTGGAACGGGTTTCATTCCAACGGGTATATTAGACAGTAGCAAAACTAATTAATTTAAGTTACTTGGCACACTTGCCGAAATCTCTTCATTTAAACACAAAAAACGCCTTGACCGAATGTTATGAACATTTTTCAGATCATATCTTCGTTAATACACATCGATCGGCACCTCAACGAAATCGGTATCATATTTTGGTTCGCGCGATATTGGGCAGGTAAAAAATCACGAACTTCGTTCAAACAAAAAAACGACTCGACCGATTTTTATGAAAATCTTTTCAGATCATACTTCCTTTAATATGCTTTGAAAGGCACCTCAACACTTCGATATCTTTTTTGGTTCGCGCGAAATCGTGCTGGTACACAAATCACTTACGTAGTTCAAACAAAAAAACGGTTCGACCGATTTTTTGAAAACCTTTTCAGATCATATGTCCTTTAACACGCTTCGAACAGCACATTAACGAAGTCGATATCTTTTTTCGTTCTCGCGAAATCATGCTGGTACAAAAATCACTTAAGTGGTTCAAACAAAAAAACGGTTCGACCGATTTTTATGAAAATCTTTTCAATACATATGTCCTTTAATACGCTTCGAACGGCATCTTAACGAGGTCGATATCTTTTTTGGTTCGCGCGGAATCGTGCTGGTACAAAAATCACTTAAGTCGTTCAAACAAAAAAAGGCTCGACCGATTTTTATGAAAATCTTTTCAGATCATTTCCTTGAACACGCTTCGAACGGCACCTCCACGAAGTCTATGTCTTCTTTGGTTCACGCGAAATCGTGCAGGAAAAAATGACCACATACGTACGCACACGCACACATATTTCTTCTCAAATTTTTGCTTAAAATGCTATTGGGACCTTGAAACGTGTTAATACATTGAAAATTTCGAATCCGATTTTCGGACCGATTACAATAACTTCCTACTGGGAAGTGAATAATAATATGTATAAAGGGAACAAGTTCTCTGATTAGTCAAGGTAAGAAAAATTGTACATCACGAACAGGGTCGGTAGATTAAGATCTGTAGCCCCGAAACAATTAATAATATGATTATAATTCAGGATATATGTTTTTATTTATGGATTAATAAACTGATTGTAAGTAAGTAAAAGGAGAGGAATCAATTTTTCTGATTTAAAAACATGGTACCAAAACGTATAATCAGACCACGAGCTGACACCCATTATAAAAAAAGTTAATGCTTTTAATAAATGCATTTTCTTTTTTAGCAGCTATAAAAAACATTAATAAAATATTGAACGAATCGTAGAAATTGTTTTACAATAATTAATTTGCTGAGGCGATCCGTGCAATAAGACAAATGAGTTTTTCTAAAATTAGTATCAAACATAGGCCATCAAACCATGTCTCCATTTGTAAGAAACTCAGATTTGCTAGAAAATTTCAAGGGAATACATAAGAGCAAATATGGAAAGCTGTTTTGCCTCAAATAGTGCTACTATTATTTAAAACACCAAATCTAATGCCCCATAAGATTAAGGCAGAAAGATTTAAGATTTTTCTCATGGAACGTTCGAACTCTCTACAGAGCTCGAGCAGCAAAACATCTAGCAGATACCCCGTCAACATATAAAGCTGACATCACCGCCATTCAAGAGATGCGATGGACAGGGAATGATGTTTTGGAAAAACCTGAGTATAATGTGTATTGCAGATGTCAACATGTGCTTGGGGTAGGTTTTATGGTGCAGAAGGATATAGCCAATCATTATGAGCTTTCTTTAAAGCAATTAATGAAAGGCTATGCACCCTTCATGTGCGAGGCAAATTTAAGAATATCAGCCTCATAAACCTTCACGCACCTACGGAAGAAGTATACTATGTATTGCAGATGTCAACATGTGCTTGGGGTAGGCTTTATGGTGCAGAAGGATATAGCCAATCATTATGAGCTTTCTTTAAAGCAATTAATGAAAGGCTATGCATCCTTCATGTGCGAGGCAAATTTAAGAACATCAGCCTCATAAACGTTCACGCACCTACGGAAGAAGTATAATGTGTATTGCAGATGTCAACATGTGCTTGGGGTAGGTTTTATGGTGCAGAAGGATATAGCCAATCATTATGAGCTTTCTTTAAAGCAATTAATGAAAGGCTATGCATCCTTCATGTGCGAGGCAAATTTAAGAACATCACCCTCATAAACGTTCACGCACCTACGGAAGAAGTATAATGTGTATTGCAGATGTCAACATGTGCTTGGGGTAGGTTTTATGGTGCAGAAGGATATAGCCAATCATTATGAGCTTTCTTTAAAGCAATTAATGAAAGGCTATGCACCCTTCATGTGCGAGGCAAAATTAAGAACATCAGCCTCATAAACGTTCACGCACCTAAGGAAGAAGTATAATGTGTATTGTAAATGTCAACAAGTGCTTGGGGTAGGTTTCATGGTGCAGAAGGATATAGCCAATCATTATGAGCTTTCTTTAAAGCAATTAATGAAAGGCTATGCACCCTTCATGTGCGAGGCAAATTTAAGAACATCAGCCTCATAAACGTTCACGCACCTAAGGAAGAAGTATAATGTGTATTGCAAATGTCAACAAGTGCTTGGGGTAGGTTTCATGGTGCAGAAGGATATAGCCAATCATTATGAGCTTTCTTTAAAGCAATTAATGAAAGGCTATGCACCCTTCATGTGCGAGGCAAATTTAAGAACATCAGCCTCATAAACGTTCACTCACCTACGTAGGAAGTATAATGTGTATTGCAGATGTCAACAAGTGCTTGGGGTAGGTTTTATGGTGCAGAAGGATATAGCCAATCATTATGAGCTTTCTTTAAAGCAATTAATGAAAGGCTATGCACCCTTCATGTGCGAGGCAAATTTAAGAACATCAGACTCATAAACGTTCACGCACCTACGGAAGAAGTATAATGTGTATTGAAGATGTCAACAAGTGCTTGGGGTAGGTTTTATGGTGCAGAAGGATATAGCCAATCATTATGAGCTTTCTTTAAAGCAATTAATGAAAGGCTATGCACCCTTCATGTGCGAGGCAAATTTAAGAACATCAGCCTCATAAACGTTCACGCACCTACGGAAGAAGTATAATGTGTATTGCAGATGTCAACATGTGCTTGGGGTAGGTTTTATGGTGCAGAAGGATATATCCAATCATTATGAGCTTTCTTTCAAGCAATTAGTGAAAGGCTATGCACCCTTCATGTGCGAGGCAAATTTAAGAACATCAGACTCATAAACGTTCACGCACCTACGGAAGAAGTATAATGTGTATTGAAGATGTCAACAAGTCCTTGGGGTAGGTTTTATGGTGCAGAAGGATATATCCAATCATTATGAGCTTTCTTTAAAGCAATTAATGAAAGGCTATGCACCCTTCATGTGCGAGGCAAATTTAAGAACATCAGCCTCATAAACGTTCACGCACCTACGGAAGAAGTATAATGTGTATTGCAGATGTCAACATGTGCTTGGGGTAGGTTTTATGGTGCAGAAGGATATATCCAATCATTATGAGCTTTCTTTCAAGCAATTAGTGAAAGGCTATGCACCCTTCATGTGCGAGGCAAATTTAAGAACATCAGACTCATAAACGTTCACGCACCTACGGAAGAAGTATAATGTGTATTGAAGATGTCAACAAGTCCTTGGGGTAGGTTTTATGGTGCAGAAGGATATAGCCAATCATTATGAGCTTTCTTTAAAGCAATTAATGAAAGGCTATGCACCCTTCATGTGCGAGGCAAATTTAAGAACATCAGCCTCATAAACGTTCACGCACCTACGGAAGAAGTATAATGTGTATTGCAGATGTCAACAAGTGCTTGGGTAGGTTTTATGGTGCAGAAGGATATATCCAATCATTATGAGCTTTCTTTAAAGCAATTAGTGAAAGGCTATGCACCCTTCATGTGCGAGGCAAATTTAAGAACATCAGCCTCATAAACGTTCACGCACCTACGGAAGAAGTATAATGTGTATTGAAGATGTCAACAAGTGCTTGGGGTAGGTTTTATGGTGCAGAAGGATATAGCCAATCACTATGAGCTTTCTTTAAAGCAATTAATGAAAGGCTATGCACCCTTCATGTGCGAGGCAAATTTAAGAACATCAGCCTCATAAACGTTCACGCACCTACGGAAGAAGTATAATGTGTATTGCAGATGTCAACAAGTGCTTGGGGTAGGTTTTATGGTGCAGAAGGATATAGCCAATCATTATGAGCTTTCTTTAAAGCAATTAATGAAAGGCTATGCACCCTTCATGTGCGAGGCAAATTTAAGAACATCAGCCTCATAAACATTCACGCACCTACGAAAGAAGTATAATGTGTATTGCAGATGTCAACAAGTGCGTGGGGTAGGTTTTATGGTGCAGAAGGATATAGCCAATCATTATGAGCTTTCTTTAAAGCAATTAATGAAAGGCTATGCACCCTTCATGTGCGAGGCAAATTTAAGAACATCAGCCTCATAAACGTTCACGCACCTACGGAAGAAGTATAATGTGTATTGCAGATGTCAACATGTGCTTGGGTAGGTTTTATGGTGCAGAAGGATATATCCAATCATTATGAGCTTTCTTTAAAGCAATTAGTGAAAGGCTATGCACCCTTCATGTGCGAGGCAAATTTAAGAACATCAGCCTCATAAACGTTCACGCACCTAGTCAACAAGTGCTTGGGGTAGGTTCTATGGTGCAGAAGGATATAGCCAATCACTATGAGCTTTCTTTAAAGCAATTAATGAAAGGCTATGCACCCTTCATGTGCGAGGCAAATTTAAGAACATCAGCCTCATAAACGTTCACGCACCTACGGAAGAAGTATAATGTGTATTGCAGATGTCAACAAGTGCTTGGGGTAGGTTTTATGGTGCAGAAGGATATAGCCAATCATTATGAGCTTTCTTTGAAGCAATTAATGAAAGGCTATGCACCCTTCATGTGCGAGGCAAATTTAAGAACATCAGCCTCATAAACATTCACGCACCTACTAAAGAAGTATAATGTGTATTGCAGATGTCAACAAGTGCTTGGGGTAGGTTTTATGGTGCAGAAGGATATAGCCAATCATTATGAGCTTTCTTTAAAGCAATTAATGAAAGGCTATGCACCCTTCATGTGCGAGGCAAATTTAAGAACATCAGCCTCATAAACGTTCACGCACCTACGGAAGAAGTATAATGTGTATTGCAGATGTCAACATGTGCTTGGGTAGGTTTTATGGTGCAGAAGGATATATCCAATCATTATGAGCTTTCTTTAAAGCAATTAGTGAAAGGGTATGCACCCTTCATGTGCGAGGCAAATTTAAGAACATCAGCCTCATAAACGTTCACGCACCTACGGAAGAAGTATAATGTGTATTGCAGATGTCAACATGTGCTTGGGGTAGGTTTTATGGTGCAGAAGGATATAGCCAATCATTATGAGCTTTCTTTAAAGCAATTAATGAAAGGCTATGCACCCTTCATGTGCGAGGCAAATTTAAGAACATCAGTCTCATAAACATTCACGCACCTAAGGAAGAAGTATAATGTGTATTGTAAATGTCAACAAGTGCTTGGGGTAGGTTTCATGGTGCAGAAGGATATAGCCAATCATTATGAGCTTTCTTTAAAGCAATTAATGAAAGGCTATGGCACCCTTCATGTGCGAGGCAAATTTAAGAACATCAGCCTCATAAACGTTCACGCACCTAAGGAAGAAGTATAATGTGTATTGCAAATGTCAACAAGTGCTTGGGGTAGGTTTCATGGTGCAGAAGGATATAGCCAATCATTATGAGCTTTCTTTAAAGCAATTAATGAAAGGCTATGCACCCTTCATGTGCGAGGCAAATTTAAGAACATCAGCCTCATAAACGTTCACTCACCTACGGAGGAAGTATAATGTGTATTGCAGATGTCAACAAGTGCTTGGGGTAGGTTTTATGGTGCAGAAGGATATAGCCAATCATTATGAGCTTTCTTTAAAGCAATTAATGAAAGGCTATGCACCCTTCATGTGCGAGGCAAATTTAAGAACATCAGCCTCATAAACGTTCACGCACCTACGGAAGAAGTATAATGTGTATTGGAAATGTCAACAAGTGCTTGGGTAGGTTTTATGGGGCAGAAGAATATAGTAAATCATTATGAGCTTTCTTTAAAGCAATTAGTGAAAGGCTATGCACCCTTCATGTGCGAGGCAAATTTAAGAACATCAGACTCATAAACGTTCACGCACCTACGGAAGAAGTATAATGTGTATTGAAGATGTCAACAAGTGCTTGGGGTAGGTTTTATGGTGCAGAAGGATATAGCCAATCATTATGAGCTTTCTTTAAAGCAATTAATGAAAGGCTATGCACCCTTCATGTGCGAGGCAAATTTAAGAACATCAGCCTCATAAACGTTCACGCACCTACGGAAGAAGTATAATGTGTATTGCAGATGTCAACATGTGCTTGGGGTAGGTTTTATGGTGCAGAAGGATATATCCAATCATTATGAGCTTTCTTTCAAGCAATTAGTGAAAGGCTATGCACCCTTCATGTGCGAGGCAAATTTAAGAACATCAGACTCATAAACGTTCACGCACCTACGGAAGAAGTATAATGTGTATTGAAGATGTCAACAAGTGCTTGGGGTAGGTTTTATGGTGCAGAAGGATATAGCCAATCATTATGAGCTTTCTTTAAAGCAATTAATGAAAGGCTATGCACCCTTCATGTGCGAGGCAAATTTAAGAACATCAGCCTCATAAACGTTCACGCACCTACGGAAGAAGTATAATGTGTATTGCAGATGTCAACATGTGCTTGGGGTAGGTTTTATGGTGCAGAAGGATATATCCAATCATTATGAGCTTTCTTTCAAGCATTTAGTGAAAGGCTATGCACCCTTCATGTGCGAGGCAAATTTAAGAACATCAGACTCATAAACGTTCACGCACCTACGGAAGAAGTATAATGTGTATTGAAGATGTCAACAAGTGCTTGGGGTAGGTTTTATGGTGCAGAAGGATATAGCCAATCATTATGAGCTTTCTTTAAAGCAATTAATGAAAGGCTATGCACCCTTCATGTGCGAGGCAAATTTAAGAACATCAGCCTCATAAACGTTCACGCACCTACGGAAGAAGTATAATGTGTATTGCAGATGTCAACAAGTGCTTGGGTAGGTTTTATGGTGCAGAAGGATATATCCAATCATTATGAGCTTTCTTTAAAGCAATTAGTGAAAGGCTATGCACCCTTCATGTGCGAGGCAAATTTAAGAACATCAGCCTCATAAACATTCACGCACCTACGAAAGAAGTATAATGTGTATTGCAGATGTCAACATGTGCGTGGGGTAGGTTTTATGGTGCAGAAGGATATAGCCAATCATTATGAGGTTTCTTTAAAGCAATTAATGAAAGGCTATGCACCCTTCATGTGCGAGGCAAATTTAAGAACATCAGCCTCATAAACATTCACGCACCTACGAAAGAAGTATAATGTGTATTGCAGATGTCAACAAGTGTTTGGGTAGGTTTTATGGTGCAGAAGGATATATCCAATCATTATGAGCTTTCTTTAAAGCAATTAGTGAAAGGCTATGCACCCTTCATGTGCGAGGCAAATTTAAGAACATCAGCCTCATAAACGTTCACGCACCTACGGAAGAAGTATAATGTGTATTGAAGATGTCAACAAGTGCTTGGGGTAGGTTTTATGGTGCAGAAGGATATAGCCAATCACTATGAGCTTTCTTTAAAGCAATTAATGAAAGGCTATGCACCCTTCATGTGCGAGGCAAATTTAAGAACATCAGCCTCATAAACGTTCACGCACCTAAGGAAGAAGTATAATGTGTATTGTAAATGTCAACAAGTGCTTGGGGTAGGTTTCATGGTGCAGAAGGATATAGCCAATCATTATGAGCTTTCTTTAAAGCAATTAATGAAAGGCTATGCACCCTTCATGTGCGAGGCAAATTTAAGAACATCAGCCTCATAAACGTTCACGCACCTAAGGAAGAAGTATAATGTGTATTACAGATGTCAACAAGTGCGTGGGGTAGGTTTTATGGTGCAGAAGGATATAGCCAATCATTATGAGCTTTCTTTAAAGCAATTAATGAAAGGCTATGCACCCTTCATGTGCGAGGCAAATTTAAGAACATCAGCCTCATAAACATTCACGCACCTACGAAAGAAGTATAATGTGTATTGCAGATGTCAACATGTGCGTGGGGTAGGTTTTATGGTGCAGAAGGATATAGCCAATCATTATGAGGTTTCTTTAAAGCAATTAATGAAAGGCTATGCACCCTTCATGTGCGAGGCAAATTTAAGAACATCAGCCTCATAAACATTCACGCACCTACGAAAGAAGTATAATGTGTATTGCAGATGTCAACAAGTGTTTGGGTAGGTTTTATGGTGCAGAAGGATATATCCAATCATTATGAGCTTTCTTTAAAGCAATTAGTGAAAGGCTATGCACCCTTCATGTGCGAGGCAAATTTAAGAACATCAGCCTCATAAACGTTCACGCACCTACGGAAGAAGTATAATGTGTATTGAAGATGTCAACAAGTGCTTGGGGTAGGTTTTATGGTGCAGAAGGATATAGCCAATCACTATGAGCTTTCTTTAAAGCAATTAATGAAAGGCTATGCACCCTTCATGTGCGAGGCAAATTTAAGAACATCAGCCTCATAAACGTTCACGCACCTACGGAAGAAGTATAATGTGTATTGCAGATGTCAACAAGTGCGTGCGGTAGGTTTTATGGTGCAGAAGGATATAGCCAATCATTATGAGCTTTCTTTAAAGCAATTAATGAAAGGCTATGCACCCTTCATGTGCGAGGCAAATTTAAGAACATCAGCCTCATAAACGTTCACGCACCTACGGAAGAAGTATAATGTGTATTGCAGATGTCAACATGTGCTTGGGTAGGTTTTATGGTGCAGAAGGATATATCCAATCATTATGAGCTTTCTTTAAAGCAATTAGTGAAAGGCTATGCACCCTTCATGTGCGAGGCAAATTTAAGAACATCAGCCTCATAAACGTTCACGCACCTACGGAAGAAGTATAATGTGTATTGAAGATGTCAACAAGTGCTTGGGGTAGGTTTTATGGTGCAGAAGGATATAGCCAATCACTATGAGCTTTCTTTAAAGCAATTAATGAAAGGCTATGCACCCTTCATGTGCGAGGCAAATTTAAGAACATCAGCCTCATAAACGTTCACGCACCTACGGAAGAAGTATAATGTGTATTGCAGATGTCAACAAGTGCGTGCGGTAGGTTTTATGGTGCAGAAGGATATAGCCAATCATTATGAGCTTTCTTTAAAGCAATTAATGAAAGGCTATGCACCCTTCATGTGCGAGGCAAATTTAAGAACATCAGCCTCATAAACGTTCACGCACCTACGGAAGAAGTATAATGTGTATTGCAGATGTCAACATGTGCTTGGGTAGGTTTTATGGTGCAGAAGGATATATCCAATCATTATGAGCTTTCTTTAAAGCAATTAGTGAAAGGCTATGCACCCTTCATGTGCGAGGCAAATTTAAGAACATCAGCCTCATAAACGTTCACGCACCTAGTCAACAAGTGCTTGGGGTAGGTTCTATGGTGCAGAAGGATATAGCCAATCACTATGAGCTTTCTTTAAAGCAATTAATGAAAGGCTATGCACCCTTCATGTGCGAGGCAAATTTAAGAACATCAGCCTCATAAACGTTCACGCACCTACGGAAGAAGTATAATGTGTATTGCAGATGTCAACAAGTGCTTGGGGTAGGTTTTATGGTGCAGAAGGATATAGCCAATCATTATGAGCTTTCTTTGAAGCAATTAATGAAAGGCTATGCACCCTTCATGTGCGAGGCAAATTTAAGAACATCAGCCTCATAAACATTCACGCACCTACGAAAGAAGTATAATGTGTATTGCAGATGTCAACAAGTGCTTGGGGTAGGTTTTATGGTGCAGAAGGATATAGCCAATCATTATGAGCTTTCTTTAAAGCAATTAATGAAAGGCTATGCACCCTTCATGTGCGAGGCAAATTTAAGAACATCAGCCTCATAAACGTTCACGCACCTACGGAAGAAGTATAATGTGTATTGCAGATGTCAACATGTGCTTGGGTAGGTTTTATGGTGCAGAAGGATATATCCAATCATTATGAGCTTTCTTTAAAGCAATTAGTGAAAGGGTATGCACCCTTCATGTGCGAGGCAAATTTAAGAACATCAGCCTCATAAACGTTCACGCACCTACGGAAGAGTCCCCGCACGACGAAAAAGAATAGTTCACCGAGGTGTCAACTTTAACTTGGATTCCTATCTTGTTGGTATGGTGCTCCGAGAACCAGGCGCGGAATCAAAGGGGAGGCCACGCGGGTGGAAGTGTAGTACGGTGTGGGAAAGCTTTCTGCCGGCCGAGCTTCCTGCGATGGAAATTTTCGCACTTTTCGGAAAAATTGTCAGGACAGGAAATCTACTGAATAGAAATCCCCACCATATTAAACTTCCCCTTCGCCGAAAGGTGTTTTTTCTGAAAATCAAGAAAAGTGCGTTTCCAAACGCGTTTATGAGGTATTAAATCGAACCTCACAAACTTTTCATGAAAATGGGTTGGTAGAGCAACTCTTCGCGAATGAATAAGGCTTTTCAAAATAACTCAAATTGGATGTACATCGAGGTGCGGATGTACAACTAAAACTATCGATTGCGAGCCGGTCGGCCGATCAACACTCGTTGCGGGCATGGGTTTGATGAAAATCTGAATGTACAACCAATTTGACGGTGTATGGGGGCCTTAAGGGCACGTTTGTTTTTAATCCACCAAAAAATTCGGTTAGTTTTGTTAATTTTGGTTTTGTTTTTTTGGAAGTCGAAATTCCGCCACTTTTAATTCCGTGACCCACCTGCCCACAAAACAAAATTCTAGATCCGCGCCTGCCGAGAGCCCATTACAACGCTGCTCAGGCTCGAATCATCACAGCTGCACTACGCAATGAAATTGCCAGAAACAACTACGCACATGCGTTAGAACTCGCGCTCAATGAACGAAGAGTAAGTCCTGGAAACGAGATGCCGGACGTCGACAAGAGTTGAACACGCCTTAAAAATACTGTCACTAGTACTGTTGACTCTAGCTTAGGCAGAAGTTGTAGGAATCGGAACGACTGGCTTAATAATGAATGCAGGCTGGCAACTGAACGTAAGAATGCCGTGTACCGAGCAATGCAACAATCTCAGAGAACAAGGGTACGCGAAAAGAAATACAAAGAGTTCGGAAAGAAAAAAAGATTCCACGAAAAAAGGAAGACTGGGAGGAAATTTCGTTTGTGAACTAGAATAGTACAGAGAGCGACGGCCGCACCAGGCGCGGAGCTCTACAGAAGAGCCCGCGGTATTACACAATGCACACCATGTTGCACATACTGCAAGGACAACGACGGGAATCTGATCACCGGTCCTAAAGGCATCTTGGAGCGATGGGAAGAGGCCTTACATGAATAGCTAAATGGCGAGCTAACTGAGGATTCGGAGGTTCCACCAATATCTGATGATAATCCTACGCTGCCGCCAACAAGCTAAGAAAAACTTAGCAGAGCCATAAATAGAATCCAAACCAAGGCCTCGGGTGCAGATGGCATCCCCGTGGAGCTGGTTAAATAGGAAGGGCCTACACCACACCAAGCGAGGAAGCAGGAAGCGATGCCAGAAGACAGAAAATTCATCCTCTGCCCGGTACATAAAAGGGGAGATATCACAGCGTGGCGTGCACCAATTATCGCGGTATAATGTTGTTGAGTACCACCTATAAGATATTCTCGGCTATCCTACAAAACATCATAAGCCAATAACAGTGTGGCTTCACCCCAGACAAATCAACAACTGATTTTCACTTTAAGGCAACCCAACACCTCTTATATAAATTAATGTTTTAACAATAGTTACAGTAAAGGTACCATATTTGTAAAACATGTTTTTTATGTAAAATTTAATGGAGAATACGATAAAAATATGAAAAACTTGCCACGAGGTTGGGGCCGTTGTAAAAAATTGATTTAAACAATTAAATTGTTAATAACAATATGAATTTGTTAATAATTATTATTTAAAATATTTTTTTCTCAAGATTCAGTCCTTTAGCTTTAAATTGAAAAAGAAAAGAAGTTTGTAGCTCAAATAGAACCAGAGTTATACATTTATAAAAATGAGTCTCCAAGCAAAAAAAACTCGCTTTTCTCAAATTTTCAATCACTTGTATTTATCGAAAATATGTCGAAAAAAATCCTCGGACACGTATCTCTAGAATCCGTGAAAAAATGTTTAGCCAAATCGGAGAAGTGTCGGTCAATTGTCATCAAAATCCGTCGGTTTGTAAAAGAATTACCCATATACATCCGAGACGTGGGTGTTTAGCAAAAAGCACTGTAACCTCTTAGCTGTGTTCGAGAGGAAAACCCTTCGGAGAATTGTTGGCCCCTTATGTGAGGAAGGACGATTCCTACAACGACGAGGTCTACAAACACTATCGTGACATAAGTAGATGTTATGAAGAAAATAAAGGTCGGTAAGCTTCAGGGTATCTAGTACGTATGAGTGAAGATGAACCAACTCGGAAAATTCTCTGCGGTAAGATCTATGGGGTGCAACCGCGAGGGATACCCAACCTCCGATGGAAGGATGGTGTAGACCAGGGGTCTTATTCTCTATTACAATATTGTTATATTTTTTAACGAAACTGACGAAATCGTATTCTCTATTACAATATTGGCAGTAATTTTACATGAAAATGTAACAATATTGTCAAATTTTTACTCGAAAGCTGTTTCGTTTTCGAATCGGATTTAACAATATTGTAATAGAGAATTGGGCCCCAGCACGCTCAGAGCTTAGGAATGCCAAACCGGTTGATATCGGCTCAGAATCAAGACCGGTAGAGAGAACAGTTGCAAGAGGCCAGGATCAGATCCCGGTTGTAGATCCGTTAAAGAAGAAGAAGTGTCACATGTGTGTGAAGTGATTATATCTTTAGAGAGTTTGGTGAGAGGTGCCGACCTGGTCGGACGTCTGCTTCGCAGTTGAAGTATTGTGTATTAGCACATGGCCGCCGTGGGCCAAGTTATAACGGATCCGATAAGTGATAAATAAAGCTTTTAACATAATTAATTGTTAAAAAAAGTTAAAGTGAAGTGATGTCACTACACAGCATATAAGGATTAAGGGGTATACACGGATCGTAACAAAATATCGAGAGAGAGAGAGTAACAATGGACTAACTGTATTGCATCTTCGTTGCTGGCACGTTGATAGGAAGCAACAAACCACAACATTTTGCAGACTTAAGAGGAGGCCAAACGAATTAAATTAATAATTATTTTGTTTTAATAACAATTTCATTTAAGCACCTGGTATAAACAATGGAATCTTCTGGAAGCACATGGCTGGCGTACTGTTGGTAGGGAGGCAACAATACACCACAGTTATGTCGCAACAGAGGAATTGCAGTAACCTGAATATCATGGACTGTGGCACGTTGACAGGAACAACAAGTCGCAACATCTGGATTGGCTTATACCCAACTATTACCTTGTTTATGCGTAAGACGGTTTTAAGCTTAAAATCGGCTTAAGACGAATTGCCTGTATAAACAGATTCGGATTCTCTCTCAAACATTGAAAATTTACGTTCTATATTATGCATTAACATAACCTTAATCGCTAACCGGAATAGAGTGAGATTATTCTTTTAATATAAGACCAAAATCAGCAATTTTGAGAACTACACACAGATACAAACAATAATTCGTCTTAAGCTGAAATAAATTAAGCTTGAGACGAATTTCGACTTAAGACTATTTATGCGGAGCCGGATTCTGTCTTAAGCCGAAATTCGACTTACGCATCAACAAGGTATATGACATGCCGCAACAACCGGGAGATCCTGGTCAGAGCTGAGAGCTGTCGCGCAGAACAGAGTCCGCTGGAGGGCAACTGTTTCCGCCCTATGTCCATGAGGGATTAAAGGAGCAATTAGGTATGACATACATTATTAAATATAACCGGATAATTTATAACGGCCACCAGCTACCGGATGTTGAGTGGGCAAGATATATCGATATATAGATTTTCGCGTGAGTGACCAGCGTCAAGACTACCATTAGTGTACGATGTACCTGTAAGAAAGGTATTCGAAGGATAATGCCGGTTAAGGGGCAGGAAATATAAATTCGGAAGAAAAGTCACTATCAATGATAAATATAAATTCTTTATTGATGCACACGATATGCTCTCTATGACGGATAATTCTAGACTTACTGTACATGATAAAAATGCATGCAAATAGGAAATATTTGATGATAAGATGAACGGTAATTCCCGAGTTGATGAATGTAAATTTGGTTTGGTAACTTTAGCTGATTTTTTGGTGTTGACTTCTTCATTAGTATGAGTTTAATTTGTGAGAGTTCCAAGATGCCGCCCACCTTGGCGTGTCGCCAACTATAGCTAGACATCTGAGGTTTGTGGAAGGAAACAAATCTTCGTTATCGGTCGCTTGAATGTAGTACCACGGCATCTCACCGTCGCTACCCGAACCTGACCGTCACCGCCAGGGTGTATTGCCTCTATTCGACCCAAGATCCATTTTGTTGGGGACAGGCGTTCTTCTTTTAGGAGAACCAGCTCACCAACTTCCGGATTTCTGGACGGTGTAACCCACTTAGATCGCTGTTGTAGGGTTTGCAAATAATCCTTTGACCACTGATGCCAGAAGTGCTGCTTCATCTGCAATAAAAGTTTCCAACGGCCAAGAACATTAGACTTCGTTTCTAGCAGATTAGTCTCGGGAATAGTTATGAGTGGACCACCGATCAGGAAGTGTCCTGGCGTTAGCGATTCTATTTCTTCCGGATCGTCTGACCTGGCACATAAAGGACGCGAGTTTAGACAGGCCTCTATACCTGCAAGTAAAGTTGATATTTCCTCAAATGTAAGGGTTTGATCCTTCACAATGCAACGGAAATGGCGTTTGAAGGACTT
The DNA here is from genome assembly GCA_963855945.1 of Thereva nobilitata. Classification (NCBI taxonomy): domain Eukaryota; kingdom Metazoa; phylum Arthropoda; class Insecta; order Diptera; family Therevidae; genus Thereva; species Thereva nobilitata. The sequence goes on along the minus strand of OY979698.1, from coordinate 59,598,581 downwards.
GACGGCTGCTTCCCATATGCCGCCGAAATGGGGTGAATAAGGAGGAATGAAGTGCCAAATTATGTTCTTCATTGCAAGTGCTTCGCCTATTACAGAATGCCAAGTTGAAGGAGCCTCTTTGAAAAGGGTTTGAAGTTCTCGGCTGGCACCTATAAAGTTTGTTCCTCTGTCGCTGTAGAGGTCAGAGCAAATACCTCGTCTGGCTATGAAGCGATTAAAGGCGGCTAGGAAATCGTCTGTAGTCATCGATGACACCGCTTCTAAGTGCACTGCCTTAGTGCAAAGGCACACGAACACAGCTACATATCCTTTGAACGAACGGTATCCTCTTCCTCTGGATGATTTTAGCGTGATGGGTCCAGCGTAGTCTATGCCACAATGTAGGAATGGCCTAGATGGTGTTACACGGGGTGCAGGTAGATCCGCCATAATTTGAGAAGCTGGTTTAGGGCGGTTACGGATGCAATTGATACAGTTTCGCAGTCTTTTTTGTATTAAACTTCTTCCTTTCAGTATCCAATATCGACGCCGAACGTATGAAAACGTCAGCTGCGGGCCTCCGTGAAGTGTTGAAGAGTGAGCGTCCATCACGATTAGAAAGGAGAGATGGCTGGCTTTGGGTAAGATTATTGGATGTTGCTCTGAGTAGGGTAGGAATGAATTTCTTAATCGGCCTCCCACTCGCAGTATGCGGTCGTCATCCAAGATAGGGTTCAAGCTTCGTATTGAGCTTCTTAGTGATACTGGTAGTTTGCGTTTTAAGTTTTCAATTTCAGAGGAAAATGCCACTCTTTGTTCTTCTCGAATCCAAAAGTTCCTAGCTAAGGTGATTTCATTCGCGGTAAGGTATCCTCCTTGTTGGTGCGAAGTGGAACTGCGGCAATTGTTAATAAATCGGAAAATGTAGGCAGAAATTCTTAATAATTTACAGAGAGATGAAAAGTGGTTGAGTAGTTCCCACGCAGTATGGATTTCGCCCATGTGTACAATGGTTGTAGTGCGTTCCTCCTGGAGTGCTTCAGGACTAGATGTCTGCTCCATAGTGGTACATTTCAACTGTGGTTGCGATAAAAAACTGGGACCATTCCACCATAATGAATGTTGTTTAAGTTCACTCGGGTATAGACCACGTGAAGCGCAATCGGCTGGATTCTGCTTCGTTGGCACGTAACTCCATTGAGAAGGTGAAATAGTTTGTTGTACTTCAGAAACTCGATTGGCGACGAACACCTTCCAGCGACTAGGATGGGACCTGATCCATGCCAATACAACGGTGGAGTCTGTCCAAGCGTGGATTGAATGAAACGAAATTGACTCGGAGATAAATTGTCGCATTAATCTTGTTAAGAGGACAGCGCCACAGAGCTCCAGGCGAGGCAGCGATACTGTTTTCGTTGGCGCGACTTTAGATTTAGAACTGATAAGATGAACTGATATGTTGCCGTCGGGGGTAATTACTCGCACATATAGGACCGCCGCATAGGCTGATAATGATGCGTCCGCAAAGCCGTGAAGTTCACATTGAACATTAGCTGAGGTACTGATCCAGCGATTGATTCGTATATCCTCTAGAAGCTTTAACTGTGAGCTAAATAAATTCCATTTTGTTGCTATCTGCGATGGGAGTATGTCATCCCAGTCAAGATTAAGCAGCCATAATTTTTGAATCATGATCTTTGCCACAATAATCACGGGGGCCAACCAGCCAAGGGGATCATAAAGTTTGCATATATCAGAGAGCATAGTCCTTTTAGTAGGTGAAGATTGAGACTTAGAGATGCGTACCTGGAATCTAAATTGGTCGACTTCTGGTAACCATGCTATACCTAAAGTTTTTATCGGATCTGCCTTTGACAGGTTGAGAGATGAATTGCCGTTGCAGAAGTCCGGTGGTAAGTGTGCCGTCAATTCCGGTCGACTGGAAGCCCACTTTCGTAACTGAAATCCTCCAGAAGTTAAAAGTTCTATAAGTTCTTGCTGAAGTTGCAGCGCAGTCTCTATGTCGTCGGCCCCACCTAGGATGTCATCCACATAAGTATCGGTAAGTAGAACCTGAGAGCCTCGCGGAAATTTAGCGGCTTCATCTTGGGCTAGTCTCTGTAACGTTTTCAATGCCAGAAATGGAGCTGAAGCGGTGCCGTAGGTTACCGTAGTCAACTGATAATCCTGGATCTCCTCGGAGGGACTATTGCGCCAAACAATCCGTTGTAGGTTGCGATCAAGCTCGTTCACTTTGATTTGGCGAAACATCTTCTCCACATCGGCTGTAAAGACAAAACGATGACGTCTCCAGTTAAATATAATCGCGCATATGTCTCGTTGTAATTTAGGGCCTACAAGTAAACGATCATTCAACGCATATCCGTTAGTCGGTTGTTACCCTTAGTTTGGTTGTTACGGAGTCTTCTTTAAGGACACAGTGATGTGGTATATAGCACATGTTTGTTTTTTCCTCTGCGAACGAAGGAGGTGTGACTACTTGCATGTGACCCAATTCCTTATACTGATCCATAAAAGACACATACTGGGATTGCAATTCGGGATTAGCTTGAAATCTTCGTTCCATTTGATATAGGCGCTGTATTGCACGTTGCCTTGAATTACCTAGTTCGATATTGATTTGAAATTGTGGTGGTAGTGGCAACCTCACCACATAGCGTCCATTTGAATCACGTTGTACTGTCTGCTTGTAGAAATCTTCGCAGTAATTCTCGTCAGCAGTCAGTAGTTTTTCTGAAGGCACCTCTTCAATCTGCCAAAGGTTGGTTAACAAATTATTTAAGTCTATCCGCCTGAGCGTACGTAGTACAGGCCGTTGTTGCGCCTGGAGGTTCTTGAGATTCACAAGATGTAGGGCCCGAGACTATCCAACCTAATGAGGTCTGTTGTGCTACCGGTTGATTATAACCACCTTTGCGAAGATCTCCCAGGAGAAGATGACCATAAACCTCTGCTCCCAGAATGACATCAACCCGGTCAGGGTGGAGGTAATGTGGGTCCGCAAGTTGAAGGTTGGCTAAATGAGTCCAGGTTGAAGGTTTGTCAAAAATCGTCTGAATCGGAGTAGTCAATCGTTTGAAGATAAGCGGATTGCATTCGAAGATAAATTCGGGATTAATCGTAGACGAGCAGCGAATGGATACCGTTGCCCGAGCTGTACCAGCTATGACTCCACCTATACCGTTGACTGAGAAGTTCGTTTTCCTTCTAGGAATCTGTAAAAGTTGGGCGCAAAACTCTGAGATGAAGGAAGATTGAGAGCCTTGATCCAATAACGCGCGAAAGCGTAGACGTTCAGAACTTGCGGTAAAGATGTCGATGAGTGCAGTGGCTAATAGCACTTCACCTGGCCTAGCTGTATGAGATATGCTGGAAGTAAAGGAGGCAGTAGCGTGCCCAGGTGGGTGAGTAGCTTCGTTTTGATGCAACATCGTATGATGTTGACCATCACAAAGACGGCACCTAAAGGTCGATGAGCAATTGACATGTGAGTGGTCTTTCCTTAAGCAATTTTGGCATAGCTGTTCTTTCGTCACGAAATTACGTCGCTTTTCTACTGAAAGTTGTTTAAATTGTCGACAAAACATAATGAAGTGTCTCCCTGAACACAAACTGCAGCCGCTAGCCGGGTTACCTTTAATTGTGTTTGTAGTGGTAGTGTTGCTGTGTATATGTCTTGTGGTTTGGAGTCGTGAAGGTTTTTGAAGCTTGCTGGTACCCAGTGCTTCCAAGATTCGTATACGTGAAAGGAGAAAATTTTGACCTTGAAAACTGGCAAATCCTTGGAAGACGTCACTAGGGATTCCCATTCCCTACGTGTTTGTGCATCAAATTTCTTCGCCACTATACAGGTAAGCCAATCATCCCACTGATCAACCGGGCGTTTTAAATTAGCTAAATTAGCGTTTGAGATCATGAGCAGTCTCTTGTTGAACAGTAGGAGCATTTAAGATGGCCTCAATGTGCACTTGAACTAAGATATGTAGATTTTCATACCTTTCTGTGAGAGCCTTCCAGGCTGAAGTGTAGTTGGCATCCGTTATCGTATAGTTCCTGATGAGTAATTCTGCTTCACCGCGCACATTTGCCTTCAAATAATGTAGCCGTTGGACGTTGGTCAGATTAGAATTGTTGGCAATCAAGGTAGTGAACATGTCTTTGAACGCTGTCCACTCAAGGTAGTCCCCACTAAACGGAGGTATAGTGATTCGTGGAAGTTTAGTTTCGCTGCCTGAGGTTGATGAGTTCATAACCATGCTTTCATCCTTGATCGTATTGCTGCTGGTTTCGCCCAACAGCCCAGTTAACCACGCCAAAGTCTCGACATATGTACATTCTACGTCTGCGTAAACATCGTTTAAGAGATATTCATAGTTTCCTTCATCATCACTGGATGACGCGGAAATTACTTTATCATGACCCTCCACAAAGCTGTCCCAATATTTCTCAAGTAAACCAAGTCGTGATTTAATGAAGTTGTTGTCACGTTTGTCCCTAGCGGTTTTGTTGAAGTTCTGTACAAAATTCGCAATCAACTTGCTATTATGGCTTTGTTTCTTAAGTAAATCTTCCATTATAAAAAAAAACAATAGTAACTGAAAACTAAAATCAATTAAGAGATCGATTAATTGTTAAATAAAGGTTTTCTTTTGTTTTTTAATATCAGACCACGTGCCCACTGCTTAAAATATCAAAAAATTGTCTAATTATCAAAAAGTGTCTAAATAATCGAAAAAGGAAAAATTGTCTAAATAAAGCTCACAATAATTTACGTCCCACTTGTTATCTCTTTCGTTCTCTAGGGCTCGGTTTTGCTGCTTAAATTAAGATTCATAAAATTGATTTTATAATTATATGAAATTTGAATAGGAAACACACAAAAAGTCGCATTTATTTCTTGCGGTAGGCCAAACAAAAGGAAATTATCAAACATACGGTTATTGGGTTTAATGTAAATGGAAATGTTTAAAAAAAATCTTTTCTACTAAATATGCATCTCTATAATTTCCTTTTTTTTTTTAAATTAATTCAAATGAAACACGTTGTTAGGGACATAGTGGCACTCGTGTTTAACACCGTTAATTTTTGTACAAGAGAAAAGGCAAAACGGACACTGTAAACCCCGTAAATTTGCTAAAGTACCGTACACTATTGAGGTCACCTTCTCGTAACACGTTTTGTTTTCCGTTAATCCATTTTATAATCCACGAAATCAGAATTTTTTATTTTTAAACAAACAACCAACAAACTTTTGTCACTATATTTCTTGTCAACTACATATATGTATTTTCTTTAGGGCTTCTTTTTTTTCTATATTTCTTTTCCCTTTTAGCAAAGAACTTTATAAACACCACTGCTCACTACTATTTTGTTAAAAAAGGCAAAGTAATTTTGAAATTGTTTGAAATTATTATTATAAACACCCACGCGTTTCATCAAGAGCCATTAATCGTACCGCCGAGAACAATAGATTTTTGTAATTGAAGTCTAGAAAAGCACGTTCAACCGATTTACTAATAGACATCCCTTAACATCCGGCTCGAAGGACCAAATTTATGTACGATGTACCTGTAAGAAAGGTATTCGAAGGATAATGCCGGTTAAGGGGCAGGAAATATAAATTCGGAAGAAAAGTCACTATCAATGATAAATATAAATTCTTTATTGATGCACACGATATGCTCTCTATGACGGATAATTCTAGACTTACTGTACATGATAAAAATGCATGCAAATAGGAAATATTTGATGATAAGATGAACGTGAAGTGTGAGAATTGTGCTCTGAAGACGGCACACAGGTTAATTTGAGTACAGTTATAATTGGTACGTTGCGATTGAATGAGCTATGATTGTTTAAACTGATTAACAACAACTCTTAATAATTATTATTGTTTTAAAGTTCAACTCCAATGAACAATGTATTATTGTGATCAATACTAACAGATTTTTGAGACAAGCTGTGCAAGAACAAACTTTTTGAGTTTTCCAAAAAACGTCCACTCGAAATTTCCCTCAAATTTAAAGTTAAGCTTCTTTTATGCTCCATTAACGATTTATGAAAAATCATCCTTCCAAGAATTTTTGGCGCATCAATATTACATCTGTACTGTACTAAGAAGTCATTAATATTCTAGTACTTAATAAGTGTTAATACTGAAAGTTTTTAATTTTCCATTTGTTTATTTTTAATGATATTGTTGCTTAGTTAATCCTTTCAGCCGGGAACTGAAGTACTTTTCCATGTTATTTAATTTATTTTCTCTATTTATGATTTTGAAATATATAAAATAATGTTTTAGTAATTAAAATTTTGGCTAAAGCATAAAAAATCTTTTGGATCTCCTATGAGATCTCCATAATGTAAATACAGTTATTTAGCGATTCATTGTACACTGGCTAAAATGTCAGCACGAACACTTGTAAAGAGGAGTCGTCGCGCATGTTCCTTAGAAGCTTCGGTAAATCGTTCCCCCCAGTCAATAGAATTTGAAGAATTTTTTAAAAACTTAAATTTGACAAAATTGACTGGTGAGAACGATCCCGTCAACATTCCTGCAAAAAATTCAATTCCTATTTCCAAAAAATAGGAAATGCTTATAAAAGCATTTCCTGCTAATAAAATTCTTAATCTAATTTTATTGCTTAGGACAGCAATAAAAAAAGGTAAATGAAGTAATTTTAAGCATTTTATATTTTAGTCTTAACACCGAATTAAAAGCATAAAGACGGCTCTAAGGAGATCGTCACGGATTTTATTATTTTTTGTAAAATAAATTTAAATAATATTAAATTTGAGTGATTTTATTTAGTAAATCCCACATAAATATAACTCGCGCCGACGCCCCTTCGTCCGGTGGGCTGCAAACACCCGAGCTGAACACGCGGGTGTCGTCGCTCGGCGATTTCATCTAATTCTCCAAGCTACCTCGTGTAGCTGATATAGCCCTCTTGCGCGAGCATACCACTACACGTTGGCTAGTCTTCTTAACTGTAGATAACTTCCGATAACGAATCTCTGTACCAAAAGTTATTCACTTGGCACAGTATGTATTGTTTTTTATATAGCTTAAATAGCTCTTACTATTACATATTTCTTGAACCAGTTCTCGTATCTTAGTTTATGGGGATACAACGTAGCTTATGGCTCTGTATTTAAGAAAATGATGTTTAGTTATAGCATACTGATGTATTTGTTCGGAATAAAAAAAATTTTGACTTTGACTTTGATTATATCTTTATAATTGTATAAGATCTAAAATTTATAGCGATGATGGATTTGTGGCTGTATATGATCATCAAATCTTTTTTGATTTTTACTAAGATACTTTTGAGGTGCCCGCATAACCTCATACACTTTGATTCACACTATAGTAATAATTATAGTTTAAGGTAGTTTATATAGAAAACTAGATTGTATTCATGTATATAGATATAAGTCAGTAGGCCTAGTTATGATAATATGTAATAGTATATAAGGATAGTATATAAGAATCCCTACTATAAATACAAGAGAACTTTGTATGGAAATCACAGTTACTGTTCAACACTCAGCGACTACAGGGCGCTAAAAGGGCTTTAGCTCTACGCTCTGTCGTTGAGGAATAAATAATCAAATGAACTGTTTAAACTAAATAAACTGTTTTATTTAAATCCGCGAGTCAAATCCCATATTAATACATTACGTGGTGATCCTGCATCACCTGGCGACCCTGCGATATATATTGAAGCATTACACTTTTTTATAGAAAATTAAATTTCCCATCGAAATTCGTTTTTTTAATTTTTTGTTTAGCATTTGTAATTCAAAGAATAGTCGAAAAACAAAACTAAAATTTTTCGAAAAATCACGTTTTTTTCTTTTTTTTTATTAATTTGGTTATAACTTTTTTTACGCAATCCTGGGTATACATAAATGTTCACAGAAAAGGTGCCAAGCTAACATATTAAACCATAAGAATGCTTGAACGCAATTGTTGCTTTCTCAAAGACATTTTCAATAGCCTAAAAGGTTATACGAGAAATTACAAACTACTACAATATTTCCCTGTGCAATGTTCTGCTGAGTTAATTAATTCAAAGACTATAGAAACATAATTGCTCTTTATATTCATTTATCTTTTATTACAACACAAAAATTTGCATTTAAGTTGACCTTGAGATCTATTATTCTTTCCTCTGGCAGAAAAGGCGAGCTGCGTTATGCACACGCGCATTTAAAACCCATTCAGAGTTCTATAAGCGAGAATGCGCGCTTATGATCATCTCCGCTGCGTAGTGCACTTACCCTTAGGCGGCCATCCCACGTTCATCCAAGCGGCAATCAATTCCAATGGAAATCAAAATATACGTAGAAATGGAAATCAAAATATACGTAGAATTAAGTCAGTCATCACCTTAGACGTTAGGTTTTTCGTCAGTCATAGGCAAAACTGTGGCAAAACTGATAGCAAAACCCATCGTCTAATGGGCGCCTTAGGTACGTTTCTTGGCAGAAAAAAAGGCGATTTGTGGGAAATTGCATAGTCTACAATTTTTGGTAATTATTCAGTTTAACCCCCACCCCTGAATAATTTCCCAATTTTTATCAAAATTAGTTTGCGATTAGAGTTTACAAGCGATATTTGTGACAAGCCGTTTTTGACAGGTTCAAGTTATTCAGGTAAACATTACATTTAGTCCAGTCGTCAGAGCAAAATTTGAATGAAAGCCTCTAACAAAATGTTAACTCACTAATTTTTTTTAAAAAAAATTGTTTTTAGTGAGTACAATATGTTAAAAAAAAGTTTCGGAAAATTGGTTGTACGCTACCCCCAAAAACCACCCCCTAAAAACAAAGAAATCCGTTTTTGGCTAATATCTCTTAAACTGTAATAGTCCAAGAGCCGGCAGTATAAAAATGAAGGTATAAAATATCCTAACAATTTTTTGTGAGGGAGTAGTACTGCCACAGACCTAAAGGGAGCCACCTTTTATATAATCTAATTTCGCCCGCGTCATGGAATTTTGACGTCACTTCCGGTTACGATTTTTGGTGTTGGTGACGTCATAAAATATCCTAATAAAATTTACATCAAATCGCAGCCCGATTGTAAGAACTAGGTAACTCCAAATTTTGTGATTTTGAGTTATCATAGTTTCATGTAGTCAATATCAAGCAGTATTTAATGCAAAGATCCGGCAACTTGTTAAATCAAACTAGCAACATCTATTAGACAATGTAAAAATTGGACAAATGAAAATACCGCACTTATTATCATGTTACGGATAGGTAACTAGAAAAATTTATTTTTTACAGAATTCTGAGTTACCTAGTTCTTGCAATCAGGCGGCGAAACTTATCATAACCCTTCATTTGATACCAATATCGAGGGGTTGTTCGTGGTGGCCGCCATATTGGATTTAAAATGACGTCACATAGCTTGCTGTGTTCTACTCGTAATACTCTTTCATTTGATACCCATGTTGGGGGGGGGTTGAAATAAAAAGGTAATCCGCCATTTGTGGCCGCCATATTAGATGTACTATATAATTGAATATACTATATTGCATTGTCTTGAGAACCAAAGGTTTGTGCCAAATTTGAGCATCACTGGATTACGGGAAGTGGCCGAAAAATCAATCGCAAGATTCCACGCCCAGAAATATCCGCCATTTAATGGTGGACGCCATATTGGATGTACCATAAAATTGAATATACTATATTGTATTGCCTCCAGAACCAAAGGTGTGTGCCAAATTTGAGCATCACCGGACATCGGGAAGTACTTGAAAAACGGATCGGAAGATTTGTCCCAAACAAAGAAAAAAGCTTGTAAAAATACTTTAATCGAGGGTGCCACAGGGTTGCGGGTGGTTTAAGCCTGGCACCCTAGTGTAATCTTAATGTACACATTCCAACCTTACAGTAGTACTACTCCCTCACAAAAAATTGTTAGGATATTTTATACCTTCATTTTTATACTGCCGGCTCTCCGACTATAAGTCTTAACATAAAATAGTGTTCACAAAGATTGTAGATTATGCGATTATCTACAAAAAAGGATATTATATATTTTCCGTACGAATTGCCATTCATGAGATATCGCCGTTTTAAAGATTTGAAATACTCATATCCCCTCATTCGCAACTTGTATAGGTCACCAGACGTTCAATAAATCCTCTGTTGGACTACGTGGCTAATATTTTCAGGGGTGATTCCTGGATGTATTTGGAGAAAAAAATTGTTCTAGAGAGGTGGGCTATCCCCACTATCCACTAAGTTACAGGATGTTTATGAAAAAACAATTTTTTTTTCTTTAAATTTACTTAAACTTAAATAACTTTTAGACTAATTATCGTAGAGCAGAGTGGTCAGTCATCAGCGGAATAGGGGGAATAACATGTAGCATAACATGCACGTGCCGTAACTATTCCGGACTGATGGAAGGGCGATCATAACCTCCTAGCGGTGGCCACTGGTAACTATCCTATGAGAGAGGATAGGCTAACATGATCGGGCTAGTCCCTTCCAAGTAAGGTTGGCGTGAGGCTAATAACCTCACCCGTAAAAAACAAACATTACGGAACGAGCAACATGCCTCGGATACTGGAAAAAACGACGACGACCACGGCAACGAAAAAGGCAAAATGATTTAAGAATTTTCTCATGGAACGTACGAACTCTGTACAGAACTCGAGCTGCACAACATCTGGCCTATACCTCTCAACATATAAAGCTGACATTACCGCCATTCAGGAGATGCGATGGACAGGGAATGGTGTTTTGAAAAAACCTGATTATGACGTATATTACAGCTGTCATACGAAACACCATGTGCTCGGGGTAGGTTTTATGGTCAGCAAAAGGATGAAGCCTACCATTATCGGCTTTAAAACAATAAACGAAAGGCTATGTACCCTTCGTGTGCGAGGCAAATTTAAGAACATCAGCCTCATAAACGTTCACGCACCTACAGAAGAGTCCCCGGACGACGAAAAAGAAGAATTCTTCGAAGTAGTTGAACGGGAACTTAATGCCTGCCCCAGATATGATGTAAAAATCATATTGGGAGACCTGAACGCCAAAGTAGGCCGGGAGCCCGTATACAGGCAATATGTCGGCACCGACAGCTTGCATGAGAACACTAATGACAATGGGCAGCGAGTTATAGAGATGGCAGCAAGTAAGAACTTGGTCGTTGCAAGTACCAGATTTGCGCGTAAAGATATCCATAAAGCCACCTGGATATCTCCTGATGGGGCGACTCGCAATCAAATAGACCATGTGTTGATAGACCGCCGCCACCTTTCGGGTCTGATGACGGTACGAACGTACCGAGGTGCCAACTTCGACTCAGATCACTATCTTGTTGGTATGGTGCTCCGAGAGCGCATTACAACACTGAAAAGCTTTGTATCCGCTGATCAGGCTCGAATCAACACAGCTGCACTACGCAACGAAATGATCAGAAACAGCTACGGTCAGGCGTTGGAACTCGCGCTCAGAAGAGCAAGTCCGGGGGATTAGATGCCGGGCGCCGACGAGAGCTGGACCCGCCTTAAAAATACTGTCATTAGTACTGCTGATTCCATCTTAGGCAGAAGTCGTCGAGATCGGAACGACTGGTTCGATAATGATTGCAAGCTGGCAACTGAACGTAAGAATGCTGCGTATCGAGCAATGCAGCAGTCTCAGAGAACACGAGCACGCGAAGAGAAATATAAAGAGCTCAGAAAAGAAGAAAAGAGAATTTACAAACGAAAAAAGGAAGCCTGGGAGAAAAATCTCGTTTGTGAACTAGAACAGTACAGAGAGCGACGGCCGCACCAGGCGCGGGAGTTCTACCGAATAGTACGCGGTATGACGCAATTCACACCTCGTTGCACATACTGCAAGGACAAAGAAGGCAATCTGATCACCGATCCTCAAGGCATCTTGGAGCGATGGGAAGAGCACTTTCATGAATTGCTAAATGGCGAGCTAACTGAGGATTTGGAGGCTCCACCAATATCTGACGATAATGCTATGCTGTCACCACCAAGCTTAGCAGAAGTTAGCAGTGCCATCACCCGGCTCAAAAACAACAAGGCCTCGGGTGCAGACGGCATCCCTGCGGAGCTGGTTAAATATGGAGGGCCTACATTACACCAAGCGATTCATGAATTAATTGTGCAAGTATGGGAGCAGGAAGCTATGCCAGAAGACTGGAGAAAAGGCATCCTCTGCCCGGCACATAAAAAAGGAGATATCACAACGTGCAGCAATTATCGTGGTATAACGTTGTTGAGTACCGCGTATAAGATATTCTCCGCCATCCTACAAAACAGGATTGCCCCATACGCTAGAAATATCGTAGGCCAATACCAGTGTGGCTTCAGCCCAGGCAAATCAACAACCGATCAGATTTTCACTTTGAGGCAGGCTATGGAAAAATGTCTAGAGTTTCAAAACTCAATCCAACACCTCTTCATAGACTTTAAAGCCGCCTATGATAGCATAGCCAGACTAGAACTCTACAAAGCCATGAGAGAATTCGGCATTTCCAACAAGCTGACAAGACTATGTAGGTTGACCATGACCAATGTGACAAGCCAAGTAAAGGTATCCGGAACACTGTCCAGACCAATCAACATCTATAATGGACTCCGACAAGGGGCGGTCTGGCCTGCCTCCTTTTCAACCTGGCGTTGGAGAAAGTGATCCGAGATTCGGGCGTGACATCAAGGGGCACAATCCTTCACAAGTCCACCCAATTACTGGCTTACGCAGACGACATTGACATCATTGGAAGAACATCAACAGCTGTACAAGAAGCTTTCATCCAGATTGAGCGGGCGGCAGGAAATCTAGGACTGCACATCAACGAAAGCAAAACAAAGTACATGGTGGCTGGTGGCCTCGTCTGCAAGAACACCTAACATTGGTCCCACAATCAAGGTAGAGGAACACGAGTTTTATGTGGTAAAATCATTTACCTACCTTGGGTCAATAGTAGCAGCCGACAATAGCATGGAACCTGAAATATGCGCACGACTGCTAAAAGCCAACAAGGCCTACTATAGCCTGTCAAGGCTCTTCAAATCCACGCATCTAACCATAACGTCTAAACTTTTACTATATAAGACGATGGTCTTGCCGGTCCTCACATATGCATCCGAAACCAAACGTGGGTGCTTAGCAAAAAGCACTCTAACCTCTTGGCGGTGTTCGAGAGGAAAATACTTCGGAGGATTGTTGGCCCCGTATGTGAGGAAGGACGATTCCGGAGACTCTGCAATGACGAGATCTACGAGCGCTATCGCGACATAGATGTTGTGAAGAAAATAAAGCTCGGTAGACTCCGGTGGGCAGGACATCTAGCTCGTATGAGTGAAGATGAGCCTGCTCGGAAAGTTCTCTGCGGTAAGACTTATGGGGTGCGACAGCGAGGGAGACCCAACCTCCGCTGGAAGGATGGCGTAGACCAGGACGCTCATAGCATAGGGATGCCAAACTGGATGACATCGGCTCAGAATCGGGACCGGTGGAGAGAACAGTTGCGAGAGGCCAGGACCGGATCCCGGTTGTAGAGCCGTTAAAGAAGAAGTTTATGCATTTGGCATAAATTTATCCCGGAGTTAGCTATCTCCGAGTTAACTCAGGTTTATTCCCCTAGTGAACAAAATGGCCCTAATGGTGGATCCACACTACACAGACTTCAGCTCATACGCGCTTTTGCCTTTCTTTCCTTATAGAGTTTTTAATAGCAAAGGCAGTACGGCCAAACTGTGCGGACAAAAGGCCGTGCTTAAAAAAGTACATTGTACTTCCAGACAATACGGGATTTTTAAATGAAAATTGATTTTTTTCTCAATGTAGATTAATCAATATTCATTAAATAATTATTTTCTTTCTGATTAGTTCTTATTTTAGGATCCAAAACTCACGATTCAGAAAATTTAAAGGCCTTTCCGCCAAAAGCGCGTGGGATCTAAGTCCGCGTAGTGAGGACGGTCCTTAAGAGTATTGAGGATTGCAAACTGACCTTGACCTTGACACCTTTTACTATTGGTGTGCCAACAACCTGGTTCTTAATATTAGCAAATGCCAAGCCATGATTTTTTGTAGGAAATGTGATCCTTTTATTTATAACTATACCCTTTTTAATGAGGGTGTCCCTCGTGTTAATTTTGTTAAAGATCTCGGGGTTAGATTTGATTGTAAGCTGGACTTTTCCACTCACATCAACTATATTTCTTCCAAAGGCAGTCTAGTCCTGAGTTTTATAAAAAGGTGATCGAAAAAATTTCATAACAACTTGATCACTAAACATCTTTATATTTCTCTAGTCAGACCATTACTTGAATATGCGTCCCAGGTTTGGTCTCCTTACTACTCTTTGCACGTTGGTAGAATTGAATCGGATCAACAGAAGTTTGTCCGATTCGCGCTGAGTCATCTTCCTTGAAGGGATGACCCATTAGTTTTTCCATCATACGAATACTGGCTTAAGTTACTTAACTTAAGCACTCTCTACAAGCGTCGTGAGGTGGCCGATGTTGTATTCGCTCACCAGCTCCTCAGTGGAAGAGTTGACTCACCTTTTCTAAGTCGCCGTATGTCGTTTAGAGAGAGCAGGTATAATCTGAGAGGGGCACCTCTCTTACACATTAACTCCTCTAACACCAACTACAGCAGATTCGAACCCCTAAAGCCCGGGGCACACATATCCGCACCGCATGACGACCGTGTGTTGGACAACACACGGAGAGAAAGTAAAATCTTACCAGTCAGTCCCCATCTTTCCGCGCCTCCGTGTCCGCACCGCGTCAAATTTTACTTATTTAATTTCTTTCTATGTTTATTAATGTGAATAAAAACATTAATGTTTTTAGCGTGAGCATTAGTAAAGATGTCTTTAAAAGGAATCTTTCTAATCTCGCGTAACTACTTATGTGCCTCGCTCCTTGTTGCACGCTTTTTTGTGTTATTTTTTATTTTTTTTTTTGTTATATGTTTTGCATGCTTTAGTTGAGCCTCATCTCAGCACTTGCTTGTGCTGAGTTGGTAAAATTTTCTTGGCCCAGCTGAGAAGTGCGCCTTCTGAGTTAGAAGGGTTTATTCTATTATTATATTATTAAAGTGGATATCTAGGGGGTTTTTGAGGTCGGAAATAACAAATTTTTGATCAAAACTTACAAATTCAAAATGGCCGACGAGTTTAACGAATTTATAATTAAAACTTATAAATTCAAAATGGCGGGGTCAATATGGTGGACGAATTTTGTCAATTGTATTCCGATTCCAATGAAAGTGGATATCTTGGGGGTAGCAAATAACGAATTTATGATCACCCCTGAAATTTTAAGTATAAATCGTACGATTCTGCAATAGACGGTGATTAGACTGTTCGTTCCTACGTACGTTCGTCACGAGCTTTTAGATGAACGGAGAAGTGGAGATGATGCCCCTCATCATCTCCACTTCCCCGTTGATCTAAAAAGCTCGTGAGGAACGTACGTAGGAACGAACAGTCTAATCACCGTCATACGGCAAGGGGCTGGCGTCTGGGTAAACAAATAAAACCTGGGTCAGTGACACTGCATATGAGAACCCAAGGTCAGACATTTAAGTTTTCTGCATTATATTACATGTCTGATAATCGGCAAGTCACACTCCCTCAGTACATCACTCCAAGCGTATACTGTCGATCACCGCCAAAGCTAATTTTTAAATCTTAAATTAGTATAATCCTTTTATTTATTTTTTTCTTTTACGATGTAATATTTTTTAATTTTTGAATGTTTAATTTAACTAAAAGTCCATACGAATGCCTGCCTCCTACAAAAAAAGATTGTAGCATGAATAACACTGTGAATCTGACATATATTCTTGAGATTATACTATGTGGCTAATAGTTGTTGCCAAAAGCCTATTTTTAAATACTATTTCACTAATATTCATTTATGCGGGGTTACCTTTTTAAGGATTTTTCATGTGTTTTTTTTAACAGAGACACATAAATTTATCACGGACAACGCCGTGTGGGTATTATAAAATTTAATATATCAAATAAACAATCAATGAGCGTCGGTTTTAAAGGATCTCATATTTTAAATAACTGACATTAAAGAAACCAATTAAGATCCAGGTAGTTTCCACAAGTTTTACTATAACGCATTTTTTAGCTAATGTTACTGCATTATTTACCCTGTTAAGAAAACTTATAAGGCATTTACAAACACAATGATCACATTTTGTCTTATTGTTTACTTCCAATTTTTGGCACAAAAGCAAAGCATAGGGCACTTTCAGTAATGCAGGTTGTGTGCGCAATTGACTTATTCAGCAATGAAAGTGTGTTACTGAATAAGTCAATTGCGCACGCAACCTGCTTTACTGAAAAGGCCCATATTAATGACCACCAATTTTTGGTAGTCGTTGGCATATTTATGAAATATTTACCTGTTAAAAATACCAAAATATCGCCTAAGGGTTGCGTCGCATGTATTTGTAAAATAGAAACAACGCAAGCATCTATATAATCTGCCTCGGGAGCTTTCGTGTAGTAAATGTCTACCTAGGAATTCAAATATATACTTTCAGTATTCCTAAAAAAATCAAAAAAATACCGGAAATCTTCGACCAGGTATTCGAAAAATGGGAGCATCATCAAAGAATTGTGAAAATTTATCTGCATCTAGAGTAGCGCTGGAAATTAATAACTTCAGTTCTGGCCTGAATCTAGCGATATCTTTGACCAAACCAAACAAAATATCTGTGTGTAATGTACGTTCGTGTGCTTCATCAATGATCATTACACTGTAAGAAGCCAAATCAGGCTCCGAGAGAAATTCTCTGTGTAAGGTACCATCGGTCATGTATTTTAGAATAGTCCTTTCTGAAGAGGCGAAAATGTTTAAAAATTATTCAAAATTTAATGCGAATAATGACCTGAAGTACAATCTTCGAAACGTATACAGTAACCGACTTCATTGCCTAGTTTGACACCCATTTCTTGAGCTACACGCGCTGCTACAGACATAGCAGCCACTCTCCGAGGCTGTGTGCAACCAATTTTTTTGCTATCGTTTGTAAACCCAGCTTCATATAAATATTGTGGAATTTGTGTCGTTTTTCCTGAACCTGTTTCACCTTCAATTATTAAAACCTTCATTTAAAAACGTAGATGCTTGTTTATTCTAAGCAATTTTAATACAAACCTGGTGCTCACGAATAGCTGCAATTAAGTCTCCCTTAAAAGGGTAAACTGGTAACGATCTTTTGGTTTCATCGATGTCCATTTTCTTTCGTTCCACCTCTGAAATTTCATGCTTCTTCTCTTTTTTCGTACCTTCCATAGTAAGTGCTTGAATAAATTCAATCTGATCTTCAAGTAACAAATCGTATTCTTCCTTAATTTTTGCATCTTTTGCCCCAAATTGAAACATGGCTGATGCCAATTGTTCGGATTCCCATTTTTTCTGCTCCGAATTAGGAAGTTTTTCACGTTCATCGATTTCAATATATTCCTCTGAAAGCAAACAATTAGGCATACAATTTTGCCCAAAAAGAAATTCCAAAATTACCCTTTTCGGTCTTCTTAACATCTTGCGGCATATGATAGCGTTGAACACGCTCTAATTCCCTTGCCCTCTCATGTTCCTTGGCGATAGTCAAAAGCTGCTTCTTATATTCACGTTCCTTTCTCTCTCTTTCTGTTAGACTGCAATAAAATCAATTTAATAATAGAAAGAATTAAAGTAATAAGTACCAGCTTACATTTCTTCCTCGAATAAATACTCATCGTCGATTATATCAGCTTCTAGTTCAGCAACTTTGTCATCTTTACGTTTCTCCAAATATTTCCTCCTTGATTGAACTCGAAGTTGCGGCAAAATCTTTTCTCGATCTTCATGTTCTAGCTTTAATCGTTTTGCTGCTTCTTCGTATGCTTTTCGGCTTGATGATTCCAAAACTTTTCTCGTTTTGTCTTCATCTTTCTTTTTAAGGCGTTCAGCAAATTCGTCCCTTTCCTTTAGATCCTTCAGTCGCTCTTCCTCTTCGCTATCAATGCTCTCAGAGCTTGAAGAAGCATAGCGCTTACTATCTTTATCGCGCCCCATTTTTAATTTGTTATTAAATTTTCTCGTTCAATTCAGTGAAACCGGAAAAAGTGATTGTACATATTCTACCAAAACGTCCGGCCTGTCAAAACCAGCAAGTGTACACTGTAAAATTATATTTGGAATCACATTTGTCTCAACTCGGAGTCTCCACACGCAATTTTTAGAACAATTAGTATGTATACATGGCGAGTTGAATAGTGGAGTTGAGGTTGATTAGAACATTCGGTTAATCTGGAGTATAACCCGACCCACCTCCGATTTTTTTGAAATTTTGAAATTATATGTATTTTGGTGCGTAGAATCCATTTCTGAAAAAATTAATTGCCTCTGACGCACCGTTTCGGAGTTATGCAATGTCAAAGTTGCCAAATTTCGCTTATTTCGAACGTGAAAATCGACACATCCCACTTCCGTTTTTTTCGAAATTTTCAAATTTTATGTATTTTGGTGCGTAGAATCCATTTTTGAAAAAATTAATTTGCCTTCTATATACCGTTTTTTAATACATTTGTAAAGCACCGCATTCTATGGGAGTATGAAATAGTAACTGCCACATTCGACTTTTAATTATTTTAAAATTTATATATTTCAAATTTTAAAATAATAAAAAGTCGAATGTGGCAGTTACTATTTCATACTCCCATAGAATGCGGTGCTTTACAAATGTATTAAAAAAACGGTATATAGAAGGCAAATTTTAAAATAATTAAAAGTCGAATGTGGCAGTTACTATTTCATACTCCCATAGAATGCGGTGCTTTACAAATGTATTAAAAAACGGTTTATAGAAGGCAAATTTTAAAATAATTAAAAGTCGAATGTGGCAGTTACTATTTCATACTCTCATAGAATGCGGTGCTTTACAAATGTATTAAAAAACGGTATATAGAAGGCAAACGGTGCGTCACCGGCAATTAATTTTTTCAAAAATGGATTCTACGCACCAAAATACATAAAATTTGAAAATTTCGAAAAAAACGGAAGTGAGATGTGTCGATTTTCACGTTCGAAATAAGCGAAATTTGGCAACTGTGACATTCCATAACTCCGAAACGGTGCGTCAGCGGCAATTAATTTTTTCAGAAATGGATTCTACGCACCAAAATACATATAATTTGAAAATTTCAAAAAATTCGGAGGTGGGTCGGGTTATACTCCAGATTTACCAAATTTAGGATTATAGGATTTATGTACAATGGCCCTTCGCAGACTTGTCCATAATTTCAAACCGGTTTTAATATGAGTACAATAGTACACTCGGAACTCACTTTTCTCCATCATTTTCGTGTAACGATTGTAATGCCTATGCAGTAGTGTGGGGTGCAAGCAAAGCGAAGCAGCTTTACTGAGAACGAAAATATGCTTGTATTAGTGTAATGGACGGTGAAACCAGAAAATGTTTGGGTGAACAAATCATGGAGAATATACAAGGAGACAAAACTCTTATGGGGAAAATTACAGGAAATGGATGGGTAGAAGAAACTAAACTTCTAGTTCATTTTTTGCCACAGATGTCACCTTTGTCCGATGTACCCCACATGAATTTAATAAAAATTCATTGGAAACATCAAAAATTGATTAATTACGAATAATCGCATTGATATAAAATCGAATTTAGAAGCTGGTAAACAGCTGTAAGCTGCTAAACGTAAAATATATTAGTAATAAACGAACTTTACCATGAACCGGATAAATACAATCGGCCATGTTTTTTGGGGTACATTTGACTGCAGCGCCACCAATAATCAAACGAAAATTGACAACACGGAGTTTTATCTCCTTGTATAGCCTCCAAGGAGCAAATGATGGAAAATTATGGAAGAAAAGTTGTCTTCCCTGCGAGCCCTTGCCTATAAAACCGGTTTTGGTTTTGATCACGGTATACAGAAACAAGGTAATGTAAAAGAGAAGTGTCATTTGAATGCTGACGTCACTCGGCAAGTCTTCCCCATACAAAATCGAAATTGTTGTTGTTGTTTTCTGTATTAACTTGCCGGGTGACGTCGGCTTTTTCTACGATATTCGTACGATATTCGAGCTGTCAGTCTCTTTTACACTACCTTGTTTCTGTATACCGTGGGTTTTGATGTAATGGACAAGTGTACGGAAGGCGTATGGGCATATTCACACGCTGCCATAATTGTGGTGAGTAAAACCGGTTTTATTCAACTCCTACCAACTCAGACGGGGCGTAAATGAGTGTAGTAAGTTTGAATGCTATACAGGAACCTTTAAATGTATTGCAGATGAAATTTACTTGTTAGAGAAAAACAGAGCTAAAGAATGCAAGAGATAAGGCCCCCATCCACGGTCAAACAAATCATCAAACCAATTTTCGACAAACAGCGCACACATTTATGCTTTGACATTTGTTGGCCATCAATGAGGGAAACTTTCTTCAAATATCCCGAGCGACAATTCCTGTAAACAAAACGAAGTTTCATATGCTTTACATGGCACACTTAAAAAATTCACACACACATTTAAGCTGTTTGAAGGAAATATTAAACCAGACGAATATTTTCTACAAACTGCGGCCAACTTTGAAAACTTGTATTTTATACACGCACACTTAGAACTTCTTCGATGTTGGCCACAAATTTGATGATTTGTTTGACCGTGGATGGGGGCCTATAGAAGTAACTTTTTATATGTGTGCCAGTTTTCACGCCTTTGCTTTTGCGTGAAAAATGTTTCGTTAAGTTCTTCCGCTCCCTTCCCTCTCTCATCTATAAAACCGGTTTTAGGCGCCATGAATGTGCACTGTTGTGAATATGCCCAATGATTGAGCCTATTCACTCAGTGCATATTCATGGCGCCTAAAACCGGTTTTATAGATGAGAGAGGGAAGGGAGTGGAAGAATTTAACGAAGCATTTTTCACGCAAAACCAAACGCGTGAAAACTAGCACACATATAAAAGGTTACTTCTATCTCTTGCATTCTTTAGCTCTGTTTTTTCTAACAAGTAAATTTCATCTGCAATACATTTAAATGTTCCTGTATAGCATTCAAATTACTATCCATAATTTACGCCCCGTGTGAGTTGCTAGGAGTGGAATAAAAACGGTTTTACTCACCACAGTTATGGCAACGTGTGAATATGCCCATTGAGCCAAATTACACGGCCTATCACTTTCCCAGACTCACTTTCCAATCACTTTCAATAAACCGGTTTTTTAAACAAGGGGGCGCAGGGAAGTTTATGTGTTGGGCTCACTTGTGAATCCAAAAAAATTTTCGGTCTCACCACGGTCTTACAGCAAATTACACTAACACAAGCGTAATTTTGTTCTCTGGGGCTGCAAAAATTATGAGAATTTTTGTTGCTTTGTACACAACCACATAGACAATAGAATCGTCATACGGAAAAGAGGCAGAAAATTGGGTGCATCGTGTAATACTCAAATCATACACAGACAGGTTTGACGTGAGTCCCTAGTGTATGGCCGTGTAATTTCACTCATTCACATTCAAAGCTTCAAATGAACTTGAAACTATAGAAAAAAAATTTGAAGCTTGAAGCGTTCATTGTGAATCGGCTCTGATGCACACTGCATTAAGCCCTTAGAGTAGAGAAGAGAAGGAAGCGCAATTAATTAAAATCGGGGAAGCATTTCGGCAACACATATTCACAGCACTCCCATAGTAGTTGTGCAGTTCCCGGACAGTGGCGGTATCACATTTAGTCAAAAACCGGGAGGGGATTGCGTTTCTCAGCAACCATCCAAATGAGAACACATCACTTGGCTGGAAATGTTTGGAGCAAACGCGAACGAATTTCGGTACCAGGAACTGCCATGTCCAGGAACTGCATGAAACCTATGAACATACGGTTGTTTCTTTTCTTTTAGAGCGAGAGGTTATTTAATTTAAGTGCTTCCCTCCAATCCGTATCCATGTACGCTATTTTCGGTTCCTTATCTTCTCTATTCTAAGATTAAGCCGTGTTTTTTACCCGGTATGTAATTGGGCATATTCACACGTTGCCATAACTAATAGAGCCAAATTACACGGCTTAACACTTTTCCTCTTAACAAACCGGTTTGTGCATAGATAGGCTTTTCTCATACAGGAACATTTAAATGTATTGCAGATGAAATTTACTTGTTAGAGAAAAACAGAGCTAAAGAATGCAAGAGATAGAAGTAACTTTTTATATGTGTGCTAGTTTTCACGCGTTTGGTTTTGCGCACAACCTTCTATATTACAAGCCATGAACAAGGAAAATATTGAGAGCGAATTTCCGCCCAATCGGACCACAACTCGGTGAAGTCACGTTATGTTGTTAGTGTAATTTGGAGAATTTGGGAGAATTTGGTGGTCCGATTCTCTCAATTGAGATTCTTGTTCATGGCTTGTAAATATAGAAGGTTATGGTTTTGCGTGAAAAACAAAGCCTTCTACATTTACAAGCCATGACAACGAAATCTCACACTCACATTCAAAGAAAATCGGACTTCAATTTATCGGTCAGAATGGACTTCAATTTATCTGTGAGAAGTGCGGTGCTAAACAAGTGTTTTGCAGGTTATAGCTGCATTTATTATTAATTATTATTAGTTGAAAGTGAGTTTTTAAACGTTTAAAAGTGTTTTTGTTAATAATAAAGTGCACAGGAAGTGCCCAGGATAAGTGTCATCGTTGGAAAAGGATTAACTTATTGACTGTAAGTAATTGTATTATAGTTTTTGCATGTCTGTTAAAAATGTTGCAATCGCCCTTGCAAATAACAATAAATGTACCTATTTACAATAAAGGAAATGTATTTTTGTCTTATTGCAATGTTTACGAATAAGTAAAAATATTTCTTTTATTGTTTCAATTGGTAATAACAACTACTTATTTCGTGGCGGTTGCAACATCAAAAGCAAATCTGCCATGACGATAGCGCACACACGGACTTCGAGAAAACGTATTCAAAGCTGGCATCCAGATATTATTGGCCGACAGCAATTAAGGATTGCAAGGAATATGTAGCAAGCTACAAAACCTGCAACCAATTTAATCACCGCACGGCAAAAAGATTAGGATTCATCAAACCCAGAGAGATACCAAACAGACCATTCGATGCAATATCAATGGATCATTTCTCCATCACAATAGATTCCACAAGGAAGAAAAACATAATCCTAATTATTGACCACACCACAAGATACATAGTAGCAAAGATTGTACCAGATGTAAGCTCCAGATATGTCATTGACTTACTAGAAGAGGAAATAATATACATTTACGGACCAACTAAACTAATAGTGATAACGCAACCGGATTCAAATCAACAATGATGAAGAATTTCCTAATCCAACACATAATTGAACATATAACATCACCTCCATACTTTCCGGAATCTAACGGACTGTTGGAACGAGCTATAGGAACAACCAGCCAAGCAATAAAGAAATACCTGCATGAGAAAGTATCAGAAAACCGATCACATCTTGTACAAAAAGTGGTTCAACGCAAAAACTACAGCAAACAAAGCTCTCTCAAACAAACACCATTTTTCTTATTACATGGTTTCGAACCAAGACTTCAACATGAAACATTATTGGGCACAATAGACAGCCAAGTAACCAGAAGTGACCAAATATTAAAACGAACAACGAGACAAGGCATTACAGACCATCAAAAACACTATCGGCAAGCAAAAGGTGTCGGAAGATTCTCATCGCAGGAGAGTTCACTTGAAGATAGGCGATTTGGTTCTTGCCAGAAGTTCCCACAAGGAAAAGCAAAATGGATGCATACTACGAGGACAAACCCTGGGAAATATGTGAATTCATCGACGATAACATCGTCACCATCAGAATAACAGAGGAGGACGACAAAGGAATCGAATACAGGAAGAAAATACACACTGCACAAATCAAACCATTTCACGTTAGACAAGAATCTGAATCAGAGACCACTAACAATCACTTAACAGGAAACGTAATAAATTCACCTAGTGAAGCCAACTCAGAAACATTAACCGAAGATGAAGCCAACGTTATGGACATCGAGTGAAATTACACGGCCATTCACTTGAGACTCACGTCAAACCTGTCTGTGTATGATTTGAGTATTACACGAAGCACCTAATTTTCAGCCTCTTTTCCGTGTAACGATTCTATTGTCTATGTGGTTGTGTACAAAGCAACAAAAATTCTCATATTTTTCGCAGTCCCAGAGAACAAAATTATGCTTGTGTTAGTGTAATTTGCTGTGAGACCGAAAACATTTTTGGATTTAGAAGTGAGGCTCAACACATACCCTTCCCTGCGCCCCCTTGTCTAAAAAACCGGTTTATTGGAAATATTGGAAAGTGAGTCTGGGAAAGTGATAGGCCGTGTAATTTGACTCATCGCCAGTCACACAATGCCGACAAGGATTAAAAGAACTGCTCAGTGGTGCCTGTTCACACAGGTCGCTTTGAGGCGCGACAAAGCGAACGAAAAAGCGAATATTTGTTTACACGATTCGCTTTGTGTCCAGTCGTTTTTATGACAGGTGGAACATACGGTACGGGAACAAAGTTTGTGATTTTCATAAAAGTGACAGAAATTTTTATAAACTGTGATTACCTGAATATAATTCATTTTAATAAAAAATCTGTGCAACAAAACTGAAGCCTGAAAATAGTCCTATCGCACGTTTGCTCCCAATACGGGTGAAACGAAAATAAAATGGAACAGTAAGGTAATACAAAATGAAATTGAAACAGTCAGCTGGTCAGAAAAGCGAACGTGAGTCGCTTTCAAATCGAGACGCACTTCCTTCCCACCCGAACGCTCCCCGCACCTATAAATTTCGTGTTGAAAGGTCGCGGTGACCACCCGTGTGAACCAGCACTTGGTTCCAAGATTTTCGCCTTTAGATTGCCAGGAGCTTGCATTATAAAACTACAGGAAGGGCCCTCGGAGAATTTTAGCGTAGTGAAATTCAAACTGCACACTTCATTGCTCTTTTTTTCACTGAAAATTCACTCGTAACAACTTCAGTTACACTAAAAATAAATTCTTTAAACTTTCTTTCTTCTTTTTAATTAGTTTTGCGAAAAACTGTAAATAAATTTTATAGAAAAGCTCGTTTTAAAGAAAGTGCCGAGGGAAAATTTGACAGTTAACTAACAAGAAATTGTACCTCTTTGACAGTTGACTGATAGCGATTTCACTACGCCCCCATTCACGGATTTTATACGCGAGGGCCTTCCCTGTAGTTCTATATTCTAAGGCCAGGAGACAATTTTCTGGGTGCAGAAGCGCGTTCAAAAACCTTACAATGGTTAACAATTGTTAACTATGGTAAACTTTTGTCGTTCAAAAACTCCGTGGTTAACTACAACATAACCACGAGCATAGCTTTTTGGCGTTCAAAAACTCTCGTGGTTAACCATGGTGTAGTTAAATTTTAACCCTGCTCGGGAGCATGGTTAGCGATAGTTAAGAAGAAGAAGAATAAAAACAACTCTCTGACAGTTGTTTTAATGTAAACACATGAACAAATCAAAGTGGGATTTGTGGGATTATTGCAAATAAATAATTAATGAAATATTTGACGCAATTATCGGGGCCTATTTTATGGAAAGTTTTGTTTTTATTTTTTTTTCTTCTTTAACCTGTAGTTAACCACGGTGCGTTCAAAAACCTCCATGGTTAAACATAAACTTTCGTGGTTAAGTGAAGTGATGCAGCATAACCACAGCTTACCTCGTGGTTTACCATAGTAAGGTTTTTGAACGCGCTCCAGGTGAGATGTCAGCATTAACACCACCTACACGACAGCCGAGCAAACACCATCAACATAACACCCATACACACCATCGACGCTAGAGGTTAATTACACCATCCTTACTTCATAAGGGCGTATCAGAACCTATGCAGCGCTGCAATCACAAGTGTTTCTATTGGCTAAGGCTGGTAAAATGACAAGCAAAGCAGCACCAGACCAGGGTGCTGCATTTCATCTCAAATCCTAATTTTGCTGCATATATATATGCAGCATTTTTGACACTTCGTAATGCGGCAAGTGATTTTAAACAAGGAGACCCGCGATTTTTTTTTAAATTATTTAAAAGGACATGGAGGAATAATTGATAGAACTAGTGCGATTTTTAAATTTTTAATTTGAGGTTTAGCTGTCAAATAAAAAGTGTGCTGCACAGCGGAAACAATTAGGATCTGATACCGACGGCATCATGTTGCTCTGGTGCTGCTGCTGCACGCTGCATATTTTTAGGTTCTGATACGGCCTATAGGCTGACCAGAAATTTCCGAAAGCAAAAGAGTATGAATGGGCATATTCACACGCTGCCATAATTGTGGTGAGTAAAACCGGTTTTATTCAACTCCTAGCAACTCAGACGGGGCGTAAATGAGTGTAGTAAATTTGAATGCTGTACAGGAACCTTTAAATGTATTGCAGATGAAATTTACTTGTTAGAGAAAAACAGAGCTAAAGAATGCAAGAGATAGAAGTAACTTTTTATATGTGTGCTAGTTTTCACGCGTTTGGTTTTGGGTGAAAAATGTTTCGTTAAGTTCTTCCGCTCCCTTCCCTCTCTCATCTATAAAACCGGTTTTAGGCGCCATGAATGTGCACTGTGTGAATAGGCCCAATGGGCATATTCACACAGTGCACATTCATGGCGCCTAAAACCGGTTTTATTGTTGAGAGAGGGAAGGGAGCGGAAGAACTTAACGAAACATTTTCACGCAAAAGCAAACGCGTGAAAACTGGCACACATATAAAAAGTTACTTCTATCTCTTGCATTCCTTAGCTCTGTTTTTCTCTAACAAGTAAATTTCATCTGGAATACATTTAAAGGTTCCTGTATAGCATTCAAATTTACTACACTCATTTACGCCCCGTCTGAGTTGCTAGGAGTTTAATAAAACCGGTTTTACTCACCACAATTATGACAGCGTGTGAATATGCCCAATGAAATTATAAAGGGTGTATACGCTAAGTTTACAAAGCGGCCGGCTGTTGATAGGTTTTGGTTGGACGAACAAAAAATCGTATGAGAGGGGAAGGGAATCGTAACGTTTTAGCCGCTAGGGCGTTTTGAAGTTTTTTTAGGCATCCATTAGACGATAGGTTTTGCTGTCAGTTTTGCCTAAAACTGACGGAAAACCTAACGCCTAAGGTTATGACCGACGTAATCCTCCGTGTAATTTGATTTCCAATAATCATGACTGATTTGAACTAAAACCAAAGCCTTCTACATTTACAAGCCATGCCCCAGGTATGTGCATGTATGTGTATGAAGTGCCAAAATTGTGGAATTAACATTGCCGAAGCCATACGAAGCAATTTTTTAAGTTTGTTTTTGCACTAAAAAGTGGTAAAATATTAAGGGTATTCACGATTCGTAGGAAATGTTTCCCAGGATTATTTTTCCAAGAGCTGTTTTCTTCATATCGTGAACGCCCCTTGACAAATTAGAGTTCTTCTCATCAGCTGATTGTCAAGAACTGTCAAGCTGTCAACTTTTTATTTGGTTTCGATCTATTTTTCGTTTTTTCTTTTTTTAATGTTCGCTAGCGATTTTTCTAAAACAATTAAACACTTTAAACAAAATCGCCAGTACTTGAAACAAAATCGCCACATGCCAATTGATTTCTCGTTGCCATAGGAAAACTTTACACTGGCTCGGGGGTCTAGAAAATTTTTGCAGTGTTGGAAAGTTTCATTCTGTACAATTGTTGTTGTATCGTTGGAAAGTTTTCCTACGTTGCACCCAAACCTACGAAGCTAGACCTGTTTCCACCGAATCGTGAATACCCTTATTGTATATTATCACTTTTTGGTGCACATGGATTATCAGTGATTAGTGCTTTAGTGATTTAATAAAAAAAATTAAAAAGAAGTAAGTGGTTAAGTGTATTTTTAGAGTTTAGTTATAGAATAGTTATTAAAAACAAAAGTGCAGAAAAATGTGAAGGGAAAGTGAAAAAGTTATTGTTATTCATTTTGTGTGGTAGTACTTGCACTTATGTTTTTAATAACTCTTCTATAATAATTTTTAACTACTTTAAATTCACTTTTAATTCCATTACTACACAAAATCAACATTTTTTCCCTAAATTAACACGAAAAAACCACCGCGAATGTAAACAAAAATGGTCACCTAATCAATTAACACTCTTAAAATACACTTAACCACTCAATTTTTGATGTGAAACATCTTTGCGCGCGTTGAGAGTAATTCTTCAAGGTCGGGAACATTTTGTGGGAACGCTTTTTAGGGAACGCTTCGTCCAATCCAATTTTCATTCCGGGAAACGGAAGATCTATATTGAGCAAGACAGAATAAGACGGAGATTTTAAAAAAAAATAGTAGCACCAAAGAAAAGTGTTTATATGCCGCGAGCCAGACATGACGAGCCAGACATAGGCAGAGTGGAACAAATGGTTGAGTGGTTGCCTTACGACGTTGATATTCCAAAAAGTCGCGGGTTCAATTCTTGATCTCTGCATTTGAATTTTATTATTTATATTTAATGGTTTTATTTGCAACCTCGTATATTTGTTTGTTTGTTTGTTCGGTTCAAATCTTGCGACAGCTTTTTCAACTACTTCTACTTAACCGATTCTTATGAAACTTTGCACACACATTGAGTTCCCGTGACAATGCAATCTGACATTTTTGTAAAAAATCAAGATGGCGGACGAATTTTCCAATTGTGTTCCGATTCCATTGAAAATCAGTATCGGGGGGTTTTTAGGGCCACAAATGACGATTCTGTGGTCAAAAATAGAAAATTCAAAATGGCCGCGCCAATAATGCGGATGAATTTTGCGAATGTGTTCTGAATACATTGAGAATCGGTATCGGGTTGTTTTTAGGGCCACAAATGACGATTCTGTTGTCAAAATTATGCAAATTCAAAATGGCCGCGCCAATATGGCGGATGAATTTTGCAAATATGTTCTGAATCCATTGAAAATCGGTATCCGGGGGTTTTTAGGGCCATAAATGACGATTCTGTGGTCAAAGTTTGAAAATTCAAAATGGCGGATGAATTTTGCAAATGTGTTCTGAATATGTTGAAAATCGATATCGGGGAGTTTTTAAGATCACAAATGACGAATCTGTTTTCAAAATTCGAAAATTCAAAATGGCGGCGGCGATATGGCGGATGAATTTTGCAGATGTGTTCTGAATCCATTGAAAATCGGTATGGCAGGGTTTTTAAGGTGACAGATGACGAATGTGTGGTCAAAATTTGAAAATTCAAAATGGCGGTACGATTTTGGTAATAACAATTCGATTTCACTGAAAAATCTCTATTTGGGTGTGTTTAAGGTCGGAAATAATGAATTTGTTGTCAAAATTAGAAAATTCAAAATGCCGCTGGCAACATGGTATGTAGCATTGAGTCGCGAAAGAACTTTGGAAGGGCTATGTATTGAGGAGCTTGGTTGTGAGAAATTAACAGGTAAGAAACCGTGCAACAAAGATGCAATGAAATAGTTGGAAAGGATGAAAAGTTTGCATGATGATACGAGCCAAAAACCAAACTAAAAACTAGAAAATAAAAATAGGTAAAAAAAACTTTAAAGCTAAATGGTTTTATTTGAAATCATAAGCTGTACCAAAAACTAGAAAATAATTAGAATACAAACATGGGCCTTCTTGAGATTCTGACGTCTGGTAAGAAATCTTGTAATAGTAGCCGTGCTGTTTTCTCATGTATGCCAAGGGCACTTTAAGTCGCTGCGTCGCGTCAGCGGATTAAGTAATAGTCTGAGACTTTTAACAGACTAAAATAAAAACATGGGGAGCATAAAAATCTGTATAACGACTGTATAATTAAATAAAATCGACTTGTCTAGAAAAATGTGTCTCCAAGCCCACCAAAAATATATTTCAAATGCGGTCAGACATCTTGGTCGAAGGTCATCAACGGCAATGGTACATTTTCAACACAAATCGGTGTGTATAAAATTTACGGCTTTTTTACATCTCAAACGCAAAATTGCTGTGCGATAAAAGAGCTCCAGAGCGTTTGGGATGTAAAATGGCCTTTATTCTTACTAATTATTCAATTTAAAGAAAGATAAAGATCGCCAAAGATGTTTCACATCTTTCACGTGCACTGGTTACACGCGCTATATTTTTTTTTAATTTATGGACTCAGATCACTAAATAACTTATCACTGATAATCCGTGTGCAGTAAAAAGTGATAAAATACAATATTTTACCACTTTTTATTGCAAAAACTAAGTTAAAAAATTGCTTTTCTCACAGCTAAATTGAAGTCCATTCTGACTGAAGTCCATTCTGACAGATAAATTGAAGTGCCATTTTCTTTGAATGGGAGTGTGAGATTTCGTAGGGCATGGCTTGTAAATGTAGAAGGCTTTGACTAAAACCAAGACCCTCGTAAGTACAGGCCTGGAAGCAGAGTTTGTGTTTGTGTTGGTAATAGACCCATTATCTGTCAAATCGGAAGATATTATATGGAGGAGGTAAAAGTTCGGGATATTTTGCCGTAAAAAGTCATAAAATAATATATTTAACCAATTTTTATTGCAATAGGATTACCAGTGAATAGTGCTTCAGTGATTTAATTAAGAAAATTTAAAAAAATCGAGTGATTAAGTGTGTTTTAAGTGAGTTAATTGTGAAGGTGGCCAATTTTGTTTACATTCGCGGTGGTTTTTTCTTGTCTATTTAGGGGGAAAATGTTGAATTTGTGTAGTAATATAATAAAAAGTGCTTTTTGAGTGATTAAAGATTATTATAGAATAGTTATTAAACACATTAAGTGCAAGTACCACCACACAACATACATAACAATAACTTTTTCACTTTTCCTTCACATTTTTCTGCACTTATGTTTTTAATAACTATTCTATAATAATCTTTAATCACTCAAAAAGCACTTTTTATTATATTACTACACAAATTCAACATTTTTCCCCTAAATAAACAAGAAAAAACCACCGCGAATGTAAACAAAATTGGCCACCTTCACAATTAACTCACTTAAAACACACTTAATCACTCGATTTTTTTAAATTTTCTTAATTAAATCACTGAAGCACTATTCACTGGTAATCCTATTGCAATAAAAACTGGTTAAATATATTATTTTATGACTTTTTACGGCAAACTAATGCAAAAATACTCCGAACTTTACATCACGGCGTATAAATCCAACAAAAGTGACAGATTCTGGGACTACGAGCAGCTGCGTTAGTGTTAGTGAGGTAGGCAACTTCCAGGCCTGTACTTGAGAAGGTCTTGCTAAAACCCATTTTCTCCAAAAAATACTTAGTTAACTAATATTTTTTTCCAAAATTAGATAGCTTGCACAATTTCCTATCAATAATGTGTGGAGTTTTTATGCTACGGCTTTTATTTTTGGAGTTATAAGTAATTTTGATGTTAAAAGTGATGCGATATTAAAAAAGAGTACATTTTAGAATTTTTGAAAAAAGAGAGAGTATGGATAGATCGGATGCGAAAAAGAGTATAATACTTTTAAAAAGAGTAGTTCTGGTGACTGGCTTCGTTGAGTTTACTTGGATTTAACGACATTTTACTCAATCCCCGTTTCCGTGGGCGCTTAATCTGAGTAAACTCAGGATAAACTCTGCATGGAAACACAGTAATATACTTCACTTGAGTTGTGGAAAGACCTTAGAATATAGAACTACAGGAAAGGCCCTCGCGTATAAAATCCATGCTGCGAGCGTAGTGAAATCTGGCGTCAGTCGACTGTCAAATTGCTATAATTGCGGGTCAGTTGAATGTCAAATTTTCCCGCGGCACTTCTTTAAAACGAGATTTTCTATAAAATTTAATTACAGTCTTTTAAAAAACTAATAGCAAAAAAGAAAGAAAGTTTTAAGAATTTGTTTTTAGTGTAATTGAAGTTACGAGTGAATTTTCAGTGAAAAAAGGAACAATGAAGTGTGCAGTTTGAATTTCACTACGCTAAAATTCTGCGAGGGCCCTTCCTGTAGTTCTTTATCTAAGGGATGGATAAGTGACATACCGCGGAATACTTTGCTTTAATTTAAACAACAGAATTTATGTTGAGTTTTTTGTAATAAAATGTTTATAAATTCAGAACATCGTGTTTAGTTTCTCGTCTAATTACTTCCTGCAAGGGTACACGCATCGTAGCAATCACGATTCCCGCTCACAACTTTTAAATAAATAAATTTTATAAAAAAGAATAAATATTTCATTTAAATGTAGCAGCTTTACAAAAAAAATCTTGTAGAAGGCAGTGGCCGGGTTTATGCCGCGGCCAATGTCGGTAAGCCTGATGGTACACGAGTCAATTCATTCGCTCAATTCCTACGTCAAACTGTCAGTTTATTGAGCGAAAGTGATACACGAATCAATTCATTACAGTCAATTTCTTGTGTAAAATAACGTACTTTTATGTGTTTGGTGATATGTCAAAAGGCATATAATTTTAATTAAAGATATTGGGAAATTGAATTGTGTGTTCATTGTTTACAAAAATTAGAAAATCTAAATAAAATAGATATGGAAAGCAGTTCAAAATTCGAAATGTGACTGAATGGCAAAAATTTACTAAAAGTTCCCCACTAGATGTGCTTGATAGTTACACTTGCATACACATTTTTCATGCAATTACATTAAAAATAGAAATCGCTTCTAGTCTGGCTCAATCCTACAAGCCTCACCCCGATCGCTCTCTCGGTCTTAGAACTGACAACTGACAGTTCCAATTGATCTAAGAATTGACTCGTGTACCATCAGGCTAAGTAAAAAATGTTTAACCACCATATTTTGAATTTGTTTTTTTGTAAAGCAGCCAATACTTGGATTAAATATTTATTTCCTTTTATATAATTTATTTTTTTTAAAAGTATGCATCAAAATACATGAATTTCAAAAAAATCAAAGGGAAATACGGCGGTTATCACTTTACAAATAACCAAAATTATACAACTTTGAAATTAAATAAAAAAAACGGTGCGTCAGCGATAATTATTTTTTTCAAAAACGAATTCTACACATCAAAATACATAAAAGATGTAAATTTCCAAAAAATCGGAGAAGTAATGAGAGGTTATGACTTTTCAAATAACCGAAATTTTACAACTTTAAAATTGAATAATTTACTATGATGATGCATGTAGCATACTTGAAGTAGGCTTCAAGTAGACTTGAAAGTCATGCATTACGTTTACATGATTTACTTGAGTTCTTCACTTGAAATTTACTTGAAACTCAAGTTGCGTTTTCGGTTCACTTACTTGACTTCAAAATGTCTAGAAATTTTTTTGAGATGACATTTGACTTTCCTATTATAACAGAAACTAGCTCCATATTATAATAGAAATAACTTAAAAAAGATTGTATAAAAAGTATACATTCACTACAGTTTTTATCTTCTTGTTCCAAGAAAAAAATACACATGGAAAATTTCAAGTATTCAAGTACTTTTTGTGATTTACTTGACTCAAGTATACTTGAAGTCAGAACGAGTTTAGGCCCAAACATATAGCAGAAACGAAAACGAACCGAAACGAAAAGAATGAATTAAATCGTATGAAAATGTATGAACGTATGAAAATGAATAATAATAATAATAGAGTTTATCCTTCTAGCTCAGAAGGTACACTTCTCAGCTGTCCTGAGAAACGGGCCACGCCTATGTGCAGGGACCGAACCAGCCGAAAGCACCAAAAAAGGTATAAGAAGAGAAAACACCACATAACGAGCATGCGATCGAAAATGCAGGCTCCTTCTCGACCTTCCCCGCCACTCCGGTACCAAGCCGGTCCGGTCCCTGCACACAAACGCGGTCACATTTACCACTGCACAGTGGCTCAGCTAAGACATGCAAACAAAAAAAATGTTAAAAACATATAACTTAAAACAGTAAGAAATGCAATACACAAAGAAGCGTGCAAGAAAAGTCAGTCAAGTGAGATTGAAAAGGCTGCTTTTAAGGACGTCCTTACTAATGTTCACGCTAAAAACATCAATATTTTTATTCACATTAATGAACATGCGATTAACAGGCTCGAATCTGCCGTAATTCGTGTTAGAGGAGTTGGTGTGTAAGAGAGGCGGCCCTCTCAAATTGTATCCACTCTCTCTAAACGATGTACGGCGACTCAGAAAACCTGAGTCGACCTTTCCATTAAGGAGCTGATGAACAAATACAACATCGGCTACCTCACGACGCCTGCAAAGAGAGCTTAAGTTGAGTAACTTAAGCCGAGATTCATATGGTGGAAGAACTATTGGGTTATCCCAAGGAAGATGATTCAGTGCGAATCGAACGAACCTCCTTTGAACTGACTCAATACTTCCAACGTGCAAAGAGTAGTGAGGAGACCAAACCTGGGACCCATACTCGAGTAATGGTCTGACAAGAGAGATATAAAGGTGTTTAGTAATCAAGGGGTTATTGAATTCTTTAGACCACCTTTTTATAAAACCCAGGACTAAACTACCTTTGGAAGCAATATAGTTAATGTGGGCAGAAAAATCGAGTTTACTATCAAATCTAATCCCGAGATCTTTTACAAAATTAACACGACGGACACTCTCATTAGAAAAGGTGTAGTTAAAAATTATAGGACTACGACCTCTCCCATGGTTTCACATTACTAATATTGAGAACCAGGTTGTTGTTCACACACCAAGAGTAAAAGGTGTCAAGGTCAGCTTGCAAAAGTTTGCAATCCTCGATACTCTTTATGTGACGATACAATTTGTTGTCATCAGCGTAAATCAAGATTCTACAGTGTCTTAGCAAGGGAACAATGTCATCAATTGATAGGAAAAAGAGCAGGGGACCAAGATGACTTCCTTGAGGAACACCGGATGACGCTTCAATGGTTACCGATTTGGATCCACGAAAAAGAACTTGGTAGGTCCCGTCAGCTAAGTAAGACTGGAACCATGCTAGAAGGGCTCGTGGAAAGCCTAACATCCTTAATTTAAGAAGTATAATGGAGTGCGAGAGCTTGTCAAATGCCTTACTAAAATCAATGTAAACACAATCAGTCTGGCAACCGGAAACGAAGCCCTCGACAGCATGAGAAGTGAACTCAAGAAGATTGGTGGTAGTGGAACGAGCCGCAAGAAAGCCGTGTTGGTTTGTTGATACCAACCTCTTGCAGATAGGCGCGATTGCAGAATAGATAATCGATTCAAAGAGTTTCGGAATGACAGACAACTTTGCAACTGGTCTATAATTCGATATTTCGTTCTTGCTACCACTCCTGTGAATACGGATTATGAACGAATTCTTCCAAAGAGTAGGGAAGTACCCTTTGTCAAGGGATTTTTGAAATAGGATTTTCAGAGGAGACTGGAGAACCTCTGCACAGGACTTAAGGACAGCAGGAGGAATACCGTCGGGGCCAGAGGTGAAGTCAAATGGGAGATCGTTTATATGCTTGACGATATCAGCACTGGTAATTGAGAGAGGTAAAATATTAGCCTCACGGTTAGTAAATATGTGACGGAAATTATTGTCATTAGGCTGAAAGTCAGAAGGTAAAAAAGATTGACGAAAGAATGATGCAAACATGTTGCAAATCGCAGGCGACTCACTACTAAACGAGTACGTGTGCTGCATGGTATTCGGGTAGTTATCAACCTTTTTCTTAGAGTTGACGAATTTAAAGAAATTTCTCGGATCGGTAAACACTTTATCGCTCATACAGCTAAGATATTCACGATACAGAGCAGAAGAGAGTGAGCGAAATCGGTTGTAGCAATTTATAAATGAATTGAGGCTCGGAGTATCCTTTCTCTTTAAATAGGTTTTCCAGAGTCGGTTCTTCTGATTTTTAAAATGCTTGAGCTCATTATTGAACCAAGGTAGAGATGAACTGGGTAATTTTTGAGGCTCATAAGGTACACAAGAAACCAGGGCTTCGTATAGTACGCCATAAAATCGTGCCACGTCGTCATCCAACTCATTTGCAGAAATTAATCAAGGCAAGTTTAGATGACAGCTCATTAAAATTAGCCTTTTTGAAGTTAAAGCCATGGGATACCACCTCCGGACAAGAATTATTCTCAGAATTGAAGCAATAATTGAGCAAGAGAGGAGGATGGTAATTGTCAACAGAAAACATGACTATTGGACTGGGTTCAATAGTCATGTTGACTGAGTCCGTAAAAAATACGAGATCCAACTGCCTCCCCAACACATTAGTCACCCCACTCATTTGGTTCAAGCCGAGTGAGAATAGGGAATTGAGAAAACAGGATTCTTTAAGATTAAGGTTCCCTTCAGGGAGGTAGTTTTCGTCATCTTCGACATATACCCACTGAATGTTGGGTAAGTTGAAATCGCCTAGGAGCAGTAGCTCATTGCCGGTGTTCATCATACACTGGATATGATCAACACAAGAGATGAGAATATCATAAAGGTTTTTACCTCCATCGTCAAGTGTGCTTATCATATCTGGTGGGATATAGCAGCACAGCAGGAAGAGATTCGATTTAGAAAAGGAAATTTTGAGAGCGACAAGCTCAACGTCAAGGTGGTTGGAGAAACTAGGAAGCGAGATTGGGTTACAAATTAGATGGCTACTGCAAGCAAGAAGTACGCCACCCCCGCGAGCTTCCGAGTCAGTGAAACGATCCCTCAGAAACACTTGGTAGGAGGAATCAAAGAGTTCAGCATTAAGAATGCCTTCATGGAGCCAGGTTTCAGTGAATGCTATGACATCAAACCCGCTAGCCGTCGATGCCTGAAGGATTTCGTTAGTTTTAGACCGTGTCCCCCTTACGTTCTGGTAGTAGAGGGAAAGATTCTCGAGTTTTTTGGCATCTGTGGAGCGCTCGGAGTAGAAGCGTTTCCATGATGGGCTCGAGTACGGGCACGCGGGACAAAAAGCTTGGTAAGGGCACCAGCGGGCCAGAAACCAGGGTCTAAGAGAGTCTCGGCAATATCAGGTGACGCAGACAAAACAAAAGAAGCAACAGGTTTGGAAGCCTTGCTGATGCTACTAACTAAACTAACTAATTGCTCCTTTAATCCCTCATGGGACATAGGGCGGAAACAGTTGCCCTCCAGCGGACTCTGTTTTGCGCGACAGCTCTCAGCTCTGACCAGGATCTCCCGGTTGTTGCGGCCTCTGATAATAGGGTTCTCCTCCACGTTGTTCTAGGTCTTGCATGCATCTGCAATGAACAGTTCCGGGGTCTATAGATTTATTCCTTAGATAATCACAGATAGTATCCGTCTTAGTTTCGGGAGAGAATCTCGAGATGAAGATGTTTAAAGGTCTTGGTACCGTAACCAAAGGGGTTCAAGACTCAAGAGGATCTGCACCATCGCTGGCCGGTGGACCATCAACTATTAATGGCAGAGAGGTTGCTTCCAAGACCGGTAAAGAGGACGATTCAGTGACTGGAACTTCCGTGACCGAGGAACTCATGGTGACACCATTGCCACTGGTGGGGCGGCGATTTCGACCATTCTTACGAGTTTTGCAACGCGCCTTACGGCCTGGCACGACTGGGTTGTTGGCAACCTGTTAGGGGATGACATTCTCCGAAGGAAAAGCAGCCGCGGGGCAGGGTGAAGAAACAGGTTGCTCTCCTACCAGCAGGGCGCCATCAGATATTACATCCACTGAGGGGGAGTTTTTACTATTGAAGACGCTTTCGAATTTTGATGATAGAGCGCTTAGGGCATTATGATTTTGAACCACTGCTGTTGACAGCGACTCAATATCAGCCCTAACACGCCTCGTGCTCCTTTTGATGTCATCCAATATAGGATGAAGAGAAGCCGAGGAGCTGGAGGTGCAGGAGGAAGTGCCGATAGGGTTTAAGATTGACGAATGTATGTCGTCCATCGAATCTAAAGCCGTTGCAACCCGGGAAGAAACTTCCTTGAATTTAACCATCAAGGCACCCGAGTTGGTCGCAACAAGAGCAAGGGTGTCAGATAACGAATCGAGCCGGACGTTGATGGATTGGACGTCATCGGCTAACATTTGAAAATTGGAGATATTGCCGGAAAAGGAGCTGAGACGGCCCAGTACTAAGCCGTCAAGAAAAGCGTGAGAAATGTCCTTCATCAGTCTCAGGACATGACAGGGCTTAATATCAGAGCACTCACTACAAGTTAATCCTCTAGGAACCGAAGAGTTGGCACTAATTCCAGCGTTGAGGCATGTAAGGTGAAAAACGCCTCCACATACACCATCGCAGGAAACCCCATCCCGAACGATCTCCAAAGAGCACAACCTGCAGGCCTGGTGACTCGCCATGAGAGAAAGACAGTTGTCAAAAATTACTTAGAAAAAGTGAAAAAACGATTATAGCATTGTTCGTTTACTTTTGGGCTGATAAAGTTTTATGTAAAAACTTTATGAGAGGGGGGGTAGAATTTGCGACGGAATGGAACTCTCTTAATTAGACTGAATCTTGACAAATAGAACCACTAAAGCAAATAAGATTGAAAATTAAGACTTATTTGCAGTTTTCTAAGTTTGAGAACCACTCCTCAAAATTAAAATCCTTGCATACCTTTAGGTAAACAAGAAAAGAAATATAGAAGTAGAAGAGAGAATAGACAAATAGAGGTTATGTCAGAAATCAACACAATTTTAAACAATTACGAAGTAATCAAGAAATTGGTCAAAAACTGATTAATTCAATAAGAAAAGAAAAAGCATTTAAGAAAAATATTCCTTCAACACAAAACACCCTTTGTCACTGCTTGCGAATACATGAACTGACACACGCAATATACCACATCACTGTATCACTGAGAGTAAACCACTACCGATTAGTGATGAAATAATTAAATTATTTATTAAAATGGCATTAATTTTATTAACTATGTAATAAAAAAGAAACACTTAAAACTTTAGGAAACTACTCAAAACCACAACACAACAAGCAGCACAACTTCACTCTTGACAGACAACTGACAAACGATCAGAACCAAACGGAACGATAGATATAAATTTATTTCATTTCGGTATTCGTTTCAGCTATTCAGCCCTTTACTTTGACAGTTCGACAGATAGTTTGTTTTCCAATTTAAAGTAGCTGAAAGAGCGAAAAAAAAGTTATTTTAAAAGAATGCAGTCAATACAAGGTGAACAAATTTAAAT
Organism: Thereva nobilitata; assembly: GCA_963855945.1. Classification (NCBI taxonomy): domain Eukaryota; kingdom Metazoa; phylum Arthropoda; class Insecta; order Diptera; family Therevidae; genus Thereva; species Thereva nobilitata. The sequence continues at coordinate 59,559,407 of OY979698.1, read as the reverse complement.
TTTGATTTCTCTTGTGATTTGTCGACATCCGCCATAAATTATATAAATTCTATAATAGATGTATTTAACGAAAATAAAAAACTCTTCTACAGAACTTGTCAACAAATGTCAAAAACCTATTCGCTCAGGCACCTATAAAATCGCTATCATTTTCAAGTTCATTTCGTTTTCGTTTCGGTTCGTTTTCGTTTCTGCTATTGGCCTTTTACATGCATATTTTGTTACTTGAAAACTACTTCAAGTTTACTTCAAGTAGTCATGTAAACGTAGTAATGTAATCTTAGATCGACTTTAAGTCTATTTCACTCAAGTCGGTCCAAAAAATTGGTCGGATCGACTAGAACTAGTCATGTAACCCCTGCTTCAGCGCTTGAGTTTTGAAATTTGTTCTCCGTTGATTTTGCAATTTACTTCCTGTGCAATTTCACTTAATAAATTTATATTATTTATATAAGCTGCCATCACGTATTTCGGGGCAAATTTATGCGAAGTGTCTAATACATTTCAAGCCAGCTTGAAGTCAAGCTTTCAAGTAGGTAAGCTGTCGCCGCGGATTAAACTATCAGTTCAAGTTCAAGTCAAGTCCTCAGTCCGACATTTAAGGCCGTATCAGAACCTCTGCAGCGCTGCAACGACAAGTGTTTCTATTGGCTGAGGCTGGTAAAATGACAAGCAAAGCAGCACCAGACCAGCGTGCTGCATTTTCATCTCAAATCCTAATTTTGCTGCATATATATGCAGCACTTTTGACACTTCGTAATGCGGCAAGTGATTTTAAACAAGGAGACGCGGGATTTTTTGTTTTAAATTATTTAAAAGGACATGGAGTAATAATTGGTAGAACTAGTGCAATTTTTAAATTTTTAATTTTAGGTTTAGCTATCAAATAAAAAGTGCGCTGCACAGCGGAAAAGACTAGCATCTGATACCGACTGCAGCATGTTGCTCTGGTGCTGCTGCTGCACGCTGCATATTTTTAGGTTCTGATACGGCCTTTACCCTTAGTAACAGTGAAAAAGTGTGTCACCGGCAATTGGGGCTATTCACACAGTGCACATTCTTGGCGCCTAAAACCGGTTTTATTGATGAGAGAGGGAAGGGAGCGGAAGAACTTAACGAAACATTTTTCCCGCAAAACCAAACGCGTGAAAACTAGCACACATATAAAAAGTTACTTTTATCTCTTGCATTCTTTAGCTCTGTTTTTCTCTAACAAGTAAAATTCATCTGCAATACATTTAAATGTTCCTGTATAGTATTCAAATTTACTATCCATAATTTACGCCGCGTGTGAGTTGCTAGGAGTTGAATAAAACCGGTTTTACTGGGCATATTCACACAGTGCACATTCATGGCGCCTAAAACCGTTTTTATAGATGAGAGGGAAGGGAGCGGAAGAACTTAACGAAACATTTTTCACGCAAAAGCAAACGCGTGAAAACTGGCACACATATAAAAAGTTACTTCTATCTCTTGCATTCTTTAGCTCTGTTTTTCTCTACCAAGTAAATTTCATCTGCAAAACATTTAAAGGTTCCTGTATAGCATTCAAATTTACTACACTCATTTACGCCCCGTCTGAGTTGCTAGGAGTTGAATAAAACCGGTTTTACTCACCACAATTATGGCAGCGTGTGAATATGCCCACTCACCACACTTATTGCAACGTGTGAATATTCCCATTTCAGTAAAATTGGTGTTTGTTTACTTTTGGTAGGTTTTCTAGCAAGTGTTCCCCGGTGCGTTCCTTTTAAAGGCTGGAGTACAATGATTACGTTCCGAACCGCACCGTAAGCGTACCGTTCCGTGGAGTTGGATAACTGGCTACAATACAACCTATTAATTCCGTTTTTGACAACTATCAAGTTTAAAAGAAGTAAGTGCAGAAATAATAAAATGTTGTGTCCAAATATAATTAATTATTTTTATCAAAAATTTCCTGATATTTTTTTACTAATTCAATTAATTTTGCGTCTTTCACATTTATGTTTTAAATTACCGACCACCAAATGACACCAAATGAGCTTATGTCTTCCGACCTTTTCGTAAAAAGATCAAATATGCTCATCTCTTCCATACCGCGCCGTTCCGAACCGTCCATTGTGCACTTCCAATAATTCCAATAAACCGGTTTTATTGGCAAGGGGTCGCAGGGAAAAGCCTGAAACAGAATCAACGCAGTGCAGTGTACTGCACCGCCTGTCAAAGTTTGGTCTCGTGCTTTTCTACTACGCGGAACACAATTGCATGCAGGGCAGTGAGCAGCAGAATACTGCACTGCAGGTTTAGGCTAATTTCTAAATTTACTGTGCAGTGTGTGATTTGAAGTTTAATTTTCTAACCTCACAAATTTTTATAAAAGTCATATAGTGTCAGTAATTTTTAAAGACATAAATTAAGAATTGCACATGAGTGAAATGATTTATATATTGTTTTAATTAACAGTAGTTTATAGTTTTACATTTTTGTTAAATGGCATTGTTCTGTTTTTTTATTTGAAGTTATTTTTTTACACTATTTTTATAATAAAGATAATTTTCTTAATATAGAAAATATAAAAAGTATATAAAACTGTCTATTTTTTTCATGAAATTTAGTTTTCCAATTTAAAATTTTTTTGACGTTTAAGCTTTGACAACACTGCACTGGGTTGATTTCGTTATAAGACGCAGTGCTGTAATTTTTGACAATCAGTAAACAACACTGCATACTGCACACTGCATTGATTGAGCATATTCACACGCTGCCATAATTGTGGTGACTAAAACCGGTTTTATTCAACTCCTAGCAACTCAGACGGGGCGTAAATGAGTGTAGTAAATTTGAATGCTATACAGGAATATTTAAATGTATTGCAGATGAAATTTACTTGGTAGAGAAAAACAGAGCTAAAGAATGCAAGAGATAGAAGTAACTATTTATATGTGTGCCAGTTTTCACGCGTTTGCTTTTGCGTGAAAAATATTTCGTTAAGTTCTTCCGCTCCCTTCCCTCTCTCATCTATAAAACCGGTTTTAGGCGCCATGAATGTGCACTGTGTGAATATGCCCATTCTGTTTCAGGCTGAAGTCTCTCACTTGTGCATCCCAAAAAATTGTCGACTGTACCGAGCAGCACACTACGCAATCATAACTTCGTTCTCGGGAGTTGCGAAAAGCATGAGATTTTTTGTTGTTTTGTACACATCTACATAGACAATAAAATCGGTACACGAAAAAATGCAGAACAGTCAGTTTATCGTGTAATTCGTATAACATGCACAAACCGGTTTGTTAAGAGGCAAAGTGTTAAGCCGTGTAATTTGGCTCATTGTAGTCACCTTTCCGTTTCCACGAACACTTCCAATGAAAATTCTAACCATGGAGGCTATACAAGGAGACAAAACTCCGTGTTGTCAATTTTCGTTTGATTTATTGGTGGCGCTGCAGTCAAATGTACCCCGAAAAACATGGCCGATTATATTTATCCGGTTCATGGTAAAGTTCGTTTATTACTAATATATTTTACGTTTAGCAGCTTACAGCTGTTTACCAGCTTCTAAATTCGATTTTATATCAATGCGATTATTCGTAATTAATCAATTTTTGATGTTTCCAATGAATTTTTATTAATTTCATGTAGGGTACATCGGACAAAGATGACATCTGTGGCCAAAAATGAACTTCTAGTTTAGTTTCTTCTACCCATCCATTTCCTGTCATTTTCCCCATAAGAGTTTTGTCTCCTTGTATATTCTCCATGATTCTAACCATGGAGGCTATACAAGGAGACAAAACTCTGTGTTGTCAATTTTCGTTTGATTATTGGTGGCGCTGCAGTCAAATGTACCCCAAAAAACATGGCCGATTGTATTTATCCGGTTCATGGCAAAGTTCGTTTATTACTAATATATTTTACGTTTACCAGCTTACAGCTGTTTACCAGCTTCTAAATTCAATTTATATCAATGCGATTATTCGTAATTAATCAATTTTTGATGTTTCCAATGAATTTTTATTAAATTCATGTGGGGTACATCGGACAAAGGTGACATCTGTGGCCAAAAATGAACTAGAAGTTTAGTTTCTTCTACCCATCCATTTCCTGTCATTTTCCCCATAAAGTGGGAACTACAATGTGGCGCTGGCGCTGGCGCTGCCGCTCTTCTTGGCGCTTTCTTTTTCTCTGGCGCGCGCCATGTAGCTGAGTGCAACTACAATGCTTGGCGCTAAGTCATGTCAAAATTTTAAAAACGGATGAAGCGGATTGGTTCTGTTTGAGGCTTAAGTTAGTGGAAATGGGGCAATGCAAAAAAAAATTCATTGGAAATTATTTTTTTTACAGGAAAAACCAAAAATTGATTAAATACGAATGTTTTTTGGGGTACTTTTGACTTCAGCGCCCTCATTTATCAAAATTCCCAACTGGCTGGTGTACTGGCGCGCACCAAAAGTAGAAAGTAGGCAAAAGTGAGCGGCAGCGCAAGCACCACGCGCCAAGGCCAGCTACACATTGTAGTTGCACTTCGGGTGGGCTACGTTTTTTATTTTTGACAGCTTGCGATACAGCGCCAGCACCACGCGCCAGCGCCTCATTGTAGTTCAGCCTTAAGAGTTTTGTCTCCTTGTATATTCTCCATGATTCTAACAATCCGACTCTTGACATTTATACGAAACGGTACGGAGCGGAATCATTGTACTCCATCCAACCTTAAGAAATGAAGCGCCAACCATTCAATTGCTCGGAACAAAGCCGTTGACCAGCAATGTTGCTGGTTGCTATGACCAGAAGAAATTCCCGTGGAAACCCAAATTACACCACAAATAAAATCCACAGAAAATGGTACGAAATCCAATTTGTTCCACAACCTCTTTCAACCTATCTTTCCACGGTATACAGAAACAAGGTAATGTAAAAGAGAAATGTCATTTGAATGCTGACGTCACTCGGCAAGTCTTCCCCATACAAAATCGAAATTGTTGTTGTTGTTTTCTGTATTAACTTGCCGAGTGACGTCGGCTTTTTCTACGATATTCGTACGATATTCGAGCTGTCAGTCTCTTTTACACTACCTTGTTTCTGTATACCGTGCTATCTTTCAAAATTCTCAACTTGTAACCCGGCAGGAAATTTGTTAATTATTTAGTATTTTGCGGTGCATAGAGTTTCGAGTTTTTTTATAATTTATAAGCTTCAAAACGTGTAAGAAGGTAATTAATTTAATCATGTATGTCCTGATATTTTTTTACTAATTCAATTAATTTTGCGTCTTTCACATTTATGTTTTAAATTACCGACCACCAAATGACACCAAATGAGCTTATGTCTTCCGACCTTTTCGTAAAAAGATCAAATATGCTCATCTCTTCCATACCGCGCCGTTCCGAACCGTCCATTGTGCACTTCCAATAATTCCAATAAACCGGTTTTATTGGCAAGGGGTCGCAGGGAAAAGCCTGAAACAGAATCAACGCAGTGCAGTGTACTGCACCGCCTGTCAAAGTTTGGTCTCGTGCTTTTCTACTACGCGGAACACAATTGCATGCAGGGCAGTGAGCAGCAGAATACTGCACTGCAGGTTTAGGCTAATTTCTAAATTTACTGTGCAGTGTGTGATTTGAAGTTTAATTTTCTAACCTCACAAATTTTTATAAAAGTCATATAGTGTCAGTAATTTTTAAAGACATAAATTAAGAATTGCACATGAGTGAAATGATTTATATATTGTTTTAATTAACAGTAGTTTATAGTTTTACATTTTTGTTAAATGGCATTGTTCTGTTTTTTTATTTGAAGTTATTTTTTTACACTATTTTTATAATAAAGATAATTTTCTTAATATAGAAAATATAAAAAGTATATAAAACTGTCTATTTTTTTCATGAAATTTAGTTTTCCAATTTAAAATTTTTTTGACGTTTAAGCTTTGACAACACTGCACTGGGTTGATTTCGTTATAAGACGCAGTGCTGTAATTTTTGACAATCAGTAAACAACACTGCATACTGCACACTGCATTGATTGAGCATATTCACACGCTGCCATAATTGTGGTGACTAAAACCGGTTTTATTCAACTCCTAGCAACTCAGACGGGGCGTAAATGAGTGTAGTAAATTTGAATGCTATACAGGAATATTTAAATGTATTGCAGATGAAATTTACTTGGTAGAGAAAAACAGAGCTAAAGAATGCAAGAGATAGAAGTAACTATTTATATGTGTGCCAGTTTTCACGCGTTTGCTTTTGCGTGAAAAATATTTCGTTAAGTTCTTCCGCTCCCTTCCCTCTCTCATCTATAAAACCGGTTTTAGGCGCCATGAATGTGCACTGTGTGAATATGCCCATTCTGTTTCAGGCTGAAGTCTCTCACTTGTGCATCCCAAAAAATTGTCGACTGTACCGAGCAGCACACTACGCAATCATAACTTCGTTCTCGGGAGTTGCGAAAAGCATGAGATTTTTTGTTGTTTTGTACACATCTACATAGACAATAAAATCGGTACACGAAAAAATGCAGAACAGTCAGTTTATCGTGTAATTCGTATAACATGCACAAACCGGTTTGTTAAGAGGCAAAGTGTTAAGCCGTGTAATTTGGCTCATTGTAGTCACCTTTCCGTTTCCACGAACACTTCCAATGAAAATTCTAACCATGGAGGCTATACAAGGAGACAAAACTCCGTGTTGTCAATTTTCGTTTGATTTATTGGTGGCGCTGCAGTCAAATGTACCCCGAAAAACATGGCCGATTATATTTATCCGGTTCATGGTAAAGTTCGTTTATTACTAATATATTTTACGTTTAGCAGCTTACAGCTGTTTACCAGCTTCTAAATTCGATTTTATATCAATGCGATTATTCGTAATTAATCAATTTTTGATGTTTCCAATGAATTTTTATTAATTTCATGTAGGGTACATCGGACAAAGATGACATCTGTGGCCAAAAATGAACTTCTAGTTTAGTTTCTTCTACCCATCCATTTCCTGTCATTTTCCCCATAAGAGTTTTGTCTCCTTGTATATTCTCCATGATTCTAACCATGGAGGCTATACAAGGAGACAAAACTCTGTGTTGTCAATTTTCGTTTGATTATTGGTGGCGCTGCAGTCAAATGTACCCCAAAAAACATGGCCGATTGTATTTATCCGGTTCATGGCAAAGTTCGTTTATTACTAATATATTTTACGTTTACCAGCTTACAGCTGTTTACCAGCTTCTAAATTCAATTTATATCAATGCGATTATTCGTAATTAATCAATTTTTGATGTTTCCAATGAATTTTTATTAAATTCATGTGGGGTACATCGGACAAAGGTGACATCTGTGGCCAAAAATGAACTAGAAGTTTAGTTTCTTCTACCCATCCATTTCCTGTCATTTTCCCCATAAAGTGGGAACTACAATGTGGCGCTGGCGCTGGCGCTGCCGCTCTTCTTGGCGCTTTCTTTTTCTCTGGCGCGCGCCATGTAGCTGAGTGCAACTACAATGCTTGGCGCTAAGTCATGTCAAAATTTTAAAAACGGATGAAGCGGATTGGTTCTGTTTGAGGCTTAAGTTAGTGGAAATGGGGCAATGCAAAAAAAAAATTCATTGGAAATTATTTTTTTTACAGGAAAAACCAAAAATTGATTAAATACGAATGTTTTTTGGGGTACTTTTGACTTCAGCGCCCTCATTTATCAAAATTCCCAACTGGCTGGTGTACTGGCGCGCACCAAAAGTAGAAAGTAGGCAAAAGTGAGCGGCAGCGCAAGCACCACGCGCCAAGGCCAGCTACACATTGTAGTTGCACTTCGGGTGGGCTACGTTTTTTATTTTTGACAGCTTGCGATACAGCGCCAGCACCACGCGCCAGCGCCTCATTGTAGTTCAGCCTTAAGAGTTTTGTCTCCTTGTATATTCTCCATGATTCTAACAATCCGACTCTTGACATTTATACGAAACGGTACGGAGCGGAATCATTGTACTCCATCCAACCTTAAGAAATGAAGCGCCAACCATTCAATTGCTCGGAACAAAGCCGTTGACCAGCAATGTTGCTGGTTGCTATGACCAGAAGAAATTCCCGTGGAAACCCAAATTACACCACAAATAAAATCCACAGAAAATGGTACGAAATCCAATTTGTTCCACAACCTCTTTCAACCTATCTTTCAAAATTCTCAACTTGTAACCCGGCAGGAAATTTGTTAATTATTTAGTATTTTGCGGTGCATAGAGTTTCGAGTTTTTTTATAATTTATAAGCTTCAAAACGTGTAAGAAGGTAATTAATTTAATCATGTATTTAAAAGCTAAGTTATTTATAAATGTAAGATGGCAATGTGACTTCGACGATGGGCACAATCTCAAAGTTGTGATGAAATTAAGTGTCGTCGCTTCATCAAATTTGCCTGTATTCTAAGAAATTACTTAGTTTAATTTCCTCCCTATATTATTTAGAAATATTTCAGAAATGGCCGCGCAGTTTTTCAATAGGATAGGACAACTAGGTTTGGGTGTTGCAGTTCTTGGTGGAGTTGTAAATTCTGCATTATATAATGTGGACGGAGGTCATAGGGCAGTAATTTTCGACCGCTTTACTGGAGTCAAAAACGCCGTTGTTGGCGAAGGCACACATTTTTTCATACCCTGGGTGCAACGTCCTATTATTTACGATATTAGGTCCCAACCACGAAATGTTCCAGTAGTAACCGGCAGTAAAGATTTGCAAAATGTCAACATTACACTTCGTATTTTGTACAGGCCCATACCAGATCAGTTGCCAAAGATTTACACAATTCTTGGTGTTGATTACGACGAGAGAGTTTTACCTTCTATTACAACTGAAGTTCTTAAGGCAGTTGTAGCACAATTTGATGCCGGCGAGTTGATTACACAAAGAGAGGTTATTTTTTCAAATCGTTAAGAAATAATGTAATTATACATGTAGCTTATTATATATTGCAGATGGTGTCACAAAAGGTTTCGGAAGATTTAACCGAACGTGCGTCCCAATTCGGAGTCATTCTAGATGATATTTCTATTACGCATTTAACATTTGGAAGAGAATTCACTTTGGCTGTGGAAATGAAGCAAGTCGCTCAACAAGAAGCCGAGAAAGCTCGATTTACTGTAGAAAAGGCAGAGCAGCAAAAGAAAGCTGCAATAGTTTCCGCGGAAGGTGATGCTACTGCGGCGCTTCTATTAGCCAAAGCATTTGGAGAAGCTGGTGATGGTCTTGTTGAATTAAGACGAATTGAAGCAGCCGAGGATATTGCTTATCAACTATCAAGATCGCGACAAGTTGCATATCTTCCGGCAGGCCAAAACATTCTGATGAGTCTGCCAACTAATGTAGCTCAACAATAAACTTATTTTTCCAGTTCAGCATTTAAAAAATGTTTTCCATTATTAGACATCAATTTTATCAAACTTGTTTCAGTTGATTGTTATGCATTTATTTCTGCATTCTAAAGTTATTGCAAAAATACTGAAGAGAAGACAGGTTTGAAGTATCCCCTAATTTTTTATATTGAACAAAATTTGTTGTAATAAATTGGTATCTTTTATTTAATTATCCTTAAGTAGTATTTCGAAAATATCAGTTTCCATGATCCAGCTGTTATTGTGCTCAATGCGTCAAGTTCGCTCAAAAGGTCAGTTCCGATTTATAATTGTTTTATAAATCGAATTTAATATTCATATGTGTATTTGGTTTTTGGTTGAATATTTCGGGCTCCAGTGTTAGCTAACTATTTAAAATCCCCATAATTTTTTACTACGTTGATCATGAAATATGTAATTTGTTCAATGGAACCGAACTTACTGCCTCGGTTACACGAATGACAATTAGTCCAGGGAATGTACAAAAAAACACATAATCCATGCTATCGAGAAGCAAAAAATTTGATCGGGTAGAAGAAAAAAATCTAAGAAAGATGGCGTTTTGGTAAATGTTCAGATTAACTCCTCCACGTCCGATTTTGATGAAATTTTTACACAAGGTACAGTTAATTATGTACAACTCAGGTATGTTAATAAAAAATGTCGGTCAAGTCCCGTTATCTCGTAATTCCACCTCAAAGTGCCGAAATTTCAAAAATTCAAAATGCAATTATTGCCATATTATTTCACCAATATTGATGAAATTTATACACATTGTATATTTCGATGTGGACAATTTATTTTTGGCGAAAAAAAATTGGCACTCATGCACCGTTACTTTTTTATTTAACTTTATAGTACTTAAATTTCCAAAATGCAATAATTGCCAAAGTACACCACATTTTTTTATGAAATTTATATATAATGTATATTTTTGTCTGCATAATAACTTGGTTTTAAAAAAAATTGCCTCCTAGATACCGTTTTTTTAATACATTTCTAAAGCACGTCATTGTATGGGAGTATGAAATAATAACTGCCAAATTCAACTTTTAATTATTTTAAAATTTATGTATATTTCGTATATTGGCAAGTATAAAAATTGTAATTTTCATATTTAAACTTTTTAATTATTTGAAATGTATGAAATATATAAATTTTAAAATAATTAAAAGTCGATTGTGGCAGTTATTATTTCATACTCCCATACAATGACGTGCTTTAGAAATGTATTACAAAAGTGGTATATAGGAGGAAATTTTTTTCAAAACCAATTTATTATGCAGACAAAAATATACATTATATATAAATTTCATAAAAAAATGTGGTGTACTTTGGCAATTATCGCATTTTGGAAATTTAAGTACTATAAAGTAAAATAAAAAAGTAACGGTGCATGAGGGCCAATTTTTTTTCCTAAAAATAAATTGTCCACATCGAAATATGCAATGTGTGTAAATTTCATCAATATTGGTGAAATAATATGGCAATAATTGCATTTTGAATTTTTGAAATTTCGGCACTTTGAGGTGGAATTACGAGATAACGGGACTTGACCGACATTTTTTATTAACATACCTGTTTTGTACGTAGTTAACTGTACCTTGTGTGAAAATTCCATCAATATCGGGCGTGGAGGAGTTAATCTGAACATTTACCGGCGTTTTTTGCATCTTTCCAGCTGGTGCAGAACATAACCTAAAAAAATCGGAAACAGTCGAAAAAAGGGTTTTTCGCATTTATAAAAAAAAACAGCAATATACAAAAAAAGTTAGATTAGAAAGTTGTAGAAAATAAAAATACCTATCGAATGACACTTGTTTGATACGATTTCGTTAGTTATTGCCCGAGTAAATCGCAAAAATTCATCGGAAATCGTCGTTTTTTGTTTTCGCTGTGAACAGTTCAATTTTTATTATAATTTGTAATTAACACAGACGAGCATTTTTAAAAAATTGAATAAGATTTAAAATTGCTCCTTTTAGAGCGAATTTTCGGAAAAAATGTCTGTTTTTAAATCGGTCATTGCCCAGGATTGGGATGGCCTAGAGAAACAATCCGGGGCTTAAATTCTTCATAGAGGATTGTACTATCATGCGTCGTAAAAATTTTGTTTTATCCCAATAAAATAAAATGAAGAAAAATCAAGTTGTAAAACTTGGCAAGGAACTTTAAATGAGCTTCGATTCGATATTTTTAAGCGATCGACATCTCGAGCTACTTTTCAATTGGAAAGTTTACCATCAACAGAAGGAGCTGCAACACAGCATGCAATGCGAGTTTATTTGCAGTTGCAAATGGGGCATGGTAATAATATCGAGGCTAATGAGTGGGGCGCAGTGATGTCAGACCTGGAATAGGGGATTGCGGATTCGAGTGTTTGAAATTGCGGAATTAAGCAAAAAAATGTGGACTTTTTAAAAAATTCAATTAATAATCAACAAAAAAAATTAGACGAACAAAACTGACCAATGTTTAAAGAAAGAGAAGAATGTAGATAGAAAAATATGTTTTATAAATAAATAAAAGTTTTAAAAATTTTAGATAATCGCAATTTTAGGTTTCACTTTACAAATCGTTATAAGATTCGAAACCAGACAAAATATTTTCATTTATGTCTTCTTCCACTGTTTCAACCGTCGGGTTTTCATCTGATGTCGATGTCGGCTTGTAAATATGTGTGCTGGTCATGTTTTTTTGCGATTGATGTTGTTATTATTTGTTGTTGTTGTTGTTTTTAGTTTACTCACTAAAACTAGTTAGCGAGTGTACCCAAAGTGGGTTCCTTAATGATCTCGACCATTACAGTCATATCGGACCATGATCCATACGGTTTGAAAGGAATGTGTGCCACAAAGATTCACACTTAGGTATAATTAGATCAGGCTGTGGTGGCAAACCCAGCTGTCCTTCGTCAATTCTTTAGATTGTAATACATAACTCCTCTCACAACTGTTTAATCATCATACATGATTAATTAAGTGCGAATTGTCAATATATTAAGTTCATCCTAGATAGTAACAGGTCTGCTAGCATTTAGTTTTTATTTAACATAATTTTTTTTTTTTTTTAATTAATAATATATTTTCACAGTACAATTTATTACTCCATGTGCGCTTTTACGATCAAGATACATAATGAAATCAGATAACACAATTTTATTTTAAACTTATCCACAAAGATTTCTTCACATAATGGAAGTCGGGTTCATAAATATTTCATTCTATAAATACTTTAACATCTGAGAACTAGTCTGAACTGCCACTAAGGCAGGTTAGGGAATACATCTGATAAAGAGTGCAAAATAACTAAATTTGCGGAGCCGCATGGGTTCCGACTAAATTACATGGTCTATAAGGAAATCATTGCTTCGGATAAGAATTTCGCCAACGTATATATTTTGTCGATATGAAACGGGGTGAAAAAGTTTAGCAGATCATCTGCTAGTGAATTGTTATTATTTGCTTTTCTAAGCCACTAATTAGTTTTGTTCGTTTATTTGTTTTGTTTGCTGATTAGACGTCGTCGGTCAAATTTGTTTTTTTATGTTTTTTTCATTGAACTCAGTCAATGCGGATTGTGGATTGAACTACCAAAATGCGGTACAAAATGGAGAAATGTGGTGAATCTGGCATCACTGGTGGGGCGGGGAAAATGTAAATGGGCCTATTCACACAGTGCACATTCATGGCGCCCAAAACCGGTTTTATAGATGAGAGAGGGAAGGGAGCGGAAGAACTTAACGAAACATTTTTCACGCAAAACCAAACGCGTGAAAACTGGCACACATATAAAAAGTTACTTCTATCTCTTGCATTCTTTAGCTCTGTTTTTCTCTAACAAGTAAATTTCATCTGCAATACATTTAAAGGTCCTGTATATAGCATTCAAATTTACTACACTCATTTACGCCCCGTCTGAGTTGCTAGGAGTTGAATAAAACCGGTTTTACTCACCACAATTATGGCAGCGTGTGAATATGCCCATTCAATGCATTCAACAGATATAATGGTGTTTAATGAAATATATGGAATAAATCAAAAGTGACGTTTCTGATATTAAGTGACAATCTTCTTTAATTTGGTTCTGTTTATTTGCAAGACCAATGTTCTAAAATAAATGCGGCTTCAGAAAAATTATTCCTTGCATTTTACAGCAAGTGCAATATATTCTGCAGCTTTCTTGATTTCTTGGTCCCGCGGGATCCCGCATTCTCTATTGGAACACCTAATTATAAGGAAAGCTTATAAGGGTCCGGTGGCGTCACTCAGATCTTTTCTAATGTAAAAGGCGTAAAGCTGGAAACAGAGCCTGGTTAACCTGTACTACATATACATGAGGTCTGTTCCAATAGAGAATGAGGGATCCCGCGGACCAAGAAATCGCCCAATTTCTGTTCCAATAGAATCTCATTCTCGGAAAAGCGAGGAAATTTTTACTTCCCCTCGACCAAGAAACCGCAGGAGATTTTTAGGTGGAGTGAAATCTTACGACGTTTTCAACATGTCAAAACAGCTGTTACTTGTCATGTCAAACCAAAATGATTACGATGTGCTGAAAATAATTTCTTCGATTGGTGCCTTACTACAACATTTTGAAAAATTTCATAAATAATTTATTAATTTCAATAGTTTTATGTCATTATTTTTAAGACACAAGTGATTTTTAGGTTATGGACTTCTTGATTTGCATGAAATATACCAGAAAGCCACGGTATACAGAAACAAGGTAATGTAACAGAGACTGACAGCTTCGAATATCGTAGAAATTCCGTGCCGAGTGACGTCAGCACTAATGTAGAAACAACAACACAACTCCGATTTTATATGGGAAGAGCGTGCCAAGTGACGTCAGCACTCAAATGACATTTCTCCATTACATTACTTTGTTTCTGTATACCGTGCCAGAAAGCGTTCCTTCACTTTTCGGGATTTTGACTAAATTTTCCCCCACCAATCAAGTAACTTTTCGCAGGCTACGACAGGACAGGTTTTCTATTGGAACAGACCTATGATGAGTTGAACCCTAGTTCAACTGCATGTAGACTAGTGTCCGACCGAAGGTCAGTTTTAGGCCGAAGCCGAAGCCGATGCCGAATGTTCGGCTTTTGCCATAACCTTCGGCCGAAACCGAAGCCGAAGGTACAATCATACACAGAAATCTTGGTATACTGACTGAAAAATATACATAATAATGAAAATTCTTCACTGTTATTTTGTTTTATAGTCATAGTGCTGAAAATGATAGCAATATGCATTTTAAATAACTAAGTTGCGGCTTTCCAAAAATAATAAACTAAGATTTGTTTATTTTTATTTGAGGAATACCATACGTTTCAATGTCACATTCACATCACACTCCCAATTCTTTTCGTTTTCAGCGACTGGCCTGGCTGGATATAAAAACTTCGGCTTCGGCTAACCTTCGGCTCCTTTGGCCGAAGCCGAATGTGCGGCCGAAGGTGTTTTTTTGGCCGAAGTTGGCCGAAGCCGAAGCCGAAGCCGAACCTTCGGTCGGACACTAATGTAGATGCGAGTTCAGTAGTTCAATTTGGTTGACAGCGTCTGTTACTACGTTTACATGCTTACTTGAAGTATACTTGAAATAGTTTTCAAGTAACAAAATATGCATGTAAATTCGTCCTGACTTCAAGAATACTTGAGTCAAGTAAATCACAAAAATTTGTTTGATTGTCTTGAAAAAGCTCATGTAAACGCTACTTGAATACTTGAAATTTTGCATGCGGCTTTTTTTCTTGGAACAAGAAGATAAAAACTGTAGTGTTATACTTTTGATACAATCTTTTTAAAGTTATTTATGTTATAATAGGAGCTAGTTTCTGTTATAATAGGAAAGATCAAATGTCAGCTCAAGAAAATTTCGACATTTTGAAGTCAAGTAACACTGCGTCTACACATTCCATATTTTTCGCCATCGACTTTGCCATATATTATGGGTTGAGCTGTCAAATGTTATGGTGGTGGGCAATTCATGGCATGAATTTTCATGGAAAAAATGGCACATTTTCACAAATGTTATCGAGACAAAAATATTTTCAGAATTATAAACATGTGTACATGTATTCACACCGAATCAAACTAAATTTTAAACTTTCCGCCATAGTTGTGTGAACAAACGTCAAATTATGGCCAAATTCAAGGCAGATTTGATGGCGGGCCATAATGGCTTTCCATCGAGTTTGCCATAAGATCTGCCATCAAATATGGGAATATGGAATTGGCCATGGCCGTGGCTAGTGTAGACGCTGTGTAAGTGAACCGAAAACGCAACTAGAGTTTCAAGTAAATTTCAAGTCAAGAACTCAAGTAAATCATGTAAACGTAATGTGTATTAGGGTGGGTCAAAAAATCAATTATTTTTTTTTACAAGTGACACGGAAAAATCGGTTGCTGAACACCTTACAAAAATTGTCACTCAACGTGAGCTCTTAATTTTAATAGGAAGATCCTCCGCATTTCACTTTTATTATTGTAATTAAAAGTTAGCTTTTAATTAGTATTGTATTTATTATTTCGACAATTACACGATAAGGTTATAACGATGGTGTTCGCTAACTAACTGCGAGGGAATGGATATATATATGTGTTGACATTGACAGTTGTCATTAGGTGCGTTGCATTTTCCTTGGAGTACGTACTCCGGAGTAGTTGGGCGCACATCGGCGTAATTGCAGCTACCCCAACCCAAATTGTCATGTAGCAGTAGTTAAACGTAAACATAAATGAAGTCGCTTTAAGTTTTATTCAAAAAAATAAAAAAAAACTGTTTAGACAATAAATGGAGCGTTTCATTTCATTGGAGTATGTACGCCGGCGTAGTTGGGCCACATCAGCGTAGATGCTGCTACACCAGCCCATTCTGTGGGGTAGCAGCATCTACCCCGATGTGCGCCCAACTACGCCGGCGTACATACTCCAATGAAAATGAAGCGCTCCATTTATAGTCTAAACAGTGTTTTTTTATTTTTTTGAATAAAATTTAAAGCGACTTCATTTATATTTACATTTAACTACTGCTACACCACAATTTGGGCTGGGGTAACTGCAATTACGCCGACGTGCGCCCAACTACTCCGGAGTACGTACTCCAAGGAAAATGCAACGCACCTTTAGTTGAGGTCTAACCAGAATGTGGCTAGGTTTACATGTTCCTATTACATCCCCCCTTTTTTTTAATTATTACATTACATTAATATTATATTATTATTGTTTATTATTTTTTATTTTATATGTTGAGGCGATCTCTTGGTTTGACGATTCGTCCTGATCTTGGCTGGACTATAGTGTTCGGTTGGTTAGTTGATTGATGTCTCGGTTTGGTGATTGGTGTGATGGGATTCACACGCTGCCATAATTGGGGTGAGTAAAACCGGTTTTATTCAACTCCTAGCAACTCAGACGGGGCGTATGTAAATGAGTGTAGTAAATTTGAATGCTATAAAGGAACGTTTAAATGTATTGCAGATGAAATTTACTTGGTAGAGAAAAACAGAGCTAAAGAATGCAAGAGATCAAGGCCCTCGTAAGTACAGGCCTGGAAGCAGAGTTTGTGTTTGTGTTGGTAATAGACCCATTATCTGTCAAATCGGAAGATATTATATGGAGGAGGTAAAAGTTCGGGATATTTTGCCGTAAAAAGTCATAAAATAATATATTTAACCAGTTTTTATTGCAATAGGATTACCAGTGAATAGTGCTTCAGTGATTTAATTAAGAGAATTTAAATAAATCGAGTGATTAAGTGTGTTTTAAGTGAGTTAATTGTGAAGGTGGCCAATTTTGTTTACATTCGCGGTGGTTTTTTCTTGTTTATTTAGGGGACAAATGTTGAATTTGTGTAGAAATATAATAAAAAGTGCTTTTTAAGTGATTAAAGATTATTATAGAATAGTTATTAAAAACATTAAGTGCAAGTACCACCACACAACATACATAACAATAACTTTTTCACTTTTCCTTCACATTTTTCTGCACTTATGTTTTTAATAACTATTCTATAATAATCTTTAATCACTTAAAAAGCACTTTTTATTATATTACTACACAAATTCAACATTTTTCCCCTAAATAAACAAGAAAAAACCACCGCGAATGTAAACAAAATTGGCCACCTTCACAATTAACTCACTTAAAACACACTTAATCACTCGATTTTTTTAAATTTTCTTAATTAAATCACTAAAGCACTATTCACTGGTAATCCTATTGCAATAAAAACTGGTTAAATATATTATTTTATGACTTTTTACGGCAAACTAATGCAAAAATATTCCGAATTTTACATCACGGCGTATAAATCCAACAAAAGTGACAGATTCTGGGACTGCGAGCAGCTGCGTTGATAGAAGTAACTTTTTATATGTGTGCCAGTTTTCACGCGTTTGCTTTTGCGTGAAAAATGTTTCGTTAAGTTCTTCCGCTCCCTTCCCTCTCTCATCCATTACTGTGTTTCCATGAGCCAGGGTAGAGTTTTCGTTAAGCAAACAGAAAGCTTTTTCTCTCAAGATCACTCGATGCTGTTTCCATGACGGTTCTGGGTTAAAGTGACAGATAATTAATTTTACAATTACTGTGTTTCCATGAGCCAGGGTAGAGTTTTCGTTAAGTAAACAGAGCTTTTTCCCTCAAGATCACTCGATGCTGTTTCCATGACGGTTCTGGGTTAAAGTGACAGATAATTAATTTTACATTGCGTCGCCGTTGGTATATGTGCAGTAAAGGATACTGAAACACACACATATACAAAACCCGGCCTAATCGGACTGGCTTCGTTGAGTTTACTTGGATTTAACGACACTTTACTCAATCCCCGTTTCCATGGGCGCTTAATCTGAGTAAACTCAGGATAAACTCTGCATGGAAACACAGTAATTGCCTCGCCGTTGGTATATGTGCAGTAAAGGATAGTGAAACACACACACATATGCAAAACCCGGCTTAATCGGACTGGCTTCGTTGAGTTTACTTGGATTTAACGACACTTTACTCAATCCCCGTTTCCATGGGCGCTTAATCTGAGTAAACTCAGGATAAACTCTGCATGGAAACACAGTATATAAAACGGGTTTTAGGCGCCATGAATGTGCACTGTGTGAATATGCCCAGTTACCATATTCGCCTTTATTCTGAGGTAGAAGTGTTGGTAGGCTGGCTGGGATAGTTGATCGCAGGTTTCTTGAGTAGATTCTCTGTGCTGGTGATCCTATATCTGCTCTGGGAGTATTCATGAAGTTTAGTATTACTAAATGTATATCGGAATTGTCGTGATGGCATTCTTTTAGTATGTTTTTGGCTGTTTGGACGGCTCTTTCAGCCAGGCAGTTCCCCTTGGGTGGTATGGTGAACTTGTGCTATGTTTAAATTTCCATGTATTTGCGAACTCTTTAAATTCTCTTGATGCAAATTGGGGTGTCCATTGTCGGATTCGACTGTTTTCGGTATTCCATGAGTGGAACAAATTTCTTCTAAAACATTTATTATCTCGTAAGAGGTTGTCTCTGTTAGCTTTTTGAACTTAATGAACCACGAGTAATTGGGCGCGTTTAGGCCGAAGTTAATTTAACTGAGCTAGGCAAGTTAACAACGGCATAGACAGCAATTTTTTTAGCGCTGTTAGCTAACTTATTTCTGCTTTTTGGCTTAGCTAAAATATAGCACAGCCAAAATGAATTGACGTTTGCTTGTAAATTTTTGTTGTAAGCAAATAATTTAGAAATATTTCAATACAGTATGAAGATATTATCATTATTATTCATTTTTTAGCTTTTTATTATTTGTAAAATGAGAAATGTTATTAGTTTTGCTTGTTATTAGCTGTAAAATGAGAACAGTCAAATGGCATGCTAGAAACGGTGCTAAGTTAACAGCGCTAATTTACCAGAGTTAAAATAACTCGGGCCTAAACGCGCCCATTGTCTGTTACTACTACCCCGTGTTCTTTTAATGAACTGGGTTTTGAGAGCTTTTGAGGAGCTTTTGAGTTCCCATACAAAATCGAAGAACCAGAAGACCCAGATAAAACCTGGGTTTTCGATTTTGTATGGGAACTCAAAAGCTCTCAAAACCCAGTTCATTAAAAGAACACGGGGTTATGTACTCTTCGCCTTTGAAATAAAACAGGTCTGTACCTATAATTTCAAAGCGATATTTAGGAATTGGTTTGCTTGCTATAGCTTCTTTGGTATTGCTTCTTTGGTGAGTCTGTCAAGTTGCGAATTTTTCGATGTATTCTGTTAGGTCTTTTGACATTTTAGGCCAAAATAGGAATTCTCTAATGTGTTTCATCATTTTCTCGTTTGAAAAAAGACCTCGGTGTATTCTTTTTAAAATTTCTTTTCTAATTGTCGTTGGTACGAGCATTTTTTCAGTTTTAAATATTATATTATTTGAGTATGATAGCTGTTGTCTGATATGCCAATAATTCTGGAGATTCTTTGAGACCATTTTTATATTCTCAGGCCATCCATGGAGAATATATTTCGTCAGCATTTTGCAATCTTCATCTTCTTTTGTTGCTTTAGCTATTAGTTGTGTTTCGGGATCAGTGGACTCTAATATATGTTGTATGTGCAGCTGAAGATCATCTTCGTCATCACTCGTTGTTGCTGGGTTTTCACAATCTCTACTTAGTGGGTCTGCTAGTGTCATTAGTGAGCCCTTTTTGTAAATTACTCTGGGGTTGTATGACAGTATTGCTAACCTCATTCTTTGGAGTCTTGGTGGGGCCAAGTGGATTCGTTTTTTGAAGATGTGCTCCAGAGGTTTGTGGTCTGTTTCGATTGTTAATGACTTACACCACACATACTGGTAGAATTTTTCACACCCGTATTTAATTGCGAGTGCTTCTTTTTCTATTTGCGAGTATCGTTTCTGACATTCGGTCAGTGCTCTTGAGGTATAGGCTACAGGTTGGTTCTCCTGAAGTAATACTGCGCCTAATGCCGTTCCACTGGCGTCAACTTGTAACTTAACGTCTTTGTGTACGTCGTATAATCTTAACGTTGGTGCTTTGCTAATTGTCTCTTAATTTTTCGATAGCTTATTTTTGTTGAGTTCCCCATTCCCACTGTGTCGTTTTTGTTAGTAGTTGTCTGAGTGGTGTTGTGATGTTTGTTTTTTTAATCTGTTCCAGCACAGAACAGAACAGCTTCCATACAAAAGTCTTGTCCCCGATAATTATCAAGAACACTATCCAGCACAACGGGAAATTTTAAATTTCCCTTTTCTCACATACGTTTTCTAACTTGACAGTTCACAAATAAAGTAAAATGTTTTGTTTACTGAATGAAAAACGATAAAAATTAATAGGGAGATAAATAAGACCGATCTTTATGCAATATTAGAAGAAATTAAAATGCCCAAAGCCATAATTTATGTAAATAAAAATGAAAATTTCCCTTGTTCCAGGACAGAACAGAATAGAACAGATTAAAAAAACACGGCATATGTATTTGCTTAGGCAGGTGAATTTTCCCAAAATACGTTGGAGCTGTTTTTTATTTGTTGGTTCTTTGAGTCTGTTGATTGCGGCAGTTTTTTCTGGATCTGCCGTTAGGCTGTGTCCTGTGATTATAGCCGTGTTTTTTTAATGAACTATATAGGTCTTCGATCCAGTTCATTAAAAAAACGACAAGGTAAATTTCACTAAGCGCCATCTTCAGTGCTTTAAATATATTAAAATTAATCCGAAGTTGCGTATCAATAAACAACTGTTACACGAATTCCCCTCTAGAAAATAATGAATAAGTTTCTAAAAAATAAATTATTTGTTTCCTCATGCCTTCAAATTTGCTCTCGTCACTTCTATGTTGTTTTTATTTTTAATGACGTTTTTCCGACAGCCGGTAAGTATGCTACATTCCGAAAAGAAAGGGAAATTTTGAAATGTCCCAAGACCTGGATAAAAACCTCGATAAAAGCTGGGTTTTCAGATTTGTATGGGGAAGAACTATATAGTTCATTAAAAAAACACGGCTTATATGTCCTAAGAATTTGATGGATTTTTGCTCGAAATTGCATTTTGATTTGTTTAATTTTAGTCCATTTTCTTTTAGTTTCTCAATGGCGTATTCTGTGATTTCTTTTAATTCAGGTCGTGTTTTGGCGTGTATGAGGATATCATCGACGGCAATTTCTATATTTGGGTGATTTCCGAAAATCGATTGTATCGCCGCCTGGAACACCTCTGGGGCTGAGGATATTCCAAATGGAAGTCTTTTGCAGCAATATCTGCCCCAATGGGATGGCAAATGTTAGTATTTCTTGTGTCTTTTTGAGACTTCGATTTGCCAGAATCCTCTTGTACAATCCAGTAGTGTGAAATAGTTTGATCCGCTTATTTGTGTTGTAATTTCTTCGATGGTTTTCATCGGGAAATGTCTTCGTCGGATGTTTTTGTTCACTGATGTTGGATCGATGCATATTCTTATTTTATCTTTTTTCTTTACCACCACCATTGGTGAGACTGATTCAGTGGCTTTTGTGATTGGTTTTATGACATCTGTTGAAATGAAGTAATTAACATTGCTATTAGTTAACAGATGGCGCCCCACTCAGCAGTCAATGTAATTATCTTGTATGTTGAATAAAGACCTTCTTCTTGGTAGAACACTCAAAGTAAGCGCATGTGTTTTTCTTGATTCCGCTCTTCTTCCTTTCAGAAATACCTCAAGAAGTCTCAACAGGTTATGGGCCCAGAGTGTATACTGGAAAGGAATTTAAATTTAAAAAGGAGTAGTTTAGTGTTTTTTTTGTAAAAACCGAGAAATAACTCTCAGTGATTAAAAGTTTTTTATTATGAGTGGAATCATTTTGCCTGCAGTAGAGCGGCTGTCGGGGCGCGACAACTACAATGAGTGGGCATTTGCCATGAAAGCATTCCTAGAGCATGAAGACCTCTGGACCTGCGTAACAGGAGAGGATACTACAGAAAATGCCCTAGAAAAGGCAAAGAGGGATCTGAAAGCGAAGTCCAAGCTGATAATAATGGTCCATAATTCATCCTTCGTCCACATCAGAGAAGCAAAAACGGCTCAACAAGTTTGGGACAACTTAAAAACAGCCTATGAAGATTCAGGTCTAACTAGAAAGGTTGGATTAATGAGAAAATTAATCACCACTAAAATGGCGGACCATATTTCTATGGAAGACTACATTTCAGCCATTATGAATACAGCTCAAAAGTTGAACAACATCAAATTTGAGGTTAGTTCGGAATGGGTGGCTACGTTTCTTTTGGCGGGACTTCCAGAAAACTACGCACCAATGATAATGGCCATCGAGAGTTCTGGGGCAACCGTAGATGCAGATTACGTCAAAACAAAACTTTTGCAGGATACAAATCCCTTAGATGCAAGTAATGAAACCACAGCATTTCACAGCCAGAGTAAACAAAAACCAAAGAAGAATAAAGCAAGTGTAAGATGCTACAAATGCAATAATTATGGTCACTACGCTTCTGAGTGTAAAAAGTTCAGCAAGAAAACTTACACTAGAAAAGAAGAAAAATCACTTCTAGTACTTCAGACTGGAGGAGAACCTAGTTTATCATCGGATTGGATCATTGATTCTGGAGCCTCATCTCACATGTGCTCCAATTCTGACTGTTTCACAAGCATGAGAGAAACGCGTGAATGTAGACAGGTCATATTAGCTGATGGAAGTAGGATACCTGTTGAAGGAGTAGGAAAATGTCAAGAGACAATTTTATTAAATAAAAAAAGTGAACCGGTTGAAATTAATAACGTACTGTTTGTACCGAAATTGTCAAACAATCTTTTATCAATAAGTCAAATGACAAAAAATAAAAAAAAAATCATTTTTGAGGAAGATAAGTGCCTTATTAAAGACTCAGATAATAGTTTAATTGCCAGTGCGTCTTTGTGCGGCGATGTGTATAGACTTAACCTAAGAAAAGAGGGAAAAGTATTTCTGACAAGTGAACATTTTTCCGAGTGGCATAAAAAATTAGGTCATATCAGTAGTGCATATATGAGAAATTTAGAAAAAATTTATAATTTAGACATGGCCCAAAATTATCAAGAAAAAAACTGTACAGTGTGTCTGAAAGGAAAACATGCTAAAACACCGTTTCCATCATCACCATCACCTTCAACAAATTCTAAATTGGAGCTGGTGCATGCAGATTTATGTGGTCCGATGGAGGTTAAATCGATTGGCGGTTCAAGGTATTTTTTCATACTAGTTGATGATTTTACTCATAAATATTTTGTTTATTTTTTGAGATCCAAAAATGAAGTTTTTATAAAATTTAAAGATTTCAAGAATTTTGTAGAGAATCAAACCAGTTGCAAAATAAAAACTTTGAGGACCGACAATGGAAGAGAATTTGTGAACAATAGCATGTCCGATTTCCTAAGAAAAAAAAAATAGGTAAAAAAACTTTTAAGTTAAATGGTTTTATTTGAAATCATAAGCTGTACCAAAAACTAGAAAATAATTAGAACACAAACATGGACCTTCTTGAGATTCCGACGTCTGGTAAGAAATCATGCAATAGTAGCCGTGCTGTTTTCTTATGTCGTATGCCAAGGTACCCTTTGTGTCGCTGCGTCAACGGATTAAGTAATATTCTGGGACTTTTAACAGACTAAAACAAAAACATGGGGCGCATATGAAATATATTGGTGGGCTTGGAAACACATTCTTCTAGACAAGTCGTTCTTATTTAATTATACAGTGGTTATACAGGTTTTTATGCGCCCCATGTTTTTATTTTAGTCTGTTAAAAGTCCCAGAATATTACTTAATCCGTTGACGCAGCGACACAAAGGGTACCTTGGCATACGACATAAGAAAACAGCACGGCTACTATTGCATGATTTCTTACCAGACGTCGGAATCTCAAGAAGGTCCATGTTTGTGTTCTAATTATTTTCTAGTTTTTGGTACAGCTTATGATTTCAAATAAAACCATTTAACTTAAAAGTTTTTTTACCTATTTTTTTTATTTTCTAGTTTTTAGTTTGATTTTTTTAAAATTTTGACCACAAATTCGTCATTTTTAACCTTAAAAACTCCCCAATACCGATTTTCAATGGATTTAGGACGCATTTGCAAAATTCATCCGCCATTTTGTATTTTCAAATTTTGACCACAGAATCGTCATTTGTGGCCCTAAAACCCCCCCGATACCGATTTTCAATGGATTAAGAACACATTGGCAAAATTCATCCGCCATATTGGCGCCGCCATTTTGAATTTTCAAATTTTGACCACAGAATCGTCATTTGTGGCCCTACAAACCCCCCGATACCGATTTTCAATGGATTCAGAACACATTGGCAAAATTCATCCGCCATATTGGCGCCGCCATTTTGAATTTTCAAATTTTGACCACAGAATCGTCATTTGTGGCCCTACAAACCCCCCGATACCGATTTTCAATGGATTCAGAACACATTGGCAAAATTCATCCGCCATATTGGCGCCGCCATTTTGAATTTTTAAATTTTGACCACAGAATCGTCATTTGTGGCCCTTCAAACCCCGT
Source organism: Thereva nobilitata (assembly GCA_963855945.1). Taxonomy (NCBI): domain Eukaryota; kingdom Metazoa; phylum Arthropoda; class Insecta; order Diptera; family Therevidae; genus Thereva; species Thereva nobilitata. The sequence goes on along the minus strand of OY979698.1, from coordinate 59,534,525 downwards.
GATACCGATTTTCAATGGAATCGGAACACAATTGCAAAATTCGTCCGCCATCTTGGAACCGCCTGTTCAAAACTAACAATTTAAGTTCTGACTCTAAGAGAAAGGTGCCGGAAGGGTGTGATCCAAATGAAAGATAGACCTTTTCACTAATCAATTTCTTCCTTATATTTATTAAAACTTCAGATTTTTTACAATTCTACCTCTAAAATTCAATATAATTCGCTGAGTTTAATTTATTTATTTTATATTAATTTTATGTCTTTTAAACTTCCTTCAAGGTATTAAGTTATTTGAGTTATTTGATTTATTTATTATATTGCTCGTTCTATTTTTCCGCCAAATTGCCTGGTTTGTATGTTGATTTTTTCTACTCTCTTCTGCCCTTGGATGTTCTGAAATGTTGGTTTGGAGCCTGATACGCCGTGTAGTGGGTGGTAGGTGTACTTGAAGCGATGTCTGGAATTATAATTTCAATGGTTATTTGTTGTGGTCCAACGACCTCTATGGTGGAGATGCTGACTCAAGCTCGTCAGCGGATCTCGTATAGGATAAAGGAAAAAAACCTTCAACTCGGGTTTTTTCCTATCTGTTATAGCTTACTGACTCAAGCTCGTCAGTATGGATATGATGAAGGGATCTCAGCTCAATCCCTTGAATTAATGATTGAAATCACCTTTAATAAAATTCTCAAACTCGAATTTTATTGAAGTCTTCGAAGCTCAAGCGCGCTTGAAGATCTTGAAGTGATCTGCCGAACTCTGGCCGTCTGCCGGTATTTATCTGCATCTCTAACAATAAAATTGGTGGGGAACCTTGATTTGGTGTACATAATCTTCGGTTCATGTAGTTGCTTCTCCTTCACGCCTTTAGACGTCAAATGGAGCTGTCATGGTGGTTGGGTAAGTATGATTTCGTATCGTATTATTTATCAAATTTTAATTTTTAATTTGTTTTTAGTTATTCCTTTTGGCGCTGGTGGGGCTCTTCTGGAGGCGGAGTTTTATGTAGTGTTGGCAGGTAAGTGTTCCTTGTGGAACTTGTTTTTGATGTTATTGATTGTTTTTGTTTTCAAAATTTTCAGAATGCCGACGGGATTTTGACTTCTGCGGGTTTAAGTAAGGATTGCTTATTTTTGGACTGATGGACGCTCCTTTGGTTTTTTAGTCACGAAGGGAAGTATTTTAACATGTTTACCTTTTATATACTCATAAATTTAGTTTTTCAGGAACAATAATGTTTTCTTGGCGGACGTTGTTTTCATCCCCTGGCTGCTTTTGTGAAGTGTTTTATTATATGTAGTTAGTGATCAAATTTTGTTTTATGTTAAAATAATAAATTGTGTTCTTTTTTCGTGTGCTGAATTTGTGTTTTTTATTTTGGATACCTTTTATCCTTTTAGGTGACGGATGGAACATTCTCCCCCGCCTTGAAGCGTCCAGCTTCAAGATGAATTATATCCTCTTGTCAGTATTATCACCAATATTAGGGCAGAAAGAAAAAGAAAATCAACATTTTGCTTTGCTAAGATGAATTCATTGGTTTATTTTATTTTATGATACATTTATTTGGTTGATCTCTTACTTAAATTTTTTTTTTTTTTTCGGCACTTTGTGGTGTTTTGGTAACCTTATTCGTTGTTTGTGCCTTATTTGATTGCAGGTACATGCGGATTTGGTCGCTGAATCCTTGGCGCAACGTAGCGTCCCATCGCTCAGGCGTAGTCTGAAGCCCTTTTTTGCTTTCTTAATTTGTTCCCATGGAATCGTCATATTCTTAATCCTTCTCCATAGGTCCTCGTCTATAATGACCCCTGCTGGAGGTTGTTGGCGCTGCCGGTACGTCTCCAACGTTATGCGTTTTTTTGGGATTTTTTCTACTGTCTCTGGCTGCCGCTCCTTTGGCCTGGATGTTGGGATTTTTCGTGGTGCCGTCCGTTTACGTATTTCAGGCCCGCATGGCTCAGCTTCAAATGGTCTTTTGATGATAGGTCGTTGTGGTGATGAGATCGTCGATTTCACTGTTGATGCTGACGGTGTTGTCCGTGGTGGTGTTTTAAGCTGAGGGACATCATCAATCCACAAATACTCCATGTCCTTTAATTCACTTCTGTCTTCACTTCAAAAATGGTGACTATGATTAATTGACTCTTATTAGATGCCGTTAAAATTTCGCTAACGGTCGTTCTTGTTGCAATTTTGCTCGGTGTAGTTGGTAGTTGTGATGATTTTGATTTGAGAATTTTGGTTGAGTTCTGGGATAATTATTTGGCGGAAGTGCCTCCATAGTTATATTTGAGCTGTTGAAGTATTGGTTGGTAGTGGGCATATTTTATTAATCGGTCTTTTTATAATGTTATGTTGTGTTTTTAGCGTGATTACTCGGATTAAATTGTCCTGTCCAGGATGTGTGGTTATTACTCTTCCTAGCAACCATCGTGAGGGTGGTAATCGCTCATCCTTTACAAGTACCAAATCATTGATTTTAATTTCGGGTGTTGTTTTTAGCCATTTTGGTCTTTGCTGCAGGCGACTTAGGTATTCTGTACTCCAGCGAGTCCAAAAATTCTGATACATCCTCTGTATGAGTTGATATCGGTTCAGTCGGTTCACATTTATGTCTAGAAGGCTCGGCTCTGGATGAGTTAATAAAGGACTGCCGATTAGGAAGTGTCCTGGAGTCAAAGCGGATATGTCCCCTGGGTCTTGAGAGAGTTCGGTGATTGGCCTGGAGTTTAGGGCGGCCTCGATCTGAGTGGTCAGTGTGCTGAATTCTTCGTACGTTAGAGTTGAATCTCCGATGATGCGTTTTAGATGATTTTTCACGGATTTAACTCCACTTTCCCAAAGGCCTCCGAAGTGGGGTGAGGCTGGCGGAATGAAGTGCCACTTGATCCCTTGGTTCTCCATGGTTTCGGCTAATTCTCGTTCAAGTGTTTTATTGGCTGCTATTTTATAACGTGTCAGGAGATTGTTTGCCCCAATAAAGTTGGATCCACAGTCGCTATATAGGTCGGAGCATAATCCGCGTCGTGCCATGAACCTCCGAAAAGTTGTGATAAAACCTTCTGTGGATGCATCAGTGACGACCTCTATATGAATGGCTTTAGTTACCATGCAGATGAACAATGATATATATGCCTTTTGCGTTCTAGCTCCGCGTGTTTTTGATAGCTTCAAATTGAAGGGTCCGCAATAGTCTACGCCGGTGTGTGCGAATGGTCTGGCAGGGCGAACTCTATATGTTGGAAGGTTGCCCATTAATTGGGTTTGTCCTGCTGCGACTTGTCTAAAACATCTCATGCATTTATGGTTGTGTGTTCGAATGGCGTTTCGCGCGCGCAAGATCCAGTACTTTTCCCTGATCATGTTCATCATGAGTTGGGTTCCGCCATGCATGGTGGCCCGGTGCACGTTGTCTATAATTAGGGTGGTTAAATGTGCCTTTTCTGGTAGTATGATGGGATGGCAGACAGTAAATGGTATGTTGGCGTTCTGGATGCGTCCTCCAACTCTCAGTATTCCTTCTTGGTCGAGAAATGGAGTGAGTTTTAGCAAGCGGCTTTTATTGGGTAGATTCTGTTTTGACTGCAGCATTAGGATCTCCTTTTGGAATTCCAAGGCTTGTGTGGCCTTTATCCATGTGATTAGCGCTTTCTGAATTTCGTTTGCTGTGAGATATGCGGGTTGTGATTTTGCGGATTTCGGTTCGAGTATTCTTAGCCATCTGCGACAATATGCGGTAATTCGTAGTAGCCTTGTAAGAGATGAATATTTTTCCAGTATGCTGTCACTGGGGTTCTGTGGATTGGTGCTGGTGTGTAGATTGATTGTTTTTCGCTGGCCTACTGTGGTGTCGTGAACCTCCTTACATTTCGGCCATAGCTCCTTTGTTTTGCTGAGCCAGGGTGGACCCTTCCACCACAGCTTGTGATGTTTCAGATCATCCGGGGTGAGTCCTCTTGTTGCGCAGTCAGCTGGATTGTCCTCTGTTCGTATGTGGTTCCAACTGCAATGCTCTAGGATTTGATGAATCTGCGATACTCTGTTCGCCACAAATGTTTCCCAGGAAGACGGGTGTTTTCTTAACCATGCTACCACGATGGTTGAATCGGTCCATGCTGTTGTTGTTATTTGTTCCAATTTTAGATCTTTCTTGATTTGATCCAGTAGTTTGGCTAGTAGATATGCACCGCAAAGCTCCAGTTTCGGGAGTGAAATTGTTTTTATGGGTGCTACTTTGCTTTTTGCTGCGATCAAGTGACAGTGGATTAGTCCTTTCTCATCTTGTGTCCGTATATATGCTGTTGCGGCGTACGCTTTGATGGATGCATCACAGAATCCATGTAGTTCGATGGTTTTGCTCTTGTTGCTGACTTGGATCCATCGAGGAATTTGTATTGCTGGGATCTCTTGGAGTGCTGAGCGGAAATTTCGCCATTGATCTTCTACGGTAGCGGGGACTGTCTCATCCCAATCGATTTTTAGGAGCCAAAGATTCTGTATCAGAATCTTGGCGTTGATCGTGACTGGAGTGAGCCATCCGATGGGGTCGAATAATCTCGCGATCTCGGAGAGTATTTTGCGTTTGGTATAAGTGTCGTTGGCGGTGTCTATGTTGACTCTATACGAAAGGGTGTCTGTTGAGGGATTCCAGAGCAGTCCAAGTGCCTTTACTTCCTCTGAGTTGACTGCGAGCGGAAGAGTGATTTCTCGATCGGCTTCTGGTACCCTTTCCAAAATATCATTATGATTTGCTGCCCACTTCCTAAGTTCTAGACCTCCTGAACGAAGGAGACGGATTAATTGTTCCTGTTTTTGTTGTGCTTCCTCGATGTTGTCTGCTCCGGTCATTAGATCGTCGACGTAGAAGTCGTTGCATACTGCCTCTGACCCGAGTTGATACCTTTCCGATTCATTCCTCGCCAGTTGGTGCATCGTTCTGATTGCTAGAAATGGTGCACTTTTGGTTCCAAATGTTACCGTTAATAGTTTATAATCTCTTATGGGTTGCTCGGGAGATTCTCTCCAGACGATCCGCTGGTATTCGGCGTCGTCGGGATGTATCCGTATTTGGCGGTACATTTTCTCAACGTCTGCCATATATGCGATGCGGTATTTTCTCCACCGCATGAGGGTGGACATTAATGAATCTTGAATGACTGGTCCATTCAGCAACGTGCTGTTTAGTGAATTCCCATTCGACGTAGGGCGAGATGCGTCAAATACTACACGGAGTTTGGTGGTTGTGCTGCTAGGTTTCAAAACGGCATGATGTGGCAAGTAGCAGCATCCATATGTTATTTTACCATTTGCTAATTGCTTCTGGAATGAGGATTCTGGAACGTCTGTTGCCGTCATGTGTCCTAATGTTACGTATTCTCGAATGCATTTTGTGTATTCGTTCTTTAGAGCTGGATCCTGTTGGAATCGTTTCTCCATTTGGATTAATGTTCGGATGGCGATTTGCCTAGATGCGCCAAGTTGAATTTGCTCTTGGTTAGTCCTAAATGGGAGTCGAACTTGGTAGCGTCCATCGCTGCATCTCGTCACATTGTTGGCGAAGTGGGCTTCGCATTGTGCTTCTTCTTTAGTCCATTTTGGTCTAGATGGAAGTTCCTCCAATTCCCAAAACTTCTTCAAATCGTTGTCGGGGATGATTTGTGTGAAGAATGTTGCTAGCCTTGGGTCTCCTAGTGCCACTGGAGCTGTTTTTCCAAAGATGATCCATCCAAACACGGTGTTTTGTCCTATTGGAGTTCCATCGTTACCCTTTCTTAGCCCGTCCATGATGATGTCGGAGCTTATGTCAGCTCCCAAGAGAATGTCAATGGGTCCTGGTTTGTGGAACGTTGGATCTGCTAGTTGGAGTCCTTCCAAGTGAGGCCACTCCCTGATAAAGCATTCGCTTCTTGGTAGTGGATTTGTGATTTTGGGGACTACGAGCGCCTGTACTTGTAAGATCTTGGGTGGTTGTCCCTGTGCCTTCACCTGCAATATGACCCTATTGTTGATTTTGCCGGCTGGTATACCTTGTAGTACTAAAACCTCAGTTTGTATGGATTCCTGTTTGAGTCGTAAGTCCTGAACCACTGACTTTCGTACAAATGAGGATTGCGATCCAGGATCGATGAGTGCTCTATACACTTGTTGTCGTCCGGATGGCGCTATTACAGTGACCAGTGCTGTGGCCAGTAGCACCTGCTGACAGTTGCGAGGGCCGGCGTGAGCGAAATACGTCTGTACCTGATTGCTTGCCTCCTCATTGTTTGAGCTTGATGGAGTCGCATTGACGCTGCCATTGGTCTGACTTCCTTGTTGATTCCTGTGCAGGGACGTGTGGTGGGCTCCTCCACATTGGAAGCATTTAGTCTTGCTTGGACACTGTGAAGTGCGATGATTTTTTCCTAGACAGTTGATACACAGGTCTCTAGTCTTAACTGCCTTATATCTTTCGCTGATGCTTAATTGTAAATATTTGGGACACTTTCTGATGACGTGTGTGCCCTTGCATAGGCTACATGTGTCGTATGCCGACATGTGGAATGTTTGAATTTTCCGATTTTGATGGTCTCTGGACTTAGTTTCGTGCCGATCATTCTTGATGTTTGTTGGTTTGCTGACGGCTTCTAATGTCCTGAATCTGGTTTCCAAGAAGTCTCGTAATTCCGTCCAAGATGGAATTGATCGCCTTGACTTGGTGCTTTGCGACTGTTCCCATAATTCGTGTGTTTCCGTAGGTAATTTTTGGACCAGTAAGTGGATGAGAATGGGGTCCCAATTCTGGGTGGGGACCTCCAGATTTTCGATGGCGGTGAGGCATTCATGGGTCCTTGTTTTTAGCTCCTTGATGCCCTGCGCAGATTCCCGAGTTAATCTAGGTTGCTCGAGCAGAATGTCGAGTTGTGTCTTCAACAATGCTCGCTTGTTGTCATAGGTGTCTACAAGCAGCTTCCATGCTGGCTCATAGTTGGCGTCGCTGATGAGGGTGTTGCTGAGTAATCTCCTCGCCTCTCCGGAAAGATGAGCTTTCAGATATTGGAGCTTTTGCGCTCCCGATAACGATGTTTTTGCATGAACGAGGCTGGAAAATAAATCTAGGAATGATGGCCACGACGCGTAGTCACCGGCAAATGTTGGAATTGAAATTCGCGGGAGTTTTACATCATTATTATGGTGCGCACTATCGCTGTTGTTCAAATCGACTGATGATTGCTCAGCTCTTGGTTCTGCGGGAAGCGTTTGGTGATAGTCTTCATCGATTTTGCTGTACATTTCGATATATGCGCCTTCGGTGTCTGTGTACCATTCTTCCTTGAAGTATAGTTGTTCCTTTTCATCCTTCTTCGTCTTGATTGCCGTGATCTGTCGATGATTGTTTTTGAATTCCGTCCAGTCGTCGTCGAGCGTCTTGAGCTTTTTTTTGAAATACTGCTCGGTTTTCCTGGATGGCCCATCCTTTAGATAATTCCTATATGATTTCTCGAGTCTTTCACGGACTTCAGTCTGTTGAATTATCAACGCGTCCATTTTGATTAGTAAGTTATCTTAATTGAATCACGATCCGGCTCGAAGGACCAAATGTTCAAAACTAACAATTTAAGTTCTGACTCTAAGAGAAAGGTGCCGGAAGGGTGTGATCCAAATGAAAGATAGACCTTTTCACTAATCAATTTCTTCCTTATATTTATTAAAACTTCAGATTTTTTACAATTCTACCTCTAAAATTCAATATAATTCGCTGAGTTTAATTTATTTATTTTATATTAATTTTATGTCTTTTAAACTTCCTTCAAGGTATTAAGTTATTTGAGTTATTTGATTTATTTATTATATTGCTCGTTCTATTTTTCCGCCAAATTGCCTGGTTTGTATGTTGATTTTTTCTACTCTCTTCTGCCCTTGGATGTTCTGAAATGTTGGTTTGGAGCCTGATACGCCGTGTAGTGGGTGGTAGGTGTACTTGAAGCGATGTCTGGAATTATAATTTCAATGGTTATTTGTTGTGGTCCAACGACCTCTATGGTGGAGATGCTGACTCAAGCTCGTCAGCGGATCTCGTATAGGATAAAGGAAAAAAACCTTCAACTCGGGTTTTTTCCTATCTGTTATAGCTTACTGACTCAAGCTCGTCAGTATGGATATGATGAAGGGATCTCAGCTCAATCCCTTGAATTAATGATTGAAATCACCTTTAATAAAATTCTCAAACTCGAATTTTATTGAAGTCTTCGAAGCTCAAGCGCGCTTGAAGATCTTGAAGTGATCTGCCGAACTCTGGCCGTCTGCCGGTATTTATCTGCATCTCTAACAATAAAATTGGTGGGGAACCTTGATTTGGTGTACATAATCTTCGGTTCATGTAGTTGCTTCTCCTTCACGCCTTTAGACGTCAAATGGAGCTGTCATGGTGGTTGGGTAAGTATGATTTCGTATCGTATTATTTATCAAATTTTAATTTTTAATTTGTTTTTAGTTATTCCTTTTGGCGCTGGTGGGGCTCTTCTGGAGGCGGAGTTTTATGTAGTGTTGGCAGGTAAGTGTTCCTTGTGGAACTTGTTTTTGATGTTATTGATTGTTTTTGTTTTCAAAATTTTCAGAATGCCGACGGGATTTTGACTTCTGCGGGTTTAAGTAAGGATTGCTTATTTTTGGACTGATGGACGCTCCTTTGGTTTTTTAGTCACGAAGGGAAGTATTTTAACATGTTTACCTTTTATATACTCATAAATTTAGTTTTTCAGGAACAATAATGTTTTCTTGGCGGACGTTGTTTTCATCCCCTGGCTGCTTTTGTGAAGTGTTTTATTATATGTAGTTAGTGATCAAATTTTGTTTTATGTTAAAATAATAAATTGTGTTCTTTTTTCGTGTGCTGAATTTGTGTTTTTTATTTTGGATACCTTTTATCCTTTTAGGTGACGGATGGAACACCGCCATCTTGATTTTTGTACAAAATTGTCAGATTGCATTGTCACGGGAGCTCAATGTGTGGGCAAAATTTCATAAGAGTCGGTTCAGTAGAAGTAGACGAAAAAGCTGTCGCAAGATTTGAACCAAACAAATATACGAGGTGAAGCTAAATAAAACCATTAAAAAATGGAATTATACATCAAACCAGTATAGCGTATAATCCTCAGCAGAATGGTTTAGCTGAACGTGCAAATCGATCTGTGATAGAAAAGGCACGATGTTTATTAATTGATGCAAACCTTACCAAAAGGTTCTGGGCAGAGGCAGTTAACACCGCGGTGTATCTATTAAATCGGTGTCCGACAACTGCTCTAAAAAATATGGTACCAGAACAGGCCTGGACTGGCATTTTACCTGATTTATCAAATTTAAAAATTTTTGGATCAAAAGTTATGGCACATATTCCAAAAGAAAAAAGGAAGAAATTTGATGCAAAATCTCAAGAAGGTATTTTCATAGGATATCTTGATACACAAAGAGGTTACCGGTTATATAATGAAAAACAAGACAAAGTTTTTTCATCAAGAGATGTAATATTTATTGAAGAGTCGTGTGAAATAAATTCTAAACAGCAAACTAAAGCTAATTACTTACCTTTATTTTTAGAAGATCTACCTGAAAAGGAAATTGAAGAGGATAAGAATCAAGTGGGAGATAGTAATAGTGATTCTTATGAGTGCATATCTGACAGCAATAGTAATTATAAAGAGTGTACATCCTCAGATTTTTTGACACCGACTCAAGGACAGTCATCTAAAACTGAACTATTAGAAAAATCTCAACAAGAAGTTAGACGTTCAGAGCGCAAACGGGTTCCTAAGCAGTTACCGGACTTTACTTATAATGTAGCAGAATATTCACCAGATCCGTCATCAATTGAAGAGGCCTTAAATAGGCCAGATGCTCATTCTTGGAAATCGGCTATGGATGAAGAATTTTCATCTTCAATTGAGAATGACACTTGGACATCCGTAGAGTTACCAGCAAACAAAAAGGCACTTCAAAATAAATGGGTATTCAAGACGAAGAAAAATTTGGATGGTACGACCCGCTACAAAGCAAGATTGGTAATAAAAGGTTGTTCTCAGAAAAAAGGAATTGATTACCAAGAAACTTTTGCTCCTGTGGTGAAGTATAATTCGTTGAGGTATCTATTCGCTGCGGCTGTACAACATAATCTCGAAATTGAGCAAATGGATGCAATAACCGCATTTCTACAAGGTGATCTGGAGGAGGAAATTTTCATGGAGCAGCCTCAAGGTTATAAGAATGACACAAGAGTGTGCAAATTAAATAAATCCATTTATGGGTTAAAACAAGCTAGCAGATTGTGGAATATAAAACTTCATAAAGTACTCATCGATGCTGGAATGAGAAGATCTAGAGTAGACAATTGCGTGTACTATACAGGAGATAAGAAAAACAAATTATACCTTGCTGTATATGTGGATGATCTATTAATTTTCAGTGACAACGAAGATGAAAAAAATCGTGTTAAAAGTAAATTGAAAAAGGAATTAAAAATTAAAGACATTGGACAGATAAAAAATTTCTTAGGTTTTCGAGACACTCGTGATAGGAACAATAATAAACTGTGGTTGGATCAAGAAGAGTATATACATCAAATATTACATCGATTCAACATGAGCGATAGTAATCCGGTTTCAACTCCAATGGATCAAAATGTCAAGCTAAGTGCATCAATGAGTCCTCAAGATGAAAAGGAACAAAAGGAAATGGAAAATATACCATATCAGGAAGCAGTAGGTAGCCTCCTGTATATCGCACAGTGCACAAGGCCCGACATATCGTACCCAGTTAATTTAATGAGCAGATACAGTAGAAACCCTGGTAAGCAACATTGGTCAGCAGTAAAACGTATATTTAGGTACCTTAAAGGAACATGTTCATTTAAATTAGAATATGGAAAATCAGATGACGACGCAATTCGTGGTTACAGTGATGCTGATTTTGCATCTGACTTGGATAAGCGAAAGTCAACGACAGGATACGTGTTTTTCAAAGGGAAATCAGTCATAAGTTGGAACACACGGAAACAACAAACTGTTGCCTTATCCACAACGGAAGCTGAGTACATGGCTCTATCTTCAGCTACACAAGAAGGAACATGGTTAAAAGGACTAGAAGATGAACTCCTAGAAAAAGGAAACACTATGATACTCATCTACTGCGACAATAACAGCGCAATACATCTATCATCCAACGATATGTTTCATCCAAGAACGAAACATATTGATATTAAGCACCATTTTATTAGGGAAAAAATGGAAGAAAAAACAATAAAAATCCTACCAATCTCAACAAAGGATATGATTGCAGATTTATTAACAAAAGGATTGGTAAGAGATCAACATAACTCACATTGCAACAATTTGAATTTAAGATTTGTAGAATTTAAAACTTAATGTTAATTGGAAATTGAATTTGTGAATTTGAATTGTTTTTTTGAATTTTTAGTTTTATTAATGCAATATTAATTTAGTGGGAGTGTTGAAATGAAGTAATTAACATTGCCATTAGTTAACAGATGGCGCCCCACTGTAATTATCTTGTATGTTGAATAAAGACCTTCTTCTTGGTAGAACACTCAAAGTAAGCGCATGTGTTTTTCTTGATTCCGCTCTTCTTCCTTTCAGAAATACCTCAAGAAGTCTCAACAACATCTAGTTTGAATATTTTGTCTAATTCTTTTTTAACCTCGTCTCTTATTTTATACGGTATTTTCCTGGCAGCACTTACATATTTCGAATTTTGGGTGTGGGATTAAGTCGATATCGTATACGAAGTTTTTTAGTTTTCGCAGTCCATTGAATATGTTATCGCTAAGATCGATGCTCCACATTCGTTCGATTAGTTTTAATTTTTCGCATGCATTTGCCCTAATATGGGTTTGATATTTTCTTTAACTATTTTAAATATTATTGTCTTTTCCTTGTTATTTATTTTGCATTTGATGTGGGCTTCACCTAGTACGTATACTTTGTGGCCACTGAAGGAGAGTAATGTTTTGATTTTGCATGTTTCAATTTTGATATCATTATTCTGTATTATTCTTAATGGTAATACATTGCACTGGGCCCCTGTGTCCATTTTCATTTTATATTTTGATTTATTTATTAATACTGGTATTGACCATGGTTCATTTTTGGTGTGTTCTTCCTGTACAGTGTAAACAAGCCCTATTGAACATTCGTCTGATGACGTTTCGTTATCTGGTTTTTCTATTGTATATATTGGTTTTTTCCTGCGATCTTTGTTGAAATCTTTTTGTTGATTGTTTTTGATGAAATATGACGAACTGGCGAGGTAAAAAGAAATACAACTCTTCACTATTAGATTCGGAACAAGAAGAAGGTTTTATTCAATATAATACACAAGGTGGAATGACATCTTGGTGTTGCCATACAAGCTCAATTCAATTCAATTTTTAACACACCCACTAGCAACTTACAATGATATTTACATTATTATTATTTTTGACTTAAGCCACAATTCATAGAACAAAATTTATGTTTCGTGAATGTTACTGGCTTCGTAAGGAAATCAGCAGTCATATTTTCAGTTGCAATGTGTTCAATATTGATGTTTCCATCAGTTACTTTTTCACGCACGAAGTGATGACGCACATCTATATGTTTGCTTCTAGGTTTATAAGCATTTGTTTTGGCCAAACAAATTGCACTTCTGTTATCACAAAATTTTTTTATGGCTCCCTTTCGTACCGGTTGTAGCTCTTCCTCCAGTTGCAGTAGCCACATGGCTTCTTGCGTCGCTGCTGACAGACTCATATATTCGGCTTCGGAAGATGACAGCGCAATTGTTTGTTGTCTGCGACTGTTCCAAGAGATAGCGGCGCCATTTTTCGTGAAGACGTATCCTGTGCAGGATCTCCTTTCAGTATTATCTGATGCCCAATCAGCATCACAAAAACCAATCACTTTGGAATTATGATTACGGGAGAAATAGAGTTTGACATCCTTAGTACCCTGCAAATATCTAAAGATACGTTTAACTGCTAACCAGTGTCTCTTACCAGGATTATTGTTGAAACGTCTAACTTCACCAACTGCATACGCAATATCCGGTCGTGTTCCTTAGGCTAAGTACAGGAGACTGCCGACTGCTTCTTGATAAGGAATTTCTTTCATTTCTTCCTTTTCGTTTTCGCTTTTGGGTGACATTTCCTGAGATAATCTTTCGCCTACTGTAGCAGGACTTCTTGTTGGTTTACTATCTTGCATGCCAAACCGAACGAGAATTTCATTGATGTACTTCTTTTGATCCAGGTATATGCCAGATTCACTTCTGCTTATATGAAGACCAATACAGTCCTTCATCTTAAATTTTTTCATTAGTGTTGTCTTAAGATCATTTTTCAACTCATCATTATTTGATAGAATAACAAGGTCGTCCACGTAAATGGCCACCAAGACCATATAACTTTCTATTCTTTTATAAAAAATACATGGGTCGACGTGAGATTGACTATAACCGGCTGAAGACAATGTTTCATTTAATTTCAAATTCCACAGCCTACTTGACTGTTTAAGTCCATAAATAGATTTTCTTAATTTACAAACTCTCCCTGTGTTGTCATTAAATTCCTCAGGTTGTACCATATATATTTCTCTGTCTAAATCTCCTTGAAGAAAGGCTGTTACTGCGTCCATTTGTGAAATTTCTAAGTCATATTCCGCAGCAATAGAGATGAGATATCTAATTGACGCATATCGTACAACTGGAGAGTAAGTTTCCTCATAATCCACTCCCTTACTTTGGCTACATCCTCTAGCAACTAGTCTTGCTTTGAAATGCAAGGTGTTTCCTTTAATGTCCGTTTTCCTTTTAAAAACCCATTTACACGTTAGTAATTTTTTATCTGGTGGTAATTCGCATAACGTCCAAGTTTCATTTTCAATCAATGAATCAATTTCATTTTTCATAGCCTTTTTCCATTTCGCTGCTTCACTACCTTTCATAGCGGCTTCTACATTGGGCGGTTCATTTTTTTCATTCGATTCTACATATTGGTAAGTAATGTAATCTTGATAAGTTTTAGTTTTAGGAACTCGACTCGATCTTCTAATAACGTTATTTTGATTATCCGAGACACCTTCAGAAGGTGAGTAACTTGCATCATCTTGAATATTATTAGAAACTTCATAATTGTCACCATTATCCTCCACAGCTACATCATTGTTAATCTTTCTCTCAAAAACTTCCACGGCACCTATGGCAAGATTTGAATCTTCAATTTCGACAGTAGTTTTAGGATTATTATCCCCCACTGAATGTGAATTCGTTGAATTCTGATTAATTTCAATTAAGGCATTTGAATCATTCTTTTCTTCCAGGAAAATGACATCTCTGCTATGAACTATTTCATATGTATCTGGATCAATTAATCGATAACATTTCATATTCTCACCATATCCAACAAATGTCATTTGTCTCGACTTTTTATCCCATTTCTTTCTTTTGACTTTCGGTATATGTACCATGGCATTACATCCAAATATTCTTATATGAGATAAATTTGGCTTCTTACCTGACCAAATTTCTTCTGGTGATTTAAAATGTAATCCAGATGAGATACTTCTATTTATTAAATAAACCGCAGTATTAACTGCTTCTGCCCAATATTTTACATCCAATTTTCCTTCAAATAACATACATTTGGCCTTTTCGACAACTGTTCTGTTCATTCTTTCAACTAACCTGTTTTGCTCTGGTGTATATGGTGTTGACTTCTGATGAATTATACCATGAGTTTTTAAAAATTCTGAGAATTCTTTTTGATGGAAATAACTTTTAGTTACGACAAATAAAAAAGAACATAACCTGATGGAAATAACTTTAGGTTTAGATAAAATAAAAAGAACACTATTACAACTGATATTTATTGTAGAAAAGTAACATAAGTAACATGTCTTTACGGTGCTAAGGTTTACAAGGAAGTGAGGTTAATACAATACAAAAATGATATAATAGTTACAAAGGTACTGCCATATATATTCACAGGGTGATCTAAATCACTGGGAATGCCATTTTCTAACACTTACCCCGTTTATGATTAGGTTGAAAAGTTGAGTCGAGGTTGAGTTGAAATTTCGACCACCGTATATGATTCCGAGTTGAGTTCACTTTGGGTTGAAATCGAGTTGAAATGACATCAAAACATAACATCTTTTTGTTAATTCTTTTTCTATATTTCTGACTTCCTCTACAGTTTTCCATTAAAATGATAAAGGGAATTTTGTTCCTGCATTATTTCTAGCATAGTTTTTGTTTCCTGATGCTCCAAAACATTTCTTTTAGCCATTGTCAAAATTAAATTTCCTCTATTTTTACATATACAGTTAATATAAAATAACTAACGCGCTACAAAAACACCGAACACAAAACTAACGCCGAAGGCAAACTTCACGAATGGTAAACAAACAAAAAAAATGTCACTTCAACCCAATTTCAACTCAACCCGCGTTTATGAGGCGAAATTTCAACTCGACCGAGGTAGGAGAGCTGAGTTGGGTTGAGTGGACCAATTTCAACTCGATCCGCGTTTATGACTGGGTTCAACCTGGGTTGAACCTAGTCATAAACGGGGTAACTTTTGAGCAAAATTCAGTGCCGTTGTCCGACCTTAATATCTTGATCTTTTTATTCAGTTGATTTTCAGCCATAACCTTAAAGTTCTTAAAATGTTTAAAAGTTTCGTTTTTATTTTTGAGAAAGTAGACGAATACCTTTCTACTAGTCATCAACAAATAATAAAAAATACCTTGCCCCACCAATAGAATGGCTTTCCATGGGTCCATACAAATCAGTGTGAATAACTTCCAATAGCGTTGATGCTCGTTTGCCTTTTGTTTTAAAAGGGAGTCGAGTTTGCTTTCCTTCGCAACATGACGCACAATTATTTTTATTTTCAATTTTATCGGTAAATTTAATTCTATATACTGCACCGTTTTTCATTTTATTTAGATCGATATCATTTATATGCCCTAATCTTCTGTGCCATAATTTACCCGATGAAACTTCATTTGACGTAGTTAAACAATGATTTTTCCTTTTTAAATTTAATTTGTACATGTTGCCTTCTTTTACAGCGGTTGCTATTAACTCACCATATCTATTCAAAATTTTACAACCATTGTCATCAAAAATCACCTTATTCTGATTTTTTACCATTTCAGCTACCGAAATTAAGTTTGTAGACAATTTTGGGACGCATGACAGATCTCTTACTTTCACTTCAACTGGATTTTTATTAATCCAAGTAACCATGTTAATATCACCCGAGCATACGATCGGAAGTGAACCATCATTTGCCATCAAAACGCGACTATCAGTTGAAGGTTTTTTATTTATTAACCATTCCTCATTAACAGTAAAGTGGGATGAAGCTCCTGAGTCCACATACCAATCATTTTTGTTAAAACTGCCAGTTAAAAACACAGCACTAAATGCATTTTCAGTCTGTGACAATAACACACCTTTTTTATTCCTTTTAAAACAATTTTTTGTTTATGGCCATATGCACCACATTCAAAACACTTTAGATTAGTTTTGCTGCCTTTTCTAAATGTTTTCCCGCTAAAAGCAATTTCATCACTGTCATTTAGGTTAGGTTCGTAATCGAGCAATTTGTTTTTAATGACGTCTGATGTGATTGCTATTAAAGAATGCTCAATCGCCATAATCATAGGAGTAAATCTTTCTGATAAACCAGCCAATAACAATGAACCTATCCATTCTTCTGTGATATCAAAGCCAATGCCTCTTAATTTTTGAGATGTTTCCATTATATGTGTCACATAATTTTGCATCGATCCAAAATTTTCCAATCTAGCCGATATTAATGATCGCAATAATTTGATTTTTCTTGTGCAGCCAGAATCATCAAACAGGTTTTTTAGTTTTTTCCATAACTCTAGAGCAGTAGTTGCTTCCTTTATGTGAACGTATAGTGAAGGATCAATTGATAGAATTAATCTTGATTTCGCCTGATTAACCTTTTTTACGTCCTCTTCAGTGCCTTTTATGCATTTATCCAAGTCATCCAGAATTAATACATTTTCCATTGCGAACATCCATTGCTGATAATTCTCTCTACCCTTGAGCTTGGGTACGCTCGCTAGAAAATTGTTATTCAAAGCCATTTTTATTCTCTTGAGAAGTTAATTATACTTAGCCTTACGAAAAAACACTTTCTGCTTCCTATAATTTATATGTAAAACTTCAAAAAAGGGCGTCGCCTGGGCCCATAACCTGATAAAATATGACGAACTGGCGAGGTAAAAAGAAATACAACTCTTCACTATTAGATTCGGAACAAGAAGAAGGTTTTATTCAATATAATACTCAAGTTGGAATGACATCTTGGTGTTGCCATACAAGCAGGGCCGGCGGTTGGAGTTCAGCCCGAGTGGGTAGTTGGCCGGGTTAGTGATATATGTATATAGTTGGCCCGAAGGGGTATATATAAGAAAAACGGGTAAGATTTAAAAATAAATAAAAAAAATTTAACTTCGAAATAAAAGCGGTGAAACTCTTTATATTTAATTAAAAATAAAAAAAAACCCTTATTTGCGTAACGCAGACGGTACTGCGCTTTGTATGGGCCGAAATAAACTTATTTAATAGTCTTTCTAGATCAAGCTTATAAGTGATGACAGACTAAAGCTCAAAACAGAATTGCGACTGCGACGGCCGACGGCCGACTGCAACTGCGATTTATGTCATATTTGGACGGAGCAGCTAATGTGTAACGAAATTGCAACCGCAACTTTTATTGAGACGTGACGTTTTGCATATCCAAAAATTGTGTTTGAAAACAATTATGTTTTGTACGCCGACTTCGATTTTGCGGCGCAGTGCCGCTGCAGTTGTAATTTCGTTATACAACGTTGTTTTACACTTGCGCTAAACGACCGACTTCGCCGTCCGCCGTCGCAGTCGCAAATTTGTTTTGACCTTAAAGGTGTAATAGGGCCATCGAATTGAGCCGATCATGCAGCATTATTGTTCTTAAATAACTCTTAAATCGACATAAAAAAGAAAAACTTCTGTCATTAGGACATGAAGATTCTGGCATTGTAAGCTCATCAACCCAGGCTTAATAATGTAGGTACACTTAGTAACAAGTATATCTGTCGAAACTTCCTTACATACACTGTAAACTCAAGTGTTTAGCTGCTAAACACTTAAAGCGTTTAAATCGTTGTAGACGAAATTTAAACAATTAGCGGCGTTTAATGAGTAATTATTTAAGTGTTTAATTAGCAAACGATTGTAATGTGTTTTTGGTCATGAATAATACAAATTATGTTGATAGAACTATTAATCAATACTATATTAAAACATAATACTATCATTCCAAAAGGTGAAAAAAAACCAAAAAAAAAAATCCTTTTGAGTTAAACACGATTATTTAATTAACGCACTTTTATACCTGTGACACATATACCATCATAATGAAAGTAACCTTCATTGGGGGGTAAAATCGAACCGTCACCTCCTCGTGGGGCCCCCTGGATAACCAACTAACGACGGTAGTCTACCAAGCCAAGATGTAAATGCATCGTGTCGAGGGCTGCATGGCAGTGGGTAGTGTTTCACTGTCTCAAACGATCTCCTCTGGTACCGGGCGCACCCAGTTGTATATAGCCTTATCCTGATAAGGAGGCTCTGTCAGGATGGACCTCCTTTTCCTGCCGTACTCGTGGGACTTTTATGGACCAAAATTTTAAAAAAACAGACGAAGATGGAGGTTGTGGGTCTGATGCTATAAGCATCAGCTCAGAGCTGGAGAGGGAACTCCTAGGAGGTACCTCGTCCAGCACAGAAGCTTCGGCTTCTCAATCATCAACAACAATGCCCCAGGCAGCTGGCGGCAATGTTGTTGAAGAAATAACTGCCAAGGTTGTCGGTATGACCGTGCAGCCTAGCAGGAAGAAATCTGGCGCTGCCAAAAGGAAGAGGGCCAAGGCAAGTAAGGCTGCAAGGGAATCAGGGAGCTCCACGGAGCACACCAGAGTCCCGCATTTGCAACTTTCTTCCCAACAAACCGAAGGCAGGACAGTGGTACCGGGGGGCTCCAAGGAGCGGACCCAGACAACCACTGCACTACCAAAAGTTTGTGGACCCACCAAATTGGCAGCACCAGCTCCCACATCTTCTGGAGGGCAATGTCGCATGTCGGACCCAACTGATGCACTGCCGAAACGGCAGCGATCAGAGGAGTCTCCGGCTGGGCAGGGACCCCAGAAGAAAAAAAGGAGGGAACAACAGGAACCTTCATACCGGGACAAGTTGGCTGGGATCACCATGGCAGTGGTCCTGGAAAACTATCCCGAAGGCAAACTGACGGAGGAGCAATCCTCCTCTATTTGCGACTCCATCTTGACTGAGGTGGACAAAAGCCTTAAAGGCGATTGCTCACCTCAGTTTTTGGGTGTAAAGGCGGCAGGGGGTCTTATTAAGATCACCTGCGCCAACGATGGTACCAGCCAATGGCTGACGAAAGCTGTCGCCAGACTGCAGGTTTGGGAAGGGTGCAATCTCAAAGTACTCGAGGAGAAGGACCTTCCCAAATTTAAAAGGATCGCATTCTGGGTTCCTAACGATGTTAGGGAACCGGAACAGGTGCTTAGCAGGATGGCGATACAGAACCAGCCAATTGAGGTGACCTTCTGGCAGGTGATGGGCAGGAAGGTTGACCAGAACGGTCAAACTCTTGCCCTTAGCATTGACGAGAGGTCGCTCACGCAGCTAAAAGAGCAGGGCATGTCCCTATTCTACGGCTTCGGCCGAATAAAAGTCAAAGAAATTGGCATAAAAAAGGAGGCTCCTGCTGGCTCACAGCAGCAAGAACAACCACAGGATGCGGGTGGTACAGTGCAACCTGCAACATAGTAGGGCTGCCTCGGCAGTCCTTTGCAGGGTGCTTGCCACCCAAGCTGTAGACGTGGCTCTTGTACAAGAGCCATGGGTTAACAACGGTGCTATACAGGGCCTGCGGGCATCCGGCTACATCATTGCATGCAGTGATGTGGACGGAGACCCTCGGACCTGTATAGTTTACAATAAAAACACCAACTGCTTCCCTCTCACAGATAAATCGTCGAGAGACTTGGCAGTGGTGAAGATACAGATTACCAGGGGGGGTAGCAAGAGCATGATTATTTTATGCTCAGCTTATCTCCCCTACGACTCAAGGGACCCACCATCATCCAAAGAACTCAAGGATATCGTGGGTCACTCGAACAGGAGCGGTCTGCAGATCATCGTAGGATGTGATGCGAACGCCCATCATGATGCCTGGGGCAGTAGCGGAGTGAACAAGAGGGGCGAGTACCTTTTTGACTACCTCTTAACTACTAACCTGGATATATTAAATCGCGGCACGGATCCTACCTTCGACAACGGTAGGAGACGTGAAGTTATAGACATCACGCTGGCCACTCAACACGTTGCTACTTACGTGAGTGACTGGCGGGTGTCAGATGAGCCATCGTGCTCAGACCACAAACACATTCACTTTATGGTGGGTGAGTCTTTGGAAAGAGTGAGTGCATATAGGAATCCCAGATATACAAACTGGGCAGACTTTCGGGGCGAACTCAGTAGCGTACTGAAGGGTTCCATGCACTCAATCAAATCTACGATGGATGTGGAACTATCCGCGGACTTCCTTACGGAGGCGGTTACTGCTGCTTACAACAATAACTGCCCCCTTCTGATGAGGACGCGTAACAGGAAAACTCCATGGTGGAATAATGAGCTCTCCAAGTTGAGATCCGCTACGAGGAAGCTATTCAACGCAGCCAAAAAGAGCGGCAACTGGGAGAGCTATAAAAGCTCGCTAACCACCTATAACAGGGCGATCAGAAGAGCAAAAAGAAACAGCTGGAAGAATTTCTGCGAGAGTATCGAAGACATTCGAGACTCAGCAAAAATCCACAAAGCTTTATTAAATGGCATATCGGGAAATCTCGGATCTATTAAGAGAACCGATGGCTCTTTTACACAGTCTAGGGAAGAAACTTTGATAACATTGCTCCAGGCACACTTCCCAGGCACAACCATTTATTCAAATGGGAATACAGCTCCCTCTGGGCAACTAACAGGCCCACTTTCTAAAGTGACCAAAGCTGCCTGGACAGAAGCAAACGCCGTGTTTAATCACGAAGCAATTAGGGAGGCGATTGGATCGTTCAAACCATACAAGTCCCCTGGAGCAGACCGGATCTATCCCATTATGTTACAGAAGGGCTGCGACCTAGTCACTCCCTTTTTATGCAAAATATTCAGGGCTTCCTTCGCACATGGTTATATCCCATCTGTCTGGAGGAACGTCAACATTACATTTATACCCAAGCCAGGGCGTTCGGATTACACCTCGGCTAAGGCCTTCAGGCCGATAAGTCTCTCGTCTTTTGCCTTGAAGACAATGGAGAAAATTGTCGACAGGGTGATAAGGGAAACTTGTCTTCAACGCCAACCACTAAGCTCCTATCAGCATGCGTACCAGGCGGGCAAGTCCACTGAGACAGCACTGCACAATCTGGTGCTCAGGCTGGAAGGCGCAGCACTAAACAAAGGAGTTGCGCTGGCGGCTTTCCTCGATATCGAAGGAGCCTTCGACAATACATCCTTTGATACTATAGCTAGGGCTCTAAGTAGAAGAAGTCTAAGTAGCACTTTCTGCGACTGGATCGACTCTATGCTGAGAACTCGCAAACTAATGATTTCTCATGTTGAGGGGTCTCTGGAGGGCACTATAGCAAAAGGTTGTCCGCAGGGAGGAGTTTTATCCCCACTTCTGTGGTGCCTTGTTGTAGATGAACTCCTGGAACTACTCAACGGCCACAACTTTTTCGCCCAAGGCTACGCAGACGATGTCGTCATCGTAGTAACGGACGAAACTGAAGGAGCCATGTCAAGACGTCTGCAGCAGGCACTAGATCTAGTATCTAGTTGGTGCGACAGCGTAGGACTAAAAGTCAATCCCGACAAAACTATTCTGGTTCCTTTTACCAGGAAACGATCACTACCGGGGCTTTCGGAACCGACACTCGCAGGTAGAACTATAGGCTTTTCACAACAAGCCAAATATTTAGGAGTGACGCTAGATGCCAAGCTCAACTGGAACCAGCACAGAACGCGCAGATCCCTGTGGCCTTGCCGCAGAGCTTGTGGCTCCACATGGGGTTTGCAGCCGAAAACCATGTACTGGATATACACCACCATCGTCAGGCCCATGGTAACTTATGGAGCCTTAGTATGGTGGCACAGAACGGCGCTTAAGGGTTTCATAACCAATTTGTGCAAAATTCAAAGAATGGCCTGCCTTTCCATCACTGGAGCCATCCGCACTTCCCCGACGGCAGCACTGGAGACTCTCCTCAATCTGGTACCACTCCACCTTGAGGTAGAGAAATCTGCGATAAACGCGGCGCTGCGGCTGAAAGCGAATGGCTATCTGGGCGCTGGTCTCGAGCGAGGACATTCTACAATTATCAACATTATAGAAGGGATTTCGGAAGCGGGGATGCTCTCCGATTGCATGCCTTTCAAAATCTCAAAATTCAAGCAACCCTCTGTGCACATACAAGACAGGCTAACCTGGACCTTTCCTAAGGTATCGCCGGGTGGACTAGTATGGTACACGGATGGCTCCAAAACAGAGACAGGTGTGGGCGCCGGAATCTGGAGTGAAAGCCCCAGATTCAGCAGAGCGATAAGCTTAGGCACCCTAGCAACTGTCTTCCAAGCAGAGGTGTACGCTATATTGGCATGCACTCATGAGAACTTAAGAAGGGCCTACCAAAATAAACGGATTTTTATCTTCTCTGATAGCCAAGCGGCAATTAGGGCGATAAGGTCCCGTAGAACCAAGTCTAAATGAGTTTGGGACTGCCAACGTGCTCTAGGTGAGCTGGGCGTTCTCAATCAAGTCACCCTTGTCTGGGTCCCGGGGCACCGGGGCTTTAAAGGCAATGAAAAAGCGGATGCCCTAGCTAAACAGGGCTCTGACACTGCATTCATCGGTCCAGAGCCGGCTATCGGAGCACCTACCAGCTTGCTGCGAAGGGCCCTAGCCGATCGGACTTTGATGAAACATACTGAACGCTGGAGGTCCGCGCCTGGACTGGCCAACTCTAAGCGGTTCCTTCCTGGGCCGTCTCCTAACACGGCCAAAGAATTGTTAGGGCGCAGTAGAAACGATGTCAGGACACTTGTTGGCTTGATCACCGGACACTGCGCCCTAAATTACCACTTATGGAGGATAGGGAAAGCGGAGGACCCCACCTGCAGGCTATGCCTGGAGGAGGATGAGTCTGCTCTCCACGTCCTCTGTGAATGCCCCGCAATAGCGAGGAGCAGGGTTTCTTTATTCGAGGAGTCCCTGCTCGATTATTCAAGTCTAAGCGACAAGCCACTAGGCAGACTGCTGAACTTGTTCAAGCGGTCTGGCCTAAAAATATGAGGTATAGGGGTGTAGTACAATAGGCCAAATGAATGGCCGCAGTACCTATGGACCCAGTACCTCCCACGAAAAAAAAAAAAAAAAAAAAAAAAAAACCTTCATTGTCGTGGCAAAAACCCACCATAATGAAAGTCCAAAATGAAAGTATTTTACTTTCATTTGGACTGTAATTTCGGTTAAGTGACATCTGTTGGAAAATTGGAAACTACATTTTAAAATAAAATAATGTGATTTCACGTTAGTTAAGCAACAATTTGCAAGGATATTTTCTTTACTACTTTAAAAAATATTTTTTTAAATATTCCAAATTAAAACAGCTTAAAATTAAAGCAAAAAACACGCAGGTTTATATCCTCACTTGATATGCCAGATGCAAATGAAAGTAAAGTGTAATGTGTCACCCCATCATTTCCTTGACCATCATAATGAAAGTTACCATCATAATGAAAGTATAGTGTGTCACAGGTATTATTATTAATATTAACATAGAGACAAGTGCACAAAGCATCTTCTGACCGCACGAACTTTTGACAGAACAGGAAGTTACAGGGTTAGACAAAATATATGTTTCCGTGCGTCAGTTCTACCAACGTATACAATCTGAAGCTGGTAAATATTTCAATACTCCTACCATTTAAAAGCTTCAATACATGATAATTCATTTAACAACAAAATTACAAAAATTAAGATTTTCAAATTAATCAAGGAAATTAACGTTATTATGTTCAGGATAATTCAACTCAAAATAATTAATTCAACTTAAAATAATTACAAATTGCATTTAGTATTTCTTAATACCTAAGTTGAAAACTAACTTATTAAATTGATCTCGAGGAATTGGCTTCGTCAGTAAGTCTGCAAGTAGATTTTTAGATGGTATGTAGGCGACATCTATTGTTCCATCGTCTAACTTTTCGCGAATGTAGTGGTATTTGATATCTACGTGCTTGGTCCTTTTGTGATAGACTGGATTCTTCACAAGACAAAGCGCTGCCTGGTTATCTATCATAATCCTCGTGGGTTCTTGAATTTCTTCCTTAACATCCATCAGGAGTTGGCTAATCCATGACACTTCCCTTGTTGATTCTGATTCAGCAACATATTCTGCCTCAGTACTGGACAGAGAAACTGTTTTTTGAAGTTGGCTTGACCAGGTCACTGCTCCATGTGACATCATGCAAACGTATCCAGATGTAGAGCGGGGTTTGTCCAGGTCATTTCCATAGTCGGAGTCGGAGTAAGCTAGAAGAGGGATTGACGATCCTCTTCTGTATTCAATGCCAAGATCTATGGTTCCTTTCAAATACTTTATTATTCGTTTTACGGCATTCCAGTGTCCTAAATCGTGATTCGACGTGTATCTGCTTACTTGATTGGTGGCATACATTATATCAGGTCGTGTGACAAGTGCTATAAACATAAGTGACCCGACTGCTTCTCTGTAAGGAAAAACATCTTCACAAGTTGCCGAATCGTCTGGTCTTGTGAGTCTCGCTTGTGGATCAGCTGGAGTACTGATAGTAGCAGCATCTTGAAGTTTAAACTTGTCGATTATCCTTCTTATATAACTGGCCTGATGAATAAATATTCGACCATTTACCTCATCATATATGATTTCCATCCCAATAAAATGTTCTGGCTTGCATGTAGTTAGTTCAAATTTGTTCCTCAATTTGTTTACAAGATTGTCTATATTGGATTGGTTTGTAGACATAATGAGACCATCATCCACGTACAATATGAGTACAATGAATGAGTCTGCTGTACTCTTCATATAAACGCATTTATCGGCATTCCCTTGTTGAAATCATGAATTGAATGAATTTTATATTCCAGCATCGCGAGGCTTGTTTTAAACCGTATAAAGATCTCTACGAATTTTTCACTGATATTTGCTCCTTCCGGTGGAATCATGGATATGGTTTCTTGAAGATCTCCATGCAGAAATGCTGTCTTAACATCGAACTGAATGATTTTACAATTTCTATTTACTGCTAAACTCAAGAGTATTCTGATTGAGTCGTATCTCGTCGTTGGAGAGAAAATTTCTTCATAATCTATGCCTTTTGTTTGAGAAAAACCTTGAGCACATAGTCTGGCTTTGAAACGAGGTTTGTTTGAAGCTGAAGAATTTTTCACTTTGAAGACCCATCTGGATCCAATAGTCTTAATGTTGTCCGTTTTTGGCGTGAGCTTCAAGGTATTGTTTCTTTCCAGTGCATCGAGTTCCTCTTTGATAGCTTTTATCCAATCATTTGACTCTTTGGATTTCATTGCTTCCGCATAAGATTGTGGTTCATTGACTACAGTAAGGAATGCTGCGTATCTTGAAGGAAGGCGAATGTCGGCTCTGGCTCGAAGATCATAAGAATGAGTTTCGTTGTTCTGATTCTGATTAACAGTCTGGGAATCGCTATTCTGGTATGCTGCGTGATTATTTTCATCAGCATTGTCTTCAATTTGAATATCAGGAATATCTGCATTTAGGGTCTTATTGATTGAGCTGTCAATGTCTTCAAAAAATTGTAGCGGATCTAGAGCTCTTTTGTCACCAAAAGGTGTATTTTCGTCAAAGACTACATTTCTAGATACTTTAATCCTTTTTGTGATGGGATCAAATAATCGGTAATTGTCCGAGTTATTGTCATATCCTACAAACATTAATTTTCTTGACTTCTGGTCAAGTTTGGTCCTTTGACTTTCTGGGACATGCATGTATGCTGTACATCCAAACTTCTTGACGTGATTTAAGTTTGGCTTTCTTCGTGTAAACATCTCGAAGGGTGTTGTATCCTTTCTGGAGCTTGTCGGAGTTCTATTTAGTAAATATATAGCTGCGTGAACGGCTTCATCCCATAGAGGTTTTTGAACATTCATGGCGTTCATCATGGTTCTGGCACTCTCGACGACTGTACGCATTTCTCGTTCAATGCGTCCATTTTGTTGAGGAGTATACGGTGCTGTATTTTCTAGTGTAATGCCTTTGGCCTTTAAAAGATCCAAAAAATCTTTATTAATGTACTCCTTTCCATTATCACAATGTAAAACCTTAATTTTGTGACTAAATTGACTTTCCATCATTTTTGAGTACTCTTTGAAACGACTCAAAACATCAGATTTGTGCCTCATAGCGTAAATTGTTAAATAAGCTGATGAACTATCTTTAAACAGAACGAAATATTTGGCCCCGCCAATTGACTCTGTTGACATGGGTCCACAAACGTCGGAAAAAATACGTTCACCAATTTCTTCTCGTCTCACTTGTTTTGGAGGATGTGGAAAGCGATGTTGTTTACCAAACACACATGATTCACAGAGGAAATCCTCTTCAGATGTTATTGCAATATTATTTACTACACCCTTTTTTATCATATCACGAATGCGCTCAGAATTTACATGTCCAAGTCTTTCATGCCAGGCTTTTAAGGTGTCTTTTACAACGTTATTAGCTACGTGAATGACAGCAGTCTTAAATAGCATGCGATATAAATTGTTTCTATCTCGAATTGCAGTTGCAATCAACTTATTGTTATTGTAAATAATTGCTTGTCTTTCATTTTTAGTAATTGACCAGCCTTTCTTGGTCATAACTCCTTCAGAAAGTAAATTTCTTTTTAAATCTGGAACATAGAGAACGTTAGTAATTATAGATTCGTACCACTTATCTTTGATCAATTTTTGTATCTTAATTGATCCTTTTCCCTTGACAGGAAGTGACATATTATTTCCAAGAAGCACAGTTGTATTCGGATCAACTTCCGAAATGGTTAAAAAATAGTCAGCCCGAAACGTTATGTGAGCAGATGCTCCACTGTCCAGGATGTCGGTGTCTAGCACGTCCATTTCGTCATTTTTTGTCCAAATCTTCTTTGGTGGATCAAGTTCTGGTTTCTCCTCGGTTCCATGCGCAATATCGTAGATACCTTTTGCTCGAAGCGCACAATCAATTTGGAATCGCCATTGATTGTAATTATTTCCATCGAATTTATTCAATTTATTCAAGTCCAACTTGTTGAAATGAAGTAATTAACAGCTGTTTTCGATTTGCCACATTTATCTGATATTCATCACATATTCCTCACATGTCAAATCTCGTACTCACTTTTGCCTCACTTTTGTTCTGTCAAATTGTAACTGATTGCAAAAAGCAAATCGAACAGTCACTTATGTGATAAACAATAAAAATTTTATAAATTAATTTTCCATACACCGAGATCAAAGAAAATGTCTCTTCATAATACTTCCGCTGCTGAATATGAAATTATTACAAAATAAGATATTCAACCACAATAAATACATCAGTGCATAACTTCAAAATCACTTACTCAACTGATGTGATGAAAAAATATTTTTATCACATCACTTGGTTTTGTATCAGTTGGAAGCTGTCGCCATCTGTTGTAAAATAGGAACTGAACCGCCAAATCGAACAGCCATTTTCAGTGAAACTGAGGAAAATGTGAGGCATATCAGATAAATGTGGCAAATCGAAAACAGCTAACATTGCTATTAGTTAACAGATGGCGCCCCACTCAGCAGTCAATGTAATTATCTTGTATGTTGAATAAAGACCTTCTTCTTAGTAGAACACTCAAAGTAAGCGCATGTGTTTTTCTTGATTCCGCTCTTCTTCCTTTCAGAAATACCTCAAGAAGTCTCAACAGGTTATGGGCCCAGAGTGTATACTGGAAAGGAATTTAAATTTAAAAAGGAGTAGTTCAGTGTTTTTTTTGTAAAAAAAAAAACGAGAAATAACTCTCAGTGATTAAAAGTTTTTTATTATGAGTGGAATCATTTTGCCTGCAGTAGAGCGGCTGTCGGGGCGCGACAACTACAATGAGTGGGCATTTGCCATGAAAGCATTCCTAGAGCATGAAGACCTCTGGACCTGCGTAACAGGAGAGGATACTACAGAAAATGCCCTAGAAAAGGCAAAGAGGGATCTGAAAGCGAAGTCCAAGCTGATAATGATGGTCCATAATTCATCCTTCGTCCACATCAAAGAAGCAAAAACGGCTAAACAAGTTTGGGACAACTTAAAAACAGCCTATGAAGATTCAGGTCTAACTAGAAAGGTTGGATTAATGAGAAAATTAATCACCACTAAAATGGCGGACCATATTTCTATGGAAGACTACATTTCAGCCATTATGAATACAGCTCAAAAGTTGAACAACATCAAATTTGAGGTTAGTTCGGAATGGGTGGCTACGTTTCTTTTGGCGGGACTTCCAGAAAACTACGCACCAATGATAATGGCCATCGAGAGTTCTGGGGCAACCGTAGATGCAGATTACGTCAAAACAAAACTTTTGCAGGATACAAATCCCTTAGATGCAAGTAATGAAACCACAGCATTTCACAGCCAGAGTAAACAAAAACCAAAGAAGAATAAAGCAAGTGTAAGATGCTACAAATGCAATAATTATGGTCACTACGCTTCTGAGTGTAAAAAGTTCAGCAAGAAAACTTACACTAGAAAAGAAGAAAAATCACTTCTAGCACTTCAGACTGGAGGAGAACCTAGTTTATCATCGGATTGGATCATTGATTCTGGAGCCTCATCTCACATGTGCTCCAATTCTGACTGTTTCACAAGCATGAGAGAAACGCGTGAATGTAGACAGGTCATATTAGCTGATGGAAGTAGGATACCTGTTGAAGGAGTAGGAAAATGTCAAGAGACAATTTTATTAAATAAAAAAAGTGAACCGGTTGAAATTAATAACGTACTGTTTGTACCGAAATTGTCAAACAATCTTTTATCAATAAGTCAAATGACAAAAAATAAAAAAAAATCATTTTTGAGGAAGATAAGTGCCTTATTAAAGACTCAGATAATAGTTTAATTGCCAGTGCGTCTTTGTGCGGCGATGTGTATAGACTTAACCTAAGAAAAGAGGGAAAAGTATTTCTGACAAGTGAACATTTTTCCGAGTGGCATAAAAAATTAGGTCATATCAGTAGTGCATATATGAGAAAATTAGAAAAAATTTATAATTTAGACATGGCCCAAAATTATCAAGAAAAAAACTGTACAGTGTGTCTGAAAGGAAAACATGCTAAAACACCGTTTCCATCATCACCATCACCTTCAACAAATTCTAAATTGGAGCTGGTGCATGCAGATTTATGTGGTCCGATGGAGGTTAAATCGATTGGCGGTTCAAGGTATTTTTTCATACTGGTTGATGATTTTACTCATAAATATTTTGTTTATTTTTTGAGATCCAAAAATGAAGTTTTTATAAAATTTAAAGATTTCAAGAATTTTGTAGAGAATCAAACCAGTTGCAAAATAAAAACTTTGAGGACCGACAATGGAAGAGAATTTGTGAACAATAGCATGTCCGATTTCCTAAGAAAAAATGGAATTATACATCAAACCAGTATAGCGTATAATCCTCAGCAGAATGGTTTAGCTGAACGTGCAAATCGATCTGTGATAGAAAAGGCACGATGTTTATTAATTGATGCAAACCTTACCAAAACGTTCTGGGCAGAGGCAGTTAACACCGCGGTGTATCTATTAAATCGGTGTCCGACAACTGCTCTAAAAAATATGGTACCAGAACAGGCCTGGACTGGCATTTTACCTGATTTATCAAATTTAAAAATTTTTGGATCAAAAGTTATGGCACATATTCCAAAAGAAAAAAGGAAGAAATTTGATGCAAAATCTCAAGAAGGTATTTTCATAGGATATCTTGATACACAAAGAGGTTACCGGTTATATAATGAAAAACAAGACAAAGTTTTTTCATCAAGAGATGTAATATTTATTGAAGAGTCGTGTGAAATAAATTCTAAACAGCAAACTAAAGCTAATTACTTACCTTTATTTTTAGAAGATCTACCTGAAAAGGAAATTGAAGAGGATAAGAATCAAGTGGGAGATAGTAATAGTGATTCTTATGAGTGCATATCTGACAGCAATAGTAATTATAAAGAGTGTACATCCTCAGATTTTTTGACACCGACTCAAGGACAGTCATCTAAAACTGAACTATTAGAAAAATCTCAACAAGAAGTTAGACGTTCAGAGCGCAAACGGGTTCCTAAGCAGTTACCGGACTTTACTTATAATGTAGCAGAATATTCACCAGATCCGTCATCAATTGAAGAGGCCTTAAATAGGCCAGATGCTCATTCTTGGAAATCGGCTATGGATGAAGAATTTTCATCTTTAATTGAGAATGACACTTGGACATCCGTAGAGTTACCAGCAAACAAAAAGGCACTTCAAAATAAATGGGTATTCAAGACGAAGAAAAATTTGGATGGTACGACCCGCTACAAAGCAAGATTGGTAATAAAAGGTTGTTCTCAGAAAAAAGGAATTGATTACCAAGAAACTTTTGCTCCTGTGGTGAAGTATAATTCGTTGAGGTATCTATTCGCTGCGGCTGTACAACATAATCTCGAAATTGAGCAAATGGATGCAATAACCGCATTTCTACAAGGTGATCTGGAGGAGGAAATTTTCATGGAGCAGCCTCAAGGTTATAGTGTGCAAATTAAATAAATCCATTTATGGGTTAAAACAAGCTAGCAGATTGTGGAATATAAAACTTCATAAAGTACTCATCGATGCTGGAATGAGAAGATCTAGAGTAGACAATTGCGTGTACTATACAGGAGATAAGAAAAACAAATTATACCTTGCTGTATATGTGGATGATCTATTAATTTTCAGTGACAACGAAGATGAAAAAAATCGTGTTAAAAGTAAATTGAAAAAGGAATTAAAAATTAAAGACATTGGACAGATAAAAAATTTCTTAGGTTTTCGAGTCACTCGTGATAGGAACAATAATAAACTGTGGTTGGATCAAGAAGAGTATATACATCAGATATTACATCGATTCAACATGAGCGATAGTAATCCGGTTTCAACTCCAATGGATCAAAATGTCAAGCTAAGTGCATCAATGAGTCCTCAAGATGAAAAGGAACAAAAGGAAATGGAAAATATACCATATCAGGAAGCAGTAGGTAGCCTCCTGTATATCGCACAGTGCACAAGGCCCGACATATCGTACCCAGTTAATTTAATGAGCAGATACAGTAGAAACCCTGGTAAGCAACATTGGTCAGCAGTAAAACGTATATTTAGGTACCTTAAAGGAACATGTTCATTTAAATTAGAATATGGAAAATCAGATGACGACGCAATTCGTGGTTACAGTGATGCTGATTTTGCATTTGACTTGGATAAGCGAAAGTCAACGACAGGATACGTGTTTTTCAAAGGGAAATCAGTCATAAGTTGGAACACACGGAAACAACAAACTGTTGCCTTATCCACAACGGAAGCTGAGTACATGGCTCTATCTTCAGCTACACAAGAAGGAACATGGTTAAAAGGACTAGAAGATGAACTCCTAGAAAAAGGAAACACTATGATACTCATCTACTGCGACAATAACAGCGCAATACATCTATCATCCAACGATATGTTTCATCCAAGAACGAAACATATTGATATTAAGCACCATTTTATTAGGGAAAAAATGGAAGAAAAAACAATAAAAATCCTACCAATCTCAAAAAAGGATATGATTGCAGATTTATTAACAAAAGGATTGGTAAGAGATCAACATAACTCACATTGCAACAATTTGAATTTAAGATTTGTAGAATTTAAAACTTAATGTTAATTGGAAATTGAATTTGTGAATTTGAATTGTTTTTTTTGAATTTTTAGTTTTATTAATGCAATATTAATTTAGTGGGAGTGTTGAAATGAAGTAATTAACATTGCTATTAGTTAACAGATGGCACCCCACTCAGCAGTCAATGTAATTATCTTGTATGTTGAATAAAGACCTTCTTCTTAGTAGAACACTCAAAGTAAGCACATGTGTTTTTCTTGATTCCGCTCTTCTTCCTTTCAGAAATACCTCAAGAAGTCTCAACACAACTGTTCTGCCATTTTGTTCTCCTAAAATTGAGATTATACTAAAGTTAAATTCGCGCTGCGCACAAAGCAAATGAAGAACACAATATAAATAAAAAAATCAAGCCTTTGATGATCTCAAAAAGAATATATAAAAAGCTTTCAGCACACAGCTTCCACACAGGTACACTTTTTAGGTTATAAGTTCTTTTCGTACAAATCTGCATTAATTAATTTAATCAGATAAATTTATTCTTCCCAGCGTTGCTCAACGTAATCTGGGCCCATAACGTTTTGAGTTAAACACGATTATTTAATTAACGCACTTTTATTATTAATATTAACATAGAGACAAGTGCACAAAGCATCTTCTGACCGCACGAACTTTTGAGAGAACAGGAAGTTACAGGGTTAGACAAAATATATGTATCCGTGCGTCAGTTCTACCAACGTATACAATCTGAAGCTGGTAAATATTTCAATAAATCCAACCCAAGTTCCGGTTTTCCAAGCGGTCCCCGACTAAGTACAAACCACTTCCAATATTGCTTGACTTCCGTGATAGAACGAGATGCGCTTTACTGAATATGCTAAATGGTACCCTTGGCGGGAGTTAGCATAATTGCGGGAAGTATGGGTCGCTCATATTTTCTCGTCTTATCACTGCAAATCTCAGCTTTTGAAAGTGTTTTATTTCAAAACGCTTAAAACGTTTTATTTTGACGTCACCCATTTGATTAACATTGTAGACATTTTTTAAACGTTTTGAAATAAAACACTTCAAAAACCTCAGATTTGCAGTGATACTGATAATTTTAAATTCGTAATACTTAAGCATCTTTACGGTTTTATTTTCATATTAACAAAATAACTGTCAACAAAGGCGTAAAAAATTCAGGATAAACTAAGTTAAATAAATGAAAACAACAAATGAAGTAAGAAAAGGCCAAAAAATGAAGAATATGTATATTCTAAAATAATTTTGGATGTAATTTTGGTTACTGTTTTTACTTCTGTTTATTACTCAAATAACAACAATTGCATTCTTTTGGCCCTTTTGAAAAAACAATTTAAAAGTTTTTTTATCAGATCTCGTAGAGAATTTTGGGACCTTTAATTTAAAAAAAGAAAGAAAAGAAAAAAGAAAGACGTGAACTCGAGATATTTAACTTTTTGTATTTTGGCCAATTGTTAATTAACAAATACATACTTTGTAACGGTCGCCTTGAGCACATAGGCCGCTGACGCACCTTATCATCCTAAAAAAAATTGGCATAAGCGTCAAATTGAATCCTAATTATTAACCCTCTCACACATCGTGTAACTCCCATGTAACATGGTTTTCTGTTGCTTACAAGTCACAATTTTAATTACATTTGTTTTTACCGGAGACATTAGCCATTTAGAAGTAACGTATAAAATTTTCACATTTTTCTACATAACTTTATAAACATCTCTTTCCTATTTTTTTTCCTATTTTGAACCGATGTAATATAAATATATTTTTTTAAGTAAGAATGTTATATTATGTTTTTCACGTTGGTCAATCAACACAATTGATATACTTCTACAAGAACAACACAATTTGTTTCTTTAAGGTAATAACTTACTTTATTTCAATTAAATTGTCTGGACTCGGAGAACAACACAAATATGTATCTTATGTTTGTAATTTAACTTGTTTATGTTTAGTTGTTTACAATTATTTTATTTCCACCAATAGTAATTTGCCGACGGACTCACTATGCGAACAATACAACTATTTGGTTATGTTTATAATCTAACTTGTTTTTATTTAATTGTTTATCGTGTACACTTAATTTATTTAAATTAATAACGATTTGCCGATGGTCTTAATACAATCCACTCGGCGACTAACTCAACTATTTACTCATGTTTATAATTAAACTTGTTTTTATTTAATTGTTTGCACTTATTTTATTTAAATTACTAACGATTTGCCGACGGTCTTAATACAATTCACTCGGCGACTAACTCAACTATTTACTCATGTTTATAATTAAACTTGTTTTTATTTAATTGTTTGCACTTATTTTATTTAAATTACTAACGATTTGCCGACGGTCTTAATACAATTCACT
Organism: Thereva nobilitata; assembly: GCA_963855945.1. NCBI lineage: Eukaryota > Metazoa > Arthropoda > Insecta > Diptera > Therevidae > Thereva > Thereva nobilitata. The sequence goes on along the minus strand of OY979698.1, from coordinate 59,500,040 downwards.
CGGCGACTAACTCAACTATTTACTTATGTTTATAATTAAACTTGTTTTTATTTAATCGTTTGCACTTATTTTATTTAAATTACTAACGATTTGCCGACGGTCTTAATACAATTCACTCGGCGACTAACTCAACTATTTACTCATGTTTATAATTAAACTTGTTTTTATTTAATTGTTTGCACTTATTTTATTTAAATTACTAACGATTTGCCGACGGTCTTAATACAATTCACTCGGCGACTAACTCAACTATTTACTTATGTTTATAATTAAACTTGTTTTTATTTAATCGCTTACAATTATTTTATTTAGATTAATAACTTGCCGACGGTCTTAGTACAATTCACTCTGAAAAAACCCACGAAAATCGAACCACCCGCCTATTTGTACAGCATAATACTCTAAAACCGAAACACGCCCGTTGCTTATCAAGAATTAAATCCCAACCTTTGTTTTAAAACATATCCGTCGTGGATAACGGTTAAATCGACACTCGCCGGTCGATCAATCGATCGATCTTGGCTTCAAAAACTTTTTTCCAAGAAAACCCGCCGTTGCGAATTTCTACCGGGCTATCAACCTTGGGGCAAAAGTCAGCTGCTGGTCTTTCACCCAAGGCTGAGGGCGCCGGCCGGAAAAACGCACCCGTCGGCTTTTCTTTCCATTGCCCCGAAACTTGCGCAATTTGCTTATGAAGGTTTTAATTTCTTTCGCAAGACAAATTGCGCTAATTTCTTGTTGCCAATTTCCTTGAATGTTGTGTAAATAAAAATGCACGGGGCCGGTAAATATTAAAAATGCAAGCCGAAACGCCAAAGGAAATTGGCAACAAGAAATTAGCGCAATTTGTCTTGCGAAAGAAATTAAAACCTTCATAAGCAAATTGCTTTTTCCCTTTTTCTTCCCCTTCACCAATTTCCTCATACTCATATAGTTGGCTTATAAGAAAAAATCTTTCAAGTTCTTGAAAACACCCTTGATCCGCTAAAGTGCGTCATTAAAATTAATGTTATTTTTATACATTAAATATGCAGTCGATATTGTTAAGCACTTTTGATTAGCGATACTGTTGTTAGGTATGATTTTTCACCGAAATTTAAATCAAGGAACTCAAAGTTATCTTTTAAGTCTAGCGGTGTGCTACTACTATGTGTTTATATTATTTGGATAGCTATTGTCTATCGGTGTTATTTTATTACATTCTCGGTTATGCTCGTCAATGTTGATTATGTGAGTGGATCCATGGGAACGCAGTCTTTCTTTTGTCCAATGAGATAGGGTATTTGTTAAGTAGATTCCTGGTAATATTAAACTGGGATGCGTTCGGTCTGATGCTATTTTAACTGGCAATCGTATATGCTCGACCAATGTAAGGTAAATAAGAGATTAGTTTTGGTGTGCCGTAATCGTAAGGTATGCCATCCGTCTAGTCTGATGTTTTAGATTGTAAAACACTTTTAGACGATATTGTTGGCAGGACTGGCTTTTCCTTAAAGCTGGGTTTTATCTTCATAAAACGGCTTCAAGCGGTTATTATGGACAGTTACTAATCTCTTATTTATTTTTATGGTAGTGTTTACCAAGCTTGGGACAGCGACTACTGTATAGGGCCCGATCCAGACTTGGGATAACTTATGTTTTCGGGCCTCGTTGCGTAGGAGGACCTTGTCTCCTATGTGTAGGGTGAGTGTACGTACGTTCCCATCATAATGCGCTTTGGAGCGATTCTTGCTTGTGAGTAAATTTTTCCTTGCCATTGCGTACGATTTTTGCAGTTTGTACCTCAATTGGTGGTAATAGCTCTCGTGGTTGTACAGAGGCTCCGGGGTACGTTTCAGATTGGACGGAACGTCGGCGGTGAACCCATATAGGCAGTCCATTGGGGTAAGTTTGGTTCCCTCGTGCACACTATTGTTGTATACGAACGCTGCTGTACGTAAAAACTGGTCCCAACTGTTTGGGCTTTCATCTACTATAGTGCGTAAGTATTCAATCAGGGGTCTATGGGCCCGTTCTAGTGCACCATTGGACTGGGGGTGGTAGGCTGATGTCTGAAGTTTCTTAATCTTTAAGAGCCTACACACGCCTTTAAAAAGGTCACTTAGGAAGTTAGATCCTTGATCGGTGACTATTTGTTTTGGTATGCGGTAGCGCGTGACGATTTCGTCGAAGAAAATTTGTGCTACCGTTTGAGCTTCTGCATTGGGCATGGCATACCAGTCGACGAATTTGGTCAGGTTATCCTGGAAGGTTAGGATATATTTGTTTCCTGAAAGGGTTTCTTCCAGTGGACCCACGATGTCCAAGTAAACCTTGTCGAACGGCTTTTCTGCAATGTCCGTTATAACCATGGGCATTTTGAATTGCCTTGAAGCTTTCATGGTTTGACATTTTTTGCATTTCCGGACATATCGACTTATGTCGTGGAACATTCGTCTCCACCAATACTTTCGGCGAATTCGATTGTAGGTTTTGACGATTCCTTGGTGTCCGCCGAAGGGGGAGTCATGGTAGTCCTTCAGTATTGTGTTGATTTCTTCGGGACTTGTTATTACCTCAATTTTCTTTTGAAGCGCGATGGAGCTATTTTGGGAGGCCTCGGCAGGTTGGGGTATTTCGGTTTCGAGATCGTTGGGCCCTTCGTCGACATCGGGGGCTCTTGGGGTTGGAACGCGTTGGTCTTTACCGTTGTCCTGCATCTTCTGTGCCTGAGCCCTTGTGACCGCATTACATTGTTTTAGCCTTTCGGTAGGAGACGAGTTAGTCACGTTTTCTGGAAGTATTGATGGTGTCTCACCGGGTTGGTGAATTAGAGCTTCCACCGTGGAGGTATTGGGCTCTTCTGCTCTTTGAGGAATTCGGCTGAGAGCGTCAGCATTCGTGTTGTATTTGCCCGGTTTATATTCTATATTGTAGTCGTATTCGGACAGTTTGTGATGGAATCTTACAAGTCTCGTGGTCGGGTCTTTAACGTTGAAAACGCCCTTTAGGGGTTTGTGGTCTGTGTAGACCGTGAATTTACGACCCATTAGGTAGCATCTAAAATTTTTTACAGCCCATACTATGGCGAGCAACTCTTTCTCGATGGTGGAGTAATTGCGTTCTGCCTTATTTAGAGTGCGACTGGCATATGCTATGGGCTGATCCTTGCCTACGTCTCCTTGGGAGAGCACTGCTCCGAGTGCCTCACTGCTGGCGTCTGTTGTTAGGTTGAACGGTTTGTCGAAGTCAGGATAGATCAGCAGTGGTGGGGAGACTAGGGAACGCTTTATCGTTTGAAATGCTTCCTGGCATTTCGGTGTCCAAGAAAATTTCACGCCCTTTCTTAGCAAATTCGTTAGAGGTCGTACTATTTTAGAAAAATCTGGGATAAATTTTCTATAGTAATTGGCGAGGCCTAGGAATGATTGCACCTGCCTGATTGTTCGTGGCGCTGGGAAACTTTGGACACATTCTGTCTTTCTGGGATCGGGGAGGGCTCCTTTCTCGGAGCATACGTGACCCAGATAGACTACTTCCTTCTTTAAGAACTGGAATTTCTCCGGTTGTAGTTTGAGGTTGTTTTCCCTCAGCCGGTCGAATACCCGCCGGAGCTTCGAATTATGGTCCTCAAGGTTCTTCCCGTAGATGACTATATCATCTAGGTAGACGAAGCATTCGAGGCCTTGTAAGCCTGTGAGGACATAATTCATTAGTCTCTGAAACGTGGCCGGGGCTCCTTTTAGCCCGAACGGCATACGTTTAAACTCATAGTGTCCATAATTAGTGCTAAAGGCCGTCTTGGGGCGGTCTTGTGGATCCACTAATACTTGGTGGTAGCCACTGGCCAAGTCGAGGGTGGAGAAGTATCTCGAGTGACCGAGTTGGTCTAGGATATCCTCGATTCTTGGTAGTGGGTATGCGTCCCCTATTGTGTTTTCGTTTATTTTGCGGTAGTCTACAACTACGCGCCACTTTTTCTTGCCATCGGGGCCCGATTTCTTAGGGACCACTAGGAGGGGTGAGTTCCACGGACTTCTACTCGGTTGGACGATGTCATTATCCAACATTTCTTCCAACTGTTCGTTTATGATCTGTCTTTGGGTCTCTGGCAACCTGTACATTTTTTGATTTATAAATTTGTCGTAGATCATGGGGATTTCGTGTTTTATGGCTTCCGTGTAGGAAAGTTTGTCCCCTTTTAGGTGGAATATATCGGCATATTCGTGACAGAGTTTCTTTATGGATTGTTTCTCATCGGCCGCTAGGGGGTGGTCGAAACTGAGTTCCTCATTTAACTGTTTGAGGCGCGCTTCGCGCTCGAGGTCCGGATCTTCGTAGTCCGGGTATATGTATCTCATCTGGTGGAGGGTCTCGATTTCCTTTTCCTTTAGTTGTAACTTTAATCTTGCCCGTTTCCCTTTGGGTATACCGTGCGGGGTTGCACCATTTCTGGGTATACTTTTAGGCCTTTCGTTGGGCGACGATGGGGTACTGGCGTTCCTGAGACCGACTGGTTCAGGGCCTGAAGGATACCCACATTCGTCGTTCGTGTTCGTTAGAGGCTTAGGGTTGTTGTTGGGGGCTAGAGATATAGTGGAGTAGTCTTTTGTTGGCGTGAGTGTTAGAGTTAGGCTCGTCAGGACTACTGGTTGGGTATTAACGTTGAGGAGGCCAACAAACACTGTTTTGGTTCCAGATGGTAAGAGGGCATTGGCGAGGAATACTCCTTCGCTCGGCTCGTATGCTTCACAGAGCATTTCCTCCTCTAACCTTAGTGGGATTGAGGCCACCATTTGAGACCGGCTTGGTAAGCGAAGGGGTTCTTCCAACGCTATCGTATGACTTATGCCTGAAGTGGTCTCACAATCGTTGGGGTTGTTTTCCAACCTTGACCCATCTTGAGATAGGCAGCTGGTATTCCTCTCTGAGGTTACCTGGGAGACACCACCGGGGATTATCTCAGTTTCTGCGAACTGATACTCCCTGGTTTGGGTTTGCTCCTGCTGCTCTCTGGGTTCCGATTTGGTGGTATTACTGCGTAGTGGAATTGCAATTTCTTCTGGGTTGATTTCCGTGCGAGGAAATCGCAGTGTCTGGCTTGGGCCCTCAACGTTACAATGCTTGGTAACAAAATCGTATCCTAATAGGCCATCGTCAGGAATCTCTGGCATGTTTTGCACGATTTGGAAGGTGCATGGGAGGGGGGTATTGAAAAGGAAGTTCCCCTGACAGCTCCCTAGTGTTTTTCCTTGGCCGAATGGCGTTTGTAATGTGCACCTTTTTGTGGAATCTATTAGGTTGGGATCCTTTAGTTTCTTGTGTTTTAATATACTGACCTCAGCGCCAGTGTCCACTGCTAGGTCGGCTTTGCCGTTAAGGCTTATGTCTAGTGGAAGAGTGACGAGTGGGACACTTGGTTCGGGCGCTTGAGATCCCCCTTTAGTATTATTTTTAGAAATTAGTGTCGGGCCGGGGTTTCTTGGTCCGACTGCGGGGAGTTTCCCGCCTGTTGTGATTCCCATCGCTGCCTTTGGTGGCAGTCGTCTACCAGGTGCCCACGTCTGTGGCAGAAATCACACCTGTATCTGATATTGAACACCGCTCTTGTATTGTTAGCTGGTTGTTGACGGTTAATTTGTTGTTGGGGTTCATTGTTGGGTGGTCGGTTGTTGGGGTAATGATTATAATTCTGACTTACCTGTTGGGACCTCTGGTTCTGGTATCGGTTGTTACCTTGAAATTGGGATCGTTGATTTGGGTATTGATTATTATTATTACTATTAAAGGGGGGTCCCTGATTTTGGTAACGTCCATTGTTTTTAAAGTACCTTGATGGCTCTGTTGGTTGGCGACAGTCTTTAGCATCATGTGTATTGGACCTACAGACTAAGCAGAAAGGGGTATTTTTACGTTTCAGGCAATCAGCGTATGTGTGCCCTTTATTTCGGCAGTAGTTGCAGGTTATGCTGATTTCAGGTTTGGTGTTAGGTTTTGGAGGCGGGCTCCGATTTATTATTTGTTGTGCATTTTGTATTGGCGCCTGTGGGGTAGTGTGATTGGTGTTTGGTAGTGAGGCGTATGTAGTGTACATCACCTGCGGGTTGTTGGAGTTTTGGAGTGTTGTTGGTGGTGTTATTACGGGCGGGACGGTGTGTTGTGTATTTGAGTATTGGGTGATCGCGGCGGGGAGTGCTTGTTGTATATTTTCGATTTGCGTTATAGGAGCTGGTTGTATATAGGGGTTATATGTCTAAAGGTTGGATGATACTTGATGTGGGGCCTGTAAGTACATGGAGGTTTGTTGAAGTCTCTCCATGTCTAGGGCTTTCTGGGTCAGACTATCCAATGTATCGTCCCCTGCTGCCAGTAAGTACTGGCACAAATGAGGATTTGTAATCCCACTCCTTAAAGCGTTTTTAGCGAAATCCGCTAGTTGTATTTTTACTGGATCCGCTGTTGCGCCATATTTATTGGTGGCCGCTTCTTCACATAGGGATAACTGTTGTTTTACCCTTGTGGTGTAGGCTATTAGTGGTTCGAGAGGGAGCTGGCGTAGGGTAATTAGTTTGTTCACTAGTTCCTGGTACGTCTCCCTTGGGAGATACGTCCTATTAAGGAGTTTTTCAGCATCGTCAAAAGTAGCTGGTTGGCTTGCGGCTATCAGCTGGTAGGCTTCGCCTCGAAGCCTGGTTGGGAAAATTTGTAGGAATGCTGGTTGCTCAGCTTCCGTCAAACATTGAATTACCCTCCGACAGCACCCTAAGAACATCTGGAGCTCACTTGCTAGGGTTGGGCTATGCCCACCAGAGAATATTGGTACTAACTGGGAGGTTAGCTTGGCGACTTTAATGTAAGCGTCTGCCATGGCTAATTTAAACAGGGGTTTCTTCTCCTCTTCCGAGGTACCGTTTCCTTCGGGTTTATTCAGGGTAAGGTCGTCCTTCTCCGATTCCGTGAGGGACACGCTTATCCAATTGAGGAGTTCTTCTGCGAGACTGGGGGTGTTCGTAGCGGGGGTGGTGGCCGAACAGTCGTGGTTTACTGTTTCACAATTTTCTTCTAATATTTTTGGCTGATCTAACTTATTATTAAAATTTTCTACGCTAGGTTCTTCGCCGGACAGAGGGCGCTCGAGAGACTGAAATTTAGCTAACTCCTCTCTAAATTGGAGGGTGCTTTGTTTGAGTTTATCTACTTGTGTCAGGCGGCGTTTACGGATTTTATTTGTTTCCTTTTCCACTGCCTGACACGCGGTGATATTTATGTCACCTGTCTCGAGCGCTCTCTGTAATATTTGTTCTAAGCTTAAGCTAGGACCTACTTGTTTACTTTCTCTATTTACTACTTTCCCACTTCTCAGGATTCGGGGGGATGTCGGGTTCTCCTTTGATGTTGCAGCTGTCGTCGGTGTGGAGGTGCTACCTTCCGGGTGGAATTGAGTGCTGCTGTCGTTGGATCCTGACGCTGTAGAAGGGCTGACTTGTGTTTGATGATCCCTCGGTGGGGGAGTTTCTGAATGGTGGTTGTCCCCTGGTTGGCCCTCTGACATAGGGCGTTTCCTGGGCACGGATGAAGCCCGCAAAATTCCCTCGATGAAATTACTTAGGGGGGTGTATGCTTGTCCGCCTGGAACAGAGGCACTTTGTTGAACACCCCCGAGCGATGATTCTTTGTAGGATCTGGGGTTTGCTGCACTTTTGCTACCGCTGACACTGCCCCCAAGTTAGGCTCAATCTTGGGTAAAAAGGTCTAGGGTGCCTTGACCAGCAGTGTTGACGGTTTTTGATATTAGCGCACCCAGATCCTACCGGCTGCGCCAATTGTTATATTATGTTTTTCACGTTGGTCAATCAACACAATTGATATACTTCTACAAGAACAACACAATTTGTTTCTTTAAGGTAATAACTTACTTTATTTCAATTAAATTGTCTGGACTCGGAGAACAACACAAATATGTATCTTATGTTTGTAATTTAACTTGTTTATGTTTAGTTGTTTACAATTATTTTATTTCCACCAATAGTAATTTGCCGACGGACTCACTATGCGAACAATACAACTATTTGGTTATGTTTATAATCTAACTTGTTTTTATTTAATTGTTTATCGTGTACACTTAATTTATTTAAATTAATAACGATTTGCCGATGGTCTTAATACAATCCACTCGGCGACTAACTCAACTATTTACTCATGTTTATAATTAAACTTGTTTTTATTTAATTGTTTGCACTTATTTTATTTAAATTACTAACGATTTGCCGACGGTCTTAATACAATTCACTCGGCGACTAACTCAACTATTTACTCATGTTTATAATTAAACTTGTTTTTATTTAATTGTTTGCACTTATTTTATTTAAATTACTAACGATTTGCCGACGGTCTTAATACAATTCACTCGGCGACTAACTCAACTATTTACTTATGTTTATAATTAAACTTGTTTTTATTTAATCGTTTGCACTTATTTTATTTAAATTACTAACGATTTGCCGACGGTCTTAATACAATTCACTCGGCGACTAACTCAACTATTTACTCATGTTTATAATTAAACTTGTTTTTATTTAATTGTTTGCACTTATTTTATTTAAATTACTAACGATTTGCCGACGGTCTTAATACAATTCACTCGGCGACTAACTCAACTATTTACTTATGTTTATAATTAAACTTGTTTTTATTTAATCGCTTACAATTATTTTATTTAGATTAATAACTTGCCGACGGTCTTAGTACAATTCACTCTGAAAAAACCCACGAAAATCGAACCACCCGCCTTTTTGTACAGCATAATACTCTAAAACCGAAACACGCCCGTTGCTTATCAAGAATTAAATCCCAACCTTTGTTTTAAAACATATCCGTCGTGGATAACGGTTAAATCGACACTCGCCGGTCGATCAATCGATCGATCTTGGCTTCAACAACTTTTTTCCAAGAAAACCCGCCGTTGCGAATTTCTACCGGGCTATATCAACCTTGGGGCAAAAGTCAGCTGCTGGTCTTTCACCCAAGGCTGAGGGCGCCGGCCGGAAAAACGCACCCGTCGGCTTTTCTTTCCATTGCCCCGAAACTTGCGCAATTTGCTTATGAAGGTTTTAATTTCTTTCGCAAGACAAATTGCGCTAATTTCTTGTTGCCAATTTCCTTGAATGTTGTGTAAATAAAAATGCACGGGGCCGGTAAATATTAAAAATGCAAGCCGAAACGCCAAAGGAAATTGGCAACAAGAAATTAGCGCAATTTGTCTTGCGAAAGAAATTAAAACCTTCATAAGCAAATTGCTTTTTCCCTTTTTCTTCCCCTTCACCAATTTCCTCATACTCATATAGTTGGCTTATAAGAAAAAATCTTTCAAGTTCTTGAAAACACCCTTGATCCGCTAAAGTGCGTCATTAAAATTAATGTTATTTTTATACATTAAATATGCAGTCGATATTGTTAAGCACTTTTGATTAGCGATACTGTTGTTAGGTATGATTTTTCACCGAAATTTAAATCAAGGAACTCAAAGTTATCTTTTAAGTCTAGCGGTGTGCTACTACTATGTGTTTATATTATTTGGATAGCTATTGTCTATCGGTGTTATTTTATTACATTCTCGGTTATGCTCGTCAATGTTGATTATGTGAGTGGATCTATGGGAACGCAGTCTTTCTTTTGTCCAATGAGATAGGGTATTTGTTAAGTAGATTCCTGGTAATATTAAACTGGGATGCGTTCGGTCTGATGCTATTTTAACTGGCAATCGTATATGCTCGACCAATGTAAGGTAAATAAGAGATTAGTTTTGGTGTGCCGTAATCGTAAGGTATGCCATCCGTCTAGTCTGATGTTTTAGATTGTAAAACACTTTTAGACGATATTGTTGGCAGGACTGGCTTTTCCTTAAAGCTGGGTTTTATCTTCATAAAACGGCTTCAAGCGGTTATTATGGACAGTTACTAATCTCTTATTTATTTTTATGGTAGTGTTTACCAAGCTTGGGACAGCGACTACTGTATAGGGCCCGATCCAGACTTGGGATAACTTATGTTTTCGGGCCTCGTTGCGTAGGAGGACCTTGTCTCCTATGTGTAGGGTGAGTGTACGTACGTTCCCATCATAATGCGCTTTGGAGCGATTCTTGCTTGTGAGTAAATTTTTCCTTGCCATTGCGTACGATTTTTGCAGTTTGTACCTCAATTGGTGGTAATAGCTCTCGTGGTTGTACAGAGGCTCCGGGGTACGTTTCAGATTGGACGGAACGTCGGCGGTGAACCCATATAGGCAGTCCATTGGGGTAAGTTTGGTTCCCTCGTGCACACTATTGTTGTATACGAACGCTGCTGTACGTAAAAACTGGTCCCAACTGTTTGGGCTTTCATCTACTATAGTGCGTAAGTATTCAATCAGGGGTCTATGGGCCCGTTCTAGTGCACCATTGGACTGGGGGTGGTAGGCTGATGTCTGAAGTTTCTTAATCTTTAAGAGCCTACACACGCCTTTAAAAAGGTCACTTAGGAAGTTAGATCCTTGATCGGTGACTATTTGTTTTGGTATGCGGTAGCGCGTGACGATTTCGTCGAAGAAAATTTGTGCTACCGTTTGAGCTTCTGCATTGGGCATGGCATACCAGTCGACGAATTTGGTCAGGTTATCCTGGAAGGTTAGGATATATTTGTTTCCTGAAAGGGTTTCTTCCAGTGGACCCACGATGTCCAAGTAAACCTTGTCGAACGGCTTTTCTGCAATGTCCGTTATAACCATGGGCATTTTGAATTGCCTTGAAGCTTTCATGGTTTGACATTTTTTGCATTTCCGGACATATCGACTTATGTCGTGGAACATTCGTCTCCACCAATACTTTCGGCGAATTCGATTGTAGGTTTTGACGATTCCTTGGTGTCCGCCGGAGGGGGAGTCATGGTAGTCCTTCAGTATTGTGTTGATTTCTTCGGGACTTGTTATTACCTCAATTTTCTTTTGAAGCGCGATGGAGCTATTTTGGGAGGCCTCGGCAGGTTGGGGTATTTCGGTTTCGAGATCGTTGGGCCCTTCGTCGACATCGGGGGCTCTTGGGGTTGGAACGCGTTGGTCTTTACCGTTGTCCTGCATCTTCTGTGCCTGAGCCCTTGTGACCGCATTACATTGTTTTAGCCTTTCGGTAGGAGACGAGTTAGTCACGTTTTCTGGAAGTATTGATGGTGTCTCACCGGGTTGGTGAATTAGAGCTTCCACCGTGGAGGTATTGGGCTCTTCTGCTCTTTGAGGAATTCGGCTGAGAGCGTCAGCATTCGTGTTGTATTTGCCCGGTTTATATTCTATATTGTAGTCGTATTCGGACAGTTTGTGATGGAATCTTACAAGTCTCGTGGTCGGGTCTTTAACGTTGAAAACGCCCTTTAGGGGTTTGTGGTCTGTGTAGACTGTGAATTTACGACCCATTAGGTAGCATCTAAAATTTTTTACAGCCCATACTATGGCGAGCAACTCTTTCTCGATGGTGGAGTAATTGTGTTCTGCCTTATTTAGAGTGCGACTGGCATATGCTATGGGCTGATCCTTGCCTACGTCTCATTGGGAGAGCACTGCTCCGAGTGCCTCACTGCTGGCGTCTGTTGTTAGGTTGAACGGTTTGTCGAAGTCAGGATAGATCAGCAGTGGTGGGGAGACTAGGGAACGCTTTATCGTTTGAAATGCTTCCTGGCATTTCGGTGTCCAAGAAAATTTCACGCCCTTTCTTAGCAAATTCGTTAGAGGTCGTACTATTTTAGAAAAATCTGGGATAAATTTTCTATAGTAATTGGCGAGGCCTAGGAATGATTGCACCTGCCTGATTGTTCGTGGCGCTGGGAAACTTTGGACACATTCTGTCTTTCTGGGATCGGGGAGGGCTCCTTTCTCGGAGCATACGTGACCCAGATAGACTACTTCCTTCTTTAAGAACTGGCATTTCTCCGGTTGTAGTTTGAGGTTGTTTTCCCTCAGCCGGTCGAATACCCGCCGGAGCTTCGAATTATGGTCCTCAAGGTTCTTCCCGTAGATGACTATATCATCTAGGTAGACGAAGCATTCGAGGCCTTGTAAGCCTGTGAGGACATAATTCATTAGTCTCTGAAACGTGGCCGGGGCTCCTTTTAGCCCGAACGGCGTACGTTTAAACTCATAGTGTCCATAATTAGTGCTAAAGGCCGTCTTGGGGCGGTCTTGTGGATCCACTAATACTTGGTGGTAGCCACTGGCCAAGTCGAGGGTGGAGAAGTATCTCGAGTGACCGAGTTGGTCTAGGATATCCTCGATTCTTGGTAGTGGGTATGCGTCCCCTATTGTGTTTTCGTTTATTTTGCGGTAGTCTACAACTACGCGCCACTTTTTCTTGCCATCGGGGCCCGATTTCTTAGGGACCACTAGGAGGGGTGAGTTCCACGGACTTCTACTCGGTTGGACGATGTCATTATCCAACATTTCTTCCAACTGTTCGTTTATGATCTGTCTTTGGGTCTCTGGCAACCTGTACATTTTTTGATTTATAAATTTGTCGTAGATCATGGGGATTTCGTGTTTTATGGCTTCCGTGTAGGAAAGTTTGTCCCCTTTTAGGTGGAATATATCGGCATATTCGTGACAGAGTTTCTTTATGGATTGTTTCTCATCGGCCGTTAGGGGGTGGTCGAAACTGAGTTCCTCATTTAACTGTTTGAGGCGCGCTTCGCGCTCGAGGTCCGGATCTTCGTAGTCCGGGTATATGTATCTCATCTGGTGGAGGGTCTCGATTTCCTTTTCCTTTAGTTGTAACTTTAATCTTGCCCGTTTCCCTTTGGGTATACCGTGCGGGGTTGCACCATTTCTGGGTATACTTTTAGGCCTTTCGTTGGGCGACGATGGGGTACTGGCGTTCCTGAGACCGACTGGTTCAGGGCCTGAAGGATACCCACATTCGTCGTTCGTGTTCGTTAGAGGCTTAGGGTTGTTGTTGGGGGCTAGAGATATAGTGGAGTAGTCTTTTGTTGGCGTGAGTGTTAGAGTTAGGCTCGTCAGGACTACTGGTTGGGTATTAACGTTGAGGAGGCCAACAAACACTGTTTTGGTTCCAGATGGTAAGAGGGCATTGGCGAGGAATACTCCTTCGCTCGGCTCGTATGCTTCACAGAGCATTTCCTCCTCTAACCTTAGTGGGATTGAGGCCACCATTTGAGACCGGCTTGGTAAGCGAAGGGGTTCTTCCAACGCTATCGTATGACTTATGCCTGAAGTGGTCTCACAATCGTTGGGGTTGTTTTCCAACCTTGACCCATCTTGAGATAGGCAGCTGGTATTCCTCTCTGAGGTTACCTGGGAGACACCACCGGGGATTATCTCAGTTTCTGCGAACTGATACTCCCTGGTTTGGGTTTGCTCCTGCTGCTCTCTGGGTTCCGATTTGGTGGTATTACTGCGTAGTGGAATTGCAATTTCTTCTGGGTTGATTTCCGTGCGAGGAAATCGCAGTGTCTGGCTTGGGCCCTCAACGTTACAATGCTTGGTAACAAAATCGTATCCTAATAGGCCATCGTCAGGAATCTCTGGCATGTTTTGCACGATTTGGAAGGTGCATGGGAGGGGGGTATTGAAAAGGAAGTTCCCCTGACAGCTCCCTAGTGTTTTTCCTTGGCCGAATGGCGTTTGTAATGTGCACCTTTTTGTGGAATCTATTAGGTTGGGATCCTTTAGTTTCTTGTGTTTTAATATACTGACCTCAGCGCCAGTGTCCACTGCTAGGTCGGCTTTGCCGTTAAGGCTTATGTCTAGTGGAAGAGTGACGAGTGGGACACTTGGTTCGGGCGCTTGAGATCCCCCTTTAGTATTATTTTTAGAAATTAGTGTCGGGCCGGGGTTTCTTGGTCCGACTGCGGGGAGTTTCCCGCCTGTTGTGATTCCCATCGCTGCCTTTGGTGGCAGTCGTCTACCAGGTGCCCACGTCTGTGGCAGAAATCACACCTGTATCTGATATTGAACACCGCTCTTGTATTGTTAGCTGGTTGTTGACGGTTAATTTGTTGTTGGGGTTCATTGTTGGGTGGTCGGTTGTTGGGGTAATGATTATAATTCTGACTTACCTGTTGGGACCTCTGGTTCTGGTATCGGTTGTTACCTTGAAATTGGGATCGTTGATTTGGGTATTGATTATTATTATTACTATTAAAGGGGGGTCCCTGATTTTGGTAACGTCCATTGTTTTTAAAGTACCTTGATGGCTCTGTTGGTTGGCGACAGTCTTTAGCATCATGTGTATTGGACCTACAGACTAAGCAGAAAGGGGTATTTTTACGTTTCAGGCAATCAGCGTATGTGTGCCCTTTATTTCGGCAGTAGTTGCAGGTTATGCTGATTTCAGGTTTGGTGTTAGGTTTTGGAGGCGGGCTCCGATTTATTATTTGTTGGGCATTTTGTATTGGCGCCTGTGGGGTAGTGTGATTGGTGTTTGGTAGTGAGGCGTATGTAGTGTACATCACCTGCGGGTTGTTGGAGTTTTGGAGTGTTGTTGGTGGTGTTATTACGGGCGGGACGGTGTGTTGTGTATTTGAGTATTGGGTGATCGCGGCGGGGAGTGCTTGTTGTATATTTTCGATTTGCGTTATAGGAGCTGGTTGTATATAGGGGTTATATGTCTAAAGGTTGGATGATACTTGATGTGGGGCCTGTAAGTACATGGAGGTTTGTTGAAGTCTCTCCATGTCTAGGGCTTTCTGGGTCAGACTATCCAATGTATCGTCCCCTGCTGCCAGTAAGTACTGGCACAAATGAGGATTTGTAATCCCACTCCTTAAAGCGTTTTTAGCGAAATCCGCTAGTTGTATTTTTACTGGATCCGCTGTTGCGCCATATTTATTGGTGGCCGCTTCTTCACATAGGGATAACTGTTGTTTTACCCTTGTGGTGTAGGCTATTAGTGGTTCGAGAGGGAGCTGGCGTAGGGTAATTAGTTTGTTCACTAGTTCCTGGTACGTCTCCCTTGGGAGATACGTCCTATTAAGGAGTTTTTCAGCATCGTCAAAAGTAGCTGGTTGGCTTGCGGCTATCAGCTGGTAGGCTTCGCCTCGAAGCCTGGTTGGGAAAATTTGTAGGAATGCTGGTTGCTCAGCTTCCGTCAAACATTGAATTACCCTCCGACAGCACCCTAAGAACATCTGGAGCTCACTTGCTAGGGTTGGGCTATGCCCACCAGAGAATATTGGTACTAACTGGGAGGTTAGCTTGGCGATTTTAATGTAAGCGTCTGCCATGGCTAATTTAAACAGGGGTTTCTTCTCCTCTTCCGAGGTACCGTTTCCTTCGGGTTTATTCAGGGTAAGGTCGTCCTTCTCCGATTCCGTGAGGGACACGCTTATCCAATTGAGTTCTTCTGCGAGACTGGGGGTGTTCGTAGCGGGGGTGGTGGCCGAACAGTCGTGGTTTACTGTTTCACAATTTTCTTCTAATATTTTTGGCTGATCTAACTTATTATTAAAATTTTCTACGCTAGGTTCTTCGCCGGACAGAGGGCGCTCGAGAGACTGAAATTTAGCTAACTCCTCTCTAAATTGGAGGGTGCTTTGTTTGAGTTTATCTACTTGTGTCAGGCGGCGTTTACGGATTTTATTTGTTTCCTTTTCCACTGCCTGACACGCGGTGATATTTATGTCACCTGTCTCGAGCGCTCTCTGTAATATTTGTTCTAAGCTTAAGCTAGGACCTACTTGTTTACTTTCTCTATTTACTACTTTCCCACTTCTCAGGATTCGGGGGGATGTCGGGTTCTCCTTTGATGTTGCAGCTGTCGTCGGTGTGGAGGTGCTACCTTCCGGGTGGAATTGAGTGCTGCTGTCGTTGGATCCTGACGCTGTAGAAGGGCTGACTTGTGTTTGATGATCCCTCGGTGGGGGAGTTTCTGAATGGTGGTTGTCCCCTGGTTGGCCCTCTGACATAGGGCGTTTCCTGGGCACGGATGAAGCCCGCAAAATTCCCTCGATGAAATTACTTAGGGGGGTGTATGCTTGTCCGCCTGGAACAGAGGCACTTTGTTGAACACCCCCGAGCGATGATTCTTTGTAGGATCTGGGGTTTGCTGCACTTTTGCTACCGCTGACACTGCCCCCAAGTTAGGCTCAATCTTGGGTAAAAAGGTCTAGGGTGCCTTGACCAGCAGTGTTGACGGTTTTTGATATTAGCGCACCCAGATCCTACCGGCTGCGCCAATTGTTATATTATGTTTTTCACGTTGGTCAATCAACACAATTGATATACTTCTACAAGAACAACACAATTTGTTTCTTTAAGGTAATAACTTACTTTATTTCAATTAAATTGTCTGGACTCGGAGAACAACACAAATATGTATCTTATGTTTGTAATTTAACTTGTTTATGTTTAGTTGTTTACAATTATTTTATTTCCACCAATAGTAATTTGCCGACGGACTCACTATGCGAACAATACAACTATTTGGTTATGTTTATAATCTAACTTGTTTTTATTTAATTGTTTATCGTGTACACTTAATTTATTTAAATTAATAACGATTTGCCGATGGTCTTAATACAATCCACTCGGCGACTAACTCAACTATTTACTCATGTTTATAATTAAACTTGTTTTTATTTAATTGTTTGCACTTATTTTATTTAAATTACTAACGATTTGCCGACGGTCTTAATACAATTCACTCGGCGACTAACTCAACTATTTACTCATGTTTATAATTAAACTTGTTTTTATTTAATTGTTTGCACTTATTTTATTTAAATTACTAACGATTTGCCGACGGTCTTAATACAATTCACTCGGCGACTAACTCAACTATTTACTTATGTTTATAATTAAACTTGTTTTTATTTAATCGTTTGCACTTATTTTATTTAAATTACTAACGATTTGCCGACGGTCTTAATACAATTCACTCGGCGACTAACTCAACTATTTACTCATGTTTATAATTAAACTTGTTTTTATTTAATTGTTTGCACTTATTTTATTTAAATTACTAACGATTTGCCGACGGTCTTAATACAATTCACTCGGCGACTAACTCAACTATTTACTTATGTTTATAATTAAACTTGTTTTTATTTAATCGCTTACAATTATTTTATTTAGATTAATAACTTGCCGACGGTCTTAGTACAATTCACTCTGAAAAAACCCACGAAAATCGAACCACCCGCCTTTTTGTACAGCATAATACTCTAAAACCGAAACACGCCCGTTGCTTATCAAGAATTAAATCCCAACCTTTGTTTTAAAACATATCCGTCGTGGATAACGGTTAAATCGACACTCGCCGGTCGATCAATCGATCGATCTTGGCTTCAAAAACTTTTTTCCAAGAAAACCCGCCGTTGCGAATTTCTACCGGGCTATCAACCTTGGGGCAAAAGTCAGCTGCTGGTCTTTCACCCAAGGCTGAGGGCGCCGGCCGGAAAAACGCACCCGTCGGCTTTTCTTTCCATTGCCCCGAAACTTGCGCAATTTGCTTATGAAGGTTTTAATTTCTTTCGCAAGACAAATTGCGCTAATTTCTTGTTGCCAATTTCCTTTGGCGTTTCGGGTTGCATTTTTAATATTTTGCACGGGTCATTTACCGGCCCCGTGCATTTTTATTTACACAACAAGAACAAAGAATCATGTGTCAGAGGGTTAACCATTCGGGAAAAAATTACATGGCAACTGCGCATTCTTCAAAAACAAAAAAATTCTTTTTCAAACTAACTTAACTGGCAACAACTCCTCTGCACGCCAGTTAATTTTTCCCGAATCCGTTCGCATACTTTTGCTAAAAAACCACGAAAACGGATCGGAATGGAAGTGCCGTTGAGGCAATTCCAATTTTCGTCATCGAAGCCCCTGCGCAAGTAGCCACAGTGATACAGGAAGAAGAATTTTACCGCTCATCGCGCCGGAGCATCGAAAAATTGCGTGGCGGGGTAAAGGAGGAGATAGGAAAAGGAAAAACGGGAGCCGGAATTGAATTTGATAGCGGACGGCGGTTTTTGGGTGAATAAATGTAGTTTTTACAACTTTTCGGGAGTCGGAATTTTGAATTTGATAGCGTCGGTCGGTTGAAGTTTTTGGATGAAGACGGCTGGAAAATAAAGGGAAGTGAAAATTTTTAAGTTGGTTTTTTTGATGGAAAAGAAAAAAAAAATTATTGGTGATAGGGAAGCCAAATCGATGGTTTTTTTGGAGTTTGGTGTCGGGAAAGGAAAGATTTTGTGTCAGTAGTTCTTGAGTTTTTTTTTGAATAGAGTTTTAACATTAGTTGGAGCACAGTGAAGTGTTTTTGAGGAGTTGTTGGTGAAACCAACGAACCATTGAAAAGAGCAAGAAACTTATAAATTGAACTTAAAAACTAGTAAGAAAATTCTTTTGTTGTCGGTTAATAAATAAATACATAAATACTTAATCCAATGAATAAATAAAAGGCAACTATAAAATTTGAATAAAAATAATGAAACATAAAACAAACTTGAGTAATTCTAAGAACATATAACAAAATGAATTTGTAAAAAAAAAAACCAACAAAACATAAATTTAACATAAGAACAAAAGGATGTAAATATAATCACACAAAGTAATAATATATAATCAACCAACTATTAAATGATAGTAAAGAATTAATTATTAGAAACAAAATTTAACTAAAATAAAGAACTAATTAATAGAACTACGACTTAAATGCAAAACAAAAAATAATTTAATAGAAATAAAATTTAACTAAACTAAAGAACAAATCGATAGAAATAAAGTTTAAATAAAAGGAAGAATTACTTAATAGATATAAGATTTAAATAAAATGAAGGATTAATTACTAGAAATATGATTCAAACAAAATGAAGAATTAGTTATTAGAAATAAGATCTGCATAAAATAAAGAATTAATTCATGGAAATAAAATTTAAATAAAATACAGAACTATTTAATAGGAAAAAAAAAATTTAAATGAAATAACTAATTTAAATGAAATAACTTTTTTTTATTATTTTTTTTTGTTGAGGAAGAGGGTCGACAGTTAACGATGGTAGCGACAACATAAAGCCTAAAAGGGAGCTCTTATTTTTTTGAGAATATGTATTTGAAGACGTAATTTTACTAGCCATAAATGTGACACCCGAGTTTTGATTAAATTGGTGATCTATAAGAAAGTGATGTCCTTTAAGGTGCAATTTCACATGATATAAAAATATTTAGTGATATTTGAATCAAAGAATCAGCATCAAATACTCTAGGATACGAACCCCGTGAAAGCAGAAATGAATGGTTCGACAATGAGTGTACC
Organism: Thereva nobilitata; assembly: GCA_963855945.1. NCBI lineage: Eukaryota > Metazoa > Arthropoda > Insecta > Diptera > Therevidae > Thereva > Thereva nobilitata. The sequence continues at coordinate 59,480,776 of OY979698.1, read as the reverse complement.
CGTGTAACACAGGAAAAGAATATAGCATATCAAGTAATGATACAGAAACACAGAACGAGAAATGCAGTTGAGACATACAAAGAAAAAAGGAGACAGGAGAAAAGAGTGCACAAAGCGAAGAAAAAGGAGTACTGGGAAAACGAAATGTTGAAAATAGAAGAAGCGAACAACCGAAACGATGTCAGGAAACTATATAAAAAAGTAAAGGAGCAACGAGTCGGTTTCAAGCCCAGAATAACCATGTGCAAAAATAAGGATGGAGAGATCTTAAGTACCAAAGAATCAGTTCTAATTAGATGGCGTGAACACTTTCAAGAACTGCTAGCTCGAGATGAGGAGCAACCCCTTACAGAAAACATGGAACTAGCAGAAGAACTAGCGGGAGACATGCCTACATTAGAAGACGTACAAGACGCAGTGAAAAAGCTAAAAAACAACAAATCTCCGGGCAAAGATAACATCGTAGCAGAGCTATTGAAACAAGGAGGTGAAAACGTAATATTAAGCCTGCATGAAATCGTAACACTAATATGGACCCAGAAACGAATACCATCGGAATGGAGCGAGGGCATTGTGTGCCCTATACACAAAAAAGGAGATCAGCTAAACTGCCGTAATTATAGAGGTATCACGCTATTGAACGTAGCATATAAAGTATTATCAAATATTTTATACGTTAAACTGCAGCCTTACGCAGAAGCAGCTCTGGGAAACTATCAAAGCGGTTTCCGCCCCGGAAGATCCACCACAGACCATATTTTCACCCTTAGGCAGGTCCTGGAAAAGGCAAATGAATTTAATATTACCATACATTCGCTATTCATAGACTTCAGAAACGCGTATGATAAAATAAAACGTGAAGAATTATATAAAGCTATGGAGTATTTAAGATTTCCCAAACACCTCGTAGATTTGACCAAAATGACAATGAAAGAGGTTATATGCAGAATAAGAATTGAAGGAGAGCTGTCAGAACCATTCAACGCCACAGTAGGACTAAGACAAGGAGATGCCCTGTCGTGCTTACTATTTAACGTAGCTATGGAAAAAGTGATAAGAGACGCAGGAATTAACACCGCGGGCAGTATTTTCAACAAGTCGGTACAACTGTTGGCATACGCTGACGACATCGTAATACTAGCCAGATCCAGCATAGCAATGAAAGAAGCCTTCATATTGCTAGAAAGAGCAGCAAAGAAATTCGGACTAGCAATTAATGAAGAGAAAACGAAATATATGTGCATCTCTAAAAGACGGAATGATCGCCAGAATATGACCATTGATACATATAACATCGAAAGTGTAAAAGAATTTATATACTTAGGGACGCTAATCTCAAAAGATAACGACACGACGGCAGAAGTCATAAGGAGATTGGCGCTGGGAAATAGATGCTATTTTGGGCTACGTAAACACTTCTTAACAAGGAACATATCAAGGAGGACTAAAGTTAAACTATACAGAACCCTTATAAGGCCAATACTACTGTATGGATCCGAAACCTGGACACTAAGAAGTAATGAAGCACACCTCCTGGGGTGCTTTGAAAGAAAAATCCTGCGCACAATATATGGAGGAGTAAATGAAAATGGTGTTTGGAGGAGAAGATACAATCACGAATTGTATCAGTTGTATAAAGATCCGAACATCATAAAAACTATAAAAATTAGCAGAATTCGATGGGCAGGACATGTTGAACGTAGCAGTGATGACAGCATAACAAAAATTATTATGAACAAGAGACCAGACGGACACAGAGGCACAGGACGTCCAAAAAAGAGATATACAGATAGCGTAGAGGAGGATCTACGAACCCTAGGTATAAGAAATTGGAGACCCCAAGCCAGGGACAGACAGTTCTGGAGGAGGATGTTGCAGGAAGTCAAGGCCAATAACAGGCTGTGGAGCTATTTATGATGATGATGATATTTGAAAAACTTAAGTAATTTTTTTTTCAACCTTTTATGAAAGCGCTCGAAGGCGTTACCTTTTTCCTTGAACTTTCTAAAAGTTTGTAACTAGTTTATGGCTGGCTGCAAATTCAGGTAATGAATTCAGTTCTAATGATCTATTATGGCGAGGGGTTGAAGTAAGAATTGTATGAGTAAAATATTTCTTAGGCCGAAATAATTGTTCTGGTGTCTGAAAGTGCGCTAAGAGTTTGGGTTGATTGGTCTATTTAAATTCGCGTAATATACTAAGAGCGCAATGTAATAAAAAGTACTATAGGAATTTTTTTTTCAATTGTAAGCTGAGAGCATTCTTTCGTGTCCTAGATATGTATATATGTAAAGAAATCAAATATTTAATTGCATACCTATTATAAGTTGAACTAATACTTAACCTAACTATAAACGAATGAATACGTTAACTTTTAAATAATTTGATAACAAATATTTAATTACTTACCTGATAACTTGAATTAATACTTAACCTAACTATAAACGAATGAATACCTTAACTTTTAAATAATTTGATAACAAATATTTAATTACTTACCTGATAACTTGAATTACTACTTAACCTAACGATAAACGAATACCTTAACATTAAGCACTTTAATAACATATAACTAATCGCCTACTGGATAAAAACTCAAACAAGTATTTAATATAACTCTAAAAGAAAAAGAAGATAGAACAATTTTAAACCACCACATAATGGCGGAATAAGGACACCCCCTGTCGGGGTGGCCCTTGCGGAATTAGGATGCCCTAACCAAACGTAAGTGCCTTCCATCCACTATATATTGTTTGATATCGTGTAGCCACAGACAATGACCCAGTGACCAGTGACCACCCTATTTCTCTCTTTTCTTCCCCTTATTAGCCCCTCTCGTTGGCCCTGGGCGATGTTCCACCCCCCGTCGCCCTTGTCTTCAGTTGTTGTATAGGCACGAGTAATTTCAGTTTGACTGTCACCCCTTCGGCATCCCTGTACCGCGCACCCCACCCCATCCGGCGAGCTAGTCAGAGCAACGCTAGTCGTGCCGACAACCGGTGCATGGGATGCGTTTCTTTCGCGACACTTCTCCGGCGGTCGAACCGTCCAAGCCACTTCGTCTCTAGGTCCCCCTCCCCGACATATTTTGTAATGGTAGTCTTTTGGCCTTTATGGCAATTTCATGTCGTCGTGCCTCGGCACAAATTTTCCCAGACAGTTACAAATGGCGCCCAACGCTAGGCTAGTGATTGATTCTCTAGTCTCGGTATCATAGCTCGAATAGTCTGTTTATCATTTAATGATTATAATTCCCTTAGTTCCGACATCTCTTTTTTTTCAGTTTAGTTAATTTTCCCTTGCGAGCTATGATCTTCATCGTAATAATTTTCAATTCATATTCGTCGATGATTAGTTTTTTATTGTGGCTCAGGTCAGCGAGAGGAGCCAGGAGTGGACTTCCTTCCGGGTAGTGTTCTCTTTTCAGTCCAAGTCCCTCCGGCTTCTGGTAATGTGGGCGAAAGTACTTACCGCGGTACTCTAGCCCTTATCACCTCTGTCTTTTTCCTCTTTCCTATCTTTCTTCTTCTTCACTCATTTCACCTTTAATATCTTTCAGCGGTAGCCTTCCAAACTAATTTACGGTTCTTGTCATGGAGACTCAAGTCTGGTTAACAGGCGTTATACCGCCTGACCATGTGCGAGCCATCCCTGACAAGAACCATCACTCTTTAGTTTTCTCGCACATCTTTGTAGTATGGGCGGATGTGTGCCTGGACGTCGGACCTGCCCCGTCAAGGCTAACAGGCGTTCTATCGCCTGGCGCTGCGACAGGGTCGACGTCCTGATATGCACCCGCCCCCGGCTGTTTGACCGTTCTGGCATTTCACCTTCCTGTGTCTCAGCAGAGTTGCTGACCAGTTGTGGCTGGGTGTCGGAGCGGTCTCCATTATTACTCAATGGAGGCTTCTATCCCTTCTTTCACCCTTTCTTCTTTTGTTGGTCACTGGGATCCGGTCATCGGTTTTGGGTTGCCGGATGTCAGGCAATAGGGATTTCCTGATGAAGATGGTGCTAGACATTAGCCTGGCACCACCCTCAGCACCGATCCCGCAAGTGGAGGCACTTGGTGCTTCTGGCGACGCGGATGCCACTCAGTCCTGAGTTCAGGCTGTCTGTCATCGGCGCCATCAGCCACCGTAGTCCTGGGTATGGCATCCTTTGCTGGGGCCACACCCACACAAAAAAGAAAAAAAAATATATAAACCTTAACTTAACTTAAACCTATTTGAATTCTATTAATATTAAACAAAGAAAGAGATTTAATATATTACCTTCAACATTTAATTATTATTCTAGGCGTGATATAGAGGTTTTTATACACGTATATTTTTATAAAAAGAATTAATTTTAATATTGTAATATAAAACAAGTAATAATAAACGAAAACAAATAAATGAAGCTTTAAAAAAAAATAGAAAGAATTAACGTGCAAATAATACTTTTCTTTTTCATACTTCCTTAGTAGTCTGTTCAAGATTTTTTTTTTCTAGATAACTTGTTCGATAAATTGTATATGGTATACATGCATTAACTAGTTAATGCATGTATACCATATACAATTGTTCGATAAATTGTATATGGTATACATGCAAATACTAGTTAAGTATGTATTTTCTAACGAAATTTTCGTAGCAAAATTTTTTTATTTAATTTAATGAAGATTATATAAAAAAATATATAAATTCCTAACTTTGATACGCGATAAATAAAAACAAACAAAGATATATAGTCCTGCTCGTAATATAACTTATAGAGGAACACCCAAGTATACGTATTGTAGAACGAAACGGCACCGAATTGGGTATTAACTCTGTTAGAATCTCTATAGACTTGGTATCTAACCCTGCCTAACACCTAGAGAGCACCTCTAAAGCCGGCCCCTCCAAAGTTTCCAAATCCGACCTGAAGAGCGCGGTTAATAAAGCTCTACGATATTGCTCCTCGGAGCCCGACCGGTCTCGCGTAAAGCCCCTCACTAGACATGCCAGCCTCCAAGTTCCGCTGATGCTTGACGTCCATCAAAGAGGCCCGCACGTCAGCGCTCACCCTTCACCCGGCGCGTACCCCCCTTACACCCCGGCCTACTATCCAGGACCCAGCGACGCCTGGTCCACCGGACCTACCATGGGACCTTCTGTCCATCCTGCCGAGCCCAGCGCCCCAGCAGCCCCGACCAAATATAAGTCCCCAGTAGTTAACTGGAAGCTCCGATTCTCGGGTCGGGAAGGAGAGCTCCCCGCCGAGGAATTCCTGTTCCGAGTGCAGACGAAAGCTCAGGACGAGGGAGTCCAGCCCCCGGAACTGATAAGAAACGTCTCCGTACTACTAACTGGAAGCGCTGAGGACTGGTATTGGGCCCAGTTCCGCAGAGGCTATCCCGCCCCACCTGGCACGACTTCCGCTTGAGGTTCGTTGAGCAGTTCGGTGGTCAAACCTCCGAGTACCAGGTCATCAAAGAAATCTTGGAGACCAAACAAGGCAACCGGTCCTTTGATGACTACTCTGCACAGATTTTTACCCTCCATAACCGGCTATCAAGGCCGATGCCCCCCGCGGAGCTGGTTCGCATCCTGATGCAAAACCTGAATGTCTCTCTAGGGTCCGCCATAATGGGATCCTCGTTTCAGGATGTTCGACAGCTCCGTGATGCTTGCCTGAGAGTAGAAAGATGGCAGCGCGAAAGGAGGGGTGATCACCGAGCTGCTCACCGAGTCCATGAACTGGAGCCACTTCCACCCCAGCCATACCCTAGCCAGTACCAACCATACGCCCCTGAACCGAACTATCGCGCGGAGCCCCAAATTAGCCAACCGCCTGTCCTGGAGGAAGTCCGCAGGACCCAGCCCGGCAGACCAGCTCTTAAGTGTTGGAATTGCCGCCAGGAAGGACATGGGTTCATGGTGTGTACCTCCCCCACCCGCAACATTTTTTGTTACAAATGTGGGCGACCGGATGCATACTCACCAACTTGTCCTGGCTGCTCGGGAAACTAGAGTTGGGGTGCGAGTCTCCTTGCGAGCCCGCACCCTGCTCAGATCCTCATTCTGAAAGTCCTCTCACCACACCTGATTTATCTGCCAGCCTGTCCAATGTCTCTGACCTGTCGATAATGGAATCGCTGCCAGACTTCCCTTCTCCACAGGTCAGAGCCTCCTTTATGAAACGATGGGCCAACTATCACCAAGTCCGAAAACGAATTTTTGAGGAAAGCGACGCGGCACAGCCAAACGCTAAAACCCCACGCATCCGCCAGAAAGCCTTAGAGAAGCGTATTCACACCAAGCGAGTTCTTTCGACGATATTTGCTGACGCCTCTGATGAACGTCCATTTGCCAAGGTACAAATTTTGGGCGAAACGGTCCTCGGCTTGCTGGACAGTGGAGCAAGCATTAGTTGCCTGGGAAGAGGGGCAGAGTCGTTCCTCCTGCATCACCCAGAGGCACAACTAACGCGTTTGCATACCTCTGTCCAGACAGCCGACGGCTCATCCAACCAAATCCTGGGCTTCTTCATAGTCCCTGTGACGTATGGCCACCGTACATTGTCTTTGACCATCTACATAGCTCCTAGCCTTTCGGAAACATTATACCTAGGGATAGATTTCTGGAAGGCCTTTAAGTTGGCCCCACACATAATAGGGGAACTCCATCATACCCCTCCACCAGATCCCGATTGCCATATCCTTGAGGAGTTCCAACAGGAGCGATTGAACCAGGCCCGCGCGGGATTCCCGTCGTTCGACACCTGTGGACTTGGTAGAACACACCTGGAACAACACGTGATCGACACTGGCGAGGCGGTGCCTATTAAGCAGAGGCACTATCCGGTCTCTCCCGCCATTCAGGCCCTCATGTATGAGGAAGTCGATCGCATGTTGAGTTTAGGTGTGATCGAAGAGTCCAACAGTCCATGGAACTCACCCGTGGTCCTGGTCCGCAAACCGGGTGTTCAGCCCCAAATCAACAAACACAAAAATAATAACAAAATAAATAAAATTTAATAAATCTAAATCTAATAAATTTAAAATAAAAACATAAACAAAAAAAACTCACAATAAATGATACGGATATTAACTATTTCCTTGTCCTTCCTTCATTTTTTGTACATTGTTATATTTGTTTTCCAGTTAGATTTTCCCAGAATGAACCTAAAAGGCAAAAATCAGATCGATTAATAATTATATTAAAGTAGCCATAAGTCCGGCTTGAAAAGATAAATTAAAAATCAATGTCAACAGAATATGACATGCAAAACAACAACAACAACAAATGCATCACAAGTAAAAAGAAACCGACAAATAACACAAATTCCATGCATAGAACGTAAAAAAAACATAATGCGGGACATTTACCTACATAAAAACCATAAATAAATTACATGAACTACAAAATACAGGTAAAAACATAAATGCATGCAAGAACACATAACCCTACATTCCCAAAAGAAAATTATTGGCTACAGACAACCAGCGACATATACACCTGCAAATTGAAATATAAACAAAGCACAACACTAGAACAACACAACAAAGATGTACACGCACCTGCAACCGCGACATTTGCACGAATATCGCGAAAAACCCCGCGCACGCACTCGCGAAAATGTGACGTCGTCCGAAACGTCAAAACTTCATGCTGTATCAACATATGATACATGAAATCGATGGAGAATTTTACGAAGAATACAGCGGCGATATCAGAAAACCGAAATATTTTATGGATAAAAAGATATTTCCATAAAATATAAATTCTCATAAATATAATGAGAAGAAAAGAGAAAATATAGTGAAAAAGGATGAATATATGAATTAATAAAATTATGATATTGCAGTTAAAAATAAGGAAATGGTCGAAAAGGACATTTTTAGTACATCATAAAAATTGAAGAAAAATAATAAAATCATAGTGAATTAATTGAAATTTTATGAAATTAAAAAGAATAAAATAATTAGAATAGAATAAACATAAGGGGAAATAGTTTGAAATTATGTTTTTAATCATCAAAAAAGGTATAACTATCCCCACCTAAAAATGGCAATGCAGTTTAGGCCAGGACCGTTGGGCCCAGTGTATAAAAACCCGAACCCAGAAGCAATTAGCCTCTCTTGTCTATCAGTAGTCAACGAAAGTACATCGAGCAAACGTGCAATCGAAGTAACTTCAAAGATTTTTCCAAGTGTTTTTAGTGTAAACAAGGATTTTTTCAACTACTCAATAAGGTATTTTCACCAATCATTAGATTTTCTACAGGCCGCATGGGTTCTGGGAAATGTTACATGTTTGGTTTTAATCAAGTATCTCTTTCAGCATTATTTTAAAGATAATATTCAGTACGACTCTGTATCTTTCCTTAGTCAAGTATTAAATTACTGTCTGGCTATATCTTCTGATATACTCAGTGTAATTTTGTATACAACTTTTGGTTAAGTACTTTAGTCGCTATCTGAATATATCTATTTGTTATATATATATTATATTCTGGAATAAAAACTACTAACTAGAACACTTCTATCAAGGTGTTAGTGGTTGGTAATAGTAATATATGTAAGATAAGTTAAGTTGAACATAAGTCCTATCTGTTAGCACCTAAGCAAACAGTTTTCTGAAATAAAGACAAATTGAATTCTAACTGACACGTGTGTTTCCTTCATATTTTCTTTTTCCCTTAGTGTAAAATTTCATTTTGCACTAAACATTTTGGTGGTTCCATCCAGGAATACGTGTCAGCGAATTCAATTTTGGTCAATTTCATTCGTTTGTTATCGGTGTTCGGGTAGTCTTTAGAGTAACATATTCAAAATGACTACACTACAACAAATGTGTCAAGCACAAGAACGTTTGAAACTCCGTCTATTCCAGTATATCGACACTGCCAAAAAGACGGCACACGCAAAACGCAATTTAGGATTCTACAAATCCAGAATCACTGGATTTAATGCAATATGGGAGAAATTTCAAAAAAACGACATAGCATTAGACGAATCATCAGTACAAGAGAATGCTGAAGCAGCAATTGCGTACCTCAATAGTGATATATACGGAACCACAGAAGCCAAATATTATGACTATCTCGGAGAGTTAATGGATGGATTGGAAAAATGCCAATTAAAAATGACTCCACCTCCAGAGCCTCCAACTACAACACCACACGAAATACAACTGCCGAGAATCAGTTTGCCAAAATACAATGGCGATTGCGATTTGTGGCGATCATTTCATGATGTATTCGTTGCGTTGGTCCATAATAATGCAAAACTTGGTCCAGTACAAAAATTACACTATTTAAAGGAATGTTTGGTTGGAGAAGCTGAAAACTTATTGCGACATGTTCCAATCACTAACGAAGATTACGCACCAGCATGGGAAAAACTGAAGAAGCGGTATGAAAATAAAAGAATGTTGGTAAATCACCAGCTAAAAACTTTTACAAACATACCAAAGCTGACTACTGAATCCTCAAAGGGCATGAAGGAATTAATAGATACATCATCCGAATGTTTGCAACAGCTGAAGAGCTTAGGTGTTGATACTGCGTCTTGGGATGCCATTCTAATTTATTTATTAGTACAGAAGCTCCCTTTCACAACACTACGATTATGGGAAGAAGAGCAAGGAGCAGATCAAACATTGCCAACTTTTTCACAATTCAGCATGTTCTTGACAATGAGATTACGGGTACTAGAATCAATTGCTGATGCAATCGTTCCACGGACATCAACACCAATCAAGCCAACAATCACAAAAAAGGTCACACACACGTATCATGCAGTGAATCAAACCTGTTGTCCGGCTTGCCATCAAAAGCACTACATTCGAGTATGCACCAAGTATCAACAAATGAATAGTGATGCCAGACGTAAGGTCATACTATCAGCTGGAATTTGTTTGAATTGTTTGTCCAACAGCCACATGGCAAAGGAATGCACAAGCAAATATACATGTCGCAAATGCAAACAGCGTCATCATACTACCTTACACGACGACTCCAGACAAGAGAAGCAGGGATCAACAGGATCCAAGGAAAAACATTTTCGAGAGGGAGAACCAATACCAAGCCAATCTCCAACAATTTCGAAATCACAATCAGCCGACAGCGCTGACGGAGTACCCACAATTCAAAACTTTCTAACCATGAAAAATCACCATGCATTGTTGTCAACAGCACTGGTAACGTTTCGCACTAATCATGGCACGGAAAAGGTATTGCGGTGTCTAATAGACAATGGCTCCGAATCTTCATTTATCACAAAGGCTGCATGCAAGCAGCTAGGAGCTACAGGAACTAATACAACTGTAGCAATAACAGGTATAAACACCAATCCATTAGCTACTGCACACCAACAAGTTAAGCTCACGGTAAAACCAATCAACGCTAACAAGGTGTCAGTGACGGATAATTTCTTGATACTCAACAGTATCACTGATTCTCTACCAACAAAGGTAGTTTGCAAGGAGGAATGGAAGCACCTCAACAACTTGCCACTAGCAGATCCAACATTCTGGAAGCCAGGAAGGATCGACGCACTCCTAGGAGCACGAATCTACGCACGTATTCTAAAGAACGGCATACGAAGGGGACCTAGTGTACCCGGCACAATGGAGCTCCTTGCTGGTGACAGCAAGGCTACTGCCATCATGCTTGGGTAGACATAAAAAATTTTGAAACACAACATCCTCCCTAGTTTCCTAAATGTTTATAGGGGATGCTAAGCCGGCCACACGGTTTACGCTAGCTCGCCGGAAGGGGTCGTGGGGTGTGTGACCGGAAATATATACATAAGTGTCATATGATTCACCACTTACCTATTTATCAAAAGGGAGACTTCTTCATACCGTTCTTTTGCTAGGTTAGCCCATGGTATTCAGCGCTGGAAGTTCCCAACGACCTGGTGGACCTGTAAATGTTCAATGCGACTTCGAGAGAACCCTGGAGAGAAAGCAACCCCCCCCCAACCATCCTGGATAAATTACCCCCTTAGGCTGTCATGCCTAGTAATACTCGTGGATTTAAAGGAATTGACAACAAATATATTATATAATAATTACAGCCCAAGACAATATAATTAAGTAACAACACAATGAAAGTAAGTTTGAAATAAATATTAGATAAGTGTAAAATAACAAAATACCCTTACAATATAGGTAATGTGGATGCAACCAACTATTACCACAAAACAACAACTTCAATACAACAACGAAAAGGAAAAAAATAAATCGTGGCTCTGGTACCAGTCGATGATTCCTTTGTTTCGTACAACAAAATAACAAAAATCTTACGGCGTAATTGTTTCGATCTGAAAAATCGAGTGCCTGTTTGCACCCTCAAAAATTGGCTATTGTATAATATGTAAAATTTGAAATTTATTGAAATGTAATCTATTTAGTTGATACGGTGTAAGTATGGTAATTTTAGCAATATAATTATTAAATTAATATATGAGTAATATAATTAAAAGATAACAATGTTAACAACCACTAAGATCACAAAGGTGACAATAGTCCTTGGTGTTAACAATGTATCTAAGTGTTATTTATTTACAAAAAAATTATATATCACAAACAATCAAAAAAATTAACTACTGTCTTGAACGATAGGGTTAGTATTCAAAACTATTAAAAATTAGAAGGGAATTCCTGCCAAACTAAATCCAATTATATCCAATGCTGAACCAATGGTTGGTTACAATTAAGGAAACAAAATAAGAACAAGTATTATGTCACACAAAAATATTAATTTTCCCTACAACCTACTAAGAAAATTGACTACTAAATGAAATAAGTAAATCAGTCAAAAAAATTGAACTAAACTAGCGTGTAATCTTGTCACATCCGAGAGAAAAAAAATATATAACGACGTTACCTAACTCCTTTAATGCCGGTTGTCATCCAACTTGACCACCAAATTCCCGAAATCCTCTTCTTATTATCGGGGATCACCTACTGATTTGAGTTAGCACGGTAGACTTCACCAAGAGCTTAAGTATTGCCCGCCGGAACCAGTGACGTCCTCAGGATTCAAGTTTCAAACAGGGGTTGCCCAGCGCACGTGTAGACCATTCAACAAGACCAGCTATTCACAAAAAAACCAGGATTCACTTCAACAAGGCTCTTAATGGGGACGCCTTATAATCAACCTATTCTCCACAGGAAAAACTGCCTCGAACCTTGCTTGTCCCAAATTTTCTCGCAATCATTTGTTTCTTTTTTTTCTCGGGTTCTATAACCAACTAGAATTTATGTACCTTGATTATGACTATATCACCAGGGACCTCTGGGAAATAGGAAAATCACAAAACTTCCTTCCTTTTTCTCTGGTATGAGACCTTCTGTCTGAGAATTCCTGTATAGATTTTATGGTTGTTCTATGTAGCTATGGTTGGGAGGTGATGAACATATTCCTCTTTATTTTCTGCCAGGTGACTTTTCATACAACAATCCACAAAAAATATGTCTATTATCTGAACAGACTAGACGATTATTTAAATTTTTTTCTCCGGTTCTAATTCCAACCTCTTATCCCGTGTTCTACATCCAACTGTCATCCTTTTTCTTTTTGCTATCCAGAACAAAAATTATTTTTTTCTTTAGCCTCCTTAAAGTTTTTAAATTTTTTCTAATTTTTTTTTTGTGACCAGTAAATTTTGTTATTGAATCCTGAAATTCCCGATAGATGGGAGAACCAACCAAAGTGAGAATTTTCCGGTAAGTAACCGACCGTTACATACCCTCGGGTCCACAAGGCCGACTTGCGAGGCAGTGAGGAGCCGAAAAAAACGGAAGGTTTTTCTGTCGTAAGGCTTAGTGTTTGGCGCCAATGTGTGGCTCGTATCACACCCTGAGATTCAGAGTCTCAAGCCCCAGCTGCAAGGATAGCCGGGCATTTAGTAACAATGCTTTGCAAAAGAAAATCGGTGAGAGTTTATTCGTGCTGCCAAAATTAAAATTGTGAGAGATGGACAGTCTGACGAGTCTCTCGGAGGATAAGTCTGGAGTTGTAGGGATCCGGCGGCAGGCAATACCACATTGTCCCCCTCCGGGTCTCTACCATCATCCAGACCTCCACGTCGAACAGGTCACCTGTCGGTCCATCGGGACAGTCTCCAGCAATACCACATTGTCGTTGACCAAACCCCGATGGATCGCCAGGACCACCATTCGCCGAGAGTTGTTCTTCAGACTGAACGAAAATCAAAGAGGTGTACCATCCGCTAGGGAAGCTACCTAAGCGGATTAAGGCACCCTATTAATAACCAGTGAAGCCGGCGAGATGCCTTCTTAGGGCTACTTCGATGAGCGCTTGCTTCGAGGACAAATCAGGGTCGTATGTCTTTGGCGTGAGCGGAGAAACCTGGTATGACCGGTTAACGTCATTAACAAAAAATACGGATGACTCCACATAGTAAATCTGCCGAAAACTTAACAATCCGACCGAGGCGATACGACTAAAAGTAATACGTAACCATGGTATATTGTTGTTACCTGACTCTAACTAACACGCCACTAACCATACGGCTTGGACAAAAAAATTAACATAACCCACGAAACACGGGTTATCGAACAATAACACAAATTAATCAGAACGTATAACAAGGAATACCATGAATACCTCATGAAGTCCTTAATGCCGTACTATAAAAAAGTGAACCCGTCGCCAACTGAATATGTTGGTCGACAACAAGATAACAATTATCTCTAACAAGAACAGACGCAACGACCTTATTAATATAAAGTGGCAACGAAACAAGGAACCTTCATAACGATACAAATAATAACATTAACAAAAACATCCCTAATAATAGTAAAATTATCACCACCTAGTCTGGTTATAGTCCTCGTGTGACATCTGGTTTCCAATCCCCTAGATGAGAGGGTCTGGCCGGTCGCAAATTTAACAAGCCCGTAAATAGGTGGAAGACTTCATAAGGGCAATACAGGACTAAAGCCAACCCTGTCTCCCTCCATGCAAGAGTAAGGCAGTGGATATTTTCGCCGCTTGGCTCCCGAAGTAATTGGTTCATGGTACTGCCAATGTTCTGGGCCATCTCCCTCCTGAGCCCTTCAGCTAACGGTAGCTGCCAATATAACTCTACCAGGAATCGCAAGACTCCTCGTTGCGTTTCACTGCCCGTTGCGGCTGTGATATTAATAGGGACCTGGGCGAGCATTAGCCTCAGCAAAGTCCGGAAGACGCTGTCATTTTCTGGATTCAGGGAGTCCAGTAGCCTATACAGCTTGGCTCCTGTCTGGCTGCACTCCTGATTCCCACTAGCTTGTTCGACTACCATAACCATAACTTGACCGATCACGACGGGATTATTCCTGAAATAACGGAGGATGGTGACGGCTCGCGACGCCATTGAATCATACGCACCCGGATTATTAGTTACATATGTAACCATCTGGCGAGTGTAATTCAAGGCGAAGCTCTCATACTCTGTCGCATCGGGCCAAGTTAGATTTCTTATTCCCCTTGTAGGAATAAACTCTTTGGCGTGCGGTGATAAAAAGTATAACCGGTGAGGTCTTCGCAATACTTTATGTACCACCGGCAACCCATAACAAGTCTTTAACTCTGCCACATCCATTTATACTACGTATTACCAGAAATCCAAAAAAAATTATGAATGGGGACGTCTTCGGGATGCTATCCACTTGATAAACGATACCCGTGCAAGATAGGGGCACTACACTAGCGCAAAAATTACAGCAACAACCGATACACAAAATAGTATTTCTCAACAATCTAACCAATAATTAACAAGAATGATGACCAAGTCGGTACTACTACGGTACTTGTAGATATACTAATGAACAAAAATTCCGTAAGTCGGCTAACAATAGTTATACTACTCGCAATAATCAACACCGTACAATAGCTGAGAAAAATTAAAGTGTAAAATAGTTATTTGTTTTAAAATGTTTTGGTGTAATTCAATAAGTCAAAGTTCCAGGATGGTTGGAAAAAAAATCTCTCTCCCCAGGAGTCTCGGTGGCCGAGGTCATCGATGTCAGTCGGTGGTAGCTATGAGACACAGCCAGCACCGAGTGTCATCGACAACTCCGGAAACACCACACGTCTTCATCTACTTGAACGACATGAAGAGTCTACCTCCACATAAAAGACAAGGAAATCTTCTTCGAAAATAATAAAAATTTTAATTTGATTCCGCTGTCCAACCACAACTGAGCTACACTACGGAAAATCAATCAGCAGTGGGGACAGACTGGAGAGAAAATAATAAAAGCACAAGGAAGGAGCCGGATGTCCCTCAACAAAAGTCCACAGGGCGCAGGTGATTAGCCAGACGGTTAAGCCTGTGCGGCCTCATAGAGGTTCACCTGAAGTGACCCCAACCCTTACCATATTTCGACCAAATTGTCTAAAATGAAAGAAAAGAAAAAAAATTTGAGAGGACTGACTGGATTAAAGAAGTCCACGGGGCGCAGTGGGCAGGCGATAGCACGCCTGTTACCTCAGCCGGTTAAGCCCGAGTTACAACTCAAACGTCCATCAGCAAAAAGTAACAAGGATCCTGTCCACTGAACGAAGCACTGGCAGGCGGTATGACGCCTGATACTCAGGACGACGAGCAAAGAAACAGGACAAAAGAACTCCAGACTCAGCCTTCACCCATGGCCAAGCGGTCATACGCTTGTTAGCCAGCGGTGCCGGTAAGCCTAGTTCAAAGATGCCTAAAGCGAAGAAGATAACATAATACGGGATAATCTAAAAGTGAAAGGAAATCAAAATTCACACTGAATTTAGACAACTAAGATGAATCTGTAAAAAGAGGCATTGGTGGTGAACCATAGACAAAGATAATTTGAATAAGTTACAGAAGTTGGGGCGCCATTTATGAAATAAATGGGCGCCGTAATTTACTCTCGAAACTGGTTTACCGAAAGCGTTGGCAGGTAAGCATACGTTGGGCGCCATTTATGTAATAAATGGGCGCCGGAATTTAATATTGAAAACTTGTATGCCGAAACGTTGGGATGAAAGCATTCGTTGGGCGCCATTTATGTAATAAATGGGCGCCGGAATTTAATCTTGAAACTCGTTTGCCAAAGCCGTTGGGCGCCATTTATGTACCCGGCACAATGAAGCTCCTTGCTGGTGACAGCAAGGCTACTGCCATCATGCTTGGGTAGACATAAAAAATTTTGAAACACAACATCCTCCCTAGTTTCCTAAATGTTTATAGGGGATGCTAAGCCGGCCACACGGTTTACGCTAGCTCGCCGGAAGGGGTCGTGGGGTGTGTGACCGGAAATATATACATAAGTGTCATATGATTCACCACTTACCTATTTATCAAAAGGGAGACTTCTTCATACCGTTCTTTTCCTAGGTTAGCCCATGGTATTCAGCGCTGGAAGTTCCCAACGACCTGGTGGACCTGTAAATGTTCAATGCGACTTCGAGAGAACCCTGGAGAGAAAGCAACCCCCCCAACCATCCTGGATAAATTACCCCCTTAGGCTGTCATGCCTAGTAATACTCGTGGATTTAAAGGAATTGACAACAAATATATTATATAATAATTACAGCCCAAGACAATATAATTAAGTAACAACACAATGAAAGTAAGTTTGAAATAAATATTAGATAAGTGTAAAATAACAAAATACCCTTACAATATAGGTAATGTGGATGCAACCAACTATTACCACAAAACAACAACTTCAATACAACAACGAAAAGGAAAAAAATAAATCGTGGCTCTGGTACCAGTCGATGATTCCTTTGTTTCGTACAACAAAATAACAAAAATCTTACGGCGTAATTGTTTCGATCTGAAAAATCGAGTGCCTGTTTGCACCCTCAAAAATTGGCTATTGTATAATATGTAAAATTTGAAATTTATTGAAATGTAATCTATTTAGTTGATACGGTGTAAGTATGGTAATTTTAGCAATATAATTATTAAATTAATATATGAGTAATATAATTAAAAGATAACAATGTTAACAACCACTAAGATCACAAAGGTGACAATAGTCCTTGGTGTTAACAATGTATCTAAGTGTTATTTATTTACAAAAAAATTATATATCACAAACAATCAAAAAAATTAACTACTGTCTTGAACGATAGGGTTAGTATTCAAAACTATTAAAAATTAGAAGGGAATTCCTGCCAAACTAAATCCAATTATATCCAATGCTGAACCAATGGTTGGTTACAATTAAGGAAACAAAATAAGAACAAGTATTATGTCACACAAAAATATTAATTTTCCCTACAACCTACTAAGAAAATTGACTACTAAATGAAATAAGTAAATCAGTCAAAAAAATTGAACTAAACTAGCGTGTAATCTTGTCACATCCGAGAGAAAAAAAATATATAACGACGTTACCTAACTCCTTTAATGCCGGTTGTCATCCAACTTGACCACCAAATTCCCGAAATCCTCTTCTTATTATCGGGGATCACCTACTGATTTGAGTTAGCACGGTAGACTTCACCAAGAGCTTAAGTATTGCCCGCCGGAACCAGTGACGTCCTCAGGATTCAAGTTTCAAACAGGGGTTGCCCAGCGCACGTGTAGACCATTCAACAAGACCAGCTATTCACAAAAAAACCAGGATTGTCTTCAACAAGGCTCTTAATGGGGACGCCTTATAATCAACCTATTCTCCACAGGAAAAACTGCCTCGAACCTTGCTTGTCCCAAATTTTCTCGCAATCATTTGTTTCTTTTTTTTTCTCGGGTTCTATAACCAACTAGAATTTATGTACCTTGATTATGACTATATCACCAGGGACCTCTGGGAAATAGGAAAATCACAAAACTTCCTTCCTTTTTCTCTGGTATGAAGCTCCTTGCTGGTGACAGCAAGGCTACTGCCATCATGCTTGGGTAGACATAAAAAATTTTGAAACACAACATCCTCCCTAGTTTCCTAAATGTTTATAGGGGATGCTAAGCCGGCCACACGGTTTACGCTAGCTCGCCGGAAGGGGTCGTGGGGTGTGTGACCGGAAATATATACATAAGTGTCATATGATTCACCACTTACCTATTTATCAAAAGGGAGACTTCTTCATACCGTTCTTTTCCTAGGTTAGCCCATGGTATTCAGCGCTGGAAGTTCCCAACGACCTGGTGGACCTGTAAATGTTCAATGCGACTTCGAGAGAACCCTGGAGAGAAAGCAACCCCCCCAACCATCCTGGATAAATTACCCCCTTAGGCTGTCATGCCTAGTAATACTCGTGGATTTAAAGGAATTGACAACAAATATATTATATAATAATTACAGCCCAAGACAATATAATTAAGTAACAACACAATGAAAGTAAGTTTGAAATAAATATTAGATAAGTGTAAAATAACAAAATACCCTTACAATATAGGTAATGTGGATGCAACCAACTATTACCACAAAACAACAACTTCAATACAACAACGAAAAGGAAAAAAATAAATCGTGGCTCTGGTACCAGTCGATGATTCCTTTGTTTCGTACAACAAAATAACAAAAATCTTACGGCGTAATTGTTTCGATCTGAAAAATCGAGTGCCTGTTTGCACCCTCAAAAATTGGCTATTGTATAATATGTAAAATTTGAAATTTATTGAAATGTAATCTATTTAGTTGATACGGTGTAAGTATGGTAATTTTAGCAATATAATTATTAAATTAATATATGAGTAATATAATTAAAAGATAACAATGTTAACAACCACTAAGATCACAAAGGTGACAATAGTCCTTGGTGTTAACAATGTATCTAAGTGTTATTTATTTACAAAAAAATTATATATCACAAACAATCAAAAAAATTAACTACTGTCTTGAACGATAGGGTTAGTATTCAAAACTATTAAAAATTAGAAGGGAATTCCTGCCAAACTAAATCCAATTATATCCAATGCTGAACCAATGGTTGGTTACAATTAAGGAAACAAAATAAGAACAAGTATTATGTCACACAAAAATATTAATTTTCCCTACAACCTACTAAGAAAATTGACTACTAAATGAAATAAGTAAATCAGTCAAAAAAATTGAACTAAACTAGCGTGTAATCTTGTCACATCCGAGAGAAAAAAAATATATAACGACGTTACCTAACTCCTTTAATGCCGGTTGTCATCCAACTTGACCACCAAATTCCCGAAATCCTCTTCTTATTATCGGGGATCACCTACTGATTTGAGTTAGCACGGTAGACTTCACCAAGAGCTTAAGTATTGCCCGCCGGAACCAGTGACGTCCTCAGGATTCAAGTTTCAAACAGGGGTTGCCCAGCGCACGTGTAGACCATTCAACAAGACCAGCTATTCACAAAAAAACCAGGATTGTCTTCAACAAGGCTCTTAATGGGGACGCCTTATAATCAACCTATTCTCCACAGGAAAAACTGCCTCGAACCTTGCTTGTCCCAAATTTTCTCGCAATCATTTGTTTCTTTTTTTTTCTCGGGTTCTATAACCAACTAGAATTTATGTACCTTGATTATGACTATATCACCAGGGACCTCTGGGAAATAGGAAAATCACAAAACTTCCTTCCTTTTTCTCTGGTATGAGACCTTCTGTCTGAGAATTCCTGTATAGATTTTATGGTTGTTCTATGTAGCTATGGTTGGGAGGTGATGAACATATTCCTCTTTATTTTCTGCCAGGTGACTTTTCATACAACAATCCACAAAAAATATGTCTATTATCTGAACAGACTAGACGATTATTTAAATTTTTTTCTCCGGTTCTAATTCCAACCTCTTATCCCGTGTTCTACATCCAACTGTCATCCTTTTTCTTTTTGCTATCCAGAACAAAAATTATTTTTTTCTTTAGCCTCCTTAAAGTTTTTAAATTTTTTCTAATTTTTTTTTTGTGACCAGTAAATTTTGTTATTGAATCCTGAGATTCCCGATAGATGGGAGAACCAACCAAAGTGAGAATTTTCCGGTAAGTAACCGACCGTTACACTAGTACCGCCCCAATAGCCGTAAACACAATCTTTGGATGGATAATAGTGGGACCAACGACAGACACCGTCACAGATGAAGTCTCAGCATTTACGGTCACAACAAAAGATTTACATGACCAATTAAAACGTTTTGGGAACTCGAAGAACCTCCAGCAAAACAGATCCTAACTGAGGATGACAAACTGTGCCAGCAGATCTTCGAGACAACACACACGCGTAAACAAAATGGAAAATACCAAGTCAAACTTCCATTTAAAAACAACAAGGCGCCTGCTCTAGGATTATCAAGACCACAAGCACTCAAGCTTTTCACATCGCTGCAACGGCAGTTCGCTATGAAACCACAATTCGAAAAGGAATACAGAAAGTGCTTAGACGAATATATTGAACTTGGGCACATGGAAGAAGTAGACCTCCCAACAGATAAAGAAGAACATTTCTATATCCCTCATCACGCAGTCTTCAAGGCGAGTACCACGACTAAATTAAGAGTCGTGTTCGATGCATCCGCCAAAACTACAAATGGCACATCACTCAACGAGCACTTGTTGACTGGACCTACTCTTCAACCCAAGCTGTTTGCCACATTGCTCAATTGGCGAAAATATAAAATCGCTATGAATGCAGACATTGAGAAAATGTACCGCATGATTGATATCCACCCAAAGGATCAAACATTTCAAAGGATTATATGGCAAAATCCGAAAACATTACAACTTCAAGATTACAAGTTGAAAACAGTGACTTTTGGCACGGCAAGTGCTCCATACTTAGCAATTCGCACGCTGGAACAACTCGCAGTGGACGAAAGGAAAACTTGGCCGTTAGCTTCTAAAGCACTACATGATAATTTCTACGTCGACGATCTGTTAACCGGAGCTGACAACATCAATGATGCAAAACAATTACAAATGGAATTGATAAACATCACACGGTTAGGTGGTTTTAACCTACGGAAATGGGCTAGCAATGACCAAGCATTGTTAGACCATCTCCCTCCAGAACATCGTGAACTGAAGAGTGTATTAACATTCAACACAGACGAAACAGTGAAAACCCTCGGGATACGATGGCAACCTGGACCGGATCACTTCACCTTCGCTATCATCCCAATGCGAGAACATAACATCGCAACTAAACGCAACATTCTCTCGGACATCGCATCCTTGTATGACCCCTTAGGCTGGCTGTCTCCTGTTATCATTACTGCAAAAATATTAATGCAAGTGTTATGGATAACCGGCTGCTCATGGGATCAACAAGTGTCCACCCAAGTAGAAAATGAATGGTTAACGTTCAAACAGGAATTAATCAATCTAAACAAACTACAAATTCCAAGATGGATTAATTACAGCGCCAATACAAAGGCACAACTCCATGGTTTTTGTAACGCGTCAGCAAAGGCATATTCTGCAGTCCTATACCTACGAGTAGAGGAAGATAATGGACAAATTTCGTCAATGCTCTTAACGTCCAAAACAAAGGTGGCTCCTACCAAGCCAACAACAATTCCCAGGCTAGAACTAAATGGAGCTGTAATTTTGGCCAAATTACTAAAGGGCACAATTGAAGACATGCAGCTACAGCACATCCCCACATTCGCATGGACAGATTCTATGATAGCCCTCCAATGGGTGAAGGAACATCCGTCCAGATGGAAGACATACGTGGCCAATCGCGTCGTCGAAATACAAGATGTCATACGATACGACCAATGGAGACACATCTCAACAGAAGACAATCCTGCTGACGTAGCATCCAGAGGTATCTCAGCTACAAATTTAATCAACAATCAACTATGGTGGCATGGACTCAGTTGGCTGACCAAACCACAAGATCAATGGCCTCAGCAGCAAGAAATAAAGGAAAACACGAATCTGGAAGCAAAAAAACCAGTGGTCACAAGTTTCCTCACACAAATTGAGGACAATATTTTATTTCGTTATTCATCAATAACGTTTTAAGCACAATTGTTCAAACCCCAAGAATAAACAAGTCAACCATCTCTCCGCCATAGAATGGAAAGGAGCTGAAAACACCATTTTTCGGCTCACACAAGAAATGGCTTTTCCAGAAGAATACACCAATTTACTGCAAGGGAAACCACTTTCACGAAGCAGCCGTTTATTAAAACTAACGCCCTTCCTGGACAAGGACCAATTAATACGAGTGGGAGGCAGACTAACTAATGCCACAATACCATACGAGGTGAAACATCCCATCATTTTACCCCAAGACCATACGTTCACACACTTACTCATAGACAAGATCCACCTAGAGACATTACATGGCGGACCTTCATTGGTGTTAAGTACGAGTCGTCAGAGGTTTTGGATTTTAAATGCACGAAGATGTATCACAAGCAGGATTCATAAATGTATGGTATGTGCTAAACAACGAGCAGAAACAATATCACCAGGTCAACGCTGGAAACATATTCAAGGCATGGTCAAGCAATTCTGGAAGATATGGTCTAAAGACTATCTTAATCAGTTGCAACAGAGACCAAAATGGAATACTCCACAAACCGCACTACAGGTCGGGGATATAGTCCTCATTAAACACGAGAACATGCCACCCACAAGGTGGCCGCTCGGGATAATCGAAGAGACGTTCCCCGGACCAGATGGGTTCATACGAGTGGTGCAGGTCAGAACGAGTCAAAACACGTTTCGAAGACCAATAACAAAAATTTGTCGCCTACCCATAGATCAACCAAGTTCTCAAGAAATAGAACCAAATCCGTAACAGGGAGTAACTATTCAAGTGTCGTCATGTTAAATGTCTAGTCCATGGTAATGTTGTCCACTTGTCAAAAAGGTAATCCTATCCAAAGGCATAAAACTAATACAGTCTTTGTTATAGATGTCCCAAATGAATTACACCGAAGAAGATTTGGCCGCCGCCGAAAACCATTGGTTATACAGCACAACTGCAGCAGGGAACAGCTCAATTCTAGAGATCGACTGTGACTTCGAGAAGGAGTTTGCAGAACTCTCAGCTCTACTCGATGTCCCAACAGTAGCGAGCAATCACCCAAGTAAAGTTAACAGCCATTCTAATTCGGACCAGCCCCAAGGGAGAATGATTAGGCGGGCCAATAACCCACCCGGATCAACTCCGCAGGAGCCATATTCGAAAAAATTGAAGCCAATCATCAGTTCAACTACACCAAAACGCCCAGTGATGAAAAGGTCTGTCGAAGCAACTCCGTGTGGACCAGAGATTCGGAAACGAACACAACCTAGGCGGATCCCGACCACCAAGTCCAGCGCACTACAGGGTCACATAGAGCCGGCTCAAGCAGCGCCAACAAAACTAAAAACAATACACGCCATCAGACCAGCTCCACCACGAAGGATCCAGCATGCTCTAAAGCCACATATTAAGGAAACAACAGACAACACAATAATCGACCTTACTGGGCCAGAACGGGAACCGTCAAAGACACCAACTACTCACAACCTGGCTGGACCAGTGAACATAAGACCCCAAATCTCAACGCTATACCACTATGTGAAAAAAGATAGCAACACGAACATTCAGCTACAAGAACCTGCTGTCATCAATGGGCGCCAAGTAAAAAATCTCACACTTTTAAGACCAACAACTACACTCGCCGAACTACGAGAAAGAAGTGAAAACAGCTTTCAACGCTTCACCACAAGGGAGGGTGAAGACCTATACCTCCCTAAACACATCATCCAACGGATTAAGTTTGACCAGGTACGATCCACACGAAAAAAGGAACAAACCATAAGCCTTCCCAATCGCTACCAGTTACGGCTACAAGTGAAGGCGGATGGACGTATTATCTTCCATCATCACCACACACGGGGACTTAGCAAAATCAATATGATGTTGAACAAAGTTGTTCAACAGGGGGGAGAATGTTCAGCCCCAAATCAACAAACACAAAAATAATAACAAAATAAATAAAATTTAATAAATCTAAATCTAATAAATTTAAAATAAAAACATAAACAAAAAAAACTCACAATAAATGATACGGATATTAACTATTTCCTTGTCCTTCCTTCATTTTTTGTACATTGTTATATTTGTTTTCCAGTTAGATTTTCCCAGAATGAACCTAAAAGGCAAAAATCAGATCGATTAATAATTATATTAAAGTAGCCATAAGTCCGGCTTGAAAAGATAAATTAAAAATCAATGTCAACAGAATATGACATGCAAAACAACAACAACAACAAATGCATCACAAGTAAAAAGAAACCGACAAATAACAGAAATTCCATGCATAGAACGTAAAAAAACATAATGCGGGACATTTACCTACATAAAAACCATAAATAAATTACATGAACTACAAAATACAGGTAAAAACATAACAAATGCATGCAAGAACACATAACCCTACATTCCCAAAAGAAAATTATTGGCTACAGACAACCAGCGACATATAGACCTGCAAATTGAAATATAAACAAAGCACAACACTAGAACAACACAACAAAGATGTACACGCACCTGCAACCGCGACATTTGCACGAATATCGCGAAAAACCCCGCGCACGCACTCGCGAAAATGTGACGTCGTCCGAAACGTCAAAACTTCATGCTGTATCAACATATGATACATGAAATCGATGTAGAATTTGACGAAGAATACAGCGGCGATATCAGAAAACCGAAATATTTTATGGATAAAAAGATATTTCCATAAAATATAAATTCTCATAAAGATAATGAGAAGAAAAGAGAAAATATAGTGAAAAAGGATGAATATATGAATTAATAAAATTATGATATTGCAGTTAAAAATAAGGAAATGGTCGAAAAGGACATTTTTAGTACATCATAAAAATTGAAGAAAAATAATAAAATCATAGTGAATTAATTGAAATTTTATGAAATTAAAAAGAATAAAATACTTAGAATAGAATAAACATAAGGGGAAATAGTTTGAAATTATGTTTTTAATCATCAAAAAAGGTATAACTATCCCCACCTAAAAATGGCAATGCAGTTTAGGCCAGGACCGTTCGGCCCAGTGTATAAAAACCGAACCCAGAAGCAATCAGCCTCTCTTGTCTATCAGTAGTCAACGAAAGTACATCGAGCAAACGTGCAATCGAAGTAACTTCAAAGATTTTTCCAAGTGTTTTTAGTGTAAACAAGGATTTTTTCAACTACTCAATAAGGTATTTTCACCAATCATTAGATTTTCTACAGGCCGCATGGGTTCTGGGAAATGTTACATGTTTGGTTTTAATCAAGTATCTCTTTCAGCATTATTTTAAAGATAATATTCAGTACGACTCTGTATCTTTCCTTAGTCAAGTATTAAATTACTGTCTGGCTATATCTTCTGATATACTCAGTGTAATTTTGTATACAACTTTTGGTTAAGTACTTTAGTCGCTATCTGAATATATCTATTTGTTATATATATATTATATTCTGGAATAAAAACTACTAACTAGAACACTTCTATCAAGGTGTTAGTGGTTGGTAATAGTAATATATGTAAGATAAGTTAAGTTGAACATAAGTCCTATCTGTTAGCACCTAAGCAAACAGTTTTCTGAAATAAAGACAAATTGAATTCTAACTGACACGTGTGTTTCCTTCATATTTTCTTTTTCCCTTAGTGTAAAATTTCATTTTGCACTAAACACCGGGAAAGGTCCGCCTCTGCTTGGACTCCCGCAAAGTGAATACTGTAACCGTAAAAGACGCCTACCCACTGCCTCATATAGACGGTCTCCTGGGTCGATTACAGGACACTAAGTTCATTTCCGCAATCGACTTGAAGGATTCCTTTTGGCAAATCCCATTGGAGGAAAAATCCAGGGAGAAGACTGCCTTCACCGTCCCAGGAAGGCCGCTGTATCAATTTACAGTGATGCCGTTCGGGCTTTGTAACGCTCCGCAACGCATGTGTCGCTTGATGGACAAGGCGATACCGGCCTCACTTAGAGAAAATGTGTTCGTCTATCTGGACGATTTATTGGTGGTGTCTCCGGACTTTGAGACCCACCTTCAACTTTTAGAAAAGGTCGCCGACTGCCTTCGTCGCTCCGGGCTGACAGTAAACCTGTCAAAGAGCCGATTCTGCGTCCGCGAGGTGAAGTATCTGGGGTTCATCATTGGCGATGGGTCTCTGAAAACTGATCCCGACAAGTGGCAGCCACCAGGGACTTCCCAATTCCAAAGGCAGCCAAACAAGTACGACGCTTCTTAGGTATGACGGGTTGGTATAGGCGCTTCATAGGTAACTATGCAAGTATCGCCTCTACCATCACGGACTGCCTAAAAGGCGGCAAATTTGTTTGGTCCGACGAGGCCCAGCAGGCCTTCGTGGAACTCAAGAAATCAATGATGTCTGCACCCTTACTGGTCACCCCAGACTTCACACGCCCCTTCTACATCCAATGTGACGCCAGCAAAACGGGAGTAGGAAGTGTCCTCTTCCAAAGACAGGGCGATGAAGAACATCCCATCGCATTTTTCTCTAAAAAGCTAAACAGTGCCCAGCGTAATTATTCCATCACGGAACTCGAGTGCTACGCGGCGGTGCTGAGCGTTAAAAAGTTCCGGGCGTATGTGGAAGGGCAGCCTTTTACCATAATTACTGACCATGCCAGCTTGAAGTGGCTCATGAGCCAGACCGACCTAAACGGCCGTCTAGCGCGGTGGAGCCTAAAGCTGCAGAGCTTCCAATTTTCAATCGAGCACCGCAAGGGTAGTCAGAATGTAGTGCCGGACGCACTGTCACGAGTCGACTGCGTCGATGAAGTGTCCTTCTGTCGTGACGTGGACCTAACGTCCCCAGCCTTCAGGTCCGCGGACTACCAGCTTCTCGCTGACAAAATCAGCAGAGATGCTGAGAAGTTACCTGACCTTCAGGTTTCGGATGGTTACGTGTTCCACCGTTCGGCCCCACGAACTGGCGACCCCAAGACGGACGACCTGATATGGAAATTGTGGATCCCTGCAGAATTGACCGATCCCTTGATCACGTCCTCTCATGAGCCCCCTCAAGCTTCCCATGGCGGTATTCACAAAACCCTTGCACGCCTTCGGGAAAAATATTATTGGCCCGGTATGACTAGCCAAGTCAGAAAATACATCGCGAGCTGTGAAGTATGTAAGGAGACAAAAGCTCCAAACACACCCCTTCGGCCCCCTATGGGCGAAGCCATGGATGTGTGCCGACCTTTTCAACTCTTGTACATCGATTATATGGGCCCTTACCCTAGGACTAAGAAAGACCACACTGCTGTGTTGGTAGTGCTAGACGCGTTTTCCAAATTCTCTTTTCTCCACCCAGTAGCTGGTGAAACATCCAAAGCCGCCGTGAATTTCCTTGAACATCGAATCTTCCATGCCTTCGGTGTCCCCGAGGTGATATTCTCTGATAATGGAAGTCATTTCACTTCCAAAGAATTCACGAAACTGTTGTCCGATTACGGCGTCAAACACCAACTCACCGCTGTCTATTCCCCCCAAGCCAACGCTTCCGAGCGGGTGAACCGTTCCGTCTTAGCTGCTATCCGAGCCTATCTGAAAGAAGATCACCGGGATTGGGACCTACACCTGTCGGCAATCGAATGTGCCCTACGGAGTGCACACCACACGTCCATTAACACCTCCCCTTACCAGGCCCTGTTCGGGTGCCCAATGATCCTGCATGGATCCGCTTACCCAGTACTGAAGGCCTTAGGTGCCTTGCAAGAGGGAGATATAACGGTGTCGCCGGCCGTAGATCGATGGCAGGCCTGGCGGGACAAAATACAGCAACACCTGGCCGCGGCTCACACGAGACATGAGAAACACTACAATCTGCGCTGCAGAGCTGTAGAGTTCTCGCCCGGCCAGGTAGTTTATCGACGAACCTTCCCCGTAAGTAACAAGATCAACCGGTTTAGCGCTAAACTGGCAGACAAATTTATGAAGGCTCGCGTGAGGCGAAAGCTTGGGAGTGGGCGTTATGAATTAGAGGACTTAAAAGGAAAGCCGATCGGTATTTTTCACGCCAAAGATCTCAAGACCTGACAGCCTGAGTAGCGGAAGGTGACCTCGTGGACCAAGGGTTCCAGACGGCGACTATGTGGTTTAGTCGGCGGACTGAGTCCTTGGGGCAGGAGATATCTTCCGGAAGAGAGACTTCGCGCTCAGAGGGACTCGTCGGGACAATGTGGAATTGCCTCGACTTTCTCGACGGACACGCGAAGTCACTCCTAGTATAACTATTGGAAGCGAAGGTGACTCCGAGTAGCCCTAATAAGGCATCTCGCCGGCCTAACCGGTTATTAATAGGGTACCCGTCGAGGTCCGCTTGGGTAGCTTCGCCAGCGGATGGTACACCTCCTTGATCGACTTGACTGTCTGGAGCCAAGCTTCATGTTGATAACTTCAGAGGTTGCCAGAACAACCCCCCTATATGCATATAGAGGTGACCCACGAGGCCGCAGAAATTCTGCAGTACCGCTTTGCCTTGGGAGGGGGAGTTCTTGGACACGAACGTTGCGCTGAATAATTCCAACTACCACCGCAGGACCACATCTGTTATGAGTATAGAGCCAACAATCTAGACACAATCCCGGCTCATGAGGCCAAAACGACCCTATAAGACGCTTGCCTAGGGACGTATAGGAGATATGCAGAGTACGGTTGTCCCGGACGTAACAAAACGTCTCCTGTACCACACCCCAGTAGGGAGCGCATGGTGTAATTGGCGATAAGGAACCAAATCGTGGCCGTTGACGAGCGCCGTTGTCCAAAATGATGCCAATACTTAAATCAATCTCGAAAGTTTTTTTTGTTTCTTTAAATACAAAGCTGCGATAAGGTAGTTGATGCGCTTAACACATACGACTTCAGCCTCGTCCATGGTCTCCCGAACCCAACCCCTCCGAAGGCATAGCGGGGTGGAGAACACACATTACCTTGTAACAGCCCGACTCAGTCTATAGAGCATGAGACTCGATTTCAGGGCGTGGTTGAGCCACACGTTGGGCTAGCGATCCAACAAGGCCACCGTTTGTCTTTTTCGCACCCCCTCTCCTCTGGTGACATCTAGGTGGCGCGTGTTGTAACGGTCGCCTTGAGCACATAGGCCGCTGACGCACCTTATCATCCTAAACAAAATTGGCATAAGCGTCAAATTGAATCCTAATTGTTACCCTCTCATACATCGTGTAACTCACATGTAACATGGTTTTCTGTTGCTTACAAGTCACAATTTTAATTACATTTGTTTTTACCGGAGACATTAGCCATTTAGAAGTAGCGTATAAAATTTTCGCATTTTTCTACATAACTTTATAAACATCTTTTTCCTATTTTTTTTTCCTATTTTGAACCGATGTAATATAAATATATTTTTTTAAGTAAGAACAAAGAATCATGTGTCAGAGGGTTAACCATTCGGGAAAAAATTACATGGCAACTGCGCATTCTTCAAAAACAAAAAAATTCTTTTTCAAACTAACTTAACTGGCAACAACTCCTCTGCACGCCAGTTAATTTTTCCCGAATCCGTTCGCATACTTTTGCTAAAAAACCACGAAAACGGATCGGAATGGAAGTGCCGTTGAGGCAATTCCAATTTTCGTCATCGAAGCCCCTGCGCAAGTAGCCACAGTGATACAGGAAGAAGAATTTTACCGCTCATCGCGCCGGAGCATCGAAAAATTGCGTGGCGGGGTAAACGAGGAGAGAGGAAAACGAAAAACGGGAGCCGGAATTGAATTTGATAGCGGACGGCGGTTTTTGGGTGAATAAAAGTAGTTTTTACAACTTTTCGGGAGTCGGAATTTTGAATTTGATAGCGTCGGTCGGTTGAAGTTTTTGGATGAAGACGGCTGGAAAATAAAGGAAAGTGAAAATTTTTAAGTTGGTTTTTTTGATGGAAAAGAAAAGAAAATTTATTGGTGATAGGGAAGCCAAATCGATGGTTTTTTTGGAGTTTGGTGTCGGGAAAGGAAAGATCTTTGTGTCAGTAGTTCTTGAGTTTTTTTTTGAATAGAGTTTTAACATTAGTTGGAGCACAGTGAAGTTTTTTTGAGGAGTTGTTGGTGAAACCAACGAACCATTGAAAAGAGCAAGAAACTTATAAATTGAACTTAAAAACTAGTAAGAAAATTCTTTTGTTGTCGGTTAATAAATAAATACATAAATACTTAATCCAATGAATAAATAAAAGGCAACTATAAAATTTGAATAAAAATAATGAAACATAAAACAAACTTGAGTAATTCTAAGAACATATAACAAATTGCATTTGAAAAAAAAAAAACCAACAAAACATAAATTTAACATAAGAACAAAAGGATGTAAATATAATCACACAAAGTAATAATATATAATCAACCAACTATTAAATGAAAGTAAAGAATTAATTATTAGAAACAAAATTTAACTAAAATAAAGAACTAATTAATAGAACTACGACTTAAATGCAAAACAAAAAATAATTTAATAGAAATAAAATTTAACTAAACTAAAGAACAAATCGGTAGAAATAAAGTTTAAATAAAAGGAAGAATTACTTAATAGATATAAGATTTAAATAAAATGAAGGATTAATTACTAGAAATATGATTCAAACAAAATGAAGAATTAGTTATTAGAAATAAGATCTGCATAAAATAAAGAATTAATTCATGGAAATAAAATACAGAACTATTTAATAGGAAAAAAAAAATTTAAATGAAATAACTAATTTAAATGAAATAACTTTTTTTTTATTATTTTTTTTTGTTGAGGAAGAGGGTCGACAGTTAACGATGGTAGCGACAACATAAAGCCTAAAAGGGAGCTCTTATTTTTTTGAGAATATGTATTTGAAGACGTAATTTTACTAGCCATAAATGTGACACCCGAGTTTTGATTAAATTGGTGCTCTATAAGAAAGTGATGTCCTTTAAGGTGCAATTT
The DNA here is from genome assembly GCA_963855945.1 of Thereva nobilitata. Taxonomy (NCBI): domain Eukaryota; kingdom Metazoa; phylum Arthropoda; class Insecta; order Diptera; family Therevidae; genus Thereva; species Thereva nobilitata. The sequence goes on along the minus strand of OY979698.1, from coordinate 59,449,919 downwards.
CACATGATATAAAAATATTTAGTGATATTTGAAAAACTTAAGTAATTTTTTTTTCAACCTTTTATGAAAGCGCTCGAAGGCGTTACCTTTTTCCTTGAACTTTCTAAAAGTTTGTAACTAGTTTATGGCTGGCCACCTGGTTTCTCCATAAGAGTAGGGCGATCGATTTCTTTATATATATAAAATTGCTTCCTGTTGATAAACAGTGTAATCGTGTCTTTTAATAAATTATATGAAACAAAAGTCTGCAAATTCAGGTAATGAATTCAGTTCTAATGATCTATTATGGCGAGGGGTTGAAGTAAGAATTGTATGAGTAAAATATTTCTTAGGCCGAAATAATTGTTCTGGTGTCTGAAAGTGCGCTAAGAGTTTGGGTTCATTGGTCTATTTAAATTCTCGTAATATACTAGGAGCGCAATGTAATAAAAAGTACTATAGGAATTTTTTTTTCAATTGTGGGCTGAGAGCATTCTTTCGTGTCCTAGATATGTATATATGTAAAGAAATCAAATATTTAATTGCATACCTATTATAAGTTGAACTAATACTTAACCTAACTATAAACGAATGAATACGTTAACTTTTAAATAATTTGATAACAAATATTTAATTACTTACCTGATAACTTGAATTAATACTTAACCTAACTATAAACGAATGAATACCTTAACTTTTAAATAATTTGATAACAAATATTTAATTACTTACCTGATAACTTGAATTACTACTTAACCTAACTATAAACGAATACCTTAACATTAAGCACTTTAATAACATATAACTAATCGCCTACTGGATAAAAACTTAAACAAGTATTTAATATAACTCTAAAAGAAAAAGAAGATAGAAAAATTTTAAACCACCACACAATGGCGGAATAAGGACACCCCCTGTCGGGGTGGCCCTTGCGGAATTAGGATGCCCTAACCAAAGGTAAGTGCCTTCCATCCACTATATATTGTTTGATATCGTGTAGCCACAGACAATGACCCAGTGACCAGTGACCACCCTATTTCTCTCTTTTCTTCCCCTTATTACCCCTTCTCGTTGGCCCTGGACGATGTTCCACCCCCTGTCGCCCTTGTCTTCAGTTGTTGTATAGGCACGAGTAATTTCAGTTTGACTGTCACCCCTTCGGCATCCCTGTACCGCGCACCCCACCCCATCCGGCGAGCTAGTCAGAGCAACGCTAGTCGTGCCGACAACCGGTGCATGGGATGCGTTTCTTTCGCGACACTTCTCCGGCGGTCGAACCGTCCAAGCCACTTCGTCTCTAGGTCCCCCTCCCCGACATATTTTGTAATGGTAGTCTTTTGGCCTTTATGGCAATTTCACGTCGTCGTGCCTCGGCACAAATTTTCCCAGACAGTTACAACTTTGAGCTATAATTTGGACTGTATCACTTTGAAACCTATACTATTCATTTTTTAAGTTTTATAGAAACTTATTTTCAAGCATTATAGTGTAAGTATTATTAAGTGAGTGATTTTTTTTGTTTTTTTTCATAATAACTTCCCTGTTTTTTGAAATTCTAGTTTTTTTGTATGATAATAAAAATTACCCGATAAAATTGAATGATTTTATTTTTTTTATTTCTGAAAATAGTACCTCTAAAATGGATCACACAGGATTTCATTAGAGACACTTCCCACCCCTAAACACTTTACCGTGTAAAAATAAAACGCTAGAGCGTTTAGTTCCCCATAAGTGTTTTATCATAACTAAGTGTTTACCTTCCCAAGTGTTTAATTGGCGAATAAGTGTTTTACTTTTTTAGACACTTGCGCTTAGGTTAGAATTTTTTGGTAAACACCTTACGCGTTTAATTTCTGTTAAATGCTTTAGGTGTTTAAGAATCAAACACTTTAGCGTTTAGATTTTGTGAATTTAACACTTCTTCTGTTTTAAAAGTAAACATTAAATACTTTATCGTTTAGAAATAAAACACTAGAGCGTTTTATTTCTCAACACCTGCTAAACACTTGGATTTGCAGTGTATACAATAACAAAAAGCGACATATACTTATTACTAAGTGTACATGTATTCTCAAAATCTCATAGGACTATCGTTTCTGGAAATTTATTTGATTTTTTATACTCTTTACAATTACTTATAATTAAAAAGGAAAAACACGCAAATTTTAGTGAGACTTACGTTTTTTAAGGTGCGGACCCAATGAACGCCGTGGTTGCTACGCTACGCATGCAGTGCTCGCTTCACCAGATCAAATAAACTTTGTGTTTCAGTACGGCACAGTACGCCCAATGAGAAAAGCGAGCAATGCGAATTGCAGAATGCATGAGTGTTTATTTCCGAACGCCGCTGAAATGCTTTGAAATTTTTTAATATACAATTGCTTGATATTTAAACGGAAAAGTATGAATTATGATGGTGTTTTTTTAAAAATTTAACTTAGTAATTTAAAAAACTATCAGAGGTCAAAGCATCTGGGCTTTGGTTAGCTATGGTCGCCGCGATTACTGCGATTTGTAAGGGCAAGCACGGCAATCGTAGGGATCGCCGTGTTTATTGGGCCCGCACCTTCCGTATTAGCTGGATAAACTAATTTATTACTTCCATCGACGGCTCCAGCAGCAGTGGCAGTAGACTCATCTTCATTATTCTGCTGCCTGATGGAATCATCCACACTCTCCTGGTTTTTTCTTTTCAACCTTATCCCGAATCTATCCATCTTTCTTCACCACAGATATATACCTATTCTGTTCTGAAACTGTCGCAACACTTAATGGCAATCGCTCTCCCAGGCTCAAGGTATATGTTTTGGTTTACAAACAGGGACTATCGGACTGAGCTATGAACTGCGAGCCCAGAGTTTGCGCTCTGAGAGACCGATTGTTGGGCGCTCCAGGAATGCAACGCTAAATTGAACTGGACAAGCATGTATATTTGAACTCTCAGCTCAAAATTTATATGTATATTTGAACTCTCAGCTCCCGTGTACTTTCAAAGTTCGAGTGGGTATTTTACGCACACGGAATTTTTCGAGTGGGTAGAACTACCCACTCAACCCACATCAACCGCCGGCCCTGCATACAAGCTCAATTCAATTCAATTTTTAACAGTTTTTATACGCTGAACGACACATTTTCTCAAAATGGTTGTATTTATTGCACCTTTTGCATTTATGTTTGAATGCAGGACATTTTCTAGTTTCGTGGTTTGTACCACAGTTGTCACAATTGAACGTATTTTTGTATCTGTTTACTTTCCCTTTTAGTGTGTCTACTTGCATTGTGTGTTCCTTTTTCATGGAGGAGACTTGTGTTCTGGCCATTTCTTGTGCTTGACACATTTGTGTAGCTCGTGTTAATGTAATATCCTGTGCTAGTAATTTTGTGCGTAGGTTATCATCCCTTATTCCGATTATTAGTTGGTCTCTTATCATACTGTCATTCAGTTGTTCGTACGCACACTTTTGGGCTTGAAGTCGTAGTCTGGATAATAATTCATTAACACTTTCATCCTCCTCTTGTGCTAGTTTGTGGAACTTATATCTTTCGTAACTTACGTTCAATTTTGGGGTGAAGTAATCTGCAAACACGCTTTTGACCTGGTCCAATGTAATTTCGTTGTCGGCTGTCGGTAGTGGCTGCGTCAGGGAGTTGTATATTTGTATTGGTGTTTGGCCTATTGCTGTCATGAACGACGCTATTTGTATCTTCATGGGTTTTGTGTTTAGCTGTCATGCCTCCTCGAAAAACTCGTACTGTTGTCGCCACATCTTCCACTCTGTGGCCATGTCTTTTTCTTGTAGTACTTTGAGTGGCTTTGGAAGTCTTACAAACCCACCAAGAAAGATTATTATTTATTTTATTTTGTTATTAATTTCTTCTCTTTTTTATTTGCAGGAACTTGGTGATGTGTGCGATGCGGAACTGATGCCACGTATTGCACACTTGTTTCACCAATTTTACACTTTGTTCAGGCCTCTTAATGTTTCTAACCTGGGTTTCGGCACCATATAATTAAAAGATAGATTTTAATTAGTATTGTATTTATTATTCCGACAATTACACGATAAGGTTATATAAAACGATTGTGTTCGCTAACTAAAGGCCCAACTATGCATGGCATAAGCGCATATGTCAAGTTCGGAACCAGAACTTGTTATTAAAGTGGCTACGGTTGACATAACACGCCATAAAAGCTTTCGTTAAACATTCGTTAAACATAATGAATGCGACTTGGGTCGAACGTGACATGACAACATTAGGAAAAGCAAGGTTATGTTTATTGCTGTTTATTAGAGCAAGTGACTTTTGGAGAGAAATACAAATATCTACATATATAAATCATAATTAATTTTCACTTTCACAGCGCAGATTTTACATAAACTTTATGTCGCTTATGTTATGCATAGGCGGTAATATGTTTTGATTGACATAATGCTGGCTTTCGATATTTTTTGACGTTTTGACATATGCGCTTATGCCATGCATAGTTGGGCCTTAACTGCGAGGGAATGGATATATATGTGTTGACGTTGACAGTTGTTATTGTTAAGGTCTAACCACAATGTGGCTAGGTTTACATGTTTCTATTACAATTATGTTTTTTTTATTGCCTTTAGGAGATTTTTCTTGTTTTTTAATTAGTTTTATTTTTTATTTAAAATGAGTGAAATAAATTCGAATTTTAACAATAACACGCAGGGCACCCAATATTTTTATGTCACAGCTGATAGATTAATGCTGTCAGATCAAGTTGATTTCGACTCGCCTCTTCAATTTAGTTGCTCATATACGTGAGTCGAAAGACCAGCTCAATTCAACTATTGAACTCGCCATGTATACATAATACTAGCATTGATTTGAGTAGATATGGACAAAGGGCCTATTCACACAGTGCACATTCATGGCGCCTAAAACCGGTTTTATAGATGAGAGAGGGAAGGGAGCGGAAGAACTTAACGAAACATTTTTCACGCAAAACCAAACGCGTGAAAACTAGCCCACATATAAAAAGTTACTTCTATCTCTTGCATTCTTTAGCTCTGTTTTTCTCTAACAAGTAAATTTCATCTGCAATACATTTAAAGGTTCCTGTATAGCATTTAAATTTACTACACTCATTTACGCCCCGTCTGAGTTGCTAGGAGTTGAATAAAACCGGTTTTACTCACCACAATTATGACAGCGTGTGAATATGCCCAAAAGCGAGTCAAAATCTTACAATATAGAACTACAGGAAGGGCCCTCGCAGAATTTTAGCGTAGTGAAATTCGAACTGCACACTTCATTCTTTTTTCACTGAAAATTCATTCGTAACAGCTTCAATTACACTAAAAACAAATTCTTTAAACTTTATTTCTTTTTTGATATTAGTTTTTTAAAAAACTGTAAATAAATTTTATAGAAAAACTCGTTTTAAAGAAAGTACCGCGGGAAAATTTAACAGCCAACTAACCAGGAATTATACCATTTTGACAGTCGACCGTAATGGCGAGAAGAAGAGGTCTGCAGTGACCGGGGGTGAGAGGAGTTGGCTAGTATTGTGTTGTGGTAAAGAAGTTCTCGTCTAGGCAGGAGGTTTTTAATTTCAATGGGGCCGTCGCTATGGTAATAGCGGTAAAACTTAATGAACTTACATTCGTACGGTGGCTTAAAGGGTCTATGGAGGATAAAGGTGCGCGCTTACACCTTCTACAGCCAAAGTATTTTTTGGGGCGTCCCTCAGATATACGGGTTATATTCAAAGCGGGGTGGAATGTAGGACTTGTAAATTATAGTCAGCCCATCTGGCTGAAGGAGGAACTTGCATCTCTTGAGGAGTCCCAGGTATTGATAAACTTATTTGGGGATTTGGCATATGTGATTATTCCATCGCAGATCTAAGATAAAATTACGTCTAACATGTTTATAGATGAGTCAGCCATTACATTCTTTTTGCCCGCTGAGATAAAGGGAAGGACGGTGCAGGTTTTGTAGAGATAAGACCGTACTTTGTTTTGGTTGCGTCAAATTTGACATGATTCTTGCGGCCCCAATCAAGAATGAGCTGAAAGTCCCGTTAATAGAGTTGTTCATGAGTTCACGGTCTAGTAGATAAAGTCTGACAAATACTTGTCTTATATTGTGGAAGGCGTTGAAGTAACGCAGGGTACCGTCATCGGCAAAACTATGAAGTGGGTTGGAAGGGATTGAAAGCAGATCATTAATGAATATTAGAAAGAAAGCAGGTGAGAGAATCGACCTTTGGGAAACGCCAGCGGAGATGGAACGAGGGTTGGATTCGACTCCATCCACTACTACCATGATTGAACGACCAGAAACAAAGCTCTCAAACCAGTTCCTTAGAACTGAGATGTAAAGTTAATTTTACAGTTTTAAAGAAGGCGTCGAATTAGAGGCTGCAACAATTTTCCGCTTTTCCGTTGCACGCATAACTCTACTCTAGAGTTTCTGCAAAGAATAAAAAATGTATGTGGTTTTGAAGAGGCCTCCTGTATATCCTCAGTAATCTGCAAAGTAACAACTTTTAAGAAAAAGGCAAGCATTTAAAAAAAATTTACCTTTGAACCAAAAAAAACATTAAAAATGAATGAAAATATTGTACATACATATGTATGTATTACAGGACTTATGGACTTATGTTGTTTAATGGTAGGTCCACATAAAAGAGGCTTTTGTCGGTCGTTCTTTGAAGTTTGAATGGAACGGGCGACGGAATGCCTGTGGAGATAATGTCGGCCGAATGTTTATATGCACTTTTTCCAGCGGCTTGGCAGCGCCTTTCCTTTGTTTCACGGTTCACGCCAACACAGTATGTGTTGTGTGGGCCATAGGGCTCACATTAAAATAGCTGGAAATTTCTAGAAATGCATCTTTCAATTGCCGGTTAATTTCCAAATACTAGAGTTTTCTAGTCTAGATTTTTCTTCGTCTGTCCTTATGTATCTTTATTTCCGTTTTCTAGTACTTCTGTAATACTATATGTACTCTCTTTTTGAAGGTGGTCGTCCCAAGCAAGGGTTTGCGGTCCCTCATATTGCTTCTACACAATATGTCGACATCTACAACTTCTTTTTTGATTTTGGATCTCGTTGCAACCTGAACATCAAAAATTCCAACTTGTTTGTAATCTGTAATCTGTGAGTTTTTGTGTCGAGGAGCTCGCCATTAATTATGGGTTTTCACGGCAGTATTTTTATTTTCAATTCTTGGATTGATTTCATTAAATTTGAAAATTTGATGTTATCGAAAGCAAGGGGGTGGTTTATTGAAGCTACCATAACTAAATGAATGGGTAATGGCGTGGAATATATGTACGTATATGTAGATGTATATACAAAAATTCTTAGAATTTTGGGTATTTTTTTGCTTTATCACCCCACCCCCAGTAGGGTTTGTAGAGGGAGTTGACCTGAACACATTTCCTTTGGAATTAGCCATCGGCCACCCCTTAAAAATTTATTCAGGGTTGAAATTTTGTAAAAATCACTAATTTTTTTAAAAAATAGATAAGCAGTTATTTTAGTAACGACTTCGACTCTGGATTCTGCGCCCCCCAAACACTCCCCCACCTCAACTTCTACTTCATTCTCGGAGTAGGGCGCGACCTTTTTAGTGTTGCACCCAGAGCGGAGGACGAGGCGATAAAGTAAACAATCACCCTTAATGCAAACATTGAAAAAAACTTTCAAAATCGGAACTGTTATTCCTTCATTGAATTCGACTTCTCTTGAGAAATATAAAGTAAGGTTTTGAACGAAAATTCTGTTTTTTTATTGTAAACAAATACATATATTCAAATTTACCCAACTAATCACTCAAATTTTCTCTTAATCAATAATAAAATCAATAAAAAAAAGTTTGAATTTTTGTTAAAAAAACCTAATTCATTCTTCTCAAAATGGAAAAAAAACACGATGCTTAGGGCCTGTTCGAATAGTGGCTAAATGGCTAAATCTTTCCACGAAATACTAAATCGTTCCACAAAATGTCCAATGTTCAATTTAGTAAGCTAGTGGTGTGCGAATTTTTAGTCGGCTAAATTTGATTTTGACAGGAATTAGATTTCACTTTCTTTTCTCAATTTCAATTTAATTTTGCCCGCTGAGATAAAGGGAAGGACGGTGCAGGTTTTTGTAGAGATAAGACCGTACGTTGTTTTGGTTGCGTCAAATTTGACACGATTCTTGCGGCCCCAATCAAGAATGAGCTCAACGTCCCGTTAATAGAGTTGTTCATGAGTTCACGGTCTAGTAGATAAAGTCTGACAAATACTTGTCTTATATTGTGGAAGGCGTTGAAGTAACGCAGGGTACCGTCATCGGCAAAACTATGAAGTGGGTTGGAAGGGATTGAAAGCAGATCATTAATGAATATTAGAAAGAAAGCAGGTGAGAGAATCGACCTTCTTTCCACGAAATACTAAATCCTTCCACAAAATGTCCAATGTTCAATTTAGTAAGGTTGCCTTCCATTTAGACACAGAGAGACACAGTGTTACACTGTGTCCGACACAGAAGTGTTCCATCAACGACACAGCTAGACACAGCCGGGCACAACTAAGACAATGCTACCAACCCTCGCCAATTGAAATGTGATCGTTAATTTATAATTACAACAATATTGTTTCATTTTTAAGATTCCCAGCATTTATAAGATGTCGGGTAATTAATTTAAAGAAATTATCAACATAAAATTTACGATTTACTTGCCAAACAAAAATAAAAACGAGGAAAGTGCGCCGTGGCGGATTTTTCATGAACTTATGTGTTCCATTTGGGCTTACACAGAACGACACAGAGCGACACGCTGTGTCGGACACAATTGTCTTTCTGTGTCTAAATGGAAGGCACTCGCTACCAACCCTCGCCAATTGAAATGTGATCGTTAATTTATAATTACAACAATATTGTTTCATTTTTAAGATTCCCAGCATTTATAAGATGTCGGGTAATTAATTTAAAGAAATTATCAACATAAAATTTACGATTTACTTGCCAAACAAAAATAAAAACGAGGAAAGTGCGCCGTGGCGGATTTTTCATGAACTTATGTGTTCCATTTGGGCTTACACAGAACGACACAGAGCGACACGCTGTGTCGGACACAATTGTCTTTCTGTGTCTAAATGGAAGGCACCCGCTACCAACCCTCGCCAATTGAAATGTGATCGTTAATTTATAATTACAACAATATTGTTTCATTTTTAACATTCCCAGCATTTATAAGATGTCGAGTAATTAATTTAAAGAAATTATCAACATAAAATTTACGATTTACTTGCCAAACAAAAATAAAAACGAGGAAAGTGCGCCGTGGCGGATTTTTCATGAACTTATGTGTTCCATTTGGGCTTACACAGAACGACACAGAGCGACACGCTGTGTCGGACACAATTGTCTTTCTGTGTCTAAATGGAAGGCAGCCTAAGCTAGTGGTGTGCGGATTTTTAGTCGGCTAAATTTGATTTTGACAGGAATTAGATTTCACTTTCTTTTCTCAATTTCAATTTAATTTTGCCCGCTGAGATAAAGGGAAGGACGGTGCAGGTTTTTGTAGAGATAAGACCGTACGTTGTTTTGGTTGCGTCAAATTTGACACGATTCTTGCGGCCCCAATCAAGAATGAGCTCAACGTCCCGTTAATAGAGTTGTTCATGAGTTCACGGTCTAGTAGATAAAGTCTGACAAATACTTGTCTTATATTGTGGAAGGCGTTGAAGTAACGCAGGGTACCGTCATCGGCAAAACTATGAAGTGGGTTGGAAGGGATTGAAAGCAGATCATTAATGAATATTAGAAAGAAAGCAGGTGAGAGAATCGACCTTCTTTCCACGAAATACTAAATCGTTCCACAAAATGTCCAATGTTCAATTTAGTAAGCTAGTGGTGTGCGGATTTTTAGTCGGCTAAATTTGATTTTGACAGGAATTAGATTTCACTTTCTTTTCTCAATTTCAATTTAATTTATATATATCGACCAGCTCCGATAAATATTAGATGCTCCCGACATCATAAAAGATTATTGTAAGAAAATAATCTTAAATCCATCGCAATTACGAACATATCTACCTTTACAAACTTGAATTTAATAATTCAAAGGTAGTCTTACCCAGAGTTGCCTAAATTTGATATTTATGTTATCTCCCCGTCGAACACCTACAGTCTACTGTCTAAATCTTAAAATAAAAAAAGTATAAACAATCGAAGCTTATATTTTTTATTTACATATAAATTAAGGGCATACATTCTAAGAAAACATAAAATAACAACAAAACAACAATTAGTAAATAGCTGTCAAACTTTAGCTACCTCGTAAAAAGACTAAAGCGCACTGCAATACCGACCTTCCCAATAATTTAGTTTAGCCGCAATTTAGCCAGAATTCGCACAGGCCCTTAATTTCCCATTACATTTGCACTTAGAATATAGAACTACAGGAAAGGCCCTCGCGTGTAAAATCTCTGTACGTGAGCGTAGTGAAATCCGGTATCAGACAACTGTCAAACTGGGCTACATGGAGAATATACAAGGAGACAAAACTCTTATGGGGAAAATGACAGGAAATGGATGGGTAGAAGAAACTAAACTTCTAATTCATTTTTGGCCACAGATGTCACCTTTGTCCGATGTACCCCACATGAATTTAATAAAAATTCATTGGAAACATCAAAAATTGATTAATTACGAATAATCGCATTGATATAAAATTGAATTTAGAAGCTGCTAAACAGCTGTAAGCTGGTAAACATAAAATATTTTAGTAATAAACGAACTTGGCCATGAACCGGATAAATACAATCGGCCATGTTTTTTGGGGTACATTTGACTGCAGCGCCACCAATAATCAAACGAAAATTGACAACACGGAGTTTTATCTCCTTGTATAGCCTCCATGCTGGGCTATTTGCTTGTTAGTTAACTGTCAAATTATAAATTGTTTTCCCGCGTTCGGTAGTGCATTTTCTTTGAAACGAGTGTTTTTTATCAAATTTACTTACAGTTTTTTTCAAAACTAAATTAAAAGAAGAAAGAAAGTTCAAAGAATTTGTTTTCAATGCAATTAAAGTTGTTACAAGTGCAATTAAAGTTGTTACAAGTGAAATAACTGAACAATGAAGTGTGCAGTTTGTGGATGTACGACTAATTCGCTAATTCCGCGAGGAAAATCCTTTTTCAGGTAAGTGGGTAAACTCAAATACTTCCTAAACATATATATTACATATTGTGTTAGAGGTCACACTGGATCGCTGCAAGGATAAAGAAAACCGTTTATACTTTGAATAAAACTTTATTTTTCATCCAGAACAAAATTAAAATGTCTTTTTATTCACGAGTCAAAAAAGAAAACAAAACACGTTCTACATTACATTTTTATACATACATAGACATAATATAAATCAGGCTAACCAACATACAAGAGTAAAAAGAAAAACTCCACATTCCAGAGCAGACATGAAACTTTATAAAATAAAAATTCACTAACGAGAAGACTTTACTTCAACACTCCCTCCATCTGAGACGTTTGACATTTTATCCATTCCCATCCTGTGGCAAAAATTATGAAATTGATAGCGAGGAAGTGCTTTGGTTAGCACGTCAGCTATTTGTTCTTTAGTTGAGATGTAGACAACACTTAGATCTCCATTCTTTACTTTTTCTCGTAGGAAATGATATTTCACTGCTATATGCTTGCTGCGTCTATGAAACTCGGCATTCTTTGACAATTTGATGGCACTTTGATTGTCGATAAACATTGCACTAGAGTCTTTGCATTCATATTTTAAATCACTTAACAACAATCTTAGCCAAATAAGCTCCCTGGCAGCGGTTGATGCAGCAACATATTCAGCCTCAGTAGTACTTAATGTTACAAGTCCTTGACGATGTGATGACCAAGTCACTGGTCCTCCAGCTAGTTGAAATATATACCCAGTTACTGAGCGTCGGGTCACTAAATCGTTGGCAAAATCAGCATCCGCATAACACTTTAACTTATGCTTTACTTTCCAAAACTTATTCCTGCACACGCAGTTCCTTTTAAATATCATATGATTTTCTTGACAGCTTCGCAATGATCTTTTGTGTATGCATTCATGAATCTACTTACGGAATACCCAGCGTAAGCAATGTCTGGACGAGTGACAGTTGATAGAAATAATAGTGAACCCACCGCTTCTCTGTACGGTACATTAATTTTTAAAGCACTTTGTTCCGCTGGTTTTAAAATAACATTCGGATCAGACGGAACTATAGCCGGATGAGCATCAGATTGACCAAATCTTTCAATTATTTTCAAAACATACGCATGTTGATGCAGAAATAATAGCCTTTTATTACGATCTCTTTCAATCTGGAGACCTATATATATTTTGGCATCACCAAGGGTTACTTCAAAATAATGCTTCAATTCCTTTAGAATATCATTCAATACACACAAACTCTTTGCAGCCATCAGCCCGTCGTCAACATATATAGCAAGATAGATTATTTCGTTTTTAATCTTACCAATAAAAATACACTCATCTGCACTGATCTGTTTAAAATCAAAACGTTCTAAAAATGTTTTAAACTTTTCATTCCAGCACCTTGATGCCTGTTTGGGGCCATACAATGCTTTAACTAGTCTGCACAATACTTCACCTTCAGCATAGTTCACAACTAGACCATATGGCACTTTCATGTATATTTTTTCCCTTAGTTCACCATATAAAAAAGCAGTTTTTATATCAAATTGCACCAATTCTAAGTCTTTTTCTGCTGTAATGGCCAATAATACTCTTAAGGAGTCATATCTAACAACCGGTGAAAAAGTTTCTGTATAATCGCGTCCCGGTTTCTGTAAGAATCCACGCGCACATAATCGAGCTTTGAAACGATGTATTTCTCCTGATGGTTTACGCAAAATTTTAAACACCCATTTTGAGTCTATTACCTCCTGATCCATGTTGTTTGGCACTAATATCCAAGTCATATTTTTCTTATGAGCTTCTAATTCTTCAGCAATTGCGACTTTCCACTGAGTAGCTGGCTCATTATATTCAACAATGTTCACACAATATCTTGAAGGTTGTCTAATTTTATTTCTATCTCGAAGTTGTCTGTTATTTATTTGTGTAGAATGTTCTTGTTCACCTAAAAATTCTTCAGTGGTTTCTTCAGACTCAGCACGAATATTGTTCACATGATTTATATCAGATCGTTCATTTCCAACACAAACATCACTGTCATTAGCTTCTACACCCTGTTCATTTTCATTTTCTGGTATATCATGATCTGTTTGACAATTGGTGAACTTGAATATCGCACCATCATTATCCGAAGCATCTTGATCAATCGTGTCGTGACTTCTTAGACCTTTTTCATGGAACACCACGTTTCTGCTTTCAAAAACTTTTCTTGTTTGTTTATCATACAGTCGATAATTTGTAGATTCTTCTTGATATCCTACTAGAGTTAATTTCTTGGCCTTTTTATCTAATTTTGTCCTTTTATGTTTGGCCACGTTCATATATGCATCAGATCCAAAAACCCTCATGTGTAAAACATATGGTTTTCTTCCGTTCCATATTTCGTAAGGAGTTTTTCCAGGAGTTCGACTTGACGGTGTTCGGTTCAAAGAATATACTGCTGTGCTCACAGCTTCAGCCCATAGATATTTAGGCAGCTCAGCAGCGTGCAGCATAGATCTAGCACTTTCGACAATGGTTCTATTTTCTCTTTCGGCTTTGCCGTTTTGTTGAGGAGTGTCTGGAGCAGTATGTTCAAGTTGAATACCCCGTTCGATGAGATACTTCTTCATAATCTTGTTAATATACTCCCTCCCATTGTCAGCTCTCAGTGTATTCATCACCTGACCAAATTTGTTTGCAACAAAACGTTCAAATTCCTTGAATTTTTCGAAGACGTCAGACTTATGTTTGATCAAGTAAACTTTGCGAAACCCCGCAGCATTGTCTATGAAAGTCAAAAAAAACGTGCTCGTGCAATTGATGTTTCTGACATTGGGCCGCACACGTCAGAAGAAAAAAACTCTCCTGCTCTCGTCTCCTTTCTTTCTTTTATTTTGACATATGGTTTGTTGTGAGATTTCCCAAACTCACAAGCTTCACAAAAAAAATTGTCATTTGGAACTCTAACACGTTGAATTAGACCTTGTTCGGCCATTTTCTTGATTGTTCGCTGATTAACATGACCAAGTCTCTCGTGCCATATTTTTATGTCGCTTTCGGAAAGGTTTACTTCTGTAATTATTGAAGGTCGAATAAACATACGATAAATGTTATTTTCTTGTTTTATTCCACGTGCTACAACTTTATCTTGACTAGAAATAGTTACATTTTGTTTCCTGAATGTGAGTTCAAAATTTTTTTTTAACGCAAACTCCAACAGAAAACAAATTTTTCTTCAGAGACGGCACATACAAGACTTCTTCAACACGACCATTTTCCCAAATATCATTGACTAACCTTTTGATTAATGCTGTACCAACACCTTTGACCTCCAGACTTCCATCATCTCCAAGATGAACTGTTTGCCCTTGCACTGGTTGAAAATCCGTTAGCCACTCTCGGCGAAATGTTATATGACGCGATGCCCCGCTGTCTGTTAACCAAACATCTTTTATCTCTAGCGATAATAGATAATCTATTTGACTTTGAGAAGGTCCAGTTTCTCCTTTACCGACAGATATCTGCTTTCTTTTTCTACTCTCAACACTCGAAACAAATGCACACGTTCTTGAGTTGCTAGGCATCTTTCCTTCATCTGATTTGGACTTGTTCTTGTTGGGACAATTCGGCTTAATGTGTCCTTTCTGTTTACACTCATAGCATACTACATTCTCAAAACTTCGTGTGTTTTTCTTCTTATTCTTGAATGTATCCTTATTCACATATTTCCTACGTTCAAGCGTCATCGCTGCTAGCGCGTTCGTTGCTTCGTCACTGTAGCAGACTTCTTTTAGTCTACTAGACCAAACTGATGGTTTCTTTTTGTTGATGATATTCTGCTTGGTCTATGGCACATAAGCCTAGGCCTTGTTGGTGGTGCACAGGTTCTTAAACCAATACACTGGGTGAACGTAATCAATTTGGCTCAAATCAATTTGTAGAAAGTAGATGATCTATGGCACATAAGCCTAGACCCTGTTGTTAGTGCACAGGCTCGTGAACCAATACACAAAATTTTACTGAAAGTTTGATAGTTGTCACTTGCAGACTCACAAGTGGAAAATAAGTAGTCTTGATTGCTTGAGTATGAATACTGGTCTTTATTTTACGTTAATTTTTCTTATATACTAATCTCTTATCTTCTAAAATTTAAATATACATGCAATTTTGATTTGTCTAATAATTTTTGTTGTCTGAGAAAATTGAGATGAAATTTGCTGACTTTGACTTCCTTCGTGTGAATATTTTCTTGCCGGACTTCACATCAGCAAAGTGATTACGGCTGCAACTTGACACCTTGTTTTTCAAGTGCATTCCAATTGTTGGACTTGTCTATTGTCTTGAGCCTTTGTATTATGATACATACTATTTGAAGAATTTTGTTGTTCTGAATTTTTTGTTGCTTATTTTAATGATATGAGATTTATTTTGTTGGTTTTATTTTATTCATATGGAATTTTGTTTTTTGTTGTTTTTATTTTATTTCTGGTTTCAGGAATGTTAGATTCCTAACATCCTCCCCCACGGTTGAATGTTACATTCAACAGGACGTGGGCCCGAAATTGGCTGTAAATTCAATAGGTGGTGGTGATGCTTCCATCTCGATGGCTGGTTGCCTTCCTGGTGTTGTTAGTCGATCCTTGTAGCATTTGTATATGAGGTAGCCTATTATGATGATCACGACAATAATGCCTAGGTAAGATGCTGCAAAGTGATGAGTGTTGAGATGGTGTAGTTTCGGGAGATTGCCATCCAATTCATGGAGCTGCTTCTTAATCCTTGATATTTCTTCCAGATGTGGAACGTAATGGCGTATCTGGAAAACCGCTGGAGTTAATTGACCTGATTGTAGTTTCTCGGTTATATTGCTGGCTGGAAGAACTGCTTTGTTTGTTGTTGAGAAAAGGTTTTTCCGACCTTGCAGCGTTAGAAGTGGTTGATTGACTACACAACCATCTTGCAGACTTAATAAGCCACTATTTTCAATGGCTAGTTGAGTCATAACCTCCCCACATACCACGTTGATAGTAGTTTTGTTGGTTAATGAAAATATCCACTGGTTTCCTGATTGCAGTTGAATCCAATGGGGACCATCTTCTACTGTAACTATCCGACATGACGAAGACTGCTTTGCCTGATTGAGAAAGGTAACCTCACATTGGCAAATGGTTGATCCTAGTTTATATAATGGATGGTTCTGCTTGCATGAATATTGATTATTCGTTGTCAATATGCAGGATGCTAACTCATGTTCTGTCAGTGGGTAGTAGTGGTCACGGTGAAGATTCATCATTAGATAGGGATATGTCGGCTGTATGGCAACAAATGTATTGTTGAGTGGCACTGGGACCGGAAGAATGTGGAGAAGTTCAAAGTTGTTAGCCGCTGCCAGTGGAATTGTGATTCTGAAAATGGCATGACGGGTGCGAATTCTGCCCTTTATAGATAACTGATTGTAATATTGGAGAATGTCGTCTGATGGGGCAAGTAACTTTAGAGAAGATGGAAGATGTTTTTTTATGTTTCCTATTTCCCTTTCGAGTTGGTCTGGGAGAATTAACTGAGGGCTTAATTTTCCATGTTGAGCATTGACTATTACATCAGCTATGGTATCTTGAATTCGATGGAGATTTGAAGCAAGAAAAGAAGCCTGAATAGCAATATTTGTGAATGTCTGCAACATGTTTTGCTGGTGATTTTCCTGTCTTATTCCATTTATACTATTAGTCACCTTTGCTAATTGATCCTTTAATTGATTCAAGTGCGCACTTATTTCCTGCTCATCTCTCGTGATGACGTTCAGTGTGGCATCTAGTAAGGACGTCTGGTTTTTTAGTAGATCCTAAAGTTGTTCTTCATTTTGCTCTATGTTTTCAATGGTCTTCGACATCTCGTCTGCATAGGTGGAGTCTAGCACTCCAAATAGCGCGTTCGCCAAATTCCCTATTATGTTAACTGCGCCTCTTTTTGATCTGCTAGGATTAGTATCTTTGAGAAGATATTTGTTGATTGTTTCGAGCTCGTTAATATGATGTGCGAGTTGAATTGAAGTGTGACTGCAAGCGTCAGTATTTTCCATCAAGTTACAAGCTGCTTCCAAATCCTGATGATGGTGCTGAAGTTGTTGAACTTCTCTCCAATAGGATTCCATGTCATAATATACCACTAAGTTCCATTCACTTGCAATTATATTGGCTGGTCCTAGGTGTTCAAAATATATTCCAGGTTGATTCTCAAATTTTGTTGTGTTTACAGGTGAGCAAGGGACGCCGGGAATAAATAGGCAGGTGAGGAGTAATGAGACAATGGCTGATCCCATTGAGATTTTTCTTCTTTTGGAATGTTGATTTTGTTCTTGGGACAGTTGCTGTTGGTTTGTTGAGCTTGTTGATGCTTTTGGTGATCCTGATCCGGTTGGCGGTTCTTCCTCTGTAATTTCCAACTCATTGTTTTCGTCTTCTAGCTTTTCAATCGGAAGTGGCGCTAATTTATGGATGGGACGACGAAAAGTCCCAGTGGATGTTTTAACGTCAGCCACACGAATCAGTCCATCATCTCCTGAGAAGGTTTCAACTATTCGCCCTAATGTCCATTTGAGTGGAGGAGTGTTCTCCTCTTTAACGATTACCATAGTTCCACGTTCAATGTTTTGAGCTGGGTGTTTCCACTTCGATCTTAGCTGGAGGTGGTTTAAGTATTCTTTGTGCCATCGCCGCCAAAATTCATTCTTCAATTTTGTGACTAACTTCCATCTTGTGACTAGTGTAGCTTTGTCGGGCTCTACATGAGCGTTAATTGGCGCAGTCAGCGGTTCACCAATCAAAAAATGGCTTGGCGTGAGGGCAGTTAGATCCTTGGGATCATCTGAAATTGGGGTAATGGGTCTTGAGTTGAGTATAGCTTCGACCTCGGTCACCACTGTCTCCATTTCTTCATATGTCATGGAAGCTGCGGCCAGTGCGGATTGTAGTAAGTGTTTGGCTGACTTCACTGCAGCTTCCCAAAGACCACCAAAATGGGGTGCCCTCGGAGGTATCAAGTGGAAATCAGTACCTTTCGAACTGCAGGTTGTGGATATCTTGTCAAGAGCAGCTTTTGAGTCAAGAAGTTGTCTGACCTCCTCAAGCTGTCTCTTAGCACCAACAAAGTTGGTGGCATTGTCGCAATAGATGTGGCGACAATGTCCTCTTCTTGAAGTAAAGCGCTTAAGAGCCCCTATAAATCCTTCAGATGTAAGGTCACCTACAATTTCTAAGTGTACTGCCTTAGTAGCGAAGCAGAAAAACACTGCAATGTATGCCTTATGGGGACGTTTTCCCCGTAATTTATAATGGACCCATATTGGCCCACAGAAGTCCACTCCAGAGTTTATGAAGGGCCTTGACTGCTGGATGCGAGCTGCTGGAAGATTTCCCATTAGTTGATTGAGAGTCTTAGGTTTCACTCTTGAGCAGAAAACACAATGCTGCACTATCGATCTTGATAGTGTTTTTCCTTTTACGGGCCAATAGGTTTGCCTTGCCATTGATAATAATGCCTGTGGACCAAGATGATGATTGTCCCTATGGAGCTCTGTCATTATCACCTTCGTTAATGGGTGTGTATACGGTAATAAAATGGGATGTTTGGAATCGAACTGCAGATTGGAGGCTTGAAGGCGGCCACCAACCCTTATAAGACCATCTTGGTCAAGAAAAGGCGTTAAACTACCAATTGGGCTAGTTCTCGACACTTCGTGATAACGCTGTAAATGTAGAGCGTCATCCTTGAATTCCTGCAACTGCATGTGCTTCAAAATTATTGTTCTTGCGTCATGTAATTCCGTAGCTTCAAGCCTTTCTGAGCATGCCTTGCGGTTACCGACAATATACTGAAATCTCCTGACGTAGGCTATAATTCGTACTAGCCTTTTAAATGAATTCCTATGGTCTATGGTGTCTATGATATGTTCATTTGTAGTGGTTGCCATTACAACCTTCCTACGTCCTTGTGTGCATTCGGTCTTTTGCTGGAATAGCGGTGGCCAGACTGATTCTGCTCCATGAAGATAAAATGGGTCTTGAAACCAGAAAGCGTTAGATCTAAGGTGGTCTGGTGAAAGACCTCTAGAAATGAGATCTGCTGGATTCTGTTTAGACGAAACGTGTCGCCACTGGGTCGGCTTGGATAGTCGCTGAATGCTGGAAACTCTGTTTGCCATGAAGGTGTGGAAGGATGATGACTTCGAATGGATCCATGACAGTGCAATTTCTGAGTCAGACCAGAAATAGATGTTCTCTCTTAACAGCTGAAGATCTTTCCGGATTCTATCTGCAAGCTCGGATCCCAGCTTGGCAGCACATAATTCCAGCCGAGGTAAGGTGTGTTGCTTGAGTGGTGCTACTTTTGACTTGGCACATAGTAATTGTACAGTTATGAGTTTTGATTTGTACACTGCTCGAAGGTATGCAGCTGCCCCGAAAGCCTTTTCTGAGGCGTCAGTGAAAATGTGAAGTTGTATCCTTTCTGGAATATTGTGCGAAAATATGTGCCTTGGTATTGAGATCTCATTGACAAGATCAAGTTCCTTCTTAAAGTTGGTCCAGAAAGTGTGGTGTTCCTGGGGTAGTGCAGCATCCCAATCTAGCTTTATGGACCATAAGGTTTGTGAGAATATTTTTGCCTTGATTACAACTGGACTCATTAGGCCTAATGGATCAAATAGATGTGCAATGTCGGACGCCACAGTACGCTTTGTGACCTTTTTGTGATCCATTCTGTTATATCTTATTTTGAATATATCATTTTTAGGGTACCAGATAAGACCCATGGTTTTAATGTGCTCATCAGATCCATTATTTAGATCTAACTGTATTTCTTGTTGATTATACGGAATCCCTTGTAGGAGCTGTGGATGATTTGAACACCATTTTCTGAGCATGAATCCTCCTTCCTTTAACAGGGATTCTATCTGACATCGTGTTTCAATGGCCTCACTTAGTTTATCTGACCCAGCTAACACATCATCCACATAACAATTTCTCTTTACTACCTTTAGTGCTAGTGGGTACGCTTCAGCTCGGTCTTCAGCCAGATGTTGTAGGCATAAATAAGGTGCACATGCTGTGCCGTAGGTTACGGTCGTAAGTTTGCAACATTTCAGCTTTTCGACAGGACTATCACGCCACCATATTAGTTGAAGGTTTTGATCTCGATCGTCAACTTGAATTTGGCGGTACATTTTTTCTATATCCGCTGTAAATGTGTACCTGGGCAGCCGGAAACGTAATAGTATTGAAAATACATCGTCTTGGATGACCGGTCCGGTGTAAAGAATGTCGTTCAATGATTTTCCGGAGGAGGTGCGAGCGGAGCCGTCGAATACCACCCGGACCTTTGTTGTAGTGCTTTCTGGTTTTACAACTGCATGATGTGGTAAGAAGAAGTAAGGCCTCCTGATGTTATTGAAGTTCACCAACTCCATGTGTCCCAAAGCTTCATATTCGTGAATGAATGAAGCGTATTGCTCTCTTAATTCAGGATTAGCACTAAGTCTGCGTTCCACGGATAGGAATCTCTTATATGCCACGTCCTTTGATTCTCCCAATGATTCTGCATCTTTCAACATTGGCAATCGAACTTGAAATCGACCATTGCTATCTCTTTGATGAGTTTGATGAAAGTGATCCTCACACTGCTGTTCAGTTGAAGTGAAGTTCGCATTTCTACCTTCAACATCCTCGAGTTGCCAGAATTTTTGGATTTGATTGCTGAGGTGCTCTTCTTCTGAGCAGATGGCGCATGTAGAATGACTTTGTGACAAATGCTGCACTTTTCCACCAACTATCCAGCCAAAGACGGTGTTCTGCAATATGGGCAGCTCAGTTCCTAATTTAATTTGTCCGATCGATAATAATGAGTGATAGAACTCTGCTCCGATGAGAATGTCGATTGGGCCCGGCTTGTTGAAAAACGGGTCAGCTAGAGGTATGTTCTTTGGAATTGGCCATTCGTTACTGTTTATTAATCGGGATGGCTGTGGTGACACTATTTCAGGCAGGATGTTTACTGTCATGTCTGTTTTGAAACCATTAATTCTGGATTGAACTGTAACAGTGGATTGTTCTTTTGTTTTATGCTTCATCTGACAAACTCCTTCGAAGTTAAGGAGTCCAACTTGACTCTTCAGTTGGAGTTTCTTCGCCAATTCCTCTGTCACAAAGTTGAGTTGCGACCCTGAGTCAAGGACCGCTCGACACTGAAATTCGGTCCCTTCTTGGTTTACTAATTTGATAAGGGCTGTACTAAGGATCACATATCCCTTGTTTTGTTGAGTTGTTTTGGCTGCAAGCGTAGCTGAATCTGCTGTGGATTCACTTTTGTCTACTGGCGGCATGGTCGTTGTTGAGGAGTGTGTAGCTGCAGGTTTTTTGGCCTGGCTGGTGTCAGGGTTGTAACTGTCAGGGTAGGGTGTGCCGGGGCACGAAGAAGGGAAATTGCCATAAAGGCCAAAGACTACCATTACAAAAAAACTTGGGGAAGGGGACTCAAAAAGAAGGGTGACTCGGACGGTTCGACCGTCGGGGGAAGTGTCGCGAATTTATGCATCCAATGCACCGGTTGCAGGCACGACTAGCGGTGCACTAGCTAGCTCGCCAGATGGGGTGGGGTTCGCGGTGCTTGGATGCCGGAGGGGGTGACAGTTATACTGTTAAATCGCTCGTGCCTATGCCACAACAAAACTAAAGGGGGCGACGAGGGGTAGAACAACGTCCAGGGCCAACGAGAGGGGCTAATAAGGGGAAGAAGGAAGAAAGAGTGGTCACTGGAATACAATCATGGTATGGGGTGCCTCATGTCAAACAAAAAAAAAATTTAGTAGCGTGGCACTTACCTGGATTGGGACATCCTTAGTCCGGGGCCATACCGACGGGGTTTCTACTCCATCATCATTACCAATTCCCTCGTATATGTCAGTTTTGTTGATTTATTTCGAATGGATTTATTTGAGTTCGAGTTACTTATTCAGTTTAAATTTATGTTATATATGTTTATTGGAGTTCAATTAATAATTTATTTTAAATTTAGGTTATCTATTTATTTATGTTCAAATTACTTATTCTTTTTATTTTTAACGTTTATTTTAATAATTTTATTTCTATCTTATTTCTATTATTTACTTTAATAATTCTACTTCAGTTTATTTATTAGTAATTACTTTAATAATTTTACTTCATTTTATTTATTATGATTTACTCTAATAATTCTACTTCATTTTATTTATTATTAATTGCTTTAATAATTTTACTTCATTTTATTTATTATTATTTGCTTTAATAAATTTTACTTCATTGTATTTATTATTATTTACCTTAATAATTTTACTTTATTTTATTTATTATTATTTGCTTTAATACATTTTACTTCATTGTATTTATTATTATTTACCTTAATAATTTTACTTTATTTTATTTATTATTATTTGCTTTAATACATTTTACTTCATTGTATTTATTATTATTTACCTTAATAATTTTACTTTATTTTATTTATTATGATTTACTTTAATAATTTTACTTTATTTTATATATTATTATTTGCTTTAATAATTTTATTTTATTTTACTTTTATTATTTATTTTAATAACTCTACTTCTTTTTAATTATATAAGTTATTTTTAAAACAAATGCCAAGAGGATTTCTTCCCCATATCACTCGATGCCCAAAAAAAAATTAATAATAGTAACATAGAAAAATTCTTTGCTGCAACAACCCCTATCGGGCTTATTTAAGAGCCTGTCACGGTGACAATAGAACTACACCAAAAGATAACTAAACTATTCACTCGATTCCCGGACGGAAGAATCCCTACGATAATTATTAGTTCAAACTCTTTGCTTTTCTGTTCTTTTCCTACAAATGATTTGTTACACACAAACGTATCTAATTTCCCGTATCTAACTTCCATTAACTTCATATTAGTTCATTATTTAAATTTATATTATTGATTCCATTAGCTTCATATCATTTCGTTAATTAAATTTATATCAGTGATTCCACTAGCTTCATATTAGTTCATTAATTAAATTTATTTTTATTGATTCCATTAACTTCATATTAGTTCATTAATTAAATTTATTTTTATTGATTCCATTAGCTTTATATTAGTTTATTCAAGAAAATGGTTTTTTTTTTTTTTTTTTTGTTTTTATTTATTTTTATATACTTATATTTAATTTATTATTTAAAAAAAATTTAACGTTAACAGCTTATACACATTGTCTTGTTTTATTTTGTAATTATTTACTTATTTTTGTTAGTCCCCTTTTGATTCGATCTTATTAAAATTGTCTCTAGTATGCGATTTTTTGTTTGTTTGTTAGGTATCTAGACCGTGAACAGTTTGTGGGGCAATATGCACCAAGCACTTTCAACTACGATCCTTTTGTTTTATTATTTTGTTGTTGCCCAGAAAAAATCATATCTCCAAAACGACTTGTTTTGCTGTGTTAAATCCCGTAATAGTAAATGTTCCGTATTTTATTTATTAATTAAATTTAACACCATATCATCCACGAAATCTTCCATTTCTATTATTATTGCTAGTCTTCATCATATCTCCTATATTTAGCCCTCAAAATATAAACGAGTTGTAATTCCTCTTTCTCTATACTACCGACACCATGAGATTATCTGGTAGAATTTCCGTAGGGATGCAATTGAAAACTACACTATCTTCCAAGAACCACCACGGCGCGAATTCAATTTAGCGAACAAAAAAATGAAGGAAACAAGATTTTGTGTCCACTCAAAGAAAAGAACATTTATGAATTTTTGGTAATTCATTCAGTTTGTGCAACTTGTGAACATAACAGATAATTTTGTTCGTACACTTCCTAACACATGTTTTATTTTATTTCCTTATTGTTTTGTTTTCGTTTCCGTTCACTTCCTTTATATATTTTCTTTATTAATCGCTTTAAGGCACGGACAGGAGAAATTTCGCCCTCATTTATTAAAATTTTCTCGATTAGAAGTCGACAAACGTGTTTTATTCACTTCCACGACAGCGCAGAAAAAATCTGTTTTTCCTATACCAGTGGACGTCTTTTGAAAGACTTGCGGCTACGACCGAGTAACGGGGTGACAAATAACATTTTAATAACAGTGATACTGCGCGTGGGTTTATATATCTAAACAGAGCTTTTAAACAACCTGTACGAATGGTTGTATAATATTTTACGCAACCTCCCAGAAAGAAAATTGTAATGATAATAAAAAAAATTTAATGAAAAAAAATACTCTCCATTTACTAGCGAGCTGGACTCGCTTCCTCAAAAAAAATCGACGAAGTGCCCTCAAACTCCTAAGGGACCGCGACAGAAAATAAACCACAGTCACCACTCCGGAAACCGCGGCGAAACCGTTTTATTGCCACTAATATTCATACGTCATCACTCGCACCAGTTCGTAACGGTCAATTCCTTCTCGTGTTCTTATCTTTTTTTTTTCTCAATCTATAATTCAAACTCACGGCGAACAACAAAAAAAAATCCTAATCGACTTTCGCACTGAGAACGAATCCCAAAAAAACTTCTTCGCGATTTTTTCGCGTCTCCTCGAGGAGCAAAACCTCAACAAAAAACTTTTCGCGATTTTCCCGACAAATTTTTCGCCAAAAACCCCAAAAAAATAAAAAACGCCCGTCTGTCATCCACATTCAACCAAGACTTATCATCGACTCCTCTTTCCAACAAAATCGCCCGCTCAGCCAGCCAGGAGCCAGCCGCGTTCCGTTATCCGCATTCCTGCCGATTTTAATATCATCGTGCAGATTTCAATGGGCACGTTTAGGCCGAAGCTAATTCAACTGAGCTAGGCAAGCTAACAACGGCATAAACAGCAATTTTTTTTAGCGCTGTTAGCTAACTTATTTCTGCTTTCGGCTTAGCTAAAATTTAGCACAGCCAAAAGGAATTGACGTTTGCTAGTAATTTTTGTTGTAAGCAAATAATTTAGAAATATTTCAATACAGAATGAAGATTCTATTATTATTATTCATTTTTTTTGCTTTTTATTATTCGTAAAATGGGAAATGTTATTATTTTTGCCTGTTATTAGCTGTAAAATGAGAATTGTCAAATGGCATGCTAGAAACGGTGCTAAGTTAACAGCGCTAATTTAACAGAGTTAAAATAATTCGGGCCCAAACGCGCCCATTGAGGTTTCAATTTTTCTTTATGGGTTTCGGTGACCAAAAAGGAATTTGTATCAACGGCACTTGCATTTGAATTTATTTGTGTGTTTATGGAGATGTTATTCTGCATAAGAGCTGGTGTCCCATGTTCGGGTTAGAGTATATTCTACTGGTGGGCCACACAAAAGAATAGGAACTGATTTGAGAAAATTAACGGGCATGCAGATGCGTTGTTGCCATGTATTTTATTGATTTTTAATTGTTAATAAATCGGATCCAATTTGACGCTTACGCCGGTATTGCGTTTTGGATGATAAGGTGCGTCAGAGGCCTATGTACTCTAGGGCGACCGTTACAGGGTGCCAACGGGCTCGTGGTGGATCCGTATGAAGAAGTGTGTTGTGTATTGATGTAATTGTGTCCTGGTTTGAAACAGTTCATACACAATTGAGCATTTTTTACGATTGCCCGACGATCTTGTGATGATAGTTTTAAGAATCGTTCGCAGTTGTATAATTTATGTTGTCCCTTGCAGTGAGGACAGCTCTGGCTGAGCGAAGTAGTTAATGATAAAGCCTTTGATGCTGTATGCCTCCTTGGAGTTTCCTCGGATGTCTTCGGTCTTCCTCCAACAGCTTCTAGTGACCGGAACCGAGTTTCTAAGAACTTAAGAAATTCTGTCATAGAAGGTAATGACCGAGGCTCGGAAAGGGATTGTTCCCATAACGTGTGTGTGCTTCTACCTAATTTCTTTATTAGGATGTGCAACAGCAGTGCATCCCATTGCGAAGTTTGTATGGATAGATTCTGTAAGCCCAATAGACACTCTTGGGTTGTATCATGGATTGCCTTGATGGCTGAAGCACTCTCCACCCTGTGAACTGGCTGTGATAGGAGTTTGTTGATCAATGCATTAACTAGTAACCTCTGGTTTTCATAGCGTTCGTTAATGACTCTCCATGCTGCTTGGTAGTTGCTATCGGAAGTTGTAAAGTGGCGTATTAGTTTCTCAGCTTCTCCATGAAGGCTGTTTTTTAAATACCACATTTTATGGCAGTCAGCGATGTCTTGTTTGTGAACCAGTTCGCTGTATAAATCACGGAACTGACGCCACTTGAGATAATCTCCTTCAAATCTGGGTAACGTCACTGCTCGACTGGTGCCTTGATCCGGAGTTGGTCCTGATTCCAAAGATTGCTGTTTGCAGGAGTCCATGCGTTCGTACAAGTAGAGTAAGTGTTGTTGTACTCGCCTTTCTAAATCAAAGAACCAGTCTGCATTTTCTTCATCACTTGCGATTTCTGCAGCCTGTTCCCAAATGTTGTATTGTAGTTGCTGCAGTTCCTTCCATTGACGTTCTATTATCTCGATTTTAAACTGATAAAATCGACGTGTCTGCACGCTTCTTCCTGGGAGCTCGCCCTGTAGAGTGTTTTCCAATGACCTAGTCATCAATCTCGCTCTATTTATCAATGTGGAATGCATAGTTTGTGCTGCTTTCGCCTTGATATTGGTTGTTTGTTTAGGAAGGATTTGCTTAATCGTATTGGTTGTGGGCACCTTGTTACCAGTTTCTCCTTCTTCACTAAGTATGGGTTGATTAGTGGCCTCGTCTTGAGCTGTTGCTGTGGGAATATTGGGTTGAGGAGTCCTCTGATGTTCTCCCATGGCTACGGGGTCACCACTGATCTCCGATGAGATCTGTTCAGCTGCTAATTTAACGCACGCCTTGTCGAATCCAGCCTTTATTTGCTGGTAATATAGTTGGACAAAGTATGGATGATCGAGATGATCATCGTATTTTTGCTGTATGACGTTATTTGTTGTCTCAAACTGATTCCACAGCTGATCTAACGAGTCTAAAGTGTTTTGGATGTACGATGCTGTTCTCCGAGCTTTAGGGGTTTTGGAATAGTTGAGAGCAACGCGCTCTATTTCACTTCCAATTTCCTTTTGCCGCCTCGTCAGTTCCTCCATGGTGGATGTTGTTGGTATCCAAACGCTATTTGTGATTTGTGATCAAACAAAATGATTTTGTTTGATCACGTCGGGGTCACCACAACTTTATGTAGCAGACTTCTTTTAGTCTAGTAGACCAAACTGATGGTTTCTTTTTGTTGATGATATTCTGCTTGGTCTATGGCACATAAGCCTAGGCCTTGTTGGTGGTGCACAGGTTCTTAAACCAATACACTGGGTGAACGTAATCAATTTGGCTCAAATCAATTTGTAGAAAGTAGATGGTCTATGGCACATAAGCCTGTTGTTAGTGCACAGGCTCGTGAACCAATACACAAAATTTTACTGAAAGTTTGATAGTTGTCACTTGCAGACTCACAAGTGGAAAATAAGTAGTCTTGATTGCTTGAGTATGAATACTGGTCTTTATTTTACGTTAATTTTTCTTATATACTAATCTCTTGTCTTCTAAAATTTAAATATACATGCAATTTTGATTTGTCTAATAATTTTTGTTGTCTGAGAAAATTTAGATGAAATTTGCTGACTTTGACTTCCGTCGTGTGAATATTTTCTTGCCGGACTTCACATCAGCAAAGTGATTACGGCTGCAACTTGACACCTTGTTTTTCAAGTGCATTCCAATTGTTGGACTTGTCTATTGTCTTGAGCCTTTGTATTATGATACATACTATTTGAAGAATTTTGTTGTTCTGAATTTTTTGTTGCTTATTTTAATGCTATGAGATTTATTTTGTTGGTTTTATTTTATTCATATGGAATTTTGTTTTTTGTTGTTTTTATTTTATTTCTGGTTTCAGGAATGTTAGATTCCTAACAGTCACTTTGAGTCAGTCGACTCTCTTCCTTCAATAGTCGTTCCTGTAACGTCTGGATATTTTGTTTGTCTATTGGAACACTATCGCAAGCTGTAACTAAATTGTTGAATTTACTTGGTAGACTCCCGAGAATTTTTGCCATCAGAGACGCATCTGATACTTTCTCGTCTACATTTTTTAGCTGTCCCACCATGTTCTGAAGCCTGGCAACGTGCTGGCTTACTGAATCACTCGGATTCATTCTGTAGTCATAATATTTTTGAAGTAATATTATCTTGTTAGACTCGGACGTTTGTTCGTTTACCGCGACAAGCTTGTCCCATGCTCTTGCACCATTAACCACGTCATAAATTCCCAATGCAACTAAGGCATTTTTAATTTGGAATTTCCACTGTAAAAAATTATTCCCGTCGAATTTTCCCATTGTCTTTAGAGCAAAATCGTCCCCATTTTTACACAACGCACTTGTTAATATATTCTCAAGAAGGCTTCCCGCGCGACCGATACAGAAAAAAAACTTCATAAACGTTTTAAGCAACTCTTATGCGAATCCTGGGCCAATAACCTGTTAGAGGTCACACTGGATCGCTGCAAGGATAAAGAAAACCGTTTATACTTTGAATAAAACTTTATTTTTCATCCAGAACAAAATTAAAATGTCTTTTTATTCACGAGTCAAAAAAGAAAACAAAACACGTTCTACATTACATTTTTATACATACATAGACATAATATAAATCAGGCTAACCAACATACAAGAGTAAAAAGAAAAACTCCACATTCCAGAGCAGACATGAAACTTTATAAAATAAAAAGTCACTAACGAGAAGACTTTACTCCAACATATTGCCATTAATAATTATGGAAATTGTAACGGTCGGCCTGAAAAATAAATCCAAACCCATAAAGATTCGCATATCAGTTTGATTTTGTCCCTTCAAAATTATCTCCATTCAAATATATTAAACGAAAAAATAAACCGTTTGCACATCTGACAAATTTTGAATATTCATGCAAAAGATCCTTTGCCTATGTACACCCCTGCCCATATGTTCTGTATCTGCCCCATCCGATATCGTATGACTCACACACATGGGCCAGTTTCACACGGGACGACGGCCAACCAACAGAAATCGTACGATATTCATTTTTTTAGAGAAGAGGGGGAGAGGGGTGAGAAAGGTGGATGGGAAAATCTTCCCTCCCCATCGTCCTCTCTCACCCTCTTCTCTAAAAAAAATGAATATCGTACGATTTCTGTTGGTTGGTCGTCGTCCCGTGGGAAACAGGCCATGGTTTTTACGCAACAAGAATTGCCGGCGACAAACGCCCCGCCAATCACCTTGCATAATTCAAGTGAAGCCAGAACGATTCTCGGAATTTTTATTCTTGTCCATGTAATGGAATGTGTTTACACGGGAGAATGAAGGAACACCGATTATCAATCCCTTTGGTTGTTCCCTTTCGTGTGAATTCCTCCATTTCATTTCCCCACCCTTGATGTTCAAGGACATGACCAAATAAGGAGATAACGCCTGTCGATGGCTATTTCCTTGGGTTTTTCCCTGTCCTCACCCCCGAACACTCATGCGTCGATGGATAAGTTTTGGAGTTGGCGTCGATTATTCATTAATTCGGGAAGTAGCTTTCGGACAGGACAGTCCGGGAATGATTGTTAAATAGGAAAGTCAGTGAGAAGTTTTTCTTTGAGCGGTACCCCGGTTTTGCTCGTGAAAGGTTCTTTAGAAAGAAGAAAAACAGAATTTAGTTTTTTGTGCTTTTGCTGTAAAGAAATTTTTTTTTAAAAAAAACAAATGGCGTGAAGGAACAG
Organism: Thereva nobilitata; assembly: GCA_963855945.1. Classification (NCBI taxonomy): domain Eukaryota; kingdom Metazoa; phylum Arthropoda; class Insecta; order Diptera; family Therevidae; genus Thereva; species Thereva nobilitata. The sequence continues at coordinate 59,419,968 of OY979698.1, read as the reverse complement.
AGAATTATCCAAAAGAATGCCGGAGGAACCCCTTGATTTTCGTGCCACCGTGGACCCGGGCCGCCCTGTTTCGTGGAACCGAAGTTGGTTTTTTTTAGATCGAGAAAGAAAATGGAGAAATTTAAGTTTTTTTTGGTTTAAAAATTAAGAAGGAAGCGGTGAAATTGAAGTAACAATATAAATTAAAGTTTTTTTTAAAAGTGGATAAGAAAAAGAAAAGCTTGAAAATTTTGTTTGATTAAAAGGGTTAAGAGGTAAACAGTGAAATTCAAAGAAAAAAAGAAAAATGCAAAAGAAAGTATTTGTGAAAAGAAGAGAGAAATTTAAAAGTTTTGTCTAGTTGAAAAGATTAAAAAAAAACAAAACAAAAACAACCAGTGGAATTGGAAAATATAAGATAAGTCTTGTTTTGTGAAAGGAAGGAAAAAGAGAAATTTAAAAGTTTTGTTTAGTTGAAAATATTAAGAAACAAACAGTGAAATTGAAAAATAAAATAAGGTTTTTATGAAACGAAGAGAGAGAAAAAAAATTTAATGGTAAATTGTTGTTGTAGCTTGTGAGATCGGAGATTTTTTTTGTCCTCCTTTCTGGTCATGGCAAACAGGGTAAATAAACAAAAATATCATTAATATATATTCTTTCTTTAAATGATTAAGCAAAAATATCATTATATATAAACTTTCTTTAATGAGTGATTAAACTCAAATATCATTAATATATATCCATTTTTTTAATGAGTGATTAAACAAAAAAAAAGAATATCATTAATATATATTCTTTCTTTAAATGATTAAGCAAAAATATCATTATATATAAACTTTCTTTAATGAGTGATTAAACCCAAATATCATTAATATTTTTTTTATTTTTATTTATTTATTTGAGACAACATGTACAAAGATTAAAATCTTATATAATAGTACATTAATTAAAAATTTGGAAGACAGCAATAATTACAAGGAGAGAAAAAAAATATGAAGAAAGTTAACAAGAGAAAAAAAAATAAAAAAAATTGACAGAAGGAAATTAGAATTACAGTAAAAGAATATGTAAAGTAATAAAAAAAAATTAAACTAAAAACAATTATTTAAGTTTAGTATTCATGCTCTAAACAGTCCTATTCGAAATTAAATCAAAAAGATGCTTCCTGAAGATGCCCGCTGAATCGGCACGTTGTAATTCCACAGGGAGAGAATTCCATAAAAGAGCTGCGTGGACGAAGAAAGAACGCTGACCAATTAAAGTTCGGAAACGCGGAATAATCACATTATTGTTTCTAAATGACTGTGTGAGCTGCACAAACTGATTGAGATAAGATGGTTTACGATGCTGGAGGATATCATGAAATAGACGCAGAAGTCTATATTCACGATAGTCACTAAAAGAGCAGCCCATAACGGAATTAGAATAGGGCGAGATATGGTCAAAACGGCGTAATTTGTAAACAAATCGAACACAGTCGTTAAAGGCAATTTCAAGTTTACGGGCGCAGGAGGAGTCTAGAGCAGGAAAAATAGAAAGACCATGCATTAGAAGAGGTAAAATTAGTGCCTTCACTAAGTACATACGGACGGTCCTACTGAGCAAGTTACAATGGAACCTAAGTTTCGACAGTTGCCCATATGTTTTACGAATGATGGAGCTAACATGATCGCAGCAGGTCATTTTGGTATTCAAGATAACTCCTAGATTTCTTACCTTCTCAACACTCACTAGAGGAACCATTTTTTCTTAATGAGTGATTAAACAAAAAAAAAGAATATCATTAATATATATTCTTTCTTTAAATGCTTAAGCAAAAAATATCATTATATATAAACTTTCTTTAATGAGTGATTAAACCCAAATATCATTAATATATATCCATTTTTTTTAATGAGTGATTAAACAAAAAAAAGAATATCATTTATATTCTTTCTTTAAATGATTAAGCAAAAAATATCATTATATATAAACTTTCTTAATTGAGTGATTAAACGAAAATTATCATTCTTATATGCCTTCTTTAATGAAAAAAAAATAATAAACAGAAATGCTACTAATATACTATTATATATTTTTTTAATGAATGATTAAACAAAAAAAAAATTTATCCTTATAATATATACTTGCTTTAATGAGTAAATAAACAAAAAGATTATTAATTATATATTTCTTTTAATAAATAAACAAAAACCCAATGTTACTACATACAAGTTTTGTTGTGAGAAATCAAAACAAAGGGCCTACGTAGACTAGTCATGATTACTATGTAGTAAAATCCGACTTTTAAGAAGAGAGGGGTGAAGGGGCGGCGTGTGTATGCCGCCCCTTCACCTCTCTCTTCTTAAAAATCGGTTTTACTACATAGTAATCATGACTAGTCTACGTAGCCCCAAAGATATTATTACGTAGCCCCAAAGATATTATTAAATATCGATATTATTCTCTTTACAGAGTAAATAAGCAAAAACATCATTAAATATATGCAAATTTTCTTTAATGGATAAAAGAAACCGAATATTATTGATTATATATTTTTTTTGTAAGCAAAACCGAATATTACTGCATAAATTGTTTTCTCTGAGCAATCAAACAAGATATTATTAAATATAATTTTTTTGGGAAAATTTCTTTTTCTTCTTTACTACTTTTTTCATTGCTCGATTTTGTATTGGTTTTCTGGTTCTTCTGTTTCTCCACCTCGATTCGGATGATGGCTTGGGAGTACACCAACGGTAGATGTGGCGCTCTTGGGGAGGTTTTGCCCTCCAAACATGGTAAGTACCCCATGATTCTTTTTCAGATTCCCCCTGTATCCCAAGAGGCAGTAAGCATGGCTGCTTGACTTCGCTACCCCCGTCTCGTATGGCTGCCCCACCCTTTTAACCCCTATCTCGACGATCCCATATATATATTTTTATTTTGTCCTTTGGACACGCGAAAGTATAGTAGTTTTCATACCACGTAACTGTCCCTAGTGACGAGCCCCTGCACAACGAACCCCCCAACGGCAAGCTAGCCGCAGCAACGCCAGGCGTGTCCTTGTATAGATGCAGTGGGTGGTTCCGGGATTCCGCGAGATAGTTTCTATTGTTCAATTTTTAACATCCTTTCGATAATTTATTCGTACTGTCATGGTAGCTCCCCTTGACCAATTTTGTATACTCGGTCTTCATTTCTAAATTTGTTTTTTTTGACAGTTACAAATATGACGCCCATCGTGGTGTCTTATGTGTATGCTCCTCGAGATTCTTCTTCTAAATTAAATTATAGTAGATTTTATTATGACAGTTACTGTTGAGACTTCTTGAGGTATTTCTGAAAGGAAGAAGAGCGGAATCAAGAAAAACACATGCGCTTACTTTGAGTGTTCTACTAAGAAGAAGGTCTTTATTCAACATACAAGATAATTACATTGACTGCTGAGAGGGGCGCCATCTGTTAACTAATAGCAATGTTAATTACTTCATTTCAACACTCCCACTAAATTAATATTGCATTAATAAAACTAAAAATTCAAAAAAAACAATTCAAATTCACAAATTCAATTTCCAATTAAGATTAAGTTTTAAATTCTACAAATCTTAAATTCAAATTGTTGCAATGTGAGTTATGTTGATCTCTTACCAATCCTTTTGTTAATAAATCTGCAATCATATCCTTTTTTGAGATTGGTAGGATTTTTATTGTTTTTTCTTCCATTTTTTCCCTAATAAAATGGTGCTTAATATCAATATGTTTCGTTCTTGGATGAAACATATCGTTGGATGATAGATGTATTGCGCTGTTATTGTCGCAGTAGATGAGTATCATAGTGTTTCCTTTTTCTAGGAGTTCATCTTCTAGTCCTTTTAACCATGTTCCTTCTTGTGTAGCTGAAGATAGAGCCATGTACTCAGCTTCCGTTGTGGATAAGGCAACAGTTTGTTGTTTCCGTGTGTTCCAACTTATGACTGATTTCCCTTTGAAAAACACGTATCCTGTCGTTGACTTTCGCTTATCCAAGTCAGATGCAAAATCAGCATCACTGTAACCACGAATTGCGTCGTCATCTGATTTTCCATATTCTAATTTAAATGAACATGTTCCTTTAAGGTACCTAAATATACGTTTTACTGCTGACCAATGTTGCTTACCAGGGTTTCTACTGTATCTGCTCATTAAATTAACTGGGTACGATATGTCGGGCCTTGTGCACTGTGCGATATACAGGAGGCTACCTACTGCTTCCTGATATGGTATATTTTCCATTTCCTTTTGTTCCTTTTCATCTTGAGGACTCATTGATGCACTTAGCTTGACATTTTGATCCATTGGAGTTGAAACCGGATTACTATCGCTCATGTTGAATCGATGTAATATTTGATGTATATACTCTTCTTGATCCAACCACAGTTTATTATTGTTCCTATCACGAGTGTCTCGAAAACCTAAGAAATTTTTTATCTGTCCAATGTCTTTAATTTTTAATTCCTTTTTCAATTTACTTTTAACACGATTTTTTTCATCTTCGTTGTCACTGAAAATTAATAGATCATCCACATATACAGCAAGGTATAATTTGTTTTTCTTATCTCCTGTATAGTACACGCAATTGTCTACTCTAGATCTTCTCATTTCAGCATCGATGAGTACTTTATGAAGTTTTATATTCCACAATCTGCTAGCTTGTTTTAACCCATAAATGGATTTATTTAATTTGCACACTCTTGTGTCATTCTTATAACCTTGAGGCTGCTCCATGAAAATTTCCTCCTCCAGATCACCTTGTAGAAATGCGGTTATTGCATCCATTTGCTCAATTTCGAGATTATGTTGTACAGCCGCAGCGAATAGATACCTCAACGAATTATACTTCACCACAGGAGCAAAAGTTTCTTGGTAATCAATTCCTTTTTTCTGAGAACAACCTTTTATTACCAATCTTGCTTTGTAGCGGGTCGTACCATCCAAATTTTTCTTCGTCTTGAATACCCATTTATTTTGAAGTGCCTTTTTGTTTGCTGGTAACTCTACGGATGTCCAAGTGTAATTCTCAATTAAAGATGAAAATTCTTCATCCATAGCCGATTTCCAAGAATGAGCATCTGGCCTATTTAAGGCCTCTTCAATTGATGACGGATCTGGTGAATATTCTGCTACATTATAAGTAAAGTCCGGTAACTGCTTAGGAACCCGTTTGCGCTCTGAACGTCTAAGTTCTTGTTGAGATTTTTCTAATAGTTCAGTTTTAGATGACTGTCCTTGAGTCGGTGTCAAAAAATCTGAGGATGTACACTCTTTATAATTACTATTGCTGTCAGATGTGCACTCATAAGAATCACTATTACTATCTCCCACTTGATTCTTATCCTCTTCAATTTCCTTTTCAGGTAGATCTTCTAAAAATAAAGGTAAGTAATTAGCTTTAGTTTGCTGTTTAGAATTTATTTCACACGACTCTTCAATAAATATTACATCTCTTGATGAAAAAACTTTGTCTTGTTTTTCATTATATAACCGGTAACCTCTTTGTGTATCAAGATATCCTATGAAAATACCTTCTTGAGATTTTGCATCAAATTTCTTCCTTTTTTCTTTTGGAATATGTGCCATAACTTTTGATCCAAAAATTTTTAAATTTGATAAATCAGGTAAAATGCCAGTCCAGGCCTGTTCTGGTACCATATTTTTTAGAGCAGTTGTCGGACACCGATTTAATAGATACACCGCGGTGTTAACTGCCTCTGCCCAGAACGTTTTGGTAAGGTTTGCATCAATTAATAAACATCGTGCCTTTTCTATCACAGATCGATTTGCACGTTCAGCTAAACCATTCTGCTGAGTATTATACGCTATACTGGTTTGATGTATAATTCCATTTTTTCTTAGGAAATCGGACATGCTATTGTTCACAAATTCTCTTCCATTGTCGGTCCTCAAAGTTTTTATTTTGCAACTGGTTTGATTCTCTACAAAATTCTTGAAATCTTTAAATTTTACAAAAACTTCATTTTTGGATCTCAAAAAATAAACAAAATATTTATGAGTAAAATCATCAACCAGTATGAAAAAATACCTTGAACCGCCAATCGATTTAACCTCCATCGGACCACATAAATCTGCATGCACCAGCTCCAATTTAGAATTTGTTGAAGGTGATGGTGATGATGGAAACGGTGTTTTAGCATGTTTTCCTTTCAGACACACTGTACAGTTTTTTTCTTGATAATTTTGGGCCATGTCTAAATTATAAATTTTTTCTAATTTTCTCATATATGCACTACTGATATGACCTAATTTTTTATGCCACTCGGAAAAATGTTCACTTGTCAGAAATACTTTTCCCTCTTTTCTTAGGTTAAGTCTATACACATCGCCGCACAAAGACGCACTGGCAATTAAACTATTATCTGAGTCTTTAATAAGGCACTTATCTTCCTCAAAAATGATTTTTTTTTTATTTTTTGTCATTTGACTTATTGATAAAAGATTGTTTGACAATTTCGGTACAAACAGTACGTTATTAATTTCAACCGGTTCACTTTTTTTATTTAATAAAATTGTCTCTTGACATTTTCCTACTCCTTCAACAGGTATCCTACTTCCATCAGCTAATATGACCTGTCTACATTCACGCGTTTCCCTCATGCTTGTGAAACAGTCAGAATTGGAGCACATGTGAGATGAGGCTCCAGAATCAATGATCCAATCCGATGATAAACTAGGTTCTCCTCCATTTTTCTTCTTTTCTAGTGTAAGTTTTCTTGCTGAACTTTTTACACTCAGAAGCGTAGTGACCATAATTATTGCATTTGTAGCATCTTACACTTGCTTTATTCTTCTTTGGTTTTTGTTTACTCTGGCTGTGAAATGCTGTGGTTTCATTACTTGCATCTAAGGGATTTGTATCCTGCAAAAGTTTTGTTTTGACGTAATCTGCATCTACGGTTGCCCCAGAACTCTCGATGGCCATTATCATTGGTGCGTAGTTTTCTGGAAGTCCCGCCAAAAGAAACGTAGCCACCCATTCCGAACTAACCTCAAATTTGATGTTGTTCAACTTTTGAGCTGTATTCATAATGGCTGAAATGTAGTCTTCCATAGAAATATGGTCCGCCATTTTAGTGGTGATTAATTTTCTCATTAATCCAACCTTTCTAGTTAGACCTGAATCTTCATAGGCTGTTTTTAAGTTGTCCCAAACTTGTTTAGCCGTTTTTGCTTCTCTGATGTGGACGAAGGATGAATTATGGACCATCATTATCAGCTTGGACTTCGCTTTCAGATCCCTCTTTGCCTTTTCTAGGGCATTTTCTGTAGTATCCTCTCCTGTTACGCAGGTCCAGAGGTCTTCATGCTCTAGGAATGCTTTCATGGCAAATGCCCACTCATTGTAGTTGTCGCGCCCCGACAGCCGCTCTACTGCAGGCAAAATGATTCCACTCATAATAAAAAACTTTTAATCACTGAGAGTTATTTCTCGTTTTTTTTTACAAAAAAAACACTTAACTACTCCTTTTTAAATTTAAATTCCTTTCCAGTATACACTCTGGGCCCATAACCTGTTGAGACTTCCTGAGGTATTTCTGAAAGGAAGAAGAGCGGAATCAAGAAAAACACATGCGCTTACTTTGAGTGTTCTACTAAGAAGAAGGTCTTTATTCAACATACAAGATAATTACATTGACTGCTGAGTGGGGCGCCATCTGTTAACTGTTACGTTTCGGTGGTAGCTTCCATTTTTGTTGTTGTTACTCGTGCATATGTGAGGATGCCCTCATCTTGGGTACAAGCGCTTCGCTTGCCCTTGTGACATCCTATGTTGGCCAACCTGGTTATGCCCTACTGCTGTCGGTTTACAGGTGGCTTATGTTCATCTGGCTTTGCGCAGAGGTGCCCCTGGCTTTGGTTGTCCTTCCCTTGTCTTAGAGTACAATGCTCAAATTTTTTTTCTGATCCTTGTAGTATGGCCAAAATGGTTGTTGGACGGTGAACTTGCTTTCGAGTTACCAGCAGGGTTGCCACTTTGGCTCTATAGAGCCATTTGTGGCTCTTTATCAAATAAACTTTTAAAATTGGCTCTTTGGCTCTTTTTCAACATAAATGGCTCTTTTGCTGCTTCCCTGCTGGAATGTGCAGAATTCCACGCAAAAGTTGCCCCAGTGAAGAAATTAAGGTATAAGGCCCATTCAGAACCGGCAGTGACAAACTGTTCCTATTGGCTAATGACAACTGCTGCTGCTTTTTCATCTCTAATCCGAATTTTGCTTCTTGTAGTGCTGCTGCTACCGCTGCTCGAAAATTAGGTTCTGATACAGCCTATAGATTCCTTACGACATCTACGCTCAAGCTGTTGAGAAGAAGTTGGGTGCAAGCCCTGAAGAGACACGCAATTTAGCTGTGAATTAATTTTTATATAATATATTGGCTTGGGAAGAATATATGTATGTTTATATTTTGAATACACATACATATGTTTAATAAATATATGTTTATATAATCGTGTTTGATTTGGCTCTTTTTTATCAGCATTGGCTCTTTTTTTCGGAAAATTTGGCTCGAAAATGTTTTGTTGAGTGGCAACCCTGGTTACCAGGCGTCCGCCTGACTCTGCGGTAAGTTCATTGTTCCCCAACCATTGCGGTCCCGTTTAATAATCCTCTGGGTGCACCTGCCTTCTGGAATTTCAGCATTTCAGTCGTTGTTGATCCGTAGTGGCGGTCGTCCAAGATTAAAAATTAGAAATTCCTTTGGAAGCTTCCACAATGTCTTCGTCACGTTAATCACAGCCATGCGAACTGTTTTTGGGATATGGGGGCATCTGTTAAGGTCTCTTTTGGGGAGGATGGTGTTACACCTGGTCTAACATCACCCCCTCCAACGAGCCTGGTATAATTTTGGGGTGCTCATTGGTGCCATCTGACACCAATACATTTTGGGGGAGCGTTCCTCTCTCTGGGGTCCACACTCTCGTCATTGATAAATATACAGTTGGTATATAAATATATATTTTTTTTGTGCGTTTTCACTGGGGAATAAACGTTTCCACGTATTATTTTTGGTAAATAAATCCTTTTCATACCTTGTTGTTATTGATATAGCGCGTTTATCGCACTTTGCCTTCGCAGATAGGTAATAATTTAAGTTAATCAACTATTATCGTCGCTCGTTTTAGAATTAGTTCGTGTTACTGAATTTCTTTTAAAGCCTATCCAGAAAATGGCTGATGAGCAGACTAATTCAGATGCTGGCGGAAACGCTGATGCAATTTCCGACTCCCCGCCATTCCACGGTCTCGACAATGAACCGTCCACTGTCCAGAATAATGACGAAGTGCAAGAATTGAAAAAGCAAATAGCTCTCTTGCGGGCTCAATTGTTATCCATGTCAGTCCAGCCCGCGACGAAGGATAAGAATGATCGGTCACGCTCACCTAATGAACGAGTGCAAGCGGCACCAATATCCTCACCTGACTTACAGTTTATAGCTAGACCCAAGGGGTCCCGGCAGGCTTCACGCCATCCCTGCAAGTGCCAGGGAAACCGGCCACCGGGTGCGAGGTTTCATGGGAACCCGCGCCCTCTTCAAGCTGCACTGCCACCCCACGCCCGTCGAACCAATAAAAGTCGAGTGCAAACCAATGGTAGTACACAATCCACCGGCAATGTCAAACTTTCATCCCTGCCTTGACGATCTCCCGGACTTTCCCTCTGATGAATCCAAAGTTTCGTTCCTTGCACGATGGAACAATTATCATGTCGTTCGTGATCGAATCTTTTCTGAACGCCCAAGAGTTTCGTCCATTCATAGAGTTCCTAACATTAGGCGTCTGGCCAAAGAGAAGCGTCTTCTTGCACGTAGTAGTATTTCTGCAATTTTCTCTGATCATTCAGATGAGCGCCCTTTCGCAAGAATAACTCTTGCCGACGTTGCTATGAACGGCCTGCTGGAAAGCGGCGCTAGCATTAGCTGTCTGGGAAGTGGTGTCGAATCCTTTTTATCAAGCCACCCTGAGTGTAAGCTTTATTCTCTGAACACTTCGTTACAAACTGCCGATGGTGCATCACAGCGGGTTATCGGTTACATTAAAGTACCAGTCTCCTTTGGAGAACGGACTCACTTAATGACCATATTCGCAGTACCCAGTTTAAGTCAGAGTTTATACCTCGGGATTGACTTCTGGAAGTTATTCGGCATCGCTCCCCAGATAGTTGGTGAGCTTAGCGCCCCAGCCTTATTGTCTTTGGCCCATGAGTTGCCATCCGCCCAATTTAATCAGCTGGAGCGAGTCAAGGCGACTTTTCCATCTTCTGATATTCTTGGACTGGGTAAAACTCAGTTGGAAGTACATGTAATTGATGTTGGTGACTCGGTCCCCATCAAACAAAGACATTATCCCGTCTCACCGGCCGTACAGAAATTGATGTATGATGAATTGGACAGAATGCTCAGCTTGGGTGTCATAGAGCCATCCAACAGTCCTTGGAATTCTCCTGTTGTTTTAGTCCGCAAGCCTGGAAAGGTGCGATTATGTCTCGATTCTCGCAAAGTAAACACCGTTACGGTTAAAGACGCATACCCTCTTCCCCATATAGACGGGTTGTTGGGTCGTCTTCAAGACACCAAGTTTATTACCAGTCTGGATTTGAAGGATGCCTTTTGGCAGATACCATTAGATTTTAAATCTCGCGAGAAGACAGCTTTTACCGTTCCTGGTAGGCCCCTATATCAGTTTACTGTAATGCCTTTCGGCCTATGTAACGCTCCGCAACGAATGTGTCGATTAATAGATAAAGTAATCCCTGGACACTTACGAGAGCACGTGTTTGTTTACCTTGATGATCTTTTGATCGTCTCTCCCGATTTTGACTCCCATCTCAAGACCCTTGAAGAGGTTGCTGGTTGCCTACGTCGTTCTGGTCTAACCATTAATTTGTCTAAAAGTAAATTTTGTGTACAAGAAGTAAAGTACCTGGGTTTTTTGATTGGTGATGGAACGTTGAAGACCGACCCTGGTAAAGTAACTGCCATTTCAGAATTTCCTACGCCGAAATCTCATCGGCAAGTACGAAGATTCTTAGGCATGACCGGTTGGTACCAACGATTCATTTCCAATTATGCCAGTGTGGCTGCTCCTATCACAGATTGCTTGAAAGGCAAAAAGTTTGCTTGGACAGAGGAGGCACAACAGTCCTTCCTCATGTTGAAAGATTGTATGACTCAGGCTCCGATATTGGTCACTCCTGATTTCTCTAAACCGTTTTACATTCAATGCGATGCGAGTAAAACTGGTGTCGGTAGTGTACTGTTTCAACGAGACATGGATGGAAATGAACATCCAATTGCATATATGTCCAAAAAGTTGAACAGTGCTCAACGAAATTACACTATCACCGAACTTGAATGTTACGCAGCCGTATTGAGTGTGAAAAAGTTTAGAGCATATGTAGAGGGCCAATCGTTCACAATCATCACTGACCACGCTAGTCTTAAATGGCTCATGAATCAGTCTGACCTGAACGGTCGCCTAGCGAGATGGAGTTTAAAATTACAGGGCTTTGAGTTTTCAATAGAGCATCGGAAAGGGAGCCAAAACGTGGTCCCAGATGCGTTGTCTCGTGTTGATTGCGTTGATGAGATTTCATTTTGTCATGATGTGGACTTAGCGTCCCCCGCATTCAAATCTCCAGAATATCTAGCCTTAGTTGAGCGCGTGAGCGGAAAGGCAGGACAGTTACCTGATCTTAGGGTGTCCGACGAATATGTATTCCATCGTACGACTCCTCGTACAGGAGATCCCATCACTGATGATCTAACCTGGAAGTTATGGATTCCATCTGATTTAACTCCTGCTCTGTGTTACGTGCCAAATTTTCGCACGCAAGGCTCGGCCGCGCTCAGCGTAGGGTGTGGTTCTTATTTTTGTTTTTTTCTGGGGAAAATTAAATGTACAAAATGGGCGCCACGTAGTCTTAAGGTCTACGAACCTATCTTAGCACACGTGGGTCTTGAACCCACAATCTTATCACTCAACAAAAAGGAAAAGATTTAAACTAGTAATTAAATGAAAATAAAAGATTGCCGAAATCTCTTTAACTTTATTACAAAACCTAATATTCCGAAACTCTCAAATAAAATATAATGAAATAAATATATAATAATAAAATGAAAAAAAAAATATTATGTTGGAATATAAAATTTTCAATATATAAAAAAAACAGGGTACTTAGCTTTACCACCTATCCGCACTCGCAAGGACTCCACCAACGACCCTCCTTCTTCAGTATTTTATATGTTCCGCTCTTTCCTTTGGCACTTCACTACTTCACACACTTCTAGGAATTTCACAAGAACTAAGAGACTGACCGCTTCAGGGGCCCTGTTTATAAGGGGAAATGCCCACTATTTTAGGGATTTCCAGTGCGCCTTCCAATCGGTTTAACCCGATTGGAATCGGGAATATAATATTATTAATGAAATTTAATTTTCGTTTTCTGGAGGCGCACTGGGTCCTGGGCATTCCCTTTTCCATACCCGGAAAAATTCTAGAGGCCGGGCTAGCCTAGATTTGAGGTAACAAAATGGGGCTTGACAGCCCCCGGCCACATTCCTAGTTTCCTGTGGTGGACAATTATTTTCTCAATTCTATAAGTTGGAGCTCGCCCTGCCTGCTGGTCAGCCCTTTTAGCGCCACCATTTCGCCCAGAATATGGATTTCTGGGAGGAATCCTTAGTGAACAGTAGAGAGGTTAGGGTCGTTGGGGAAGTCCTGCGTCGCGCTTACAACTGCTCTATCCAGACAATTCGTAATTAATTCAGGTAAGACTTAACTATTTAAATGTATTATTTCTATGATGTATTAAATTCCTCCACTGGGGACGCTTTCAGGGATCCTACCGCCACTGTGAAAGGCTCTGCTGCTTGATCCTAGATTGTAGCCTCGGATTCATCTCAGGCCCGCTGAAACCTCAAGTTCCCGGGGTAATGGCTTCTCGAGCCCTTGGCTTGGTCATCACCTGAAAAGAAATCGGATCAGCAGCCTCACGGTTTCAAGACACATAGGAGACAGGGACAAGGTACGTCACATATAATTTTCTTCAAGTCATCCAATTTAACTTTTCTCTTTTTAGGACGAACACAGAACATAACATGCCTCCCCTTCTTTCAAGAGATTTCGATAGAAATCTCTAAGAGAACCGTAATTGAGCCTAATCCATCTACTATTTCTAAATTCAAGTCCACATACCATTACCCTAACCCTAATCGAATCCAATGGCATTATACTAATTTCAAATCTAATCCTACTTCCTATAATATTTTACCAACTTATCTTTAATTTCAAATTCATAAAATATTTCACTGAGTGCAACTCCAAACTCCTAAGATACTTCCTTGCTCCTAACTTCAAATTGATATAAAATTTCACTAATTCCGACTTAAATTCCTTAGATACTTCCTTATTCCTAACTTCAAATTCATTTTAGTCAGGTGGGACAGAGTTTTCATATACCTTCAGGTCCTTTGCGTGCCATACTCCAGCATCCTTTCCCGCCTGATCTTTTAACTGGTATGTCCATGGCGACAATACCTTGGTGATAATGTATGGCCCAACGTACTTCGGGGCCAATTTCGCGCTGAAGTATTGAGCAGCGTCGGACAGCACATAGTTTTTCCGCCAAACTGAATCATTTATGTAGAACCTTTGATCCCTCCCCCGGAGGTTATATCCTTGCTTGGCGGCTTGCGCAACCTTGCTCAACCTTGCCTTGACATCCTTCCAAACCTCTTCTAATGCTTTAGCGCGTGTTTCTCCCTGATCCTCGTGCTGAGCGGACGTTTGCTTTACGTCGCCGCGCATAGTCATCTCTCTCCCGAAGTTAACAAAATACGGGGTTAGCTTGGTCCCTTCATGGGTACTTGTACGAATAGCACAACCTATCTTGGCCAAATATGTATCCCATACTCGATGGTTCTCCGCCACGTAAGCACGCAGCATAGATTTGACATTTTGATTCATGCGTTCTGAAGGGTTAGCTTGGGGGTGGTAAAATGCGGTGTACTTGACCGTCACCCCGTACTCGACGTTCAGTTTTTAAATGCTTCCGACTTAAACTGGGGTCCATTGTCACAAATCAGGGACTGAGGTATACCAAAAAGGAGGAAAACATGCTCTTCCAGAACACGACATATCGGAGCAGCAGTAGCAGAACGCAACGGGAAGAACAAGGGGAACTTACTAAAATAGTCGACCACCGTCAGAATGTACTTGTTCCCACGGGTGGAGCGAGGTAGTGGTCCAATTAGATCGATACAAATACATTCCCAAGGTCGGTTGCCCACAACCCTTGGTACCATTAGTCCACTGACCTTTTTACGTTCTGGCTTGGTTGACTGGCAAACTGCGCAACGTTTAACGTAGGATGCGACGTCGCTTTTCATTTTAGGCCAATAAAATCGCTGGGCAAGCCGGTCATAGGTCTTCTTAACGCCACCGTGTCCCGCCGTTGGGGCGTCATGCGCCTCCAACATGATCTTTTTCCGTTCCGACTTAGTTACGACCCTCCTCCAGCTGGAACCTTCCTGAGCCAACTCGGGGTATTTTGGACGTATATGCTTCCAAAGGTTACCGTCTTCGTACCGCCAATCCGGAAAACGCTCTGGATCGCCTCGTACCTGTGTTGTCATGTGTTCGTACCAATTGTCGGGCTTCGCGGCGTTGTTGCTGAGACAATCGAGGGTAGGGACCGATCTTGACAGCAAATCCGGTAGTAGATGTTCCTTGCCCTTCTTATGAATGATCTCAAAATCATATTGCTGCAGCCGAATCGCCCACCTCGCCAGACGTCCTGTGGGGTCTTTTAGATTGTGCAGCCATACTAAGGACGCGTGATCGGTTACCACCCTGAACTTGGTCCCTTCAATATATGGTCGTAGTTTCTCTATAGCCCAGAGTACTGCTAAACATTCGCGTTCGGTTGTCGAGTAGTTCCGTTCCGGACGATTTAATGATCTGCTGAGGTAGGCTATGACCTTGTCCTGGCCCTCCTGCTGTTGGGTGAGGACCGCACCTAAACCATGGCCTGACGCATCGGTGTGGATGGTGAAAGGCAGTTCAAAGTTGGGACAAGTCAAAATAGGTGCACTCACCAGCTTATCTTTTGCCCTCCGGAAGGCCTCTTCGCATTGCGGCGTCCACAAGAACTTACGTCCTTTCTTCAACAGCTCTGTGATCGGGGCTATAAGCGTAGCGAAATTGGGTATGAAACGTCGGTACCAGGATACTGTGCCTATAAACTTCCTCACTTCGGATACTGACTTTGGGACGGGTATATCTAGGATGCCTTGCACCTTCCAGGGTCGACCTGCAGTCCATTTTCGCCGACTAGGTACCCTAGGTACCTTAACTCTGCCCTGCAAAACTCACACTTATCAAAGTTAATTACCAAGCCTGCTTCCCAAAGCTTGTCCAATACCTCCTTTAATGCCTGCTTGTGTTCCTCAAACGTCGGGGTGGCGATAATTATGTCGTCTAGGTACACCAAAACGCGATCATCCAAGGTCCCTGCCAGCACTCTATCGATCAGACGTTGCCAAGTAGCTGGAGAGTTTGTCAAACCAAAAGGCATCCTGTTAAATTGGAATAATCCTCTGCCTGGAACAGTGAAGGCTGTATACTGCCTAGACCCTTCTGCCACCGGAACCTGCCAGAATGCGGACTTTATATCGAGGGAGGACAAATACTTGGCATCGCGCAACTTGTCCAATGTGGCAGATACGAATGGTAATGGGTAAGCGTCCTTCTTCGTTACTTTATTTAACTTTCGGAAGTCCACGCAGAAGCGGTATTTTCCGTCCTTCTTTTTAACTAAGACGACGGGTGACGACCAGGCACTGTTCGATGGTTCTACAATTCCTGCTTCCAGCATTTCGTCCAGCTGCTCGTGGATTATTTTCTGAATCGCTGGTGATACCGGGTAGTAGCGCTGTTTAATGGGTGGTGATTCCGTTTCGATGGTGTGTTCTACCTTGTTGGTGCAACCCAACTTGGTTCCCATTTTTGCCTTCGCTTCGTCCACCAGTTGGCCTAACTCCCGCTGTTGACTAGGTGAAAGTTTCGATCTACTTTCCAGGGCACTCACCTGAATTTCCGTATCCGTCCCGCGGAACTCCCAACTGTTTTTCGTGAAATCCGCCAAGATACCCATCTTCCGCCAAAAGTCGATGCCAAGTATGATGGGGTGCGGTAGTTCCGGGATTACTAGAGCTTCGCATACCAAAACTTTACCCTCTAAGGTGATGGGGAGGTTCACTACTCCTATAATACTTACGGGATTCCCATCTGCTAACCGCGCCTTGTTTTGAGCCGGTTCGCACACTTTTAGTTTCATCTTACTTAATTTCTCCCAGCCTGGCCCGCCGATTACCGTCCTACTTGACCCGGAGTCCAATAATACACAAAATCCTACTCCCAACACTTCCACTGCGAGATGGGGACGCTCTTCGTTCTCACTATTGTGAAAAATATAGTCCACGGTTACGTGCTGAGCCTCTCCACCTTCGGCTGGCAAAAGTTCTTCTTCGGTCGGACGTTCTACGGCTCTTTCCGGAATACCCGACCCGCCGTTTAGGCTCGGGCTCCCGGATCGTTTCCCGCTTCTTGAGTAGGCTCCACGGTCCTTGGCGCTGGCGACTCCGCTCCTTGGTTGCATCGTGGACATTGAGGACGAATCGTGCCGGGTGTACCACATCCGAAGCACCTCCTCCGTTGGCATTGTCGCGCAAAGTGTCCAATACGGCCGCACCTGAAACATTTCCTACCTGTCGCTGGGCTATTATTGCTGGAATTGGCCTGGATGGCTGAGACTGCATGAGGTTCTGCTGACACATAGGCGAGGTCCGGTTCTAACAGAGTTTGGTTGCGTCTGGAAGGAGGGGGAACAAAAGCCTCTGCCGAGACCCGAATGGCTTCCAATTGACGTCCTAATTGTACCAGTTGACCCACTGATTCAACTTCCATCAGCCCCAATTGGGTCTGGTAGAAGGGGTGAATATTCCTTTTAAGGATCTTCAGCTGCTGGGTTTCCGAAAGGGGGTCGCTCATCCGGGAGAACATATTTCTCATTGTTGCGACGTAAATTCCTATTGCTTCGTCCTTCCCCTGTGTCCTCCTGCGAATTTCTTCCTCGAGCCGATCGTCGTAGTCTGGTGGGAGGAATTCCTTTCTCAGCTCCCTGACCAGATCGTTCCAGGAATGGCAGGACTCTTTATAAGCCCTATACCATATTAATGCTCGACCTGTAAACAAATCCAACGCAGCTCGGTATAGTTGACCTTTTGTAACGCCCCTAGCTTCGGCCATCTCGTTTACTCGCTCCAAAAATGAATTGACCGACTGTCCTTGTTCACCAGAAAACCGAATACCCCATTTATGGACTTGTGCTTGGGCCCTATGGCTCGTCATCACCGCTGCTGGTATTGATAACTCCGCGGCCGCTTCAGAAGAGTCATCCTCCACATCTTCACCGTCCGCTTTTATCTGCAGTGACCCCAGAAGTACAATCAAATCAGCCCTGATACGTGTATTCTCTTTTTTCTCTTCCTCTTCCACCGCCGCCATTCTACTCATCCTCCCAAGGGCCCACTCGATTTTCGTGAATAGTTTCTTAAATTCACGTGACTCCGCATCCCCCTGGAAGGACTCATAGAGAAGGTTTATTTCGCTCAACTTCTTCCGGAGCGCCTGTACGTCCTCCTCATATGAAAAGGGGTAAGGATCCAGGAGGGTCGGACCGCATTCCTTTTCCACCTTCAACGCTGCCCGTAAGGCCGTTCGCATTTCATCCACCTTTCCAGTAGGCAGCCCCCTGATGGCCATCTCATAAACCAACTCTTCTTGGTTTAGTCGGTTTATTTCCATTGTAAAGGTAATAATTAGTAACTATGTACGCGTAAATATTCTCGATTCTCCCTTACAATGCACCTAAAC
Source organism: Thereva nobilitata (assembly GCA_963855945.1). Classification (NCBI taxonomy): domain Eukaryota; kingdom Metazoa; phylum Arthropoda; class Insecta; order Diptera; family Therevidae; genus Thereva; species Thereva nobilitata. The sequence goes on along the minus strand of OY979698.1, from coordinate 59,402,018 downwards.
CAATTCAATGCCCCTTAAGGCTGGAAAATTGAAAAGTGGGTCACCGACTACAATACCCCGTAAAGTTCAATGGCACCTAGCCTGGAAATGGCCTTAAATGGGTGCGAGCTGCCGATCTATAATAGTCGCGTATGTCTATCTCCTTCCCAAAAAAAAATTAAATCCTCAAATTCACTCTCGTTCATTGAGTATTCTCATCCGCTATCACAATTTCTCTTATACTCTACTGCCATTCATCAAGGAGTTTCGGGTTCTCAGAGCCGTAAAAGCGTAGTAATCCAGTACTTCTGGAGGGCAATGTCGCATGTCGGACCCAACTGATGCACTGCCGAAACGGCAGCGATCAGAGGAGTCTCCGGCTGGACAGGGACCCCAGAAGAAAAAAAGGAGGGAACAACAGGAACCTTCATACCGGGACAAGTTGGCTGGGATCACCATGGCAGTGGTCCTGGAAAACTATCCCGAAGGCAAACTGACGGAGGAGCAATCCTCCTCTATTTGCGACTCCATCTTGACTGAGGTGGACAAAAGCCTTAAAGGCGATTGCTCACCTCAGTTTTTGGGTGTAAAGGCGGCAGGGGGTCTTATTAAGATCACCTGCGCCAACGATGCTACCAGCCAATGGCTGACGAAAGCTGTCGCCAGACTGCACGTTTGGGAAGGGTGCAATCTCAAAGTACTCGAGGAGAAGGACCTTCCCAAATTTAAAAGGATCGCATTCTGGGTTCCTAACGATGTTAGGGAACCGGAACAGGTGCTTAGCAGGATGGCGATACAGAACCAGCCAATTGAGGTGACCTTCTGGCAGGTGATGGGCAGGAAGGTTGACCAGAACGGTCAAACTCTTGCCCTTAGCATTGACGAGAGGTCGCTCATGCAGCTAAAAGAGCAGGGCATGTCCCTATTCTACGGCTTCGGCCGAATAAAAGTCAAAGAAATTGGCATAAAAAAGGAGGCTCCTGCTGGCTCACAGCAGCAAGAACAACCACAGGATGCGGGTGGTACAGTGCAACCTGCAACATAGTAGGGCTGCCTCGGCAGTCCTTTGCAGGGTGCTTACCACCCAAGCTGTAGACGTGGCTCTTGTACAAGAGCCATGGGTTAACAACGGTGCTATACAGGGCCTGCGGGCATCCGGCTACATCATTGCATGCAGTGATGTGGACGGAGACCCTCGGACCTGTATAGTTTACAATAAAAACACCAACTGCTTCCCTCTCACAGATAAGTCGTCGAGAGACCTGGCAGTGGTGAAGATACAGATTACCAAGGGGGGTAGCAAGAGCATGATTATTTTATGCTCAGCTTATCTCCCCTACGACTCAAGGGACCCACCACCATCCAAAGAACTCAAGGATATCGTGGGTCACTCGAACAGGAGCGGTCTGCAGATCATCGTAGGATGTGATGCGAACGCCCATCATGATGCCTGGGGCAGTAGCGGAGTGAACAAGAGGGGCGAGTACCTTTTTGACTACCTCTTAACTACTAACCTGGATATATTAAATCGCGGCACGGATCCTACCTTCGACAACGGTAGGAGACGTGAAGTTATAGACATCACGCTGGCCACTCAACACGTTGCTACTTACGTGAGTGACTGGCGGGTGTCAGATGAGCCATCGTGCTCAGACCACAAACACATTCACTTTATGGTGGGTGAGTCTTTGGAAAGAGTGAGTGCATATAGGAATCCCAGATATACAAACTGGGCAGACTTTCGGGGCGAACTCAGTAGCGTACTGAAGGGTTCCATGCACTCAATCAAATCTACGATGGATGTGGAACTATCCGCGGACTTCCTTACGGAGGCGGTTACTGCTGCTTACAACAATAACTGCCCCCTTCTGATGAGGACGCGTAACAGGAAAACTCCATGGTGGAATAATGAGCTCTCCAAGTTGAGATCCGCTACGAGGAAGCTATTCAACGCAGCCAAAAAGAGCGGCAACTGGGAGAGCTATAAAAGCTCGCTAACCACCTATAACAGGGCGATCAGAAGAGCAAAAAGAAACAGCTGGAGGAATTTCTGCGAGAGTATCGAAGACATTCGAGACTCAGCAAAAATCCACAAAGCTTTATTAAATGGCATATCGGGAGATCTCGGATCTATTAAGAGAACCGATGGCTCTTTTACACAGTCTAGGGAAGAAACTTTGATAACATTGCTCCAGGCACACTTCCAAGGCACAACCATTTATTCAAATGGGAATATAGCTTCCTCTGGGCAACTAACAGGCCCACTTTCTAAAGTGACCAAAGCTGCCTGGACAGAAGCAAACGCCGTGTTTAATCACGAAGCAATTAGGGAGGCGATTGGATCGTTCAAACCATACAAGTCCCCTGGAGCAGACCGGATCTATCCCATTATGTTACAGAAGGGCTGCGACCTAGTCACTCCCTTTTTATGCAAAATATTCAGGGCTTCCTTCGCACATGGTTATATCCCATCTGTCTGGAGGAACGTCAACATTACATTTATACCCAAGCCAGGGCGTTCGGATTACACCTCGGCTAAGGCCTTCAGGCCGATAAGTCTCTCGTCTTTTGCCTTGAAGACAATGGAGAAAATTGTCGACAGGGTGATAAGGGAAACTTGTCTTCAACGCCAACCACTAAGCTCCTATCAGCATGCGTACCAGGCGGGCAAGTCCACTGAGACAGCACTGCACAATCTGGTGCTCAGGCTGGAAGGCGCAGCACTAAACAAAGGAGTTGCGCTGGCGGCTTTCCTCGATATCGAAGGAGCCTTCGACAATACATCCTTTGATACTATAGCTAGGGCTCTAAGTAGAAGAAGTCTAAGTAGCACTTTCTGCGACTGGATCGACTCTATGCTGAGAACTCGCAAACTAATGATTTCTCATGTTGAGGGGTCTCTGGAGGGCACTATAGCAAAAGGTTGTCCGCAGGGAGGAGTTTTATCCCCACTTCTGTGGTGCCTTGTTGTAGATGAACTCCTGGAACTACTCAACGGCCACAACTTTTTCGCCCAAGGCTACGCAGACGAGCCATGTCAAGACGTCTGCAGCAGGCACTAGATCTAGTATCTAGTTGGTGCGACAGCGTAGGACTAAAAGTCAATCCCGACAAAACTATTCTGGTTCCTTTTACCAGGAAACGATCACTACCGGGGCTTTCGGAACCGACACTCGCAGGTAGAACTATAGGCTTTTCACAACAAGCCAAATATTTAGGAGTGACGCTAGATGTCAAGCTCAACTGGAACCAGCACATGGATACTCTGATGAGCAGAACGCGCAGATCCCTGTGGGCTTGCCGCAGAGCTTGTGGCTCCACATGGGGTTTGCAGCCGAAAACCATGTACTGGATATACACCACCATCGTCAGGCCCATGGTAACTTATGGAGCCTTAGTATGGTGGCACAGAACGGCGCTTAAGGGTTTCATAACCAATTTGTGCAAAATTCAAAGAATGGCCTGCCTTTCCATCACTGGAGCCATCCGCACTTCCCCGACGGCAGCACTGGAGACTCTCCTCAATCTGGTACCACTCCACCTTGAGGTAGAGAAATCTGCGATAAACGCGGCGCTGCGGCTGAAAGCGAATGGCTATCTGGGCGCTGGTCTCGAGCGAGGACATTCTACAATTATCAACATTATAGAAGGGATTTCGGAAGCGGGGATGCTCTCCGATTGCATGCCTTTCAAAATCTCAAAATTCAAGCAACTAGTATGGACTAGTATGGTACACGGATGGCTCCAAAACAGAGACAGGTGTGGGCGCCGGAATCTGGAGTGAAAGCCCCAGATTCAGCAGAGCGATAAGCTTAGGCACCCTAGCAACTGTCTTCCAAGCAGAGGTGTACGCTATATTGGCATGCACTCATGAGAACTTAAGAAGGGCCTACCAAAATAAACGGATTTTTATCTTCTCTGATAGCCAAGCGGCAATTAGGGCGATAAGGTCCCGTAGAACCAAGTCTAAATTAGTTTGGGACTGCCAACGTGCTCTAGGTGAGCTGGGCGTTCTCAATCAAGTTACCCTTGTCTGGGTCCCGGGGCACCGGGGCTTTAAAGGCAATGAAAAAGCGGATGCCCTAGCTAAACAGGGCTCTGACACTGCATTCATCGGTCCAGAGCCGGCTATCGGAGCACCTACCAGCTTGCTGCGAAGGGCCCTAGCCGATCGGACTTTGATGAAACATACCGAACGCTGGAGGTCCGCGCCTGGACTGGCCAACTCTAAGCGGTTCCTTCCTGGGCCGTCTCCTAACACGGCCAAAGAATTGTTAGGGCGCAGTAGAAACGATGTCAGGACACTTGTTGGCTTGATCACCGGACACTGCGCCCTAAATTACCACTTATGGAGGATAGGGAAAGCGGAGGACCCCACCTGCAGGCTATGCCTGGAGGAGGATGAGTCTGCTCTCCACGTCCTCTGTGAATGCCCCGCAATAGCGAGGAGCAGGGTTTCTTTATTCGAGGAGTCCCTGCTCGATTATTCAAGTCTAAGCGACAAGCCACTAGGCAGACTGCTGAACTTGTTCAAGCGGTCTGGCCTAAAAATATGAGGTATAGGGGTGTAGTACAATAGGCCAAATGAATGGCCGCAGTACCTATGGACCCAGTACCTCCCACGAAAAAAAAAAAAAATCCAGTACTTGGTGACTCGGGCGCGTGGCAAGTGTCGTAGGCGAGAATTTAAGTATCGGGCTGTGGTAATTAAGTCGGGCTATGGCGCAGAGAAAAATTCTGTTTTGGGTTGTGTTTTGAAGTGAAGAAAATGAGAAAAAAAATTTAATATTTGTTTAAATATGTGAAAAAAAAATTGGTGATAGAAAAAAAACAAGGAAAACACTTCCATAAGTCTCCCGCATCGGCGCACATGGGATTAATCTTGTACGCTGTCTCTTGGATTTGGAACTGGTAAGTAACAAAACAAAAAAAGAAACAAATTGCAAAACAATTGAGTCCCTAGTGGATCACGCGGTCGGGGTGGCGTGATCCGTGACTATGTTGCGCAACTTGTTGCCAAGCTGCGCCGCTCGACTTTATATTGCTCAACCTTTCGACGCTGTTCGACTTGCTGCTTCACGTTACTCTCGCTCTCTTATTACTCGGTACTCCCCTACTAACACACTCAACTTGATTAATGTCCAGCTGTTTAAATGACTCTGACTGCCTGATTGCTGACTGATGGTAATGTCAGTAATCCGCAAATCCTATTAACTTTTGCAGTAGATAATTTACTATGGAAAACAAGATCACTCGGTCCGTCCAACGAATGAGAAAATAATATGCCAATTTAATTCGTATTAGGGCGCTATTTAAGCCCAAAAGAATATTTTATCAATTTCCCTAATGGCCTAATATCTTCCTGGCTGTGATACAGATTTCCGACCTTGACCGTGTAACCTTACCACCATATAATTTAAACAAAATACCAAAAAAAAAATTTTAAAACACAAATTTGTTTGAAATAATTTTTTTTCCTTCTTATTCGTCTTAAAAGAAATGAAAAAGAATGTGAATGACTATCCGGACCACTTTTAATTATTAATAAATATTAAAGGAAGGTTATGCCTGGAAGGTTATTTAGTGTCGTTTGAGAAAATGGCTGCGGAACAACAAAAACAAAATGCCGATAGCTTCAACTTCACAAAAACTTTGTCACTGGCAATATTGAACAAATTCCAGTTTGTCACACCAATTATTATTAAAAACACTTTCCTCCACCAGAAGAATAGGGATTAATTTGATAACCTTGAGTTAATATCACGTTGGGCGCCAAATGTTACGTGCCAAATTTTCGCACGCAAGTCTCGGCCGCGCTCAGCGTAGGGTGTGGTTCTTATTTTTGTTTTTTTCTGGGGAAAATTAAATGTATAAAATGGGCGCCACGTAGTTTTAAGGTCTACGAACCTATCTTAGCACACGTGGGTCTTGAACCCACAATCTTATCACTCAACAAAAAGGAAAAGATTTAAACTAGTAATTAAATGAAAATAAAAGATTGCCGAAATCTCTAACTTTATTACAAAACCTAATATTCCGAAACTCTCAAATAAAATATAATGAAATAAATATATAATAATAAAATGAAAAAAAAAATATTATGTTGGAATATAAAATTTTCAATATATAAAAAAAAACAGGGTACTTAGCTTTACCACCTATCCGCACTCGCAAGGACTCCACCAACGACCCTCCTTCTTCAGTATTTTATATGTTCCACTCTTTCCTTTGGCACTTCACTACTTTACACACTTCTAGGAATTTCACAAGAACTAAGAGACTGACCGCTTCAGGGGCCCTGTTTATAAGGGGAAATGCCCACTATTTTAGGGATTTCCAGTGCGCCTTCCAATCGGTTTAACCCGATTGGAATCGGGAATATAATATTATTAATGAAATTTAATTTTCGTTTTCTGGAGGCGCACTGGGTCCTGGGCATTCCCTTTTCCATACCCGGAAAAATTCTAGAGGCCGGGCTAGCCTAGATTTGAGGTAACAAAATGGGGCTTGACAGCCCCCGGCCACATTCCTAGTTTCCTGTGGTGGACAATTATTTTCTCAATTCTATAAGTTGGAGCTCGCCCTGCCTGCTGGTCAGCCCTTTTAGCGCCACCATTTCGCCCAGAATATGGATTTCTGGGAGGAATCCTTAGTGAACAGTAGAGAGGTTAGGGTCGTTGGGGAAGTCCTGCGTCGCGCTTACAACTGCTCTATCCAGACAATTCGTAATTAATTCAGGTAAGACTTAACTATTTAAATGTATTATTTCTATGATGTATTAAATTCCTCCACTGGGGACGCTTTCAGGGATCCTACCGCCACTGTGAAAGGCTCTGCTGCTTGATCCTAGATTGTAGCCTCGGATTCATCTCAGGCCCGCTGAAACCTCAAGTTCCCGGGGTAATGGCTTCTCGAGCCCTTGGCTTGGTCATCACCTGAAAAGAAATCGGATCAGCAGCCTCACGGTTTCAAGACACATAGGAGACAGGGACAAGGTACGTCACATATAATTTTCTTCAAGTCATCCAATTTAACTTTTCTCTTTTTAGGACGAACACAGAACATAACATCTGATTGAATCGGCTCATTCACCCCCCAAGCCTCTCATGGAGGAATAGGTAAAACTCTCTCACGGTTACGTAACAAATATTTTTGGCCTGGCATGGTGAATCAAGTCCGTACCTTTGTATCTCAGTGTGAGACATGAAAGTGCACGAAGTCCCCAAATTCGATCTTACGACCGCCCATGGGCATGCAACTGAAAGTAGCTAAGCCTTTCCAATTCCTTTATGTAGACTTTTTAGGTCCCTATCCCCGCTCCAAAAGAGGTAATACTGCTGTGCTAGTAGTTTTGGATTCATTTAGCAAATTTGTATTCCTTTTTCCGGTTTCCTCCGAGACTGCAACTTCTGCAATCGAGAACCTGGAACACCGAGTGTTTCATACATTTGGAGTACCAGAGATAGTGTTCTCCGACAATGGTCGGCAGTTTGTCTCGAAGGAATTCGCGAAATTCTTGGACGACTATGGAGTCAAAGACGTGCGTACAGCGGTACATTCGCCACATCCAAATGCCTCAGAGCGAGTTAACCGATCCACCCTAGCAGCTATTCGAGCCTATTTAAAAGACGACCATCGCGACTGGGATCGTCATCTTTCGTCAATCGAATGTGCGTTGCGAAGTTCAGTCCATGAATCGATAGGAATGGCCCCTTTTCAGGCTCTGTTCGGAAATCAGATGATCTTGCACGGATCCGCCTTACAAGATAGACATGCCTTACAAGATGGAGAAATTGCATTCCTTCCAGCCTCAGATCGTCTTCGCCTCATCCGGGAGCGCATTAACCTTAATCTGTCAAACGCTCACAAGCGGCATGATAAAAATTATAACTTACGTTGTAAATCAGTTTCCTTCCATCCAGGTCAAGAAGTCTTTCGTCGTACTTTCCCTATTAGTAATGTCGCAAACTGTTATAGTGCCAAATTGGCTAATAAATTTTCCAAAGCTCGCGTACGTAAAAGAATAGGTGCGAGTCTGTACGAGATGGAGGATATGGCGGGAAAATTGTTAGGTACTTATCACGCTAAGGATCTCAGGCAGTGAGAAGATAGGAAGCATTCCCCGAGTAGCCCTAATAAGGTATCTCGCCGGCTTCACCGGTTAACTGACAGGGTGCCTTAAACCGCTTAGGTAGCTTCCCTAGCGGTGGTACACCTCCTTGTTTTCCTTGTCCGTCTGGGGGCAAGGTTTTCATGCTAGATGCCTAGCAGGGGCTGCCAGACCAGTCCCCCCGAGACACGGTCCTCTCGGTCATCTTATCGCGCCCGCCTGTTCGCGTGGAAGCTAGCCTTTGCTTCTCAGTCCTTTGTGTCGTGAAGCCCGGACAGTGCGAGGTCCTAGGAGATGCGACCTAGCGCCTCAGAAAGTGGTAGCGTCCTGCTGCATAATCCGTGCTTTACCAGTTTTATTCTCCCCTAGGCCAGAGTAGATCTCCGCAGGCGGGAGAGGACTATATTTCCCAGGGCTCAGGCCAGCGACTTGGTCGACGCTGAGTACGTGGGCCGTTTACTCTTCCTCGTAGGATGACCGAGGGTTCCTCCGATGCATGAACAGGCGGTGCCTCGTTCATCATCACTGGATCTCGAGGTCATCCCTCCCGCGCGGTCACGGGTACCTTATGGACCACTTCAACCATTGACAATAGCCTATACCCACCTCTATCATTCACTAACTTTTTTTCTTTATGGGAGCTCAACACACAAACAAAATCTTTGTAGTAGTCAGAACTGGCTAACTAAAGATTTGATCCCATTCAAAGCGATGACTGCAAGCAGTTACAAATTAAGAGTCATGCGATTCGAATTGTCTCAATAGTCAGGACTACAATTATTATCTGCTTTTAGAGCGATTCACACACTCGATGTGTCACACCACCAACTTCAAGATTTCTTTCTCAAACTAGAACAATGCTTTGCAAACTCACTTCGACTCTTCGATGCCTGGCTTGCGAAAGAGGCCGCCAGAGAGATATAAACTTTTCTTAGAGAGTCGGCTGCCTAGCGCCCAGTCGCTCTCAGCTCTTTAACTCATCATCCCATCCGCTGTTGACAAGGCGTGCTCAATAGATGAAAATTCAACTTCCTCCGCACCCACCTCATCACTTGATCCTCTTAAGAGGCTGGTCGAAATTGGGATTGATTTCAAACTGGGTCCCTTCCTTGTCGGACCAGCCTGGCTTGCGAAAAAGGCCGCCAGAAAGCAATTTATAGAGAGTCGGCTGCCTAGTGCCCAGTCGCTCTTAAACTTTTTAAAAAAAAATTAATGTTCTTATTCATATTCACCTATCCGTCCCCATTTTTTTTGTGTCGTCGGTGTATTATATTTGCCCGGCTCTCAGTCGGTAGGGCATGAGACTCTTATCTCAGGGTCGTAGGTCGAGCCACACGTTGAGATTTATCACGCATCGTAGAACTCACTTTCATAAATATTTTCACATATAGTCAGTTTTTTATTTAAATACCTTGCTGGTATATATATTCATAATTCCCGGCCTCAGTCGGTGAGCCTGAGACTCAATTAGCCGCCGCGTCTTTCGGTTCCTCTTTCCCTACTCGGTCTACCGTACCCACGTTGTAATGGTCGGCCTGAAAAATAAATCCAAACCCATAAAGATTCGCATATCAGTTTGATTTTGTCCCTTAAAAATTATCTCCATCCAAATATATTAAACGAAAAAAATAAACCGTTTGCACATCTGACAAATTTTGAATATTCATGCAAAAGATCTTTTGCCTATGTACGCCCCTGCCCATATGTTCTGTATCTGCCCCATCCGATATCGTATGGCTCACACACACACATGGTTTTTACGCAACAAGAATTGCCGGCGACAAACGCCCCGCCAATCACCTTGCATAATTCAAGTGAAGCCAGAACGATTCTCGGAATTTTTATTCTTGTCCATGTAGTGGAATGTGTTTACACGGGAGAATGAAGGAACACCGATTATCAATCCCTTTGGTTGTTCCCTTTCGTGTGAATTCCTCCATTTCATTTCCCCACCCTTGATGTTCAAGGACATGACCAAATAAGTCGATAACGCCTGTCGATGGCTATTTCCTTGGGTTTTTCCCTGTCCTCAGCCCCGAACACTCATGCGTCGATGGATAAGTTTTAGAGTTGGCGTCGATTATTCATTAATTCGGGAAGTAGCTTTCGGACAGGACAGTCCGGGAATGATTGTTAAATAGGAAAGTCAGTGAGAAGTTTTTCTTTGAGCGGTACCCCGGTTTTGCTCGTGAAAGGTTCTTTAGAAAGAAGAAAAACAGAATTTTCGGGTTTTTTGTGCTTTTGCTGTAAAGAAAATTTTTTTTAAAAAAAAAATGGCGTGAAGGAACAGAGAATTATCCAAAAGAATGCCGGAGGAACCCCTTGGTTTTCGTGCCACCGTGGACCCGGGCCACCCTGTTTCGTGGAACCGAAGTTGGTTTTTTTTAGATCGAGAAAGAAAATGGAGAAATTTAAAAGTTTTTTTTGGTTTAAAAATTAAGAAGGAAGCGGTGAAATTGAAGTAACAATATAAATTAAAGTTTTTTTTAAAAGTGGATAAGAAAAAGAAAAGCTTGAAAATTTTGTTTGATTAAAAGGGTTAAGAGGTAAACAGTGAAATTCAAAGAAAAAAAGAAAAATGCAAAAGAAAGTTTTTGTGAAAAGAAGAGCAGATTGTTGGGAAATACTTTTCTGGTACTGTTTTTTGGCTTGCTTGCTATTCTACCACTTTCTTCACACCTTTTAATAATATATTGGACAGTTGTTCGACTTTTTCCAACAATCTCTGCCATTTCTCTGTGACTTGCCCGCCTTATAATGAGAGACTACTAAAGAACGAATTGCAATACTCGGTTGTTTGGTATCGTATGGAGGTGTATGGCGGCAAATGGCACTGGCAACCTTGAGTTCATCCGAGGAACAGTGGATGCAATGGTTTAGCTTGATATTCTAAAGAGAAATGTGCACCAGAGTGCGCAACTTCTAAGTATTACTGCTGGGTTTGCATTCTATCAGTATAATGGCCCTAAGCATACCTCAGACGTTGAACGCTATTGGCTGATATACAATTGTAAAACAGTTTTCCCCGTTCCTCCTCAATCCCTAACTTGAATGTTAATAGAATTTATGAGATACACCGGGCACGAGCATTTGTAAGACAATATTACCTCGCAGAAAGACCTTGAAAGTGTACTCCAGCAGGAATGGGCTAGAATTAATCCTAAGTATACTAAAAATTAGTAAATTCAATGCCGAACAGGCTTCTAGCAGTAATTACAGCATAAGGAGGACCAACTTTCTTAGTATTGAGTGTTATGGACGACATTTCTTAGTATTGAGTGTTATGGACGATTTTCATTGTGAGATAGAAATATGACCTTTCCGGAAATTTGAATTTTTCCCGTTTTTGTTATTGATTAATTTCATAATTTTTCGTTATTATTTTGAAGAAAATAAATGAAAAACTTAGTTATCTAAATTCTTTTTTGGATTTGTTGAGAGCTAGATGAAAAAAACTACTTAATTCCTCTTACTCGTAAGGTGGACGATTTTCACTGTGAGCCACTGTATATTTCTTTTTATAAATAAACAAAAACCCAATGTTACTACATACAAGTTTTGTTGTGAGAAATCAAAATAAAGATATTATTAAATATCGATATTATTCTCTTTACAGAGTAAATAAGCAAAAACATCATTAAATATATGTAAATTTTCTTTAATGGATAAATGAAACCGAATATTATTGATTATATATTTTTTTTGTAAGCAAAACCGAATATTACTGCATAAATTGTTTTCTCTGAGCAATCAAACAAGATATTATTAAATATAATTTTTTTGGGAAAATTTCTTTTTCTTCTTTACTATTTTTTTTATTGCTCGATTTTGTATTGGTTTTCTGGTTCTTTTGTTTCTCCACCTCGATTCGGATGATGGCTTGGGAGTAGACCAACGGTAGATGTGGCGCTCTTGGGGAGGTTTTGCCCTCCAGACATGGTAAGTACTCCATGATTCTTTTTCAGATTCCCCTGTATCCCAAGAGGCAGTAAGCATGGCTGCTTGACTTCGCTACCCCCCTCTCGTATGGCTGCCCCACCCTTTTAACCCCTATCTCGACGATCCCATATATATATTTTTATTTTGTCCTTTGGACACGCGAAAGTATTGTAGTTTTCATACCACGTAACTGTCCCTAGTGACGAGCCCCTGCACTACGAACCCCCAACTGCGAGCTAGCCGCAGCAACGCCAGGCGTGTCCTTGTATAGGTGCAGTGGGTGGTTCCGGGATTCCGCGAGATAGTTTCTATTGTTCAATTTTTAACATCCTTTCGATAATTTATTCGTACTGTCATGGTAGCTCCCCTTGACCAATTTTGTATACTCGGTCTTCATTTCTAAATTTGTTTTTTTTTGACAGTTACAAATATGACGCCCATCGTGGTGTCTTATGTGTATGCTGCTCGAGATTCTTCTTCTAAATTAAATTATAGTATATTTTATTATGACAGTTACAAAATCAATGAGCTAAATACTCTAAATAATGTAAATTTTGTGTGCTTGGATTTCTTTGTTTACATTAACTAATGGCACGCAAAATTCAAGGGGATCAGCTGATTAGAATGTGTAGTGACGGCGTGTAAAAAGTTCATTTGTAGGGGCAAGATTTTATTTTAGTTAACTGATTATTTCAACTCTCTCTTGCCCCTCCTCTATTCCATTCGCTTTATCCGCTTGTAATGGGCAAACAACTACTAAAACGTGAGCACTCACACAAAAAGAATTTCATTACGCTAAAATTCGGCAAGGGCCTTTCCTGTAGTTCTATATTCTAAGCATTTGCATCTCCCTTCATCATTTTCAGCCACCGACCAAGAAGTCGTATTTTCCAACAACTACAAAACAACAAAACAAAAGGAATACGCGCACAGGAATCTATTTTTAGATCCAAAACTTCTGACTTTTCTTCCAACATGCGTGAAGGGCTTTGTAATGCTTTTTTAAATTCAGGCGCAAACCTGTTTTTTTCAAGTTTTACGGGTTTTACTAAAAATTAACAAAATTGAAAAATTTGTGTCTTTTATAATTATTATGCACGTATAAGGAAATAATATTAATTAATTAATGTTGAAAACCTATTCCCATTGATTTTAGAGGCTTACAACAGAAATTCGCAGCCCTCCAAGTTAAAACTGTACAACTATCGCCATCTAGTATCGAAGCTGGACAAATGTTTGTCCATATCTACTTACTCTATAATCAATTACCTAGTTTATAGCTACTCCAAAAATAATTCGAATTATGGTTCATCCAAAATTTTTTTCGTATAAACAGTATAATTCGAATTATGGCTTAAACTGAAATTTTTTGGCTTAAGCCAAAGTTATATGAATATAATTGTTACACCGTTTATGACTGGGTTCAACCTAGGTTCAACCCAGGTTCAACGCACTCATAAACAGGGGTCGAGTTGAAACTGGGTCCACTCAACTCAACTTATACCCGGTTTATGATTAGGTTGAAAAGTTGAGTCGAGGTTGAGTAGAAATTTCGACCACCGTATATGATTCCGAGTTGAGTACACTTTGGGTTGAAATCGAGTTGAACTGACATCAAAACAACCTCCTTTTGTTAATTCTTTTTCTATATTTCTGACTTCCTATACAGTTTCCCATCAAAATGATGAAGGGAATTTTGTTCGTGCATTATTTCTAGCATAGTTTTTGTTTCCGGGAGCATCAGAAACATTTCTTTTAGCCATTGTCAAAATTAAATTTCCACTGTTTTTACATATATAGTTAATATAAAATAATTAACGCGCTACAAAAACACCGAACACAAAACTAACGCCGAAGGCAGACTTCACGCGTGGTAAACAAACAAAAAAAATGTCACTTCAACCCAATTTCAACTCAACACCCGTTTATGAGGCGAAATATCAACTCGCCCCAGATCAAATATCAACACTACCCAGGTAGGAGAGCTGAATTGGGGTGAGTGGACCCAGTTTCAACTCGATCCCCGTTTATGACTGGGTTCAACCTGGGTTGAACCTAGTCATAAACAGGGTATTAGCTCTCCTACCTGAGTCGAATTGAAATTTCGAGCCATATACGCGGGTTGAGTTGAAAGTGGGTTGAAATGACATTTGTTTTGTTTGTATAGTATCCGTGAAGTTAATTTTGATAGAAAACTCTATTGGAAATCAGTAATATTGAAAAATATAGAAAAAGAATTAACAAAAAGAGGCTATCGTATCTAAAAATTAGAATTTCACACAAAATTTTGAGGTTAAGATTTCATGTCAGTTGAACTCTATGTCAACCCAAAGTGAACTCAACTTGACATCATATACGGTAGTCCAAATTTCAACTCAAGCTCGACTCAACTTTTCAACCTAATCATAAACGGGGTAAGCGAGAAACTTCGATATAGAATACCCGTTTATACGATAATTCGAAATTTTGGCGTAATCTTGAGTTAAATCGATTTAATTTTGCTTCTATAAACTTGGTACATGTTAAATACACTTACTAAGGTTACATGTCGGACTGAGGACTTGACTTGAACTTGAACTGACAGTTAATCCGCGGCGACAGCTTACCTACTTGAGAGCTTGACTTCAAGCTGGCTTGAAATATATTTGACACTTCGCATAAATTTGCCGCGAAATTCGTGATGGAAGAAACAATTTTATATATATATCGTGATGGAAGAAACAAGCTTATATAAATAAAATATATTTATTAAGTGAATTGCACAGGAAATGAATTGCACAATTAACGGAGAACTAATTTCAAAACTCAAGCGCTGAAGCAGAGGTTACATGGCCAGTTCAAGCCGATCCGACAAATTTTTTGGACCGACTTGAGTGAAGTAGACTTGAAGTCGATCTGAGGTTAAATGAGTTTCAAGTCTACTTTAAGCCGACTTCAAGTATGCATGTAATCATAGTAACTGACTACATACGTAAATACGCAAGAACCACTGACATATAGAATGGACTGCTCATCAGGAAATTTTCATGGCACCAATTCGTTCCATTGCTGGCAAACCTTTTTTCACTGACATGTAAACACGTCCGTTACTTTTGTAAATTAAAATTGTTTATTTTCGTTTTTGGACGATGGAAACAAAATAAATTGTTCCTAAAAAAAATAACAAATGCAATTTCGATGTTATTTCCCTTTTATAATGCATTTTTTCATTAATTACAAATATTTATGTTAAACCATGCGAGTCCTCTACCCCTGTTTCATCTAAATGTCAGTGATTCCGGGTCTTATGGCGAAACGAGACAGAAATAAAAAAATCACTATAGCCATCTATTTTTTGTAAATATTCTGACATTAGTTCAAAGGAAAA
Organism: Thereva nobilitata; assembly: GCA_963855945.1. Lineage (NCBI taxonomy): Eukaryota > Metazoa > Arthropoda > Insecta > Diptera > Therevidae > Thereva > Thereva nobilitata. The sequence continues at coordinate 59,386,623 of OY979698.1, read as the reverse complement.
AATTAAATCAGGTATGGCAACTTTAATATCGTGCAACCGTTGTGGCGGTTTTATTTTAAATTTCGCTCAAAAACATTCTAGAATATTATTTACTGTTCTTATTTTACTGCAAAGATAAAAAAGTTATCGTATTTTGTGGTTTATTGAAGGTCAAGAGTAAAATTATTTAAAAAAATGGAAAAGTGTGCAGTTTTTTATTGTGAAATTTTATTTTTTCAAGTTTGGCACTATCTGATTTCATTTCTGCCAGTGAATGCACTGAACTCTTAACACAAAATTTGAGTTCAGTGACAAAGGGGGCTTATGGATGAGCGAGAGGACTATACTTTTCTAAACTTTTTGGTGCCATGAGTTTATATGGGAATAATGTCTGATGAGCAGTCCATTATTATATGTCAGTGGCAAGAACAAAGGTTTTTCAATATATGCAATCTACGCAATTTTTTTTTCAAAAAATTATGCAATCGGTGCTTTTCAAATGGATGCAAATCTGAAAATCGGATAAATATCAGCCCAAAGTAGCTGTTGTCAATGAAGGAGGTTTGTCATTTATGAATGTCAACGATTAAATTTGACAGTACAATTAAACCACACAAAATTTTGTGGGTAGAAATTTCACAAAAATTTCTGCCTGGGGAAGCGACATTTCCCCTACCCAGAATGTAAAAGAGCGCAGCTTTAAACACCAACAACTTTAGGCCGTATCAGAACCTATGCAGCGCTGCAATCACAAGTATTTCTATTGGCTGAGGCTGGTAAAATGACAAGCAAAGCAGCACCAGACCAGCGTGCTGCATTTTGATCTCAAATTCTAATTTTGCTGCATGTATATGCAGCACTTTTGACACTTCGTAATGCGGCAAGTGATTTTAAACAAGGAGAAGCGGGATTTTTTTTTAAATTATTTAAAAGGACATGGAGGAGTAATTGATAGAACTAGTGGGTGCCTTCCATTTAGACACAGAAAGACACAGTTGTGTCTAACAGGGTGTTCCATCACAGTCGTGTTTCAATATATTTCACCCGGCGGTGCACTTTTTGCCGTTGATGGCACACCCTGTTAGACACACTGTGTCTCTCTGTGTCTAAATGGAAGGCACCCAGTGCGATTTTTAAATTTTTAATTTGAGCTTTAGCTGCCAAATAAAAAGTGCGCTGCACAGCGGAATCAACTAGAATCTGATTCCGACGGCCGCATGTTGCTCTGGTGCTGCTGGTGCATGCTGCATATTTTTAGGTTCTGATACGGCCTTTTCTTGAAACAACATTGCCATTAAATGGCAGAAAATTCTCAGTCACAATGGCGGTACTTTTTGTTCGATTAGACTGCGTTACGGATAGCAATCTTTTTCAGCTTTCGATTGACGAATCGAATTTCGTACTACGGGCCTATGTATGATGCACATCTAAAAGATTGAGTAAGTAACACTTGTCGAGTTAAGGCCCAAACATATGTATGGGGCATGCGACACGTGTCGAGCTTACTGCAGTCGTTGAACGAGTTTTATGGCAAAGGGTGAAGGCGCTTACAGGGGAAATCAACGCTTCTGGATTCTATTTCTCCCGTTGATTTCAACACACACTTGCATTGACATTTGGTGGGGTATTTTCGTATGTACTTTCGCAGAAACACCTATAGCAGAAACGAAAACGAAATGAGCTTGAAAATGATAGCGATTATATACTGTGCCTGAGCGAATCGGTTTTTGACATTTGTTGACAGCTTTTGCATTGAGTAGAAGAGTTTTTTATTTTCGATAAATACATATTTTAACAATTTATTGCGGATGTCGAGAACTCAAAATTTCAAATTTTTCACCTTGTATTGACTGCATTCTTTTAAAATAACTTCTTTTTCGTTCTTTCAACTACTTTAAATTTGAACACAAACTGTCTGTCGAACTGTCAAAGTAACGTAACTGAATGACAGACTTTGGTTTGTACGAGAATTTTTTGGGGCATACTCATAGATGAACCCCAGCTAGAGTGAGAAGTCTGGAAATAAGCTTCGAAATGTCGGACCGGGATTTCATTGCATTATATAGTAAATAAGAGTTTGACTCTTGAACTCGTACGAGTTATTACCTTATTTACCTAGGTAGGCATTTTGCAAAGTAAGTAAATAATATTTCAAGTGTAATTGATACCTAGGTATTATGCATTCAAAGTTTGTATTGTTAGTATACCTACAATAGGTAGGCACACTTACGTGCCTACTAACTTTTGGTTATTTTTAGGTCCTAAGTGCACTATCGTTTTACGCGTTGGGATCCTACCAACACTATGTAGGAGCAAATGCACACCACATGATGCACCAATTCAGTATATCAAACTGTTTACGAGAAGTGACATTGGCCCTCTGGGGGGTAATCCTGGAATGCGATGCGAAAGAGAGAAGCAAACGGAAGCCAGTTGCGATGCGATTTAGTTTTTGTATTGCTGAATGCGACAGCCAACCAACTTCACTTGTCAACTTATTTTGGCATTTTAATACGAACAATTTTTTCAACAATATTTTAAAACAAGCAAATATATTCAGCGCATCCGTCCATGGCTTTACTCACGGACTAAAATCCGATGACAAACGGACAAATTTAATTCGAATCGCATCCGAATTTCATGACTTTCGAATCGCATTCCTGGATAACCCCTCTGAATAGTGACCATTTTCGAAGAAAGTATATTCACTTCCCACCACTGGCATATAGATATGGACTGCTAAATGAGCAAAATCCCATACAAAAAAGTGGCACCAAAAACTATCGTCTCGTTCCCCCTTCAAAATCCTATGAACTTGAATCGGTTTTAAAATAAAAAACAGTTCAGTGCATGTCAGCGATATAAACATAATTAGAAAAAACTAGACAGCTATAGAGTTTTTTCTTCTTTCTCTATTTTTAAAAGTTCGTTAAACAGAGGGAAAAAACCCTCATATTAAAAAAAATTCATTTATTTAACGAAAAAACTGCTACTAAATAAAAAATAATGCTGGAAAATTATTTCTATCAATTTATAACATACATTTTATTACTTTTCTTCTAAATTCGAAAAAAAAAATGTTTACATAGAAAAGGTCTTCTTCTTCTGGAGAAAAATGGTGCCATTGAAAGTTGTCAATTAGCAGTCCATATCTATATGTCAGTGCTTCCCACGAACGAGAGAAGAGCGAAACGTGAAAAAATTCCATTTTCGAACACATACTGTATATGTGTCTATATTCCTCTTGGATAGTAATTGCGTGTTCCCTCAAGCACTCTCTCATCCCTCCCCTCAAACCGAGCAAGCGTGCAAGAAACTTTTTGTTTCGTGTTCCGTCGTGTAGAGAGGCTATGAATCATTTATAAAAACGGCGATACGATTTTTAGCAGAACTGCTAATGATCTGGTAGAATTCACCAATTGAGCAATAAAATTAACAATTCTAATTTTGTTATCATTTCTTTAATTATACATTTGTATTGTCATCTATATCCATTTGTTCGTAATCTTTGATGTCGGACATTTCGTCTTCTTCCTCTTCGTCATCATCATCGTCGGAAAAGTCCTACAATAGAAAAGTGGAAAAATAGAATGAAAACCCATGTTAAGAATCAATTACCTCTTCTTCAATTTCATTACTGCTTTGAGACCTTTTAATATTTGTTAACTGTTCTTTTACGTACTGCATCAAAATTTGCCTACATTGGTCATCAAATCCAGGAGGTAGCCACCCAGTTTTCTCATTACATGTCGCTCCAGACAGTGGTGTCGGTATTTTCTCTAACATTTCTTGTATTTTTGGGAATTTCAAATCACAGTACTGTAATTAACGAGATATATTATATTTTATAATAAAATTAACATCATATTTACCCTATAAATACTTTGTCTACAACGTGGAAGTGAGCCTTCTTCTAAATATGGATAATTAACATCCTGAACAATCCCTTGAAATGTTGATGGTTGCGAGCCTGCACGTTTCGCTTCTTTTATTGCTTTGTTTTTATTTTTAATGTAGTGAGTAAATGCTGGATCTAATTTTAAACGAAAATCGAAGAGCTGGTAATATCTACTCTTAAAATCTTTCCGAGGATCGTAACCATAGCGTACATACATCGTTCGCCAAGGACCATTTGTGAAGTAAAACGCCACTGATGGGAGTATACTTTTTAATTTATCAGAGAGAACAGAAGATTCAAAAAGTAATGAAGTTTTATTCCAAATTGGACATTCATCAAAAAGCTAAAAAAATAAACTGTACTTTTTTATCAATAGACTTGAAGGTAATCCTACACTTTTAACTTTTTGTAGTTGTTTATCTGACACGTATTTTACAGTCAGTCTCTTAACTACAGCTGGATTTGGTTTCATTGGAAATGATTCAGTCATACTAAAAGTCTGGAAGCAATTACCATCTGCGAATTTATGCCTTGCTATTCCAAGCACTTCAGGATTTGAATCATCTTTGCGGTCTTTACGAAACCCATTCTTAGATACGGTATCTAATCTGCTAAAAACTGGAGGAACAAGAAACAAACTTTGTTCTTTTCTATAAAAGCAAAAACTTATGGTTCAAATTTTGATAATAACGCAATAATTACGAAAACCAATCCAAATCTAAAACATCCTTCGGCACAACTTCATCATATATATATTCCATTTGATTTGTCTGCGGATTTCTTAAAAATGGCAAATACTGGTGTTCACAAAGAGCTTAAGGAAACGGAATATTAATTTTTGAAATAAAAGCGAAAAATATTGTACATTCAAATTTAACAGTTCTTTTACAGCACCCCAAAACGTCTATACTATGCCTCATTGGCTCTCCTGTTTTGCATTTATTTCTACGAATTCGCACTCTTAGTAACAACCCCGCGGTTTGCTGCAAATCTCCGCAAACAGGCTTGTTGAAAATATTATCAGGATGGAACCTTAGTTCTAGACGTCTTTTTTCACCCGAGAAAACCTTTAAAAATATTGTAGACGCATTCAAATAATATAAATTTTCCTTACTTGCGATATGCTAGATATCCCACCAAGAGTTTTTATCATGTTTTCTTCATTTCTGATTAGGCCTGGATATTCAACCAGTATTAAGTCCCTACGCACTCCAGAAGTATTAATATTAGTGCGAACATTCGCACTTAAATCAACCATTTTCAAAATCAACTAAAATATGGCAACATCTACCAACTGTCAATTCAACTCTATCTGTCAATTCCTTAGAATATAGAACTACAGGAAGGGCCCTCGCCGAATTTTAGCGTAGTGAAATCCTTTTTGTGTGAGTGCTCACGTTTTAGTAGTTGCTTGTCCATTACAAGCGGATAAAGCAAATGGAATAGAGGAGGGGCAAGAGCGAGTTGAAATAATCAGTTAACTAAAATAAAATCTTGCCCCTACAAATGAACTTTTTACACGCCGTCACTACACATTCTAATCAGCTGATCCCCTTGAATTTTGGGTGGCATTAGTTAATGTAAACAAAGAAATCCAAGCACACAAAATTTACATTATTTCGAGTATTTAGCTCAGTGATTTCCACAATTATTAAAGGAAATATGTAATATATATGTTTAGGAAGTATTTGAGTTTACCCACTTACCTGAAAAACGATTTTCCTCGCGGAATTAGCGAATTTTTCGTACATCCAAAAACTGCACACTTCATTGTTCTTATTTCACTTAAAATTCACTTGTAACAACTTTAATCGCACTGAAAACAAATTCTTTGAACTTTCTTTTTTCTTTTAATTTAGTTTTGAAAGAAAAACGAAGTAAATTTGATAAAAAACACTCGTTTCAAAGAAAATGCACTACCGAACGCGAGAAAATAATTTATAATTTGACAGTCAACTAACAAACAAATAGCCCAGTTTGCCAGTTGTCTGATACCCGGATTTCACTACGCTCACGTACAGGGATTTTACACGCGAGGGCCTTTCCTGTAGTTCTCAATTTAAGGTCAATTCCAACCGGATTTTTTCCGATGTTCCTGGCCTTGACAATAGAACTACAGGAAGGGCCTTCGCAAAATTTTAGCGTAGTAAAATTCAAACTGCCGTAACAAATTCAATTACACTAAAAACAAATTCTTTAAACTTTCTTTCTTTTTTGATATTAGTTTTTTAAAAAACTGTAAATAAATTTTATAGAAAAACTCGTTTTAAAGAGAGAGATTTTATACGCGAGGGCCTTTCCTGTGTTCTATATTCTAGGGTATCTACAGGAAGGGCCCTCGCCGAATTTTAGCGTAGTGAAATTCTTTTTGTGTGAGTACTCACGTTTTGGTAGTTGTTTGTCCACTACAAGCGAAAAAAGCGAGTAGAATAGAGGAGGGCTATAGTAATCTTTAATCACTCAAAAAGCACTTTTTATTATATTACTACACAAATTCAACATTTTTCCCCTAAATAAACAAGAAAAAACCACCGCGAATGTAAACAAAATTGGCCACCTTCACAATTAACTCACTTAAAACACACTTAATCACTCGATTTTTTTAAATTTTCTTAATTAAATCACTGAAGCACTATTCACTGGTAATCCTATTGCAATAAAAACTGGTTAAATATATTATTTTATGACTTTTTACGGCAAACTAATGCAAAAATATTCCGAACTTTACATCACGGCGTATAAATCCAACAAAAGTGACAGATTCTGGGACTACGAGCAGCTGCGTTAGTGTTAGTGAGGCAGGCAACTTCCGCTGCCAAATTGATGTCAGAGCAGAAAAAATCAGAAAATAGCAACAATCTCAAAAAACACTTTTCTGCTCAACTTTGCTCTAAATTCCGTTTTTAGAGGTTAGATACGAATGACAATTTTAGAAGAAGAAATATATGCTAATAAAAAGAACTGAACAATATCGAAATGTTATTTTTATATATTAATGTTTAAATTTTAATATTTCTAATGCCCGATTTCTTCACAATGGGTTATACCTCTGCTAACTTTATCCATAGTATATCTAGAGAAATTGGTTTTCTTCACTTTTGCTATCCTTGGGTTAAGACTTATCGGGGGGTTAAATTAAACTGGCCAATTTTGAGGGTTTATCTCTTGGGTAGTGCCAAAATATTTGCTGTTGGCATTTTTTAAATATATAATTATATTAAAAATGGACGCACTTATGAATGTTAATGTTTTATCGACCGATGAGAGCGAAGAGGAGAATCTAATAGAAAATATTACATTACAATTAGAAAAAAATACATTCATAAATGAGAACATTAATTTAAGTATTAAGTAGGCGTAAGTATTTGCCTGTCTCCCAATTACAATTTAAATATTTTTTAAATTAAATTATTTCAACGTTTGACGTCAAAGAAAAACCGCCAAATTATAATTTGGCGTTTTTTTTTCAACGAGACTTGCGCAAAGCCAAGTTGCCATATGAATGGTAGGTTAACTATCTGTGGAATACGTAACTTTGGATTCGCGTGAAGAAAACCGTCCAACATTTAATCGAAGTTTATCTTTATTCTAAAGTTAGAAAACCCGTGGATAATTGTAAAGTGAAGAAATCGGGCATAAGTATTTTCCGAATAAATCATTCATAAATCAATTTTCCGATTTTTCCTGTTTTCGATTTTACAATTCTCAAAAGAAAAAGAAGAAGAAGAATTTTGCTGCTCTGCCTGCTCCTACAAATTTGGTGGAGCAGAAAAAGTGAGAATCCTCAACCCAGAGCAGGCTCAAAAAACACAGAGCAGAGAAATTGTGAGCAGAAAAGAACTGTCAAAAAGTCTCAATGAACGCAAATTGCTGATTTTTTCTGCTCCAGCTTGAGATGGAGCAGTCATCGAACACACCTAATCAGTTATCTAAAATAAAATCATGCCCCTACAAATGAACTTTTCACACGCCGTCACCACGCATTTTAATCAGCTGTTGAATTTTGCGTTTTGTTAGTTCATGTAAACCAAGAAATCTAAGCAAACCAAGGTTCTATATTTTACGATAGAACTACAGGAAAGGCCCTCGCGTGTAAAATCCGTGTACGAGAGAGTAGTGAAATCTGGGGTCTGTCGACAATAGCTGCGTTCCATTGGGCGATCCGGAGTACTCCGGAGTACATCACCAATGGAACGCGATTTTTTGATGTCAGAAGTAAATACGAGTAAAACGTAAAAATGCAGGGGTAGTTGGGAGTACAAGGGAGTAGAAAATATTTCGCAATGGAACGCAGCTAATGGCCGGGCTTATGACGCGGACACTTTGGAGTTGACTGGCATGTTGCAAGCGGCATATACAACAATAATTTTCGGCGCAACCTGACAAACTGGATCGGCGCGCGAGACGAAACATGACCCTATTACGAATAGCCAACATAAATTTAAAAATATTAAATTTTTAAAGTTTCACCCATTCCAATCGTTTGTGAATCGTTTTTGCATGATTGTGACACAAACGATTTTGTTTGTGACTAATTAGATAATTAGTTATTAATTTGTTAATAAAGAGCTTACGATTAGCCAACACTTTTTGAAAATTAATTTTAACGTAAGCTTCAGGGACCTTCTTATACAGGTTCTACACGTTCAACTTTTTCATTCAATTTTTTGACATTCGAACTATCACACATCTTGACTTGAACGAAACCGGTGTCTACATACGCCTTCAACTTTTTCTTTTAACTTTTAAGTACAGTTTTAAAAAAATGGGTTCATCCGAGTCGGAAGAAGAAATCGTTATCGCAGTCGCCGCTGCGTATTGTGGTGTTATTCTCCAAAATTCTAAAACAGATGAAAGTGCAAAAAAACGAAAATGGATCGAGGAATGGAGGAAATATAAAGAAAAACGAAATTTTTTTCCATTTTTTACAATATGACTTAAGCTTAACCGTTACGAAATCGTACAAAAACTATTTGAGTATGGATGAATCTACACTTTTAAAAAAAGTTGAAGGAGAACCCAGAACTGGAACGAAAATTTTCTTTCAACTTTTAGTTGTCTTCAATTATCGAATCACGGCGAGTCAGCTTGTAACTCTTCGAATAGTTGAACGTGTAGACATGCTCTTACGAATAGCCAACATAAATTCAAAAATATTAAATTTTTAAAGTTTCACCTATGCCAATCGTTTGTGAATCGTTTGTGAATGTTTGTGACACAAACGATTTTGTTTGTGACTAATTAATTAATTATTAATTTGTTAATGAAGAGCTTACGATTAGCCAACACTTTTTGAAATTTAATTGTAACGCAGGCTTCAGGTTACTCAATCGATCGAAAATCGTTTGTGAATTCCGAATATGATAATTACCTAGTTTATAGCTACTCCAAAAATAATTCGAATTATGGATCATACAAAATTTTTTGTCGTATAAACGGGATAATTCGATTTATGGCTTAAACCGAAATTTTTCGGCTTAAGCCAAAGTTAGAACAATGTAAATTAGCTGTTTATACATTAATTCGAAATTTTGGCGTAAGTTTCAGTTAATTCGATTTAATTTTGCTGCTATAAACTTGGTCAATGAAAAGGTTTGTGAAAGCTTATTTTTCAAGAAAAAACGAAAAATAAATTTTGGCGTAATGAGTTAAATCGGTTTATACTTGTGACAGATACAGCATCATAATGAAAGTAACCTTCATTATTGGGCAAAAAAACCACCATAATGAAAGTCCAAAATGAAAGCATTTTACCTTCATTTGGAATGGAATTTCGGTTAAGTGACATCTGTTGCAAAATTGGTAACTACATTTTAAAATAAAATAATTTGATTTGACGTTATTTAGGTAACAATTTGCAAGGACGTTTTCTTTACTACTTTAAAACATATTTTTTAAATATTCCAAATTAAAACAACTTAAAATTGAAGCAATAAAACTCGCCGGTTTAAATCCTTACTTGATATGCCAGATGCAAATGAAAGTTAAGTGCATGGAGAAAATCCAAGGAGGAAAAACTCTTATGGGGAAAATTACAGGAAATGATGGGTAGAAGAAACTAAACTTCTAGTTCATTTTTGGCCACAGATGTCACCTTCGTCCGATGTACCCCACATGATTTTAATAAAAATTCATTGGGCACATCAAAAATTGATTAATTATGAATAATCGCATTGATATAAATTGAATTTAGAAGCTGGTAAACGTATAATATATTAGTAATAAAACAACTTTGCCATGAACCGGATAAATACAATCGGCCATGTTTTTTTGGGGTACATTGACACACCACCAATAATCAAACGAAAATTGACAACACGGAGTTTTATCTCCTTGTATTGTTTCCATGGTTAAGTGTAATGTGTCACCCATAATTTCCTTGACTATCTTAATGAAAGTTACCATCATGATGAAAGTATAGTGTTACTGGTATTCATTTTGTTGCTATAACCTTGGTATTACCATGTTTATGCGTAAGTCGAATTATGGCTTGAGATAGAATCCGTCTCCGTATAAACAGTCTTAAGTCGAAATTCGTCTCAAGCTTAATACCCGTGACACACTATACTATCATTATGATGGTATCTTTCATTATGATCGTCAAGGAAATGATGGGGTGACACATTAGAGTTTACTTTCACTTTTTGTAAAGGCCCAACTATAATGCACATAAGAAACGCACGTCGGCCGACGTGCGTAAATATCAAACTTTCGTCAAACGTATAATGGTTTGTGTATACGGAAAGTTTGCACAAGTTTAAAATTATTAAAATGTATAAATATGATTCATTGACTATTCAAACTTGGCTATTAATCTTTGCTAATTAAAAATAATCATATTTATTTTCAATTATAATAAATTTCTCATCAAAATCACTCCCATAAATTTGAAGCACAACATTTTCCATACTCTTTCTTGTTTAAAACCCACAAAACAACAACAAAAAAATCAGCTGTCTTCAATTTAACTAGAAATTCTCACAAAACGTACGTTGAGCGCGGTTCTTTTCGCATTTTTACGTTTAACGAAACTTAACGAAACAAAATATGACCGACGTACGTCCAATATGGCCGAACCCATTAATGGGCATATTCACACAGTGCACATTCATGGCGCCTAAAACCGGTTTTATAGATGAGAGAGGGAAGGGAGCGGAAGAACTTAACGAAACATTTTTCACGCAAAAGCAAACGCGTGAAAACTGGCACACATATAACAAGTTACTTCTATCTCTTGCATTCTTTAGCTCTGTTTTTCTCTCCCAAGTAAATTTCATCTGCAATACATTTAAAGGTTCCTGTATAGCATTCAAATTTACTACACTCATTTACGCCCCGTCTGAGTTGCTAGGAGTTGAATAAAACCGGTTTTACTCACCACAATTGTGGCAGCGTGTGAATATGCCCAATTTCCATGAAAACGCCCAGATGACGTGCGTTTCTTACGTGCATTATAGTTGAGCCTTAAAGCCCAACTATAATGCACATAAGAAACGCACGTCGGCCGACGTGCGTAATTATCAAACTTTCGTCAAACGTATAATGGTTTGTGTATACGGAAAGTTTCCACAAGTTTAAAATTATTAAAATGCATTAATATGATTCATTGACTATTCAAACTTGGCTATTAATCTTTGCTAATTAAAAATAATCATATTTATTTTCAATTATAATAAATTTCTCATCAAAATCACTCCCATAAATTTGAAACACAACATTTTCCATACTCTTTCTTGTTTAAAACCCACAAAACAACAACAAAAAAAGCCAACTGTCATCAATTTAACTACAAATTCTCACAAAACGTACGTTGAGCGCGGTTCAACGAAACTTAACGAAACAAAATATGACCGACGTACGTCCAGTATTTCCGAACCCATTAATGGGCATATTCACACGCTGCCATAATTGTGGTGAGTAAAACCGGTTTTATTAAACTCCTAGCAACTCAGACGGGGCGTAAATGAGTGTAGTAAATTTGAATGCTATACAGGAACCTTTAAATGTATTGCAGATGAAATTTACTTGTTAGAGAAAAACAGAGCTAAGGAATGCAAGAGATAGAAGTAACTTTTTATATGTGTGCCAGTTTTCACGCGTTTGCTTTTGCGTGAAAAATGTTTCGTTAAGTTCTTCCGCTCCCTTCCCTCTCTCATCTATAAAACCGGTTTTAGGCGCCATGAATGTGCACTGTGTGAATATGCCCAATTTCCATGAGAGCGCCCAGATGACGTGCGTTTCTTACGTGCATTATAGTTGAGCCTTTAAGTGTACGAAGGAAAGCACTTAAACAAAATGGCGAAGAACGGTGATGTAATAATACCAGTTTTTGATGGAGAAGATTACAGTAGGTCTGTTCCAATAGAGAATGCGGGAACGCGCGGGACCAAGAAATCACCCAATTTCTGTTCCAATAGAGTCTCATGCTCGGAAAAGCGGGGAAATTTTTACTTCCCCTCGACCAAGAAACCGCTGGAGATTTTTAGGTGGAGTGAAATCTTACGACGTTTTCAACATGTCAAAACAGCTGTTACTTGTCATGTCAAACCATAATGATTACGATGTGCTGAAAACAATTTCTTCATTTGGTGCCTTACTACAAGATTTTGAATAATTTCATAAATAATTTATTAATTTCAATAGTTTTATGTCATAATTTTGAAGACACAAGCGATTTTTAGGTTATGGTCTTCTTGATTTGCACGAAACATCCCAGAAAGCGTTCCTCCACTTTCGCGATTTTGACTAAATTTTCCCCCACCAATCAAGTAACTTTTCGCAGGCTACGACAGGTCAGGTTTTCTATTGGAACAGACCAAGTATGTGGAAAAAACGTGTTACACTATTTCTAAAATTAAAAAAATGTGGGTTATTAAAAGAGAAAAAGTGACCACTGATAAAGATGATTGGGAAGAAAACAATCTATAAGCAATGAACTATATATATAGTGCCATTACAAATAAGCAATTGGAATTCGTGTGTGACAAAACAACGGCATATGAAATAATTAAAAAATTTGATAGCCTATATTTAAAGGAGTCAACTGCGTTGCAGATCGTGTAAAGTGGAAAAATGGAAACTCAAAAATTATAGTGATTCAGCAACTTTCTTCGGTGACTTTGAGAAGTCCATAAATGAATTGAAAACGCTGGTGCGAGCGTGTCCGAGAAAGAAAAGTTAAACTATATACTGAATACGCTGCCGGAATCATATAGTTATATCGGTGACTTAATTGATACCTTAAAGGAAGACGATCAAACTGCGGATTATGTAAAAAGTAAAATTCAAATGACAGAGTGAAAAAATCAAAGGGCCGATAATTCTGGAAAAAGATTTAATGTATTCATGGCGGATAAAAGCCGACAAGAACGAACGTGTTATCAATAGGCCCCCATCCACGGTCACACAAGTGTGAGACATACGGCCAACATCGAAATTTATTTCATAATATGAGTGTGTAAAGTACACATTTTCGAAGTTGGCCGCCGTATGAAGCAAATATTCGTCTGGTTTAATATTTCCTTCATACCAGCTTCAATGCATGTGTAAACTTTTGTGAATGTCATATAAAACATGTAAAACACGGTTATTTTTAATTTATTGACTTACGAGAAATATTTGTTTCATTAAAAATCATTTCATTTTTCCCCTTGATTGCTTAGAAATGTCAAAATTTCTATGTGTGTGTTAAAGCAGTTCTTAATTCGAAAGAAGTTTGTCATACATGTGTGACCGTGGATGGGGGCCTAATGTGGTGAAGTTGGACATATACAGAGAGACTGCAAAAATGGCGGCCAAGTGGCAGGCGGCAATGGTACATGGCGAGCGACACGAGGTCAGAGAGGAACCAGGAGAGGAAGCTACGGCAGAGGCCATGGCAATTTTCGTGGTCATCGCGGAGCAAGTGCTTATCGCGCTTACCAACAAGGACAGAAGAACGAAGAAAAGAACAGCGCGTGGGTTACAACGGTTGCACATCATGCGGCGCACAACACTGAGATAAGTAATGTAGGTTATAATGAAATACAGTGGCTTTTAGATAGTGGGTGCACAGACCACATAATTAATAATGATAAATATTTTGAGAACTGCAGATTGCTAAAAAAATCAGTAAATGTTTATTTGGGCGACAATAGAGTTGTAAAAGCCACAAAAATTTGCAATGTTCTAAGCTATTTTGATGCGCTTGGTAAGAAAAATTTAATTAATATGAAAAATGTATTTTATGTTAAGGATATGAAATCAAATTTAATTAGTTATAGTAAAATAACAGAGAATAATACAATCGTTTCTAAAGGAAAAATAACTAAAATTATTGATAATTCTGGTAAAGTAACAGCAGTAGCTCTGAAAAATAATGGGTTATACATTATGAAAAGTAAAGTAAAATCAGCTGAGTGCTTTGTGAATATTGCAAATAAAAGTATAAGTAATATGAGTGAAAAAGAAAAATGGCATCGTTTGTTGGGCCATGTGAATTTTAAATATTTGAATGTTTTGGCTAAAAATCAGATGTTAGATGGTACTCCAACTGAACTCGACTCGGAATTTATGAAATGTAAAACGTGTATTGAAAATAAAATGAGTAATATTCCTTTTAAAAATAATAGAAATAGAGCTAAAGATATTTTGGAAATCGTTCATACTGATGCTTGTGGACCTTTTCAAACCATAGGTTTTAAAGATGAAAAATATTTTGTTTCTTTCATTGATAATTACAGTAAAATTGCCAGAGTTTATACCATGAAATCCAAAGTAGAAGTGTTTGATTGTTTTGTTGAATATGTTAATGAATGCGAAAATTTAACTGGAAAAAAAGTCAAATTCTTGAGATGCGATAACGGTAAAGAATATTTAAATCGTAATATGTATAATTTTGCTAAAGAAAGAGGTATTGTTATTAATAACTGTCCGGCTTACGTTCATGAGTTAAATGGGACCGCAGAAAGGTTTAATAGAACGATAATGAATATGTCGCGTTGTTTATTGGCAGAAGTAAATGTTCATTAAAAATATTGGCCTGAAATAGTTTGTACAGCAACTTATTTAAAAAATCGTACATTAGCTAATACTATTGAAAGAAAAACTCCTTATGAGATATTTTTTTGGAAAAAAACCAGATGTGTCGAATTTACGTATATACGGTAGTAAAGTTTTTGTTAGAAAACCGGAGCAAAAGAGAACGTCTAAATGGGATAAAAAGGCCGATATGCCTATTTTGATCGGGTATAGTGACGTTGGTTATCGTGTACTTTTAAATAATATACCTTAAGCTTAATATCGGCTTAAGACGAATTGCCTGTATAAACAGATTAGGATTATCTCTCAAACAATTGAAAATTTACGTTCTATATTATGCATTAACATAACCTTAATAACTAACCGGAATAGAGTGAGATTATTCTTTTAATGTAAGACCAAAATCAGCCATTTTGAGAACTCCTTACACATACACAATAATTCGTCTTAAGCTGAAATAAATTAAGCTTGAGACGAATTTCGACTTAAGACTGTTTATACGGAGCGGGATTCTATCTTAAGCCGAAATTCGGGTTACGCATAAACAAGGTAATAGAGTCATTGGGCATATTCACACAGTGCACATTCATGGCGCCTAAAACCGGTTTTATAGATGAGAGAGGGAAGGGAGCGGAAGAACTTAACGAAACATTTTTCACGCAAAAGCAAACGCATGAAAACTGGCACACATATAACAAGTTACTTCTATCTCTTGCATTCTTTAGCTCTGTTTTTCTCTAACAAGTAAATTTCATCTGCAATACATTTAAATGTTCCTGTATAGCATTCAGATTTACTATCCATAATTTACGCCCCGTCTGAGTCGCTAGGAGTTGAATAAAACCGGTTTTACTCACCACAGTTATGGCAACGTGTGAATATGCCCGTTGCTAGACACGTTGATATCGTAGAAGAAAATGTAAAATGTATTGGTTTTAATGGGAACGAATTTGAAAGTGAAAATAACGAAGTTGATGAAAATTCTGATAATAACTCATTGAATGATAGCTTTAAGAGCACTGATGAAAATGCAAATTATGATAATGAAAAGTCTGAATCTGAAAGTGAACATATGCATAGGTCTCGGAGAAATAAAAAGCCTCCAAAGCGATTTGAAGATTATCATGTATATAATCATAGTATTTTTGTAAATTTTTGTAGATCTGATATTCCTAATACATTTGAGGAGGCGATAGAATCAAATGAAAGTAAATTATGGGTAAAAGCTATGGATAAAGAAATTGAAAGTTTGAATAAGAATAAGACTTGGAAGTTAGTTAAAAATATAAATAATAATAAAGTTTTGGATGTTAAGTGGGTCTATACTAAAAAGCCTGATCATAGTTATAAAGCTAGGTTAGTTGTAAGAGGTTTTCAGCAAACCGATGAAATTGATGATATTTATTCTCCTGTGGCGAAAATGCAGACCTTAAAAATTTTATTTTCATATTGTTGTCAAATGGGCCTAGAAATTGAACAAATGGATGTTGAAACTGCATTTTTAAACGGCAAGGTAAATTCTGAAGTTTATGTTAAACAACCAAAAGGCTATGGAAGATAGTACAAATAGGGTGTGTGAATTAATAAAAGCTTTATATGGATTAAAAGAAAGCCCAAGAGCTTGGTATGAATGCCTTGACAAGTTCTTAATGAGTTTAGGTTTTGAAAGAAGTAATATTGATTCTTGTTTGTATACTCTTAGAAATGGAAAAGATACTATATATTTGTTAATATTTGTTGATGATCTATTAATTTGTGGTAGAAATAAAAAAGAAATTAAAAGAATTAAAGTTTTGTTGTCGGATTACCGTTGAGTATGAGTCCTGTCAACATGTAATGAAATTAAGTCAAACCGTATATATTGAGTCATTAATTTAAAGATATAATTTAGAAAATAGTAAGTTGTATAATACACCCATGGAAATAAATTTGAAAATTGAGAAGTCTGATACTTGTGAAAGAAATATTAAATATAGAAATTTAATTGGTGCTTTACTATATATAAGTTCGGCTACGAGGCCTGATATAAGCTTTACAGTAAACTATCTAAGTAGATTTCAAAACTGTTATAATGAGACCCATTACAAATACGCTTTGAGGATTTTGAAATACTTATGCTTAACTAAAGATTTAAAATTCGTTTATAAAAGAAATGAAAATGAAAATATTCTTGATTGTTATGTTGATGCCGATTGGGCTGGCGATAATTTAGACAGAAAGTCCACTACTGGCTATGTAATAAGATTGTTTGGTAATGTAATATATTGGAAATCAAGGAAGCACAAAGCTGTAACAAAAGCTTCGACATTTGCAGAGTATGTAGCATTGTCGGAAGCAGTTAGTGAGTTAAAATTTGTGAAGGAATTATTGAAAACATTTAATGTAAAATTAATAAAACCGATTGATGTATATGAAGATAATTCGGGTGCATTAAATATAGCAAAATACGGAAATTTTACAAAGAATTCGAAACATATTGAAGTTCATTATCATTATGTACATGAATGTGTAAAAGAGAACGTTATAAATATAGTTAAAGTAAATTCGGATAAAAATATTGCAGATATTTTTACAAAATCGTTGTGTAAAGAAAAATTTGAAAGATTTCGAAATATGTTGAATTTAAAGTGATAGCACCCATACGTTAACTTAAAATTATGTAAGAACAATATAAATGTAAGGAGGCGTGTTAGTATGTGTGATACCTTTATATTGTATTTGTACACGAACAGAGCTAGTTTGATGTCACTCGCTGTGTGGTCAAGACATGGTGCAAGCACAGCCTTAGTATTTCTGTATACTTATATTTAATGGAAATAAAGCTGGTATAATTAAAGTGAATAAAGATCTTCTCCTTAGCTTTTACACCTTAACAGGAAGGTTATTTTTAAATTTGCCTCTGCCATTTTCAATATTAATGTTTTATTTGGAAAATTTACCGTTTATATTAAACCTTTTTAAATTCCTGGATAACCTCATACTCAACTATTGAAATATTTACCAGCTTCAGATTGTATACGTTGGTAGAACTGACGCACGGATACATATATTTTGTCTAACCCTGTAACTTCCTGTTCTGTCAAAAGTTCGTGCGGTCAGAAGATGCTTTGTGCACTTGTCTCTATGTTAATATTAATAATAAAAGTGCGTTAATTAAATAATCGTGTTTAACTCAAAAGGTTATGGGCCCAGATTACGTTGAGCAACGTTGGGAAGAATAAATTTATCTGATTAAATTAATTAATGCAGATTTGTACGAAAAAAACTTATAACCTAAAAAGTGTACCTGTGTGGAAGCTGTGTGCTGAAAGCTTTTTATATATTCTTTTTGAGATCATCAAAGGCTTGATTTTTTTATTTATATTGTGTTCTTCATTTGCTTTGTGCGCAGCGCGAATTTATCTTTAGTATAATCTCAATTTTAGGAAAACAAAATGGCAGAACAATTGTATTTGAATAAATTGAATAAATTCGATGGAAACAATTACAATCAATGGCGATTCCAAATTGATTGTGCGCTTCGAGCAAAAGGTATCTACGATATTGCGCATGGAACCGAGGAGAAACCAGAACTTGATCCACCAAAGAAGATTTGGACAAAAAATGATGCCGCCGCAATGTACATTTTGACTACTGCATTGGATTACTCTCAGATTTCCCTGATTGAAAACTGTGTATCATCTCATGAAATTATCAGCAAGCTAGATTCGATATATTTACTTAAATCCGAAACAAGTAAAATGATTGGACATGAGAGATTTCATCGATATCACATGAAAGAAAACGAAAGTATGGCACAACATGTTGCTAATATTGAAAACTTAGCAAAAAAATTAAAAGATATTGGCGAAAATGTTAGTGATGCTGCTATAATGACAAAAATTATTAGCACATTGCCATTAAAATACAAAAACTTCCGTCAAGCATGGCTATCCGTAGCGACAGCAGATCAAACGCTCAAAAATCTTACAGTGCGGTTGATTGATGAAGAAAATAATTTGTCGATGTCAGAACAATTTGAAACGGCGTTCTCCATATCAAAAAAGGTAAATAAAAACAAATATATACTGAGAGTTCACAAGTCTTCATCAAGTACAAGGGAGAACTTCAAACCTGTCAACAGAAACTTAAATAAACCTAGCAAGTACAATGTTACATGTTATTATTGTCGTCAAAAAGGCCACATAGCTCGAGATTGCGAAAAAGTCAAAAGAAAAAGTGAACCAACAAAAGACGAGTTTTCCGCTTTCCACACATCTAATGAAATGGACGTGCTAGACACCGAAGATGTGTGGATCCTGGACAGTGGAGCATCTGCTCACATAACGTTTCGGGCTGACTATTTTTTAACCATTTCGGAAGTTGATCCGAATACAACTGTGCTTCTTGGAAATAATATGTCACTTCCTGTCAAGGGAAAAGGATCAATTAAGATACAAAAATTGATCAAAGATAAGTGGTACGAATCTATAATTACTAACGTTCTCTATGTTCCAGATTTAAAAAGAAATTTACTTTCTGAAGGAGTTATGACCTAGAAAGGCTGGTCAATTACTAAAAATGAAAGACAAGCAATTATTTACAATAACAATAAGTTGATTGCAACTGCAATTCGAGATAGAAACAATTTATATCGCATGCTATTTAAGACTGCTGTCATTCACGTAGCAAATAACGTTGTAAAAGACACCTTAAAAGCCTGGCATGAAAGACTTGGACATGTAAATTCTGAGCGCATTCGTGATATGATAAAAAAGGGTGTAGTAAATAATATTGCAATAACATCTGAAGAGGATTTCCTCTGTGAATCATGTGTGTTTGGTAAACAACATCGCTTTCCACATCCTCCAAAACAAGTGAGACGAGAAGAAATTGGTGAACGTATTTTTTCCGACGTTTGTGGACCCATGTCAACAGAGTCAATTGGCGGGGCCAAATATTTCGTTCTGTTTAAAGATAGTTCATCAGCTTATTTAACAATTTACGCTATGAGGCACAAATCTGATGTTTTGAGTCGTTTCAAAGAGTACTCAAAAATGATGGAAAGTCAATTTAGTCACAAAATTAAGGTTTTACATTGTGATAATGGAAAGGAGTACATTAATAAAGATTTTTTGGATCTTTTAAAGGCCAAAGGCATTACACTAGAAAATACAGCACCGTATACTCCTCAAAAAAATGGACGCATTGAACGAGAAATGCGTACAGTCGTCGAGAGTGCCAGAACCATGATGAACGCCATGAATGTTCAAAAACCTCTATGGGATGAAGCCGTTCACGCAGCTATATATTTACTAAATAGAACTCCGACAAGCTCCAGAAAGGATACAACACCCTTCGAGATGTTTACACGAAGAATGCCAAACTTAAATCACGTCAAGAAGTTTGGATGTACAGCATACATGCATTTCCCAGAAAGTCAAAGGACCAAACTTGACCAGAAGTCAAGAAAATTAATGTTTGTAGGATATGACAAAAACTCGGACAATTACCGATTATTTGATCCCATCACAAAAAGGATTAAAGTATCTAGAAATGTAGTCTTTGACGAAAATACACCTTTTGGTGACAAAAGAGCTCTAGATCCGCTACAATTTTTTGAAGACATTGACAGCTCAATCAATAAGACCCTAAATGTAGATATTCCTGATATTCAAATTGAAGACAATGCTGATGAAAATAATCACGCAGCATACCAGAATAGCGATTCCCAGACTGTTAATCAGAATCAGAACAACGAAACTCATTCTTATGATCTTCGAGCCTGAGCCGACATTCGCCTTCCTTCAAGATACGCAGCATTCCTTACTGAAGTCAATGAACCACAATCTTATGCGGAAGCAATGAAATCCAAAGAGTCAAATGATTGGATAAAAGCTATCAAAGAGGAACTCGATGCACTGGAAAGAAACAATACCTGGAAGCTCGCGCCAAAAACGGACAACATTAAGACTATTGGATCCAGATGGGTCTTCAAAGTGAAAAATTCTTCAGCTTCAAACAAACCTCGTTTCAAAGCCAGACTATGTGCTCAAGGTTTTTCTCAAACAAAAGGCATAGATTATGAAGAAATTTTCTCTCCAACGACGAGATACGACTCAATCAGAATACTCTTGAGTTTAGCAGTAAATAGAAATTGTAAAATCATTCAGTTCGATGTTAAGACCGCATTTCTGCATGGAGATCTTCAAGAAACCATATACATGACCGGAAGGAGCAAATATCAGTGAAAAATTCGTTTGCAAACTGCAGAGATCTTTATACGGTTTAAAACAAGCCTCGCGATGCTGGAATATAAAATTCACTCAATTCATGATAAACCAAGGATTTCAACAAGGGAATGCCGATAAATGCGTTTATATGAAGAGTACAGCAGACTCATTCATTGTACTCATATTGTACGTGGATGATGGTCTCATTATGTCTACAAACCAATCCAATATAGACAATCTTGTAAACAAATAGAGGAACAAATTTGAACGAACTACATGCAAGCCAGAACATTTTATTGGGATGGAAATCATATATGATGAGGTAAATGGTCGAATATTTATTCATCAGGCCAGTTATATAAGAAGGATAATCGACAAGTTTAAACTTCAAGATGCTGCTACTATCAGTACTCCAGCTGATCCACAAGCGAGACTCACAAGACCAGACGATTCGGCAACTTGTGAAGATGTTTTTCCTTACAGAGAAGCAGTCGGGTCACTTATGTTTGTAGCACTTGTCACACGACCTGATATAATGTATGCCACCAATCAACTAAGCAGATACACGTCGAATCACGATTTAGGACACTGGAATGCCGTAAAACGAATAATAAAGTATTTGAAAGGAACCATAGATCTTGGCATTGAATACAGAAGAGGATCGTCAATCCCTCTTCTAGCTTACTCCGACTCCGACTATGGAAATGACCTGGACACACGCCGCTCTACATCTGGATACGTTTGCATGATGTCACATGGAGCAGTGACCTGGTCAAGCCAACTTCAAAAAACAGTTTCTCTGTCCAGTACTGAGGCAGAATATGTTGCTGCATCAGAATCAACAAGGGAAGTGTCATGGATTCGCCAACTCCTGATGGATGTTAAGGAAGAAATTCAAGAACCCACGAGGATTATGATAGATAACCAGGCAGCGCTTTGTCTTGTGAAGAATCCAGTCTATCACAAAAGGACCAAGCACGTAGATATCAAATACCACTACATTCGCGAAAAGTTAGACGATGGAACAATAGATGTCGCCTACATACCATCTAAAAATCAACTTGCAGACTTACTGACGAAGCCAATTCCTCGAGATCAATTTAATAAGTTAGTTATCAACTTAGGTATTAAGAAATACTAAATGCAATTTGTAATTATTTTAAGTTGAATTAATTATTTTTAGTTGAATTATCCTGAACATAATAACGTTAATTTCCTTGATTAATTTGAAAATCTTAATTTTTGTAATTTTGTTGTTAAATGAATTATCATGTATTGAAGCTTTTAAATGGTAGGAGCATTGAAATATTTACCAGCTTCAGATTGTATACGTTGGTAGAACTGACGCACGGATACATATATTTTGTCTAACCCTGTAACTTCCTGTTCTGTCAAAAGTTCGTGCGGTCAGAAGATGCTTTGTGCACTTGTCTCTATGTTAATATTAATAATAAAAGTGCGTTAATTAAATAATCGTGTTTAACTCAAAATCAACTTTGACGAATGACAACTGAAAATAGATACTGACACATCGCCAGTAAACGCCCAAACTAAAACCTCTGCCACTTTCTGGCTGTAGGAGAAGTAAAAATTGCCCCGCTTTTTGTAGCCCGAAAAAGTAAACGAACAGAAATCTGGCGGTTTCGGGCGCTTTCTGGCGCCAGAAGGATCCCGTAGGCGAGTACGCGAACACACTTATAGTAATCGCAGTCGCCGCTGCGTGTTGTGGTGTTACGCCTGGTTCACATTATTCCAGTCCGGTAATCTAGTGAGTCAATCCAGTCCAGTGCTGGACTGGGTCGTATTGTCCACATTACTCCAGTCCAGTAATCTAGAGAGTCAATCCAGCCCAGTGCTAGATAATGAGCCTAATTACACTTTTCCTCTTAACAAACCGGTTTGTGTATGTTATAAGAATTACACGATAGACTGACTGTTCTGCATTTTTTTCGTGTAACGATTCTATTGTCTCTGTAGCTGTGTACAAAACAACAAAAATTCTCATGATTTTCACAACTCACACTTTTAAGAAAAGTTGAAGGAAAAACCAGGACTGGAACGAAAATGTTCGCCCAACTTTTAGTTGCCTTCAATTTTCGAATCACGCCGAGTCTCTTTCTAATTGTACATGCCAGCGAAAGAGAAGGAACTTCCTAATTTCGAATAGTTGAATGAAAAGTTGAACGTGTAGACATGCTATAGTGTCCAATTTTCCAACAGATGTCACTTAACCGAAATTACAGTCCAAATGAAGGTAAAATATTTTCATTTTGGACTTTCATTATGGTGGGTTTTTGCCACGATATTGAAGATTATTTTCATTATGATGGTATATGTGTCAAAGGTATAATTTATTTCAGTAGTGGGATTCCGTTTTGCTTTAGAGTTCAGATTTTAGAGTAAAATCTCTAAATTTAGAGTAAATGGTATTCTCTAACCGAAAATACTCTAAATTTAGAGTAGATTTGAGCACTTTAAGTGGACTTTATGCGCCATCTAGTAGAAATAAAAAAACACATCTTTGTAATAGACTGTTTTAAATTTTTGTACCAGTTACCTAAATTTAGAAGTAAATAAGCGTTTCTGTAACGCTTTTTTCCTCTAACTTAGAGTTTGATTTTACTCACAAGTGAAATTTCATGTGAGCCAAATAAAAAAACGGCAAATCTCACTTGAGAAAAATGAAAAAGCGGGAAACCTCATGTCAAAAAAAGAAAAAAACGGGAAAATAGTTTAAAATACGTTATAACTGGTACTTAGAACCGGTGTAGAGTCCGTAAATTATTAGAAATGTAAGTACAAACATTTTATTTAATAATATGACATTAATATACAATATCGTTTTTCAGTATTCAAAAAACTGCTTTTTTGTTTCTTTCCTAATTTTCTAGGGAATCAAAAAACTTCTTCTTTCTTCTTATTATTCTCCTTCTCAATTCGAGAAAAATAATTATATTTTCCCTATTCATAATTTTATTACTTGGAAATTTTTTTTACTAATATATTTTCCAAACCTCCAATGTCAACTGACACTTAGAGGTCGTTAATGATTATGTTGGGTGGGTCGTTAATGATTATGTAGTTGGGCGCACATCGGAGTAGATGCTGCCACAGCTGAATGTGCGCTGAACTACTCCGGAGTACGTACTCCAATGAAAATGAAACGCGCCTAGAATACCAACTACTTTAACTTGGGCTGTGTGCGAAACCGGCTAATTGCTTGCTAATTCTAGTACTTTTTCATTCAGTAAATTTTCGAGCTTGCTAATTCTTCTTCTTCTCTTGCTTAATATTTGAAATATTTACATTGGTTGCTACTGGTAACGGTTTTAATAATAATGTAACATTTTGCCGTACATGAACAACAATTTGCAAAAAATATTACTGCCATAATTTCATCATTATTTCATTGTCCACCGCTTTCCCCCCTTTTAAAAAACCTTAAATAAATAATATTTTATATACTACTTTTACAATTAAACGTCAAGTACATGTCAACCGGTAAAACTTTAGCAAGCAATTCCAGTTTCGGTTTCGCACAGCACTGGAATTAGACTGAGAAGCTTCCAAAAAATCTGGAAGTTTAGGAAGCAATTAGCCGGTTTCGCACACAGCCTTAGAGAAACACTTTCGATTTATAGTTTCTCTAAGCTCTAACCTCCAAATCGATACGGAATCCCACGACAGCTTAAGACGAATTATTGTGTGTATGTGCGTGTGCGGTTAGTGATTGTTAATGCATAATATCATGGAGGTTATACAAGGAGATAAAACTCCGTATTGTCAAGTTTCGTTTGATTATTGGTGGCGCTGCAGTCAAATGTACCCCAAAAACATGGCCGATTGTATTTATCCGGTTCATGGCAAAGTTCGTTTATTACTAATATATTTTACATTTACCAGCTTACAGCTGTTTACCAGCTTCTAAATTCAATTTATATCAATGCGATTATTCGTAATTAATCAATTTTTGATGTTTCCAATGAATTTTTATTAATTTCATGTGGGGTACATCGGGCAAAGGTGACATCTGTGGCCAAAAATGAACCAGAAGTTTAGTTTCTTCTACCCATCCATTTCCTGTCATTTTCCCCATTAGAGTTTTTCCATAATATATAACAAGTCTGTTCCAATAGAGAATGCGGGATCCCGCGGGACCAAGAAATCGCCCAATTCCTGTTCCAATAGAATCTCATGCTCGGAAAAGCGGGGAAATTTTTACTTCCCCTCGACCAAGAAACCGCAGGAGATTTTTAGGTGGAGTGAAATCTTACGACGTTTTCAACATGTCAAAACAGCTGTTACTTGTCATGTCAAACCAAAGTGATTACGATGTGCTGAAAATAATTTCTTCATTTGGTGCCTTACTACAAGATTTTGAATAATTTCATAAATAATTTATTAATTTCAATAGTTTTATGTCATTATTTTGAAGACACAAGTGATTTTTAGGTTATGGTCTTCTTGATTAGCACGAAACATCCCAGAAAGCGTTCCTTCACTTTTCGGGATTTTGATTAAATTTTCCCCCACCAATCAAGTAACTTATCGCAGGCTACGACAGGACAGGTTTTCTATTGGAACATACCTAATGTGTTACGGAATAAACCGCTGTATAATAGGGCATCACTATTAACATAAAATGTAACTAACTTCAGACGATATAAAAATGTCAGATTGATTGTACGTGCGTGAATAAACGATTCAAAAACGATTTTACGGGTTTTTTATTTAAAATAATATACCAAGCTTAACAATTCAGAAGTGGGATGATTACACATCGCTCGTTAAATCATCATCGGGTCCGTGTATAAATTGTTTTAAACGGATGGTCACGAAAAATCGCTATTTTGTTTTTGCACGCGAACTTTTTTTTTGCTTTAGACAAATATTGGGACTACACAACGAAAAAAAAAAATCTTGTGGTGCAGTGTATTATGGCCGACGATAAAGATAAAATCGTGGCTGAAATGGCAGAGGGCAACGATTCGCTCATAGAAGGACGCACGGGAACGTTCATCACAACGTCAACCATGATTGAAGCGGACAAGTCGGAAGAGGAATCCAACGAAAACGGGGCACGCAAAAATACGACGACGCAGCACATAGATCGCAGTGTATTACGTTTATCATCTCTAGAGCAACGCGAAATCGAGATTTTGACACGGGAAAAGGAAGTATTGAGGCAAGAATTAGAATTAACTAAAAGACAAATTGGTTCTTTACAGGTTAACAGTACGAGTCTAGCTGGTGCCTCATCATGCCTTCCTTTCACTGACCTTAGTTTATTGGTTCCAGAATTCGACCCAGCAGCAAAACATGCTATATCAGCGAAATTATGGGTGCAAAATGTAGACAATTTGTGGATAATATACAATATGACGGACAAAATAACTCTACTTACAGCTTCAACTAAACTCCAAGGGGCTGCAAAGTTTTGGTTGCTTAGCAAAGGCACCAACATAGTTACGTGGGAGCAGTTAAAGAGAGATATTTGCATCGCTTTTCCATCGTACGCGGACGAAGCGGATATCCACATGAAGCTGATGAAAAGGAAGAAAATGGCAACGGAAAACGTTGAAAGTTATTTTTATGAAATGCTGGCTATTGCCGCTAGAGCAAATCTCAGTACCCAATCGATAACGAAATATATCATCAACGGCTTAGACGATGAAGATTTAAGAAAGGGCCTTTCACTGAACAAGTGCAACAGCAATGATGAGTTGCTAAATCAGATAAAGTGGTACCAGGAAGTGAAAAGTTTTTCAAACAAGCGCAACAGCGAGCATGTCATTGACAAACAAGTCAGCAGTAGTAATGCTAGAGACACTTATGACAGAAGAATTCCGAGGCCGGTAAAGTGCTACAATTGTAACCAAGTGGGACATTTATCCAGAGAATGTCCACGACCTCAGAAAAATAAGAGGTGCAGAGTGTGCAACAAGGTGGGTCACGTTGAGGCGGAATGCAACCAAACCAAACACGCAATTGTTTCACGGATAACTGTGGATGAATTTGAGAAGAACATCATTCTGGATAAGAGGTTTATCACCACAGGGGATATTGACTCAGGCAGTGAAGTCACACTTGTGAGAATGTCAGTGGTGAACGCGCTGCAATTGCCTCTAGATCAATGCACAAAACCGCTTTTTGGATTCGCAGACGGTACGTGTCACACATTGGGTAGAATTGTCGCGCATTTGCAGGTAGACGAGGCGGAAGCCACCGTTGAATTGTATGCTGTGGAGGATAGACTTCTCTCGCGACCTATTCTTATAGGAAAAAATTTCTTGAATTTACCCAATATCGATATGTCAAAAAACGAAGGAGTCGTCAGAATTTATAATGCAAAGAAACAACTTGCTTCTAAGGAAATTGAGTGCAAGGATACGAACGTTACAGGTCAGCATAACCAAAAACATTGCTTGCATGGAGGTGAGAATAGATTCGAGATAACAAGCGATGCCGAAACGTCTATTGAGAAGAGCAGTGCACCAGTCTCTCTTAGGAAGATAGCTTCGGGTTTATCCAATAACCTGAGCACAAATAGTAGCAGGCAGCCGTTTACAGACCAGGCAGCCAAATCGTTTCAGAGAATTCTTCTCAAGGATGTGAGTTGTGGAAAACTTGATTATGAGCAGTCTCATAAGCTCATTGAACTCTTAAACGAATTCCAAAACTGTTTCGCGACAAATGTTGCAGAATTAGGACGTACATCTTCTTACGAGTTGGAAATTTCTGTGAAGTCCAATGATCCCATCAGTTCACGACCGTATAGATTGGCTTATACACAACGGGCAATAATAAAACAAATGGTTCAGGAATTGTTGGAGGCCGACATTATCCAGCCATCCAATTCACCATATACATCACCTGCTTTACTTGTGAAGAAGAAGGATGGAGGAGACCGCATGGTCATTGATTATCGTCGCCTCAACGCTATTACGGTTAAGGATAAACACCCTTTACCACTCATCGAGGATTTATTGTTGCAGCTTCAGGGGCCACTATGTTTATAG
The DNA here is from genome assembly GCA_963855945.1 of Thereva nobilitata. Taxonomy (NCBI): domain Eukaryota; kingdom Metazoa; phylum Arthropoda; class Insecta; order Diptera; family Therevidae; genus Thereva; species Thereva nobilitata. The sequence continues at coordinate 59,358,496 of OY979698.1, read as the reverse complement.
GTTTGGACTTGGCGTCGGGCTATTACCAGATCCCAGTATCTGAACAGAGTCGAAAATTTACAGCATTTGTGACACCAGACGGCGAATTCGAATTTAAGCGGATGCCATTCGGCTTATCAAATGGGCCGTCTTGTTTTCAACGAATGATGAGTGACATCCAACGAAAAATGACTACCGGACGATTGCTAGTGTATATGGACGACGTTCTCATTCCATGTCGAGACTTTAACGAGGGCATGAAAATACTTCGGGAGTTTTTAGAAATTCTCTCTAAGGAAGGACTAACACTGAAACTTACAAAGTCATTCTTTTTTAAGGAGCAGTTAGAATTTTTAGGATATGACATAAATGCTTATGGAATACGTCCGAATAATAAGAAAATTGAGGCTGTGCGAAATTTTCCAACACCACAGAATTTACATGAACTTCGGCAATTTTTGGGAATTACTAGTTATTTTAGGAAATTTGTTCCCAATCATGCATTAATAGCTAAACCTCTGACAGCTCTCACTAAGAAGGATACCCCATTTTCATGGACACAGGAACAGGAGATAGCCTTTGACAAACTCAAGGACATTTTGACTACACGACCTCTCCTCACACTATACGATCCTGAAAGAGAGCATGAACTTCACATGGATGCGAGTTCGTTAGGGTTGGCAGGAATTCTCCTTCAACGGGATACGGATACCGAACTTCGTCCTGTGGCTTATTTTAGTAGACAAACTACCAACCTCGAACGAAATTATCACAGCTACGAGCTGGAGACGCTAGCTGTTGTGGAGTCAGTAGCCAGATTCAGAGCTTATCTTCTAGGGAAACGCTTCAAAGTCATTACCGATTGTGAATCCTTAAAGGCAACCTTAAACAAGAAAAACATAATACCTCGGATCGCTCGATGGAATATGATTTGGAAATTGAATATAGAAAAGGAAAGAGTATCTCACATGTGGACGGTCTTAGTAGAAATCCTCACGATGAATCATCAGAATGTGATGTTGCCGGTTTTAAGATTTTTCCAGTGGAAATAGATACCGAGGATTGGCTTATGACAATGCAACTGCAGGACCCTAAGTTGAAACATATTGTGCAGATTCTGGAACGGAAGGCAGAGAGTAACGAGGAGAAGCAAATTCATCAACACTTTGTGGTGGAACGAAATCGGCTCTACAGGAATTTTAATGGTAACTTAAGATGGGTAGTGCCTGCTCCGGCGCTTGGACGCATTATCCGCTCTTGTCACGATGACGTGGGGCACTGTGGCCAAAATAGAACACTAGAACTTCTAATGAGGGACTATTGGTTTCCCAAAATAAAGAAGAAAGTAAAAAATTACCTTGGGTCTTGTGTGGAATGTGCTTATCATAGGCGACCTAGTGGCAAATCAGAGGGAGAGCTCCATTGCATCGAAAAGGTTCCAACTCCATTTCATACATTACACATGGACCACCTAGGTCCCTTCCCTAAAAGCAGTGGAGGATGTACACACGTGCTAGGAATCATCGATGGATTCACGAAATACATCATCTTAAAGGCAGTACGTAATACATCAGTGCAACCAGTAATTAAGACTCTAAACGAGATATTTAGATATTTTGGAACTCCTGCTAGAATTATTACTGACAGAGGCACAGCTTTCACCTCTAAGTCGTTTAAGAATTTTTGCAGTAATAATGACATCAACCACATATTGACCGCTGTCAGAACGCCAAGGGCAAATGGACAGATCGAGCGCTGCAACAGAACGATCCTCCATGCTTTGTCAACTATGAGTAGCAATTCGGAAGATTGGGATAAACATCTTCACAGACTCCAGTGGGGTATGAACTCATGCTCCAACGACACTACGAAGCAATCTCCTCATAACTTACTTTTTGGATTTCAACCCAGAGATTCATTGGGAAATAAAGTGTTACTCGCACTACACAGCAACGATCAGGTATTGGTCGACGAATTAGAGAAGTTACGGAAGGACGTGGAAGAAGTTATTAAGAAGTCGCAACTCTACCAAAAACGCCGATTTGATTCGAAACATTCTCCTCCGAAGAAATATAGCATTGGGGAACTCGTTCTAATAGATCGACCTTCTATTTCTACAGGCGAGTCTCGGAAATTGGATCCGAAATACAAGGGTCCCTACATTGTCACCAAGGTACTAGAACATGACCGATATGTAATAGAAGACATTCCAGAAGCTCAACGGAAATTCAACTCGATCTACTCATCGGACAACATGAAACGATGGTGCGAAGGCTTCGATGAAGAACTACTGGATGAAGAAGACGACTACGAGAAACCGAGAATCGAGACGATTCAGCTTGTGTTAGAAAAAAAAAGAAGAAGAGAAAGAGGAACGAGATTTTGACAGAGGGAGGTTGGATAACCTGGAATGGCGGCAAGCAAGAATAGAAAAGAGCGGTGAAAAACTTGGAAAGATATATACGCATATCGTTGTGAACAATAAATTAGCTTTCTACATAATAAATAGTGTGTTTTACTGATTTCGTAGGTAATAGAGTTGGGATCGGATCTTGTAAGAAGATTTTATTGTAGAGAAACCCCAATCCTAACAAATCAGAAGTGGAATAAGATCTCACATAACCTCAAAAAAAAAAAGTCGAGGCGTCGTGTGTGTCGAGGAGTGATAATTAAGTTACCATTAGAGAAGGAGTCTCTACAGATGTCCAAGAGAAATTCTGAGGCGGAAAAAGAATCTCCAGCGAGGGACACAGAAGTGTATGAAATCACAGTGAGTAAGTGTAACTTGAATAACAATACATTAGAAGACGTAAACATGGGTGAGCCGCTAGAACGACTTTTTGAGATGATGATGGCAGAGAATCGACGCAGAGATGAGGAGGCAAATCAGCGATCAGAAGCCTTAAACGCGATAATAAACAGAGTGTTAGACCAAAATCCTAATCTAAATCAGAGAGAGCAAAACATTTCTCAGGAAACATATCAGGTGATGCCTGACTTAAGCAAAAATATCAAAGATTTCCATGGTGATAAAGGTCCGACTGAAGCATCAGAATGGATTAAAAACCTAGAAAGCATGCGAGTGTTGCACAGATGGCCTGATGGTTTTATTTTGGAAGCAGCACGCACACATTTGAGAGATGGAGCTTATCACTGGTTGCAATCAAAAATTACTGACCTAAACACTTGGGAATTATTCAAAGCAGCTTTTGAAAAGACTTTTGTTGGCAAAGAAGATCAAACTACGAAGTGGATTAGAATGACAAATCGTTGTCAAAAAAAACAGAAGACACAAGTGCGTTCTTTCACGAAAAAGTTAAAATGTGTCAAGATTTACAACTGTCAGTTGATGAAACGAAAAGACAAGTGTTGTTCGGATTATGGTCAAAGGAACCAGGTATAGCATTAGCAACGAAAGATTACAAAGATATTGACGATCTCTTTCATGATATCTTGAGTATTGAACAGTTAAATAATCACCGTGTAGAAATGATAAGATTCAATAGGAATAATGAAGCTGTAAACAGTAAATTCTCATCCAGCAACGGAAAAACAGAGGGTAAGAAGTCAAATTCATTCTTAAAGAATTCCAATATAGGACACAGTTTATCGTTGTCAAGTCAACCAACTTCGCTAAATTCGCATGGAGCGAAAAGGTCACCAGTAAGAAATCTGAGCGGTGAATTTAAATGCTATAATTGTCAACAATTCGGGCATCTAGCTAAAGACTGTCCTAATCCGAAAAGTGAAATGAAGTGTCGACTTTGTAATGAGGTAGGACACATTCAAAGAAATTGTCAAAAAAAATCAAATAGTGTAAATGCGATTCACAGCAAGAACGTAAACAATCTACAAAAATTTTTGAAAAGAATTCTGATTAATGACAAGTTACTTATTGCTTTTATTGATATGGGAAGTTCGGAGTGTACCATTAAGATGTCAATTGCCAATGAAAATAAATTTAAGATTGTAAATGATGAAATGAGATTGCATGGTTGGGGATCATCTCAAAACACAACTATATCTCCTGGCTGGGTCGAAGCAACTATCATAGTTGATGATGTGAAAGCTGAGAAAATTAAAGTGCGAGTAATACCTGATGATGCTCAAGCGCTAGATGTAATTATTGGACGTTCTTACACTGAGTTGTCTCATGTAAATTATTGTAAGCAAGGTAATATTTTAAAATTTTATGAATGCAATGATCAAGATCCGTTTGCTAAAATGACTCTATGTTGGGATAAAGATAAAACAAGCACTTCAATAAACGTAGATTGTGACAAATGTGTGAAGGGTGAATCAATTGATATAGTTACTGCCGTAAAAGAACAGGAAATATGTAAGTGGCCTGTAATAAACCCGACAAAAGATGAGATAAAAATTTGTAAAGGTGAGAATATTGAATGTGAAGGTGTGTACGTCATCCAAGATCAGCCTGAAGAGAATGATACGTCGAAGGTGGCGAATGTGTCATGTCCTATTACTTTGAGTGAAGTGATGATAGATTCTGAAGCCCCAGAAGAAGCTAAATCACAGTTAGTAGCCTTGTTAAATGAACATCGTGATTGTATTGCTATGAATATTCTTGAAATGGGGTGTACAAACCGACTTGAAATGGACATCAAAACACGAGAAGATAGTCAACCCTTTCAATGTAAACCTTATCGTGTCAGTGAAAAGGAGCGTGAACAGATACGTCAGATAGTTGGTGATTGGAAAAATGCCGGGATAGTTACTGAAACGAGTTCACCATATGCTAGTCCAGTAATTTTAGTACCAAAGAAAACAGGTGATGCAAGACTAGTTGTTGACTTTAGACGATTGAATAAGGATACACTACCTTACAATCAACCATCGACTAATTTAGATGACCACATTGAATTATTAAGCGGATGTGAGATGTTTGCCGTAATAGATCTTTTTAATGGATATCTACAAGTACCTTTGAAGAAAGAAGCATGTGAAAAGACAGCCTTCGTAACGCCCGATGAAACTGGTGAATTCAAAAGAATGGTCTTCGGTTTATTAAATTCATCAAGATATTTTGCGCGTCTGATGAACATAGTGTTGGGAAATCTACGGAGAAAAAGAGTGGTGATATTTTATCAGGATGATGTAATTGTGCCAGCAAAAAATTGGAAGGATTTATTGAATAAACTGAGATTAGTGTTTCGAGAACTGCGTGAAGCTCAATTAACTATAAATTTACGAAAATGCGAGTTCATGAAGAAAAATGTCGATTTTTTGGGTTTCGAAATTACCCCAGGAGGTATATTGCCTGGAGAACGTAAAGTACGAGCTATTACAGACTACGAGCGACCAATAGATGTGCATGGAGTTCGAAGATTTATTGGCCTAGTGAGTTTCTTCAGAAGATTCGTGAAAGGATTTGCTTTAATTGTTGCTCCTATGGTTAACTTACTGAAAAAAGATGTGCTGTTCGAGTGGACTGATGAGCAGGAGACAGCTTTTCAAAAAATTAAGGAACTTATAACGAAGAGACCGGTGCTAGCCATATATGATTCAAAAAGAGAAACTGAAGTTCACACTGATGCGAGTAGCGCGGGTTTAGCTGCAATGTTGCTTCAAAAAGGCGATGATGGAGGTATGTATCTAGTATATGCAATTAGTCGTAGAACGAATGAATCGGAAAGAGTGTATCACTCTAGTAAGCTGGAACTGTTAGCGATCGTGTGGGCTGTGACAAGATTACGAGTCTATTTAATAGATATTCACTTTAAAATAGTTACCGACTGTCAGTCACTGGTTTATTTAAATGCCCAAAAGACTCGAAATCCTCAAATTGCTAGATGGAGTTGCGCTTTATCCGAATATCAATTTGATATAATACATAGACCTGGGAAAAAAATGCAACATGTTGACGCCCTTAGCCGAGCTCCCGTAGAAGTTGCTGTAGATGGCAATGTTGAAGATGATAATATGTGGGTAATAATCAACAATGAAGATGAAGTAGTAATGTATCAACACCAAGATGAAGCTTTGAAGAAGAAAATATCTATTTTAAAAGGTCCTATGGGCGAAAGACGGAAATGTGAGAAAAGCGAAATTGAAGCATATGAGTTACATGACAATATTCTATATAAAAATGTTAATGGTCAATTCAAATATGTTGTACCAAAATCCATGAGGAAAAGTCTTGTTGTGCGACACCATGACATGAGAGGACATTTTGGAATTGAAAGAACTTGTGCAAGAATCCTCGAATATTACTATTTTCCGGGATTGAAAGAATATGTACGGCGACATATAATGGCTTGTTTGCATTGCTTGATGATTAAGACACTGACGGGTAAACAACCAGGAGTGTTACATCCAATACCGCCTGGAAAACGACCATTTTCTGTAGTGCATATAGATCATGTTGGTCCGTTTCCTACCAGCCATAATAAAAAGAAGCATATTTTAGTATTAATAGACAATTTCACCAAATTTGTTCGAATAGATGCTGTCCAGAGCACCAAATCTGCACCTGTGATACGTATTCTAAATGATTTCATGCTAAGTTATGGAACACCAGAGTGTTTAATTACCGATCGAGGAACAGGGTTTATATCAAAGGACTTTGAGCAATTCTGTTTACAACAAGGAATCAAACATGTGTTGACTTCTCCAAGACATCCGCAAGCCAACGGTCAAGTAGAACGGGTTAACCGAACCTTATTGCCAGTAATTCAAGCACATTTGGAAGACTCAGTAAACATGCGTGATTGGGATAAAAATCTCAAGAACATAAGTTGGATGTTAAATACTTCAGAAAATAAAACAACTGGAAAAACACCTTTTGAGATGTTATACGGTTATAATCCCAGATTGAATGATGGACCAGAGCGTATATTGACAGTACAAGAGGAAAGTGGACGTTATCAAGAACCTAGTGAAGTGCGAAGTGAGGCACGAGAAAGAATTTTGGCTGAGCAGCAAACTTACAAATCTAGATACGATCGTACACATCGAACGAATGTATGTTATCAACTTGGTGATATTGTGAGCATGAAGGTAGCCCCTCGACAAACAGGCGAACCAACCAAACTCCAATACAAGTTTCGAGCACCATTGGTTATTAATAAAGTGTTACCTGGTGATACTTATGGTGTGACTGATTTGAAAGGAACTAGGGAAGGAAGACGATACGCGTCGACTGTCCATGTATCGCAACTGAAGATCTGGAAACCAAATTCACTGGATGATGAAGAAGACCTAATAAGTGACAATGAAAATTCTCAATCGGAATGTGAAATGGTCAATGAGAGTACAGTGGAACCAAAAGTTCTTGAAAGTTTATCTAATGAACTAAGTGATAATAATGGACTGGATAAAAAAAAGAATGAGACAGATGAAACAGAGCAAGATGTTACTAAATTAAATGAAGATACTAATAAGGTCAAGAAGAGTAAGAAAATTGCAGAATCGGATGTTCCTGTAGATAACACTGTGAAGGAGACAAGAAGCAAACGTACTATCCGAAAATCTTCTAAGTACAAGGATTTTGTGGAGTATTGACGATTGATGGATAACTTGTGAAAAATGTAGATTCGAATAGATTTATGAATTTCTTTATTTTTTTGTATAAGTTGAGCGATGTTTAATTTTTTTTAATATTGTTTTAAGTAAGATGCCAACTCGAGGACGAGTAGAAGTTAGGATGGCCGAGTGTTAGAAAAAAAAAGAAGAAGAGAAAGAGGAACGAGATTTTGACAGAGGGAGGTTGGATAACCTGGAATGGCGGCAAGCAAGAATAGAAAAGAGCGGTGAAAAACTTGGAAAGATATATACGCATATCGTTGTGAACAATAAATTAGCTTTCTACATAATAAATAGTGTGTTTTACTGATTTCGTAGGTAATAGAGTTGGGATCGGATCTTGTAAGAAGATTTTATTGTAGAGAAACCCCAATCCTAACACTTGTCAGGAAGGCCGAGCTGTTACGGAATAAACCGCTGTATAATAGGGCATCACTATTAACATAAAATGTAACTAACTTCAGACGATATAAAAATGTCAGATTGATTGTACGTGCGTGAATAAACGATTCAAAAACGATTTTACGGGTTTTTTTATTTAAAATAATATACCAAGCTTAACAAACGTAAATTTTCAATGATTGGGTGGTGCTACACGGAGACTCGAGAAGTCGGCCGAAATCAGATTTGAGTCTCGTTATTTAATACTGCACGAGGCTGCCTTCGGCTTGGAATAATTCTTTATCCTACATGAAAGCTTTGATTGTGTGTGTTTACCGCGGTCATTGTTTACATCTCAGAAGGGAGAAGAGAAAGAAATGTGCGTATGAGTTCGTTTTCACCCCAGAAATTTTTGGGTGAAAATTCTTTCGTTAAAGTTTCGTCATGTGCGTCCTTCTTTCTCTCCTATCCTTCGTTTCTTTCCTATAAAACCGGTTTTTTCGTACGTCGAGTCTCCGTGTAGCACCCCACATTGGGCATATTCACACGCTGCCATAATTGTGGTGAGTAAAACCGGTTTTATTCAACTCCTAGAAACTCAGACGGGGCGTAAATGAGTGTAGTAAATTTGAATGCTATACAGGAACCTTTAAATGTATTGCATATGAAATTTACTTGTTAGAGAAAAACAGAGCTAAAGAATGCAAGAGATAGAAGTAACTCTTTATATGTGTGCTAGTTTTCACGCGTTTGGTTTTGCGTGAAAAATGTTTCGTTAAGTTCTTCCGCTCCCTTCCCTCTCTCATCTATAAAACCGCCATGGCCCTCTCTCATCTATAAAACCGCCAAGGCGCCATGAATGTGCACTGTGTGAATAGTCCCATTGAAAGACAATCCGAATCTCTTTATAAACTCAATTCGTCTTAAGCCGATTCTTTAAACTTTCTTTCTTTTTTGATATGTTTTTTAAAAAACTGTAAAAAAATTTTATAGAAAAACTCGTTTTAAAGAAAGTGCCGCGGGGAAATTTGACATTCAACTAACAAGCAATTATACTAATTTGACAGTCGACTGACCCCAGATTTCACTACGCTCGCATACACGGATTTTATACGAGAGGGCCTTTCCTGTAGTTCCAGTGTTGCCAGATTTGGGTTTGGCTACTAAAAAGAAAATTTCGCTTCAACCTTCAACAGAAGTCCCAGACATGATAATCACAGAAGTAACGGTTTCAGATTCAATTGTGCCAGTTGGGTCTGATGCTTCCATTACGCCTGGCACTCAACTGCAAACAGTGCATGATTCATCCCCAGCTATTACTCCAACCGAGTCTGTTCACGCCGCTAACAGTGAAGAATTGTGGACCACAGTCCAGCGGAAAAAAGTCCATAAGGTGAAGAAAATTATTGGAAATGATTCTAATTTTTCGGACTGTGGTAAACAAAAAAAAATGGTTACATGTTTCCCGCTTTAGCTCGGAAACTCCTTCAACTGCAATTAAAAAATATGTTGCTTCCAAACTTGGTATTAACATTGACGCTGTAGTTTGCTATCCACTTATTAAAAAGGATGCCGATAAATCTTCTTTGAAGTATGTGAATTTCAAAATTGGAATTTCTGATTATTTAATGAAGAAAAGTTTAAACCCTGCATACTGGCCAGAAGGAATACAGGTGCGTGCATTTAAGCATATGCCAAAAAACGATGGGAACAGTCGCCCAACTACAGTGGAATAGCGCTTGGTAAAACCGCCGACAAAGCTTCCTTCAATTTCTATTATCAGAATATTCGTGGCATGCGCTCAAAGGTTCATGACATTTTTTTGGCCATCTGTGAATGCGAGTATGATGCTATTGTTTTGACGGAAACCTGGCTTACGAGCGACATTTTATCATCAGAATTCTTTGATGAGAGGTTTATTGTTTATCGCAAGGATAGATGCAATTAAGCCACTGGACTATCCCGTGGTGGCGGAGTTCTGATAGCTGTCAAATCGTCATTCAATTCGCAACGTATGACTCTTGGCCATGAGGATGGTTTTATTGAACAGCTCGCCGTTAAAGTTATTTTAGATAGGTTAGTGAATATAATCATCTGCGTTAGCTACATACCACCAGCTAGTAATTCTACGATATATGAGATGCACTCGAACAACATGCTGGAGCTATTTGCAACTCTCTCAGATGAAAATCATTTTTTGTGTTGTTTGGGCGATTTCAACTTGCCGCACGTCAATTGGATTGGGTCTCAGGAGGATAAATGCCTTATTCCCACTAATGTAACACCTAAGTGTGAAAGTTTAATAGTTGATTCATTTCTGGGTTGCAATTTGAATTGAATTAATCATTTATGCAATGTATTAGGTAGGATTTTAAATTTATTATTCTTAAGTGCAGATTTAATTTTTAATGTTCAGGAAGCTTTTTGCCCTCTTGCTAAACCCGACTTTCACCATAAGCCTATTATTTTTGATTTTAGTGTTCTAAGTTTTACCAATTCTGTAGATACTAATACTTATGTAATTGATTTTCCTAATGGTAATTATGCGAAACTTAATGATTATTTTATGTCTGTACAATGGTATAACGATCTCGTTGTAAACTCTAATGGGTGGTGCTACACGAAGCCTCGAGAAGTCGGCCGAAATCAGATTTGAGTCTCGTTATTTAATGCTACACGAGGCTGCCTTCGGCTTGGAATAATTCTTTATCCTACATGAAAGCTTTGATTGTGTGTGTTCACCACGATCATCGTTTACATCTGAGAAGGGAGAAGAAAAAGAAATGTGCGTATGAGTTAGTTTTCACCCCGGACATTTTTGGGTGAAAATTCTTTCGTAAAAGTTTCGTCATGTGCGCCCTTCTTTCTCTCCTCTCCTATAAAACCGGTTTTTTCGTACGTCTTGAGTCTCCTACCAAGTTTATAGCCGCAAAATTAAATCGATTTAACTCAAGATTACGCCAAAATTTAGAATTAACGTATAAACGGGTATTTAATATCGAGGATTCTCATAATTACATTCTTATAACTTTGGGTTAAGCCGAAAAATTTCGGTTTAAGCCATAATTCTAATTATCTCGTTTATACAACACAAAATTGTGGATGATCCATAATTCGAATTATCTTTGAAATAGCTATAAACTAGGTATCCGTGTAGCACCCCACAATGACTTGAATGCCCCCTTTTACACGACCGGACACCGAACAGACAAAAAGAACGAACAAACTGGGGTTTATAGGAAAGAGGGTTTTCCATCGTTTTCCGGTTTTGCATCGCCCTCTCACACCCTCTTCCCATAAACCCCAGTTTATTCGTTCGTTTTGTCTGTTCGGTGTCCGGTCGTGTAAAAGGGAGCAATCTAATTTATTCTAAATTTTTAAATGTAGTTCAGACTGGAATTAACAGGTACATACCAATTGTAAGAAAAAAAGTGTATACTCATCCGCCATGGTTTAAATGTGGACTGTTGAGGCTAAAAAATGCTAAGAACAAAGCACATAAATTGGTAAAAGCTAATCCAGCCAATATCTTGTATAACTCCAATTTTAAGCGATTACAGCGTGAGTATGATTTCCTTCATAGATATTTATTTAGGCAATACATTTGGTCGACTGAATCAAATATAAAACAAAATTGTAAAGCGTTTTGGCAGTTTATTAATAAGAAGCGCTCTTCATCTGGTTTTCCCTCACACATGGCATTCAATAATATGTCTTCCTCGAATTTGCAGAAAAGTTGTGATTTATTTGCTGATTTTTTTTAGTCTAATTATTGTACTAGTTCTCCTCATCAAGATGGTTCCGTGTTCAATAATCTGATGTTGATTTGGCTTGGTTATCCCTTAAGGCCGATGAGGTTGACCTTTGTTTGCGATCCTTAAATGGTGACACATTCTATGGCTATGATATGATATCTAATTATCTTTTGCGAAATTGTAGTCATTCATTAGCTCCAGCTTTAACAATAATTTTTAATCTTTCTTTGAAATTAGGTTATTTTTTAGAGCAGTGGAAATTTTCAATTGTTAAGCCCCTCTATAAGGCGGGCCCTCGAAATTTGATTGAAAACTATAGTGCGATAGTGAAGCTGTTACCCGTACCTAAATGTTTCGAAGGTTTAGTTAAAAACAAACTTTATTTTTTCATTAAGGAAGAGATTTGCCCGCAGCAGCATAGGTTTATTTTGGGTAAATCAACTTCTACGAATTTGACTCTTTTTAAACATTTTGCCATCGGAGTAATTGAGAGTGGCGCTCAAGTAGATGTCATTTATACTGACTTTGTCAAAGCATTTGATCGCGTTAATTTGACCCTGCTCAAACATAAGCTTCGAGATTTTGGTTTTCACTCATCATTATTTAGATGAATCGACTCTTACCTTTTTCATAGGAAACAATGTGTAATGATTGATTCATTTACATCACGTACTTTTTCTGCTGTATCCGGAGTTTCTCAAGGTAGCCATTTAGGACCACTTCTATTTTTAATCTACATTAATGACATAGTTAAAATATTTTATTTTTCCCAATGTCTTTTATATGCTGACGATCTCAAGCTTTTCATCTCTGTTCAAGATTATCGGGATTGCTTAAACCTTCAATCTGATCTCAATAAACTCATGGAATGGTGTTCAAAGAATGACTTAGTACTGAACCCTAGTAAATGTAAAAGGTTTTCGTTTCATCGTCATACTAATCCTCTTTGTTTTGAATATGTATTAGGTAATTTTACTATTGATCATCCCTTCGTACATCAAAGATCTAGGAGTTGTCTTTGATAATATGCTTGACTGCTCTTTGCATGTGGATTATATTTCATGTAAAGCGTGGAAGACGCTGGGTTTTATAAAACGCAACTCGGGTGAGTTCCGCGACCATTATACGTTAAAGACACTATATGTAACGTTAGTTCGCTCTATTTTAGAATTTTCTTCGGTGGTTTGGTGCCCATTCTCAACTGTTCATATAAAACGGATTGAATCAATTCAAAACTCTTTCACTCGTTATGCCTTGCGTAGGTTCCGATGGAATTCCAGCCCTCCTTCTTATAATGCAAGATGTCTGCTCCTCGGATTACAAACCTTAGAATCCAGAAGGAACGTTTCCTGCATTATGTTTGTCAGAGACGTCTCGTGCTTTAAAATCTGTTCACCGGAACTTGTAACTTACTTTATTTAATATTCATGTGCCTGGTGCGTCGCTTAGATGGAGTAATTTGTTGTATGTACCTTATCATAGAACAAACTATGGACAACACGAGCCCATTTCTTATTGTTAATGAAAGTTTAATGAGGTCTGCAATTACATTGATTTGCACGAAAAACGTGAAAAATTTAAAAATATGATTATAAGTTTATGTACTACTTAAATTTCGCATAATTATATTTACATGGTGCAACATTTTACTTAATATTTAAAATGTAACAATTGTTTGCTAGTAGTCTGTAAGAAATTTCTCTGTAGACGAATAAATAAATAAATAAATAAAAATAATAAAATCGGTACACGAAAAAATTCAGAACAGTCAGTTTATCGTGTAATTCGTATAACATGCACAAACCGGTTTGTTAAGAGGCAAAGTGTTAAGTCCACTGACATATAATAATGGACTGCTCCTCAGACATTATTCCGTATAGTATAGTCCTCTCGTTCATCCATAAGCCCCCTTTGTCACTGAACGCAAATTTTGTTCAATTTCATATTAAGAGTTCAGTGCATTCGCTGGCAGAAATAAAATCAGATAGTGCCAAACTTGAAAAAATAAAATTTGACATTAAAAAACTGCACACTTTTCCATTTTATTAAATATTTTTACTCTTGACTTTCAATGAACCACAAAACACGATAACTTTTTTATCTTTGCAGTATAATAAGAACGGTAAATAAAATTCTGGAATGATTTTAAGCGAAATTTAAAATAAAACCGCCACAACGGTTGCACGATATTGAAGTTGCCATACCTGATTTCATTTTTTCCTTTGAACTAATGTCAGAATATTTACAAAAAATAGATGGGTATAGTGATTTTTTTATTTCTGTCTCGTTTCGCCATAAGACCCGGAATCACTGACATTTAGATGAAACAGGGGTAGAGAACTCGCATGGTTTAACATAAATATTTGTAATTAATGAAAAAATACATTATAAAAGGGAAATAACATCAAAATTGCATTTGTTATTTTTTTAGGAACAATTTATTTTGTTTCCATCGTCCAAAAACGAATATAAACAATTTTAATTAACAAAAGTAACGGACGTGTTTATATGTCAGTGAAAAAAGGTTTGCCAGCAATGAAACGAATTGGTGCCATGAAAATTCCCTGATGAGCAGTCCATTCTATATGTCAGTGGTTAAGCCGTCAACAAAACGTTCGGCTTCTCCGTTGGATGCAGGATGGAAGGGCGCTGTGTGTAGGTGCTCTACCTAGCCTCTACCCCGTTTGTTTACAGAAATCTGCAAAACCAATGCAAATCAGCCTGAATGGGCCAAACTTTGCCTATTCGTAACGCTCAGTGGATGGCTACAACGTGTTATTTTAGAAAAAACGAATTACTTTCCTTTAACTTAAATATTTATTCAACAAAAATTAGTTTCGTTGTTTAAGTACAAAATTTCAACTTTAGCTCAATCTATTAAAAATAGTTAACTTCTCTTCAAACTATACTCTTAACTTCAATATTATTGCTTGCTAAATTCTATTTTAATGATTCGTCTAAAATTATAATTCAAAACTTAAAGATAATTTAAAACACGTAATCTTTCTCATATCAGTGCGAATGCTAAACTAACCAATAGGGCCCCATACACTACAAGGTTTTATGCGTACAAACATGTCCCGCAGTCTTTGTGACAAACTTGTTTGTACGCTAAGCCTGCCCATACACTATAAGGTTTTACAGCAAAACTAAATAAATAAATACAGCTAAATACTAAAAACACCGAAACAAAATAAACAACACCAGAGCAGACTTTTTTTATGTTATGGAGAGAACTGTCAGATAAAACCACGAAAAAAATCAAAACGTTTTGATATTTGGGACAAACTTGTGACAAACATAAAACCAAAAACCAAATTCACCACACACTGTCAATCTTTGTTTGAACGCCTTGTTTGTACGCATAAAACCTTGTAGTGTATGGGGCCCTAATGTTTCACGAACTTGTTTTTTTTACTTTTCTCCTTAAATCGATCTCAAGTCGTAAATTCAATGCTGCTTGTACTTGAGTCTGATAAAGCTCCTCGTAGGTTGGTTCTTCACTCGGGTTAAAAGCTTGGCTGGAATATTCAAATTGGTTAAGTTAGATTCTTGGTAAGTTATATCACATTAATTCAGGACGTTAATGTAATATTCAAGCGAGTCCTGGATCAATACCTCAGGAATACGGGCAATGTTGCATTAACTCAGGGCGTTAATGACTATAGTTTATGGTAAGGCTTCAGGACTGCATTAACTCAGGGCGTTAATGCATACGGTTAGAAAGGCCTCAAAACTGCCTTCAGTATAATTGCATTAACTCAGGGCGTTGATGCATGTGGTTAGAAAGGCCTCAAACTGCCTTCAGCATAAATGCATTAACTCAGGGCGTTAATGCATATGGTTAGAAAGGCCTCAAAACTGCCTTCAGTATAATTGCATTAACTCAGGGCGTTAATGCATATGGTTAGAAAGGCCTCAAAACTGCCTTCAGTATAATTGCATTAACTCAGGGCGTTAATGCATATGGTTAGAAAGGCCTCAAAACTGCCTTCAGTTGTAGAGATCCCTATAGTCTCAGCTAGATTTCTTCCAAACTCAGGTCACTTAGAAGACTGATGGTGATCTGAATTGGCGTTCAGTGCGCGCTGATATTTATTTGGAATTTCACAATGGCGTTGGTGGGGAACTTAGGATCCATGCCATCCATTGTGAATAAAGCCGGCTATGTATGTGTAGGTTATCGGCTGCGCTGCGGCTGTCAGTTGTCAGTTGTGTTTTTAGGTAAGCCATGATTTTTATTTCATTTTGATTTTTGTTTAATTTGTATTTTATGTGTTTTTAGGATGGAGGGGCTATTAGTTGATGAAGTTTCCTTTCTGGCGTCGTTTTGGTCTTGTCAGATTAGTATTTTTTACTATTGAACCTAATTTCTTGGTGATAATTTTTGTTTGTTTACACTTCAGGGATTTCTTGCAGCTATGACGGCAGTTTAATTGTGGACTTTTTGAAAAGTTGTTTCTTGGAAAAATTTCATACGGAAGTATAAGAAAAGATGGTTTTTAAGTTCTAATTTTTTTTCTATTTTTAGTCTTGATCCTGAACACAGCCACAATTCACCCATGAACGGACCCGCGAAATCGACATGTACTCGTTGCCTTGTTCGTTCCGGAGTTGGCCAGCTTTGGAGGATCTGAAAGTTGTTTGAGATATTTTACAGATCGAGGCGTTTGCTTCAATTGTCTTATCAATTTGTGGGCACCTTCCTTATTACACCTCAATGACCCTCATGCAGCATCTCTAACACCGTTTTCCGTAATGACGTTGGTATAACAACTCGCGAATATTCCGTCTGCAATATGATGACTCCTTCATGGATCGCTAGTGAAATTTTCCTATTAAAGTAAGGTCTTAAATACTCGTCCTGCGGCGTGAGTTTGTCAGGCCAGCCTGTACATAGGAAGTGGCGAGCTCTCCTTAAAACGGTATCCTTTTCCATAGCATTCGTTGTGTCCGATGATCTGATTGGGAGACTTTTAATTTGCTCTTCGTACTGCACTGACACATTCATACAGGTTTCTTCTTCACTTTCAAATTTGGTATCAGTCTCCGTGGGGAAGCGAGAGAGCGCATGGCCGTTAGCATGCTTATTTGTAGGTCTATAAATGATTTTATATTTATAAGCCATGAGAATGATTGCCCACCGCTGTAGAGGATTAGCGGTCATCGTTGGAAGACCCTTATCTGGATTAAACAATGAGACCAACGGCTTGTGGTCTGTAATTAGGGTAAACATGCGACCATATAAATATTGATGAAATTTCTTCACTCACTTGGTGTATGTCATGCACTGTTAAAATGCGATGCAATTCATGAACGTGATCCGGTTGGGACCTTTGTGAAGTTTTTCTTCCAGAGCGACTCTTGGAGCGAAGACCCTGTTTGTGCTTCCGCTAAGACAAACTGACGCGATGTTTCCATTTCGTGCACATTTATGGCATGTAGTATTGAAAAACTTGCATGTGTCTCGGTTATGATTTTTCCAGCACCTTCGGCATGATTTAGCGGGACCTCTATGGTTAATGTTCATTCGGCTACGATCGGATTGTCTTTCTTCGCTTCGCGCCTTTCTACTCATCATCCGATACTTTTGAATATTATCTTCAGAGAATTTTGCGTTGTCTCGAACGCTTCAGCAATTGCGGTAACCTCTGCTAAAGTGGTATTCATTCTTTGCAAAGCAGCCGTGCGAACATCATCGTGTGGAGTGTTTAGGATGATTACATCGCGTATGATCTCATCTACGAACTCATTATTATATCCCGTCTTTGAACACTGAAATTTGCATGAACGGGCAAGACCTCTAAGATTAGCAACCCAGTCAGCATATGATTGTCCATTTTACATTCTGCGCTTCAAAAAATCATAACGCGCCATGGACACATGTATTTGTTCCTTGAAATGATCTGTTAATTTGCGTATTAAATCTACGTACTCTGTATCCGCTATTTTGCTGCATCCTAAAAGGTTCTGTAGTAGAACATAGGTGTCTGGCCCTAACCAAAATAAAAAATATGCTTTTTTGTACACGTCGCTTACCACTTGGTATGCTATAAAATGCTGTTCCAACTGTTGCATGTAAATTTCCCAAGTGTTTTCCTTTTGTTGGAATGGCGAAAATGGCGGCACCGTAGTTGCGGTATCACTTTTAACCCTTCTTTCAACTGCTTGGGTAGCATTCAGATAATCCTGCTGTGTCTTAATTAAAGTTTTTATTAAATTTTCCAGGTCTGCCATCGCAATGTACAACAAAATTTTACGCACGAAAAAATAAAAAAATTTATCGGCTAAAATAACAGTTGACATATATACACAGCCTGCTCGAATTTTCCTCGTCGCCACAATGGTATGTCTATGTTCTATTTAATACTGAAAGTTTATTTACATAATTCAACATAATGCATTTCTTAAGGTACTTTGATGATTGCTTTACACTGAGTGCATAAGTTCATACAACAAGTGTATACATATCAGCTTCCCCTCTTGCAAATAAGTTCCCAAGGTCTCGAGTCCCGGCGACTGTGACTGGCTGTCAAAGCGATTCTGTAGTGAAATTTCACGGTATACAGAAACAGGGTAATGTAAAAGAGAAATGTCATTTGAATGCTGACGTCACTCGGCAAGTCTTCCCCATACAAAATCGAAACTGTTGTTGTTGTTTTCTGTATTAACTTGCCGGGTGACGTCGGCTTTTTCTACGATATTCGTACGATATTCGAGCTGTCAGTCTCTTTTACACTACCTTGTTTCTGTATACCGTGGTTTTCTGTATTAACTTGCCGGGTGACGTCGGCTTTTTCTACGATATTCGTACGATATTCGAGCTGTCAGTCTCTTTTACACTACCTTGTTTCTGTATACCGTGGTGAAATTTGAATTGTCAAAAACAATTGTTACTTGTTATGGCAAACCACGGTATACAGAAACAAGGTAGTGTAAAAGAGACTGACAGCTCGAATATCGTACGAATATCGTAGAAAAAGCCGACGTCACCCGGAAAGTTAATACAGAAAACAACAACAACAATTTCGATTTTGTATGGGGAAGACTTGCCGAGTGACGTCAGCATTCAAATGACATTTCTCTTTTACATTACCTTGTTTCTGTATACCGTGATGGCAAACCAAAGCGATTACGACGTGTTGAAAATAAGTTCTTGATTTGGTGTCTTACTGCAAGATTGTGAATAATTTCATAAAAAATTGATTAGTTAATTATTAATTAATAGTTTTATGTCATTATTTTGAAGACACTGTAATTAAAGATAACTTTTAATTAGTATTGCGTTTATTATTTAAGCAATTACAATAGGATGTTACATAATACACTATGTTCACTGTCTGACTGCGAGGGAGAGATATGTATATAATTAATGACGTTGCGTTGACAGTCGTCATTGGTAAAGTCTAACCACAATGTGGCTAGGTTTACATGCTCCTATTACATCCCCCCTTTTTTTGATTTAATTAATAGTATTGCATTGTTATTGTTTATTATTTTTTTTTTATTTTATATGTTGAGTCGATCTCTTGGTTTGACGATTCGTCCTGATCTTGTCTGGACTATAGTGTTCCATTGGTTAGTTGATTCATGTCTCGGTTTGGTGATTGGTGTAATTGGCCGAGGCTGGAACGTTGTCGGTAGCTGGCTATGTGTTGTTTCGTCGATGATTGTTGGTGTCTTGTCTGAGTTGTTAGAAGTTGGTTTTACGTCTGGATTGTTGACGGTTGTTGATAATTCGACTTCGTCATCTATGTTGATGGCAGGAGTGATGTCAGCTTTCGTTGGACGTATGTTGAACGAATTTCGTCGTTTTGTCTTGCCCGATTCGTCTTTGATGATGTATGATCGTGGATGATGCTGGGAAATAATGGTTGCCGGCCTCCAAGTATCCGTGGTTGTTCTCTCAAGGATTGTTTGTCCTGGATAATATGGTTCTGCTACTGCAGTGCCTTGGTTGGCGTACTCTTGTTGTTTTTCTCGTAGTTCTTTTAGACGGTTAGTTACCACATTCGCATTATTATTCTGTGGTAGAAGTGTTGGTAGGCTGGCTGGGATAGTTGATCGCAGGTTTCTTGAGTAGATTCTCTGTGCTGGGGATCCTATATCTGCTCTGGGAGTATTCATGAAGTTTAGTATTGCTAAATGTATGTCGGACTTCTTCTGATAGCTCAATATCTCCATTTTTCAATTGAGTAAAGATTTCTTCCATTTTAACGAAATGTTCAATGAGTTTTTCTTGCACGTTGTATTTCATCTCACTCAATGTTCTTCTTAAAAATAATTTGCTTCTAATACCTTTCTTTTCGAAGTTGTCCTCCAAATTCTTGTACATTACGTATGCTGAGTCTTTTCCTCGCAAATATTCTAGGTGACTATCAGCTACAGCAGCTATTAATAGGGCTTGGGCTTTTCCTTCGTTGTCCGCATTCTCTTCAACACTTGCATATGTCTCCTCCTCAATTGCCTTAATCACTTTACTTTCTCTAAGTACACTTTTAATTCGGAATGACCACGCACTAAAATTATCACCTGCAAATGGTATTATTAGGTATTTGTCCTTTACAATAGACATTTTTTTTTGTGTTCTCAAAATGGCCGCACGGTACAAAATTTTTGATAACTCTCGGAAAATGCGATATCTGGGCCCATAACCTGTTGTATACTCGTTGAAGCCCCACACCTGATCAAAAGACGCACCTGGAAAGGAAGAGATTTCACAAAGTATTAATTTCATAATTCAACACTTATCTGAGCATTCGCCATCTGTCATATACGTAATACATCTTTCCTGTTCATTGCCTGCGAAGGCCAAGGATCGTTATCTAAAAACTAATAGAATTAAGTCAGATAAGAATCACTTTATTTGTAACATAAATAAATCACACCAATTAGATTCACCATAACCAGAATGATTTCACAACACAAGAACAACATTTAACATTGAACATATAACCAAACCACAAAACATTTAACACGAAAAATTAACAATAAAACGTTTAAATTACGTACCGCGATCACCATAATAACACTCTTGTTATGAACACACAACATGCAAATTTGACATTTCGTCTTAGATTTGAAATCAATCAATCAATATTGATTCAATCAGATTCAATAAATGCATTGAATCAATAATGAAAGGGACAGCAAGTCCAAAAATATTAGAAAAAGATCGAGAAAATATATTATAAAACGAAGAAAACGGTTGGCAGAAAAACCGGTGGCGAACAGTTTTTTTCTTGAAGTGAAAAATTGTGTGAAATCACTCTCGTTTGGTAGTTCTGGTATAGAAGTCGAATCCTTTTTGGTGAAATCTTGAAATCCATTAGTGCATATAAAATTAAAGAATTTGAATTTTGGATGTTACTGGTAAATTTGCTTTCTTTGAACTCTATTGTTACTATTGAAACCCGCGACTTAGTTTGAAATTGAACTTCTTGAAATTAAATGAAAAAACATTGAACTCTAAAGTATAAATCTCACAAATAGTGGTATAAATCTTTAAATTGATCAAATTGTAATTAGTGATAGAAATCTTGAGTTAGTGTTGAAATGCATGTGAAATTTCCGATTGGATTTGAAATTTTTGTAATAAATTAATGAAATCGAAAAGAACGGCTAAATTCTTTTATTGTTTTGTACGAAATCTTTTCATGGTCCTTCGAGCCGGATATCGCGGCATAATTAATAGAAATCGCGAAAAATTTAGTTTGAAAAAATAGTGTTTGAGCATGTGTGCCTAAGGTCACCTTGAAACCCGTTGCGAGTTACAGTGAAAACTAGATATTAAGCGAACGTTAATTAACGGTGTACGTTACCACGTGTAGTTAATACATTTATTGCATATATATAATTAACGTGACTGAGATTGTGACTGATAAATTCGTGACAAATAAAGAATTTGAAGGTGGCAAATTTGTGTCAGAAATTTGAGGACAACTATAAGGTCGGAGTCTATATATCTACCAAAGGTCAACAGGGTCAAAGGAATTGCTCGGGTGAGTTCGTTCCATAATTTATTTATATTATTATAATCAAGTCCGTAAGCATGGAGGACTTAATTAAATTACAACATTTAGTTATAAGTGACGCGGAAAATTTCATGCGTAATTACCGTAAAGATGGCGAAGATCGGCGCGCGAAAAGAATATATTACAAAACTCGTTTGGACGGTCTAGGAGATTATTGGAAGGATTTCAAAAAACGCCATCAAGAGATTGTTTTGGATGCTACCGACGACGAACAGAAAACTGAAAGTTATTTCCTAGACGAAGTATATTCCAAATTTGAAGAATTCTACATTGACGCGCATACGAAAATTTTAACGGAATTCGAACGTGATCACCCCAGCAAGGAAACTACGGTCAAAGTAGATGAAGACAACAAAATGAGGATTGTCCATGTCCATTCGCGAAATGATGATATTAAGCTACCGAAAATAACGCTCCCAACTTTTTCTGGAGATTACCTATCGTGGACCCCATTCTATGACATGTTTGTGTCGTTAGTACACCACAACGACCATTTGTCGCCTGTGCATAAAATGCAGTATCTAAAAGCACATCTATCCGGAGAAGCTAAAAATCTTCTAAATAATACTCCCATTACCGCCGCGAATTACGAACGCGCTTGGAATACTTTAGTATCACGGTATGAAAACAAAAGAATTTTAGTGAAGGCTCAGCTAGACGTTTTATTTGGCCAATCCGTAGTGAAGCTTGAATCTGCCAATGCTATCAAAGGCCTGCTAGATAAAACTACTGAAAGTCTCGCTGCTCTTCAAAATCTTGATGTTGAAACAGCCTCTTGGGACCCTATCGTCGTGTATATTATTGTACAACGGCTGCCATATGAGACATCAGCGTTATGGGAACAATCGCTTGGATCAAAGGTACAACTCCCGTCATGGGATGAACTCAGGACATTTTTGGAGGCCCGTTTCCGAACCTTGGAGGCAATCACACCTAAAAGGAAACCTCCACCAACAGAACCGAAACCCGCAAGCCAACAGGACCGATCGTGGCGGAGGCCTCAAACCTTCCACGTCGTTACTGGACCGTCATGCCAGATTTGCCATGAAAGTCATGTCCTGCGACAATGCCCAAAATATTTAAGCTATGATCATCAAACGAAATTAAATCTGATTAGATCCAAAGGTCTTTGCCTAAATTGTCTAGGAACAGGTCATCTGGCTGCTAAGTGCCCAAGCAAATCAAAGTGCTTCATCTGTAGAAAGGCCCATCATACAACGCTGCATAAGGAGCAGAGTGAAGAAAATAAAGACAGAAATGTTGAATCGGACCAATCGCCTAAACATGCCTTTGTAACACAAGCCAACATTTCCAACAATAGTGGTGCCGAACCGTTTACAACCCAATCATTCTTGGTCAATCAGCCGTTCACAACAGAGCATGTTCTCTTAGCTACAGCCTTAGTCACGATTTCATCACCAAATGGACGAAGGGAAGTTTGTCGAGCTCTCATCGATCAGGGGTCACAAGCCTCATTTGTAACGGAGCGTGTGGTGCAATCTCTGGGCTTAGCTCGAAACAAGATAGATTTCAATGTCTATGGATTGGATAATATTCCTATCGGCAGAATCAGCTCAAGGACAAGACTGGTACTAACTCCAAGTGACCTGGAAGGTAATAGGGTTCACATGGAGGCCTTTATTGTGACAAAGGTCACAAATATCTTGCCTAATCAACGAATAAAGAAGGACAATTGGAAACATTTAAAGGGTCTACCGCTAGCCGATCCCACATTCGATCGACCAGGAACAGTCGATATCCTATTAGGTGCCGACGTTTATCCCTTCATCATCGAGGATGGACTACGAAAAGGAAAGCCTGGGACTCCAGTTGGTCAGCAAACTATATTTGGATGGATTCTTTCAGGTCAAACATCTTCATGCGTTTGTGAGACTTCGAACATGAAAACCTTTCACGTCAACTTAAACTTGGCCTGCGACTTAAAACAATTTTGGGAATTGGAGGAAGTGCCTGTTAGCAAGCAGCTCACAAAGGAAGAAGAGCGTTGTGAACAACATTTCATCGAGACTTATAAACGCAGTGATGATGGGAGATATCAAGTCCGCCTACCCTTCGAAACCCACCCCGTGAAATTAGGAGCATCCAGGAATATGGCCATCGTTAGAATGATTCAATTGCAGAAACGGTTTACTCAAGATCCTTTCCTGAAAGAAGAATACCAGAAGTGTTTTACCGAATACTTGGATCTTAATCACATGGAACCCGTCAATACTACAGAGACCACCTTCATGCAGCGAGACAAAAACGATGACATTTACTTCAATTGCGCGTATTTACCTCACCATGCAGTACTAAAGCTAAGCAGCACGAGTACAAAGGTGCGCGTAGTTTTTGACGCATCGCGACAGACCAGTAATGGAAGATCGTTGAACGATATACTTCTTAAAGGACCCACTATCCAAGAATCGTTATTTGCTATTTTGATGCGATGGAGAAAATACAAAGTAGCCCTTACAGCTGATATCCATAAAATGTATCGTCAAATCCGTATGCATCCAGAGGACACCGACTACCAACGCATAATTTGGCGAAAGGAGCCAGATCAACCCTTTCGAGACTACCGATTGAACACGGTAACATTTGGAACCAAAAGCGCCCCGTATCTGGCTATTCGGACGATGCATCAATTAGCCAAGGACGAGTACGCCAACTACCCTATCGGAGCGGAAGCGGTGCTTACTGAATTCTATGTCGACGACTTAATTTCCGGAGCTGACAGCCCTGAAGAAGCTAGAAGGAAACAGCACCAAATTCACTGTCTACTAGAAAGCGGCGGCTTACAGCTGAGAAAATGGGCATCCACCAGTGAAACTGTTTTGCAACATATTCCGATAGAGCATCGAGAGGTAAACATGACAGTACCCATCAATAGGAATATTCTGGAGCCCTTCTACCGACTGTTTATGGTATAAATTTCATGTGGAAACCAAACCTCCAACATGGACAAAGCGCACGGTTCTGTCAGATGTCGCCAAACTTTTTGATCCCATTGGATGGCTATCACCGGTGACAATACAGGCCAAGATCCTCATACAGGCACTATGGCTAGCAGGAATACAATGGGACGAGGAGATTCCATCAAATCTTGAGGCCCACTGGATAGGTTATCGAGAAAGTCTTTTAGCCTTGGAACGTATCCAAATTCCACGCTGGATTCAAACAGGACCAACAGCAGTCAGAATAGACCTACATGGATTTTGCGACGCATCTATGAAGGCATACGCAGCAGCGGTCTACGTGAGAGTTCAACAAACCAATGGCGAGGTCAACATTCATCTGATATCAGCTAAGACCAAAGTAGCACCTATAAAAACAATCTCGTTGCCGAAATTAGAATTGTGCGGAGCAACATTGTTAGCAAAATTGATGGTTCAAGTGAAAAAAGATCTTCAGCTAAATATAGATGATACGTATGCGTGGACAGATTCGCAAATTGTATTAGCCTGGCTCAAGAAACATCCATCGAATTGGGAGACCTTTATTGGCAACAGAGTGTCCAACATCCAGCAATTATTGGGAGAGAATTTATGGAAGCACGTACCATCAGAGTCAAATCCTGCGGATTGTGCGAGCAGAGGCCTGACACCCGAACAATTAAAGGAACATGCGCTTTGGTGGCAAGGACCTCAATGGCTGAAAGAACCAAAGGAATCCTGGCCTAAATCACGCGCCGCGGAAACCGCAATTGGACTTCGCAAGAAGATAGCAGTACTTCATGTGCAAACGGGTGAAAACAACGAATTCCTGGAGAGGTTCTCGTCACTGTCTAGGCTCATACGAGTCACAGCCTACTGTCAACGCTGGCTTTCTAAGGTGAGGAATCTTTCCCATACCAAAAGGGAAACTTATTTGACCACCGAAGAACTCCGAAAAGGTCAAATGCTGTGGATACAAATGGCCCAAAGAGAACATTTCAGTTCTGAAGTCACTGCCTTGCAATCGCAAACCCAAATCCCGAACAAAAGCAGCTTACTCAAACTGAACCCATTCTTGGACGAACATGGACTGATCAGAGTTGGAGGTAGACTCAAAAACGCGTTGATTCCATACGATGAGCGACACCCCATTGTTCTTCCTGAAAGGAATCATCTAACCAAACTGATCATCAAGGATGTGCATCACAAATCTATGCATGGCGGGTCCCAACTTATGCTTTCACTTCTCCATAGAAAATATTGGATCATTAATGCTAGAAACGCAGTTCGAAAATTCATCCATCGATGCATTAACTGTTTTCGACAGACTGCCCAAACAAGGACACAACTAATGGCGGATCTACCAGGATGTAGAGTGCAGCAGGCACGCCCGTTCGCTCATTGTGGCGTGGACTATTGCGGTCCATTTGACCTTAAAAGCTCCAAAGGCAAAGGGGTGAGAAGCTACAAAGGTTACATCGCCGTGTTCGTATGCATGGCTATAAAGGCGATTCATCTGGAGGTCGTAAGCGATTTGTCAACACCCGGATTCTTAGCCGCCTTTCGAAGATTCGTATCCAGAAGAGGACTATGTACCGATATCTACAGCGATTGCGGCTCCAACTTTATCGGGGCAAATTCGATCTTGACTCGGTACAAATTCGAAATGGTTCAACAACAAGAAAATGAAATTGCGCAAGCGATAGAAAACCAAGGCATAAAGTGGCACTTCATTCCACCCTCGTCACCCCATTTTGGAGGCTTGTGGGAAAGTGGAGTCAAATCGGTGAAGACGCATCTGAAAAGAGTAATTAGTAATGCCTTGCTCACTTTCGAAGAATTTACCACTCTTCTAACGCAAATCGAAGCCAGTTTGAATTCTAGGCCACTAACAGAAATGTCACAAGATCCACAAGATATAACAGCTTTGACACCAGGTCATTTTTTGGTCGGAGGACCACTACTCATGCCACCAGAACCCACCATATTGGAAACTAACATAAGCCATTTGGATCGATATCGCTATGTGCAAAAATTATTTCACACATTCTGGGCTCGTTGGAGTAGTGATTATCTACGCCGCCTGCAGCAGCGCCCTAAGTGGCTAAAGGGATGTCCTAACGTGGAAATAGATGAATTAGTCCTAATTAAAGACGATCGATTACCCCCTTCACAATGGTTAATGGGAAGAATTATCGACACTCATCCAGGGAAAGACGACTTAATAAGGGTTGTCACACTGAAGACACAACACAACGTCATTAAACGGCCCATAACGAAAATTTGTCCCTTACCTATTTCCTATCCAGATAAATCAGTCCATAAGTCCATAAATTAGAAAAGCTTTCCCATGCATTGCCTCCATGTTAATCATTCTCGTCCCTAAAATACACAAAAAATGCATAAATCTTAATCGTTTTGAACTAATTGCAACTTGTTACAGATTAACCACAGCCTAGAGCCAATCTTCTATAGAAACCCTACAATCAAGATGACATCAATCCTTTTAGCCATTGAAACCTGTCGTTTCAAGGCGGGGAGCATGTTGTATACTCGTTGAAGCCCCACACCTGATCAAAAGACGCACCTGGAAAGGAAGAGATTTCACAAAGTATTAATTTCATAATTCAACACTTATCTGAGCATTCGCCATCTGTCATATACGTAATACATCTTTCCTGTTCATTGCCTGCGAAGGCCAAGGATCGTTATCTAAAAACTAATAGAATTAAGTCAGATAAGAATCACTTTATTTGTAACATAAATAAATCACACCAATTAGATTCACCATAACCAGAATGATTTCACAACACAAGAACAACATTTAACATTGAACATATAACCAAACCACAAAACATTTAACACGAAAAATTAACAATAAAACGTTTAAATTACGTACCGCGATCACCATAATAACACTCTTGTTATGAACACACAACATGCAAATTTGACATTTCGTCTTAGATTTGAAATCAATCAATCAATATTGATTCAATCAGATTCAATAAATGCATTGAATCAATAATGAAAGGGACAGCAAGTCCAAAAATATTAGAAAAAGATCGAGAAAATATATTATAAAACGAAGAAAACGGTTGGCAGAAAAACCGGTGGCGAACAGTTTTTTTCTTGAAGTGAAAAATTGTGTGAAATCACTCTCGTTTGGTAGTTCTGGTATAGAAGTCGAATCCTTTTTGGTGAAATCTTGAAATCCATTAGTGCATATAAAATTAAAGAATTTGAATTTTGGATGTTACTGGTAAATTTGCTTTCTTTGAACTCTATTGTTACTATTGAAACCCGCGACTTAGTTTGAAATTGAACTTCTTGAAATTAAATGAAAAAACATTGAACTCTAAAGTATAAATCTCACAAATAGTGGTATAAATCTTTAAATTGATCAAATTGTAATTAGTGAGAGAAATCTTGAGTTAGTGTTGAAATGCATGTGAAATTTCCGATTGGATTTGAAATTTTTGTAATAAATTAATGAAATCGAAAAGAACGGCTAAATTCTTTTATTGTTTTGTAAGAAATCTTTTCATAACCTGATAAGAATTTTGAGAGGTATCGGGATTAAGAGGATTAAATAATCACACTCACGATTTAAGATTACATAACAAACCAAAGATTCTTTATTAACACAACAATTTAATTGTTACAAGAAATCGCCATTTGACGCCAAACAGAACTATATTGAAACAGACAAAAAATCAACTGCATGCTTCTTCTTCTTATTCATTGCATGCTTACATCTACATTCTTGTTTTGTTTTACATATTTTATCAGTTGTTATTTTAACCGCGGCCAGAAATAAAATAAAATGCATCCAAACTACTCGGAAGAAGTAGTTTCCAGTGATCAAGAATTTGTGATGCCTTTCGAAGTGACTCGAAATATATTCGAATTGCTTTGCAACAAGTTTGATAGTTCAAAGGAGGAAGCTTTCGGATTGGATCTCAAATAACAAAGAAATTTCGGCCCAAATTCCTAAGTCGGAGCTGAATGAGAAGAGTGAAGAGAAGAGTCTGGAACTAGTGTTAGGAGTTAAATGGGATCCGGAGACTGATGCGTTGAAATTCGATTTGAAGATCGAGGAAATCTTACAAACGTGAAAACAAAGGTTGCACAAAACGAAGAATGTTGAAAGCAGTTATGTCTATTTTTGGCCCATTAGGAATGTTGGCACCTCTGACAATCAAAGGAAGAATTTTACTCCAGAGGGTTTGGCGCAGTGAAATTGGTTGGGATGAAAATCTAAAAGAACAGGAGATGAAGTTGTGGAACCAGTGGAAGAAGTTACTGCCATTTGCAAATGGATATGAAGTGCCAAGGTGTTATTTTCATAAGGTCGGACCCCGACAAGTGGAATTGCACACATTTGCTGACGCCAGTGAAGAGGCTTTCGTAGCTGTAAGTTATCTGAGGGTGGCGTACGAAGACTCGTTGATTGGCGTTGCTTTCGTAGCAGGAGGAGCCAGAGTAGCCCCGGTGAAGCCAAATTCGATTCCGCGACTTGAGCTTCAAGCTGCTTAGTAGCCAGCCGTCTAGCAAAATCTCTAAAGGAAGAACTGGGAGTTGAAATTTCGAAACGAGTATTCTGGACGGATTCGAAAACTGTTATTTGTTGGTTTAAAAGTGATCCTCGTCGTTACAATGTCTTTGTAGCCAACAGGCTTGGAGAAATAGATGAGTTAACTGACATTTCAGAGTGGCGTTGGGTCCCTAGCAAAATAAACGTGGCAGATGATGCTACTAGGTGGAAATTTGAAGTAAACAATGAATCAAGATGGTTGAAAGGTCCAAAATTGCTCTTCGACAACGAAGATAAATGGCCTGTGCTTCAAGATAATACTTCAATAAAAGAGAAACACTGTGAGGTTTTAACCACTTTGTTAGTTGAGAAGGACAAAAGCAGTGATGTATTACCGGGGCGAACCGATTCTCCAGTTGGCTGCGTTTAGTAAGGACCCCCGCAAAAGTTTTGCAGTTTTTCCGTTTACTCAAGGCGCGGCGAGATGATCATGAGGCGAATCAAGGTATGAGTGAGGTCGATCTAATGGCACGAGCGACGGAACTGATTCTAGCGCAAAGTCAGAGGTCAAGTTTCAGTGTTGAAGTAGCGTGTCTAAAACAGGGTGTGCCATTGTCAAAGAGAAGTAGAATTTTGCAACTAGCGCCCTTTATGGACGCTAAGGGTGTTTTGAAGGCCGACGCACGAATAAATCGGGCTGAAGGGATACCTGAAAGTATGAAGAAACCAATAATTCTCGACGGAAGAAATGGGTATACTGACCTTATTTATCATTTTCATCAGAAGAACGGGCACGAAAACACTGAAACTGTAGTAAACTGCTTACGAGAGCAATACGCGATTTTATCCCTGCGAAGAGCTGTCAGGAGTGTGATTTCAAAGTGTCAAATGTGCCGTGTTCGATAATCGAGTCCAACGGTTCCAAGAATGAGCGAACTTCCACCCTCCAGGTTGTCTCATCATGTCAGGCCATTTACTAACTGCGGGATTGATTATTTTGAACCTATGATAGTGAAAATAGGACGACGAAGAGAGAAGCGATGGGGAGTAATCTTTACCTGTTTATCTTCCAGAGCTGTCCATCTAGAGCTGGCTCATTCATTGACTACAGATTCGGCAATTATGGCAATCAGGAGAATGGCAAGTACAAGAGGCTGCCCATCTGTAATCTGGTCGGATAATGGGACTAATCTAAGAGGCGCGGACACGGAGTTAAGAAGAGCAGCTTCGGAGATTAATCAAGGAAATATAGAGACGGTGGTAGCGAACGAAGGAATAGAATGGCGATTCATCCCACCAGGAGCGCCTCACATGGGCGGATGTTGGGAACGTCTGATTAGAAGTGTGAAAGTTGCCTTAGCGGCAATTTTGAAGGAGAAAGAACCTTCGGAAGAAACTGAAAACTTTGCCTGCAGAATCGGAATTGTCATGATGGCATTTTTTTAGTATGTTTTTGGCTGTTTGGACGTCTCTTTCTGCCAGGCCATTCCCCTTGGGTGGTTTGGTGAACTTGTACTATGTTTAAATTTCCATGTATTTGCGAACTCTTTAAATTTTTTTGATGCAAATTGGGGTCCATTGTCGGATTCGACTGTTTTTGGTATTCCATGAGTGGAAAAAATTTCTTTTAAAACATTGATTATCTCGTCAGAGGTTGTCTCTGTTAGCTTTTTGAACTTCATGTACCCGGAGTAACTGTCTGTTAGTACTATGTACTCTTCGCCTTTGAAATAAAACAGGTCTGTTCCTATAATTTCAAATGGATATTTAGGAATTGGTTTGCTTGTTATAGCTTCTTTGGTATTGCTTCTTTGGTGAGTCTGGCAAGTTGCGCATTTTTCTATGTATTCTTTTAGGTCTTTTGACATTTTAGGCCAAAATAGAAATTCTCTAATGTGTTTGATCGTTTTTTCGTATGAAAAATGACCTCGGTGTATTCTTCTTAGCATTTCGTTTCTAAGTGATGTTGGTACTAGCGTTTTTTCACTTTTAAATATTATATTATTTGAGTATGATAGCTGTTGTCTGATATGCCAATAATTCTGGAGATAATTTGAGACCAATTTTATATTTTCGGGCCATCCATGGAGAATATATTTCGTCAGTATTTTGCAATCTTCATCTTCTTGTGTTGCTTTAGCTATTAGTTGTGTTTCGGGGTCTGTGGACTCTAATATATGTTGTATGTGCAGGTGAAGATCATCTTCGTCATCACTCGTTGTTGCTGGGTTGTCGCAATCTCTACTTAGTGGGTCTGCTAATGTCATTAGTGAGCCCTTTTTGTAAATTACTGTGGGGTTGTATGAAAGTATTGCTAACCTCATTCTTTGGAGTCTTGGTGGGGCCAAGTGGATTGGTTTTTCGAAGATGTTCTCCAGTGGTTTGTGGTCTGTTTCGATTGTTAATGACTTGCCCCACACGTACTGGTGGAATTTTTCACACACGTATTTAATTGCGAGTGCTTCTTTTTCCATTTGTGAGTATCGTTTCTGACATTCGGTCAGTGCTCTGGAGGCATAAGCTACAGGTTGATTTTCTTGAAGTAATACTGCGCCTAATGCCGTTCCACTGGCGTCAACTTGTAGCTTTACGTCTTTGTTTACGTCGTATAATCTTAACGTTGGTGGTTTGCTTATTGCCTCTTTTAATTTTTCGAAAGATTGTTTTTGTTGAGTTCCCCATTCCCACTGTGTCGTTTTTGTTAGTAGTTGTCTGAGTGGTGTTGTGATGTTTGACAAGTTTTTTATGTATTTGCTTAGGTAGGTGAATTTTCCCAAAATACGTTGGAGCTGTTTTTTATTTGTCGGCTCTTTGAGTCTGTTGATTGCGGCAGTTTTTTCTGGATCTGCCGTTAGGCTGTGTCCTGTGATTATGTCCTAAGAATTTGATGGACTTTTGCTCGAATATGCGAATTTTAGTCCATTTTCGTTTAGTTTCTCAATGGCGTATTCTGTGATTTCTTTTAATTCAGGTCGTGTTTTGGCGTGTATGAGGATATCGTCGACGGCAATTTCTATATTTGGGTGATTTCCGAAGATCGATTGGATCGCCGCCTGGAACACCTCTGGGGCTGAGGATATTCCAAATGGAAGTCTTTTGGAGCAATATCTGCCCCATGGGGTAGCAAATGTTAGTATTTCTTGTGTCCTTTTCGAGACTTCGATTTGCCAGAATCCTCTTGTACAATCCAGTAGTGTGAAATAGTTTGATCCGCTTATTTGTGTTGTAATTTCTTCGATGGTTTTCATCGGGAAATGTCTTCGTCGGATGTTTTTGTTCACTGATGTTGGATCGATGCATATTCTTATTTTATCTTTTTTCTTTACCACCACCATTGGTGAGACTGATTCCGTGGATTTTGTGATTGGTTTTATGACATCTAGTTTGACCATTTTGTCTAATTCTTTTTTAACCTCGCCTCTTATTTTATACGGTATTTTCCTGGCAGCACTTATTTCAAATTTTGGGTGTGGGATTAAGTCGATATCGTATATGAAGTTTTTTAGTTTTCCCAGTCCATTGAATATGTTATCGCTAAGATCGATGTTCCAAATTCGTTTGATTAGTTTTAATTTTTCACATGCATTTGCCCCTAATATGGGCTTGATATTTTATTTAACTATTTTGAATATTATTGTCTTTTCCTTGTTACTTCACCGAGTACGTATAATTTGTGGCCACTGAAAGAGAGTAATGTTTTGATTTTGCATGTTCTAATTTTGATATCGCTATTCTGTATTATTCTTAGCGGTAATACATTGCACTGGGCCGCTGTGTCCATTTTCATTTTATATTTTGAATTATTTAATCATACTGGTATTGACCATGTATCATTTTTGGTGGGTTCTTCCTCTAGAGTGTAGACAAGCCCTATTGAACATTCGTCTGATGACGTTTCGTTATCAGGTTTTTCTATTGTATATATTGTTTTTTTTTATGTTCTTTGTTGAAGTCTTTTTGTTAATTGCTTTTATACGTTGAACGACACACTTTCTCATAATGGTTGTATTTATTGCACCTTTTGCATTTATGTTTGAATGCAGGACATTTTCTAGTTTCGTGGTTTGTACCACAGTTGTTACAATTGAACGTATTTTTGTATTTGTTGACTTTCCCTTTTAGTTGCATTGGGCGTTCTTTTTTCATGGAGACTTGTGTTCTGGCCATTTCTTGTGCTTGACACATTTGTGTAGCTTGTGTTAATGTAATATCCTGTGCTAGTAATTTTGTGCGTAGGTTGTCATCCCTTATTCCGATTATTAGTTGGTCTCTTATCATACTGTCATTTAGTTGTTCGTACGCACACTTTTGGGCTTGAAGTCGTAGTCTGGATAATAATTCATTAACACTTTCATCCTCCTCTTGCGCTAGCTTGTGAAACTTATATCTTTCGTAGCTTATGTTCATTTTTGGGGTAAAGTAATCTGCGAACACGTTTTTGACCTGGTCCAATGTGATTTCGTTGTCGGGTGTCGGTAGTGGCTGCGTCAGGGAGTTCTATATTTGTATGGCTGTTTGGCCTATTGCTGTCATGAACGACGCTATTTGTATCTTCATGGGTTTTGTGTTTAGCTGTGATGCCTCCTCGAAAAACTCGTACTCTTGTCGCCACATCTTCCACTCTGTGGCCATGTCTTTTTCTTGTAGCACTTTGAGTGGCTTTGGAGGTTTTACAAACCCGTATGTGTTTTCGGCCATTTTGCTTTCTAGAATTTATTTTTTTTTGACAAAAGAAAGATTATTATTTATTTTATTTTATTATAAATTTCTTCTCTTTTTATTTGCAGGAACTTGGTGATGTGTGCGATGCGGACATGTTGCCACGTGTTGTACGCTTGTTTTATTAATTTTGTAACTTGTAACTTCATGTTTTTAACCGGGGTTTCGGCACCATGTAATTAAAGATAACTTTAAATTAGTATTGCGTTTATTATTTAAGCAATTACAATAGGATGTTACATAATACACTATGTTTACTGTCTGACTGCAAGGGAGAGATATGTATATAATTAATGACGTTGCGTTAACAGTTGTCATTGGTAAAGTCTAACCACAATGTGGCTAGGTTTACATGTTCCTATTACAGACACAAGTGATTTTTAGGTTATGGTCTTCTTGATTTGCACGAAAGATGCCAGAACATCCCAGAAAGCGTTTTCTTACTTTCCGAATTTTATCCCACTCTTCAACTTTGTATTCAAAAATCTCGGGGTTCCGCGGGGAGTGTAGAGTAAACAATCAGAGCTAATGTTGTTGATAAGAATTTTGAGTGGTATCGGGATTAAGAGGATTAAATAATCACACTCACGATTTAAGATTACATAACAAACCAAAGATTCTTTATTAACAAAACAATTTAATTGTTACAAGAAATCGCCATTTGACGCCAAACAAAACTATATTGCAGCAGACAAACATTCAACTGCATGCTTCTTCTTCTTATTCATTGCATGCTTACATCTACATTCTTGTTTTGTTTTACATATTTTATCACTCCTCCTCGATTGACAATTTTTCTTTTCGTTATTAACTAATTTCAAACAATTAAGAAAAATTTAAATCGCATATAAAATAAAGTAAACGTTTCTTTTCGGGCATAAAGTCACAAAATAAATCTTATTATTCAATCTTTGCAATTGTATGTTTAATAGTTCATTTGTATTATCTTATTCCAGTAATTGATTAGCAAAATTAGTAAATTTTAGTTTACATAAACTTTTTGTCATTAAATCTGCAATATTATTTTCTGTTTCAATATATTTGATGAGTATTTTCTTGTTTATCACGAGATCCTTAATAAAATGTACTTTGATATCAATATGTTTCGTTCTTTTAGAGTTTTCATAGCTTGTAATCCTATGTGTATTTGTATTCCTTGTAAGTTAAGTAATTCTTGAGCTGCCTGCGCTGCTGCAATACACTCTGATTCTGCCGTTGATAAATGCTACGCATTTTTGTTTCTTTGAATGCCATTATATAGGGTTTTCTCCTTGAAAAATTATTGCTCCACTGACACTTTTTCTATTCTTTTTATCTCCAGCCAAGTCTGAGTCTGAATAGGCATATAAATTGATGTTTGTACTCTTCTTGAAAATCAGTCCTTTGCTCCTTCTCTCCACAACGTATCTCAAAATTCTTTTTCCAGCCTTCCAAAGTTGATCTGTTGGATTCTCTACATGTCTACTAAAATAGCCTACAGAATATGCTAAGTCTGGTCTTGAAGTTACAGTAAGGTACATAAGACTTCCAATTAATTCACTATATGGCGCCCTTGTTGTTTTAGTGGCTTCAGTTTCTTGCAAGTTTATATTCGTTTCCATTGGTGTTTTCGCTCCTTTACTTCCTGTCATGACAAATCTTTCTATCATCTTGTTTATCAGTTTTTCTTGTTTGATGATTATCTTATTTTCTTTTCTCTCTATTTCCATTCCCAGAAATTTTTTTTTCTATTATTGATATACCTTTTCCAATAATCAGTATATCCTCCACACAAATGAGCATCCAGCAATCCTCTTTATAATACAGACAATAATCATATTCTGACCTTTCAAAACCCTTTTGTTTTATATATTCGTTGAATGTGTCATTCCAACACTTTGAAGCTTCAATTAATCCATAAAGAGCTCGGTTTAGTTTCAACACCATGTCCTTCTTTCTTGTTTTTATACCTTCAGGAATTTTTATATAAATATCGTTTTGGAGTTTTCCATTTAGAAATGCAGTGGGTATATCCAGTTGGTGAATGTTTAAATCCTCGTTAACTGCTTTCGATATGATCATTCTAATCGTTGACATTCGAGCCACTGGTGAATATACAATATCTAATATATCTGTTTTCTTCTGAAATCCCCTTGCAACAAGTCTGGCCTTTTTAGTACCGTCTTCCTTAACTTTAAACACCCATCTCGTATCTATCGCCTTTTTGTTTTCTGGAAGTTTCGTTCCTTTCCACGTTTGGAGTTTAATCAATGCAGTTAATTCTGTCTCAATTGCATCTCTCCATTCTTTCTCATGAATCGCCTCTTTATATGATGTTGGAGTTTCCGTTTGGGTTAATAAACAATAGGCTATATATGCTTCTTCATCTTCATCAGAAAAATTCAATACATAATCATCGTGCTAGCTGGGTTTCTTTCGAATCCTCTTCTCATCTATTATCTCTTCTTCGCAATTTCTTGTATCTTCATAATTTTTTTCTTTATTCACGTTTTCTTCTTCATATTCATAATCGTTTTCTGAGTTCTGTTGTAAATCTTCATGGTTATTCTCGTTGGATGAAAACTGTATATACTCCTCCTTTGTTTTGGCCTCTCATCAAAAATGATATTTCTTGCAGCTATTGCTTTACCAGCTTCTGCATCCCATAGTTTATAGCCAGATAGACAATAACCTACCATCATTAATTTCTTTCCTTTTGGATCAAGTTTGTGTCTCCTTTCCTTCGGGACATGAGCATAAGCGATGCTACCAAATGCTCTTAAATTCTTTATATTTGGTTTCCTTTTCTCCCATATCTCACTAGGAGTTTTGTCTCTGCCAGCAGTTGGACTTCGATTGGTTACGTATGCTGAATATAGGATAGCTTCTCCCCATAATTTCTTGTTTACCTGTGTTTCAATTAATAAAGTACGTGCCTTATCCATCAAAGTTCTGTTCATCCTTTCCGCCACTCCATTCATCTCGGGATTGTATGCTACTGTATGTTGAAGAACTATACCATTGATATCGCACAAACTGTTTAAGGTCTCGTGATGTGTACTCACCCCCATTATCTGTTCGTAATTTTAGAATGTTTTTCTGAAAATGTTTCGTTACATAATTATAATAAGATTTAAATTTTTCGAATACATCAGATTTTTGCTTAATAAGATATACCATAACAAAATGAGTAAAGTCATCTACAAATGTCACAAAATAGTTATATCCATCCCATGTGGTTGGGTTCAATGGACCACAAACCATCACTATGTATAAGTTCTAAAGGAACGGAGGCACGGTGGCCTTTTGCTTTAAATGGTTTGTCTGGTCATCTTACCCATTACAGATTGCTCACATAAAATATTCTCAATATTATTGATTTTGATATTTTCTAACCCTTCAACTAAATTTCTTTGTATTAATGTATTTATATTACCCATACTGAGATGACCCAGCCGTCTGTGCCAAAGT